>CM053790.1:75236295-75895462 GCA_028749045.1 Cupressus sempervirens | reverse complement strand
GTTCTACTCCCTTATTGATAGAAGGTAAAGGAGATAATGTAGAAGAAGAAGATGCAAAAAATGAGGTGGAAGAAACTAAATCAAAAGAAAAAGAGCCAATCAAGAAGAAAGATAAGGTTATCATAACTAGACCTACCAAGTCATCTACTGTATTATTCACTAGAAGACCATTTGGATCAAAAAAGAAGTTGAAATTAGGTAAAGAAGAAGCAAAGGATGTTATTTTCAAATTCCCTTCACCTAAATTTCAAGAGAAGCTAAAAGAGATTGATTCAAGAGATGGCATGGAAAACTTTAAATCACTGAGATATGAGACCATGAATGTATAAGAGAAGAACCAAGTTGAAGACATGACTATGCCCAAGTTAGGTAAATGGAAATATTCACCTAATCAACTTGTGTAGAAAATTCCCAATGAACTAATGCAAGGAATCAAACATAGATGGGAACATGCTAACAAGACTGGAAAGGATATATTTTAATAGACTCTAAGGCAGCTCATAATGAGTCTTAAAGATAAAGAAATAAAAGAATCCATTAAGAAAAACTTACTCCAAACTTTCACGCTTGCTTGATATTGGTGAATGACATTGAACATGTGGTGAAGTCAGATACTACTACATGGAAGAATATCTACAATCTTCATCAGAAGATTAATTTTATTGTTCATGTTAGTAATAATGGTGATGATGAAGATGACAAGGAAGAAAAGGACAATGATGATGAAGAAAAAAAAAATGATGTTAATTAGGATTATGAGCACCTATTCAACTTGGTACTATATTGATTGAAGTAATCAACACTTCATCTACTGAGCATTCAGTGCTTCCTCCTTCATTATATTTGGCTACACAACAACTAGGTATATCTTCTATTAGTGCAATATCTACTTTTGTTGCTAGCCCTTCTATTTCTACTGTTGTTACAATCCCTAGTGTACATATAGTTAGTACAAATATAGTTGAGAGCAAGCCTCAACTGAGTACTAATGTTTCTAGCAAGGGAAAAGATAAAGAAGAAGACATTGATCTTGATGAGGATATAGTTATCTTTAATTGGGATATCCCTACTCTAAATCCTAATCAAATGCACATGGTAGGTGATCTATTGCAAAATAAAGCTAAGCAAAAGAGGCTTAGAGAGGAGAAAATAGAGAAAACCAAGTGTTGGAAGATGCAAAGAACATACTTGTAGATGCACTCAGTACTGAGGTTGATACTACTCAACCTATTTTTCCTCAGTTAGTAGAAGTTGTTCAAAAATTTAATGAATATTCAAATGAGCAAGAAAAGTTGTTGCAAAAAGCAGAGAAGAAATTTGAAAGAAAAGTATTGGAGCTAGTTGCAAAAAAAATTGGAATATATCAAGTAGACTTATCTACTATCTTTGGCTTATTAGAAACCTCTTCCAATAATGTTACTTCATTATTTAGTAAGATATGTGATACATCTATCTTTACTTAGGAAATCAAAGCTAATCTCTCCAAGGTAGATGATGACTTGAAGGAAAGTGTACACTAGTTGTCACTTGACCTGAGCTATAGTTCTACTCATTACTCAAAAATTAGATTTTTGACTGATATGCAAAAAAATTATTAAGGGAAGAAGCCAAGATCAGGGCCACACTTGTAGGCATTCAAGGCATGATTCTTCTGAACATGGATGCATTGTAGAAACACATTGCACATGCCAAAACTCTTATCCATGACAACAACTTCTCAATAGTTGATCACATGATGGAACTATCAACAAAAGTGAAGATTGCATTGCATGCAAGCAATGTGTTACAAGAAAATTGGGACAAGACATTGTCACTAATTTTAAAGTTACATTTTGACTTCTTGTCACATTTTGACATCACCATGTAGCATAAACCTTTGGTATTTATGTCAAAAAGGGGGAGAATATGTGAAGATGCAATAAAGGGGGAGAAGATGAGAAGAGAAAATGTAATATAAGGGACATAAGATATATGCATTTAGCAAGTAAAGTATGATGTATATATATTTATGGGGGAGCAGCATAATATTATATATACATGTACAGATGATTAAAAAACATCTCTTACAAAAGAAACTTTGAAAAATGTCAAAAAAATAGAGTATGTTACCAATTTGAAGACACGGGATGGAGACTAAAGATATTTTTTGAATTTAATTTATTTTGAGAATTTAGTTTTTATTGATAAGTGTTTTTTTCACTAATGTCAAAGGGGGAGATTTTTGATATTATAGTCAAGTTTATTTATTAGTGACACACACACTTAATCAAATAGTTAGTAGCTACCAAGCTTATCTTATAGTTTACAGTGTTAACCAAGTAATTCAAGCTCTATCGAGTTCTATAGTTGCTACTGAGTTCCAGAAAAAGTATATAGTTTACACTGAGCAATATCTACCAAGTTGGTGATTATTAGTGTAAACTAAGCTTCATAGTGTTTACTGAGTTTCATTGTGCAAACTAAGTTCTCTAGTATTTATTGAGTTCTCAGCATTAGTGATGTGAATCTAGTATTTACCAAGCTAGGATGTGTCAACCAAGTGATTAAATTTATACTAATCTCATAGTAATAGTGTTGACCGAGCTATGCAGTGTCAACCAAGTGATTTAGTTTATATACTGAGTTTCATAGTGTTCACCAAGTCACCAATGCAAACCAAGCTCAACCTACTTAGAAGTGATTAGTATGAATTGAGCTTCAACATCTACTAAGTGCATGATGATGCCAAGCATTGACAAAGGTTGTCGAGTATCAAAACCTCACCGAGTTTTTCTTTAGAACTTGAGGACTAGTAGTTGTGCTAACTTTGTGTATTTTGGTGAAACTTGTTTTATAGCCAACTTTGATGAATTGTAATTTGGATTGGTATATATGTAATATATTGTATCACATCCAAAGATGTATGGTATGAATATAAAAAGGAAGTAAGAGTAGAAGTGTGAAGTAAGAAGGCTATAAGAAGTATAAGGAGTAGCAAAGGTTTATCTATTACAGCAAGGTGATAATTACACTACAAAGGAATCTCATTTAGCAAATCAGAGTTTTAGATCAAAGAACAGCCACTAGTTCATCCTAATAGGTGAAACAGTTAAATCCTTTCATAAGGTATACTTAATAGTCCTTTTAAATCTCTTTACTAAGTGCATACTTCATTGTATGTTTTGTAAATCCTTTTACAAGGTGGACCTAGTAATCCTTATTGCTCCTAATAGGGTAGATCATCATAAGTGATCATTGTAAGCCTTAATAGGCCAACTTTATACTATAATACTAAAGCTTGTGGGTATCATCCCTACCCCAGTTTTACTCTCTATTTGGAAGGTTTATGGGTCACCATATTGTGTGTCAAAGTGTTTTGAATGTTTTAATGTTTTTCATGCATGCAATTAGATCATAATACATATGAAGAATTAATTGGTGAAATAAGAATAATTTTTATTGGTTCTTGATTTACCCCTCCCCTCTTAGTAACCTATCCTATCTTATGTTTCTAATAGTGTCATCACTCAGTCTTGCTTGTGCATCTGTACTCCAGATAACATTAGCCATACTTGGTTTAGCCTTATTTAATTCTTTGTTTGCCTCAATCTGAGCTACTAAAATAATCTTATCATTTTTACTAATGTCTCCATATTCACCATCTTTTTCTTTATTCATAAGCCTTGACTTCTCAATTTTTATATTGTCAAGGGTGTTGACATATATAGGAGACATTCTTTCCTTTCAGACTCGACACACCTAGCTTTCTCCATTACTATGTTCATCATCAATATTTATATTCTCTATCTTCTTTGTAGTTAGCCTAAAAATTCTCTTCCACAAAAACTTGTTTTCCTATCATACAGCTTCCTCTTTATTTATCAATATCAAAAATATTTTGAATTTTGGGACAAATATGTTCTTATACTTCTCTTAAAATGTGTCCTTCTATTCTTGTGATAGATCAAGCATAACTCTAACTAGTATGTTAGTTCTTATTTGATTTTCTACTTCATCTTCCTATTGCCACCTTCTCTTTAGTCTTTACAAAATATCTTGAGGTATCTATTTATTCATTTCATTTGGAGATATCTTGAAAGTTGACATCATTTCTATCATATCTTCTTCAATTATATTCCTATCTTCATTAACTAGTGTGTCATATTTCACAAATTTAAAACTAGATAATCTAGCAAAACTTTTTATATCTAAACATGCCTCATCAATAGAGTTTTATTTCCTCTGGGGTGGTCCTCTAACCAATATCCTTCTTCTATTTTGAGTTTCACTTGGCTTAGTAGACTCTATTACTTTTTGCTTAGCAAACTTCTTGGCAATAGCAGCTACCCTAGTCCTTGGCTTATTTATTGGTGGAGCTATCATTTCCTTCTTCTTCTCTATTCTTTGATCCTTCTTTCTCAGTGGCATGACAAAAACTAGAGCTTTACCCTTGTTACCTTCTTCTACCTCATCTTCCTCATCACCAGTTTATTATTCTTCATCTTTACCAAGACCTTGTGTTATTTGCAATTGTTCTATTCCTTTGCCTAGGGTACCCAACATAGCTTAGATAGGTCTTCAATCATTTTCTTTCTTTTCTTATCCTTGGAAGTTATCTTGATTTTCACTATTATCCTTTCTTTGGCTTCATCATATGTTCGAAAAGGTTCAACCTTGGTATCTATTTCTTCTTTTAACAGTGCATCAATGTTTACACTCACAACATCACTATCTATCTCATATTCAAAGCTTTGTAACCAAATCTTCCTTAGCTTAACTACTTGTACAAATGTGTTGTTTGTATCAACAAGGAAACATATGTCACTATAATATTTTGTGACCAATTCATCTATAATTCTCATTATCCTTTTAATCCTTAGCATGAATTTATTAAAATATGTATTTATTGAATTTTCAAAATTTTCTCCTAATTGAGTAATAAACTCATTGATTTTCCTTGTCACTATTTTATCTTGTTCCCATACAACATTACATATACCAAGAAAATACTTCTAGATATAAAATAATATGCAAACAATTAGGGAACCAAACTTACACAAAGAATTATTTTCCTTTCTTATTGATGATATATTTTCTTCCTGTTGTAACATTTACAACTTGGCATGATCATATTCATGATATTTCATCACATTCTTCCACGCTTGGGCCATAGCCATACATGGCACACTATTCAATTTGCTAGATTGATAGAATTTGTGAGAAATGACTCATTAAATATTCTATTAGTGGATCATAAATGTTTGTAATGGACAAACCACATCTATTCCACTCAACTCCTATATTCACCTCAATTTCTCCTTAGATCAAGTCTTGCATGGTTTTTTTCATATCTAGGGTTGGATAACATGTAACCTTGTCTATCATTTTCTAGGTGATATCCTTTGGTCCATTCTATAAATAGTATTTCATATCATGAAATCTTCTCAGAATAACTTTGATTTATTCAATTCTGAAATTTCTATGAAATTTTAGGGCTTGAGTTAACCCTTTCCTCTCAACAATCTAAAAGTTGTCCTTCAAAGTTCCTTCATTACATAGATTTTCATAAGCTTCCCTGATTTCATAATCTCCCACTTCTCTAATTTTGCACATATAATAGCTTCTAAAATCATGAATCATAATGACTTTAGGTGGTATCAAGGATAATGCACCCATTGAGTCTCCTTTTATAGCAATCACTAGAATAACATGAAATTTAGGTGGAGGATAGGCATCACTCTTCACTAGTTAAACTTTACTAAACTTTTGACTAATTCCATTAGTTGATGAAGCTTCCATTATAATAACTAGGGTTTTTGTCCTTCCTTCTCTAGATATGTGGCACTCATTCATGCTCTTTACTTGCTCAAACTTCTTAATCAAATTGCCCCTTGACATCTTTGTTGCTTGCTTGAATTGTTAAAATCACTCTAAGCTCTTCAAAAAATTGGATGTAAGGTATGAAGTAATGCATTTAAAATTCTTTATATAGCTCTCTTTTGATTGATTAGGTTCACCATTAATGTTTCATACTACATTGAGTAGAATCTAGCTAGCATAATAGCTTGATCTCTTCCATAACCTTCAGTCTCTATTGGAGTGATTGGTCTATGTTGCAATGCTCAGTCAACATAGATAGTTTTACTGATACTCGACAACCTTTCACAAACTTTGTTCTCATGCATCTTATATATGTAGATATGAAATTTTGGCACATATTAATGTAGGGAATGGATGTATGATATATCATTTAGGTACACATTTTTGTACATACCTCTTTAGCTCTGTTAGAGATGACATGATCACCTTCTCCATTGGATTGGGTGACCTCAATTCCATTAGCTCCACTATTTTCATCTTCTATTTTTCTTTTCCTTTTCTAGTTCGTTTCATTCCTTACTTTATCAATGTCCACTTTTCCTTTGCCTTTTTCCTTTATCTAATTTTTGAATGTACATGAGTCCTCTAATTCCTACTTTGATGTCCAAACTTGTGACACTTGGAACATGTATTCTTACATGCATAATTCTTCTTCTTCTGATTTGGCCAATAGGCTTTTGTCTTTGATCTGTATTCAAATGCCATAAGCCCATATTTGTGATAGCTTTAGTGATATCCTTCAAATCTTTGTGTAGTAGGTGTATACCTTAGTCATGACCTACATTCATGCATTTTATGTTCTTATTTCTTGTAATAAAAATAGTAACCAATAAAATTCGGTTTAGAATTTTGCATACCATGTTTGTTTTGACAGATATTTATCGTATGAAAAATTTTTCCACTATGATAGTATGTTGATTTTTCTTTTGGCTTTACATTTCTCATTTCTCCATTCCTGAATGATTCTCATTTTTTAGTGTAAGAATGTCCTGACCCATCAAAATAGCTTGATGACTTCATAAGTTCTTCAAAATATTTCATTTCTTCCTTTGGTTTGTTGAATTTCTCCATATATTCCTTCTCATTCTTTAGTGTCTCATTGTGAGATTTTAGATTTGCAATATCCACATCCTATTGATTTAGTTTCTAATTTGTAGTCATTAGTTGATTCATCAGATCCATTTGTGTATTTGTGAGCTTTAGCACATCTAACACATTTCATCAAGTCTAGTAGCTATTACCCTTTTGTCTTCTTCTGCCATAGTCCTATCTTCTTCAACTTTCTTTCTTTGTTCAGTCACTTTACATAGTCTCACTGATTGGATTTCATGTTCTCTTGTTAGTGCCCTTACCTCTTCATTAAGGATTTTGTTCCTTTCAAGTAGTTCAAAAAATGGTTTATCATTTGGATTGATTGGTTCAAATAGTCCTTTAGTCTCAACTTCTTCATAAGAGTATTGTTTTATCTAGATGGAAATTTCCTTTCTCCTTTTTAGGGAATCCTTCAGATCTTGTCTTGGCTTCTCAAATTTTTGTAGTATAATTTGGATGTCAATCACCTGATTGTTAATAGTCTTGTTTAGTTTGAAATCCTCCATCTTTTAAGATCTAGTCTCCATGATTTTAATCTTCTTTCATAGAACTAGTGCTTTGATACCAATTGTTGATTTATGGAGGTGTAAACTAGATACTGAGGGGGGGATGAATCAAAATCTATAACAATACATATTTTTCACAAATTCATCCACATCTATCAGCAACTTGTACATGAAAAACTATAAATGTAAACTTTCTATAACATGTAAATCAAGTCAATCACATGCATCAAAGTAATAACACATAACAAAATATTTGTTATTCAAAAACCCTCCAAGGTGAAGGTAAAAATGGGGTAGGGATGACACCCACAAATCTTCACTATTGTAGTAATAAAGTTAACTAGTTAAGGTTATAATGTTTCAGCATAAAATATGATCTACTCTATAAGGAGTTTGTCATGTTAAAGACTTAAGAAACTATTAGGTTTCACCTTGTCAAAGGATCTAAAAATTACAACAAAGGACTCTATTAGGAGATTTACAAAGATTTGTTAAGACCATTCTTTTAAGAGATACACTCTAATTCAAATCCGATAAAACCAACTTAGTACCTAATTCTAAACTTTCTTTGCAAGCTAATTTTGAGTCTCCTCCTTACTAGCTAATCCTCCCTCTAATATGATAACACTTGTATTTTCCTTTCACATTGACTGCTTATGAATAGGTCACTTTTTCTATTAGATGATAATAGAACCCTTGAATGACTTTTGATCTTCTTAATCCTTCATATTATAATGCTTCATGTTTGCACTTCTCTTCTCTCTTCTCTAACCTTTCCATCATGTATGTGATCTAGCTTAAGATTGTCACTATTTAAAGGTTTCCATAAAGAGTTTTCTAGATAGTTTCATGTTTTTCCTTTTTATAATGATTGTTGAACATACACATAGGGATATGTGATCCACATCATGTAAATGTTTTGTAACAACCTCTTCAAACCTTAAATAAACTTTCCAAGTCAATCTGATAATCATTTTTCCTAAAACTCTATTCCATTACTAACTTTTATGTAGACTCTACATTACTTGGTCTTTATTGTTTTTGATGCACAGAATTATTGTCGCTTGACCTTTGTTAACCTTTTGATTCTTAGCATTTATTTTGCTTCACACATACTATATCACTCAGTACTTGTATACTTGGAATTTACTTGGTCACTACTAAGCTTGGTGCATATAGAAAACTACTCTGTGACCATACACTTACTTGGCTTCTATAGAACATTCTTGGTACATACTATCTTATGTAAATGACTTGGCCTATGTAGAGTAAATCAGTTATAGTGATGACCATCTTACTCTACCTTGTAAATGACTAAGTGGTTAACACGAATAAATAACAATAGTTAGATATACCAACAATAAGTATCTGAATTCAATGTCAAAAGCTTTGATCATTTCTTTAGCTCTATCCTAGGGTTCAATCTCAATAAACTTCTCAAATATTATACTTTGCAATTTCTTTTTTACTTCTATCAAAGAGATCTATAAACTTTTTACTTTTTGTTCTTCTTAAATAATTTTCTAAGTGATGAGATTAGTTTAACTTGATCATCATCATCTGAATCGTTTCCTTTAAATAATGTTAAGGTAGACTAAAGTGGTGACCAAGAGGAACTAGGTTCACTTGTCTTTATCTCCTTGTCTTCCTCTGCTTTCTTCTTCTTTTCTTCCTCCCTCTTGTTTTCTTCTTTTCCTCTTCTTTTCCTATTTTAATTTCCTCTTTTTCTCCTCCTCCAACTTAGTTTTCTCTTCTTCCAACTTCTTTTTCTCCTCTTCCAACTTATTTTCATCTTCTTCTATCTTCTTTATTGCCTCTTTTATAACTTCTTTTCTTCTTCTAATCTTATTCTTTCTTCTTCCTTTTTCTTTTCTTTTTCCATTTTCTCCCCTTCTTCTTCTTCTTTTTGATCTTTCAAGCTAACATAGATTACCAAATTGTCAACATTTCTCCAAAATACTAAAAAGGATCCTCTGTAGTATCAATTGTGACATTTGTGCTATCAATTTTTATTGTTTTCATACATATTATTACCTATGTAACTATTGTTGGTGTAGGTATTTTTTTCCACTTAGGGCTAGAGGATTTGAGGTTATTTGTCATCTATTCTATGGATTCTTGAGTTTCCTCTCTTATCTCCTCATAGTTACCTCCCATAATCAAAATTTGCCTTGTCTTGTTCCTTAAGTAAGGTTTAAGATTTTGCAGTAAACTCTTCAAGTGATCCTCACTTTCCAATATGCACAACTTTATGATCATTTTTTCTCTATTTTTTTTGTTCTCTTCCTATAGTCTCTTATTTCTATTCACTAATCTTTTATATAGGTCATTGGGGATCTATTCCTTTATGTTCTACAACTTCTTCTTGCTATGAATCATATACCTTATTATTGCATTTTCCAACTGAAGTTTGTCCAAATTGTTGTACAAGTCATTTAATTTATTCAACTAAAAAAAACTACCTTCATTGGTTATTGTGCTATTCAACTTCTCTACCTTAGGTATCCAAGGTTTTCTCTCTTTGACCATACTTTCTAATTTTTTTCTCTTCTTCTATTTTCTTTGTTTTCTTAGGTGTCTCTACCTGATCTCACATCTTCTTTCCTTCATAGGTCACTAAAACCTTTTATTAATTCCCTAGCCCAACTTCCATTTTCTTTACTCTCTTCTTGTAAGTCTCTATTGGTTCTTGTTTAGTTTTTCCCAATCTAGAAGATTTTCTTTTTACTTCAACAATGTTGACTTCTTCTTTTTCTTCACTAGATTTTACTAATAAAATTGTGGGTGCTCTCTATGGTTTCTCTTGTGAAATGGTTTCATATGGTATAGCTAATGTTGATGCTTAAGGGTTAGTAAGTGTTATGCCTTTTGTCAAGGGGTTTTCTAGAAAAGGGCTTTGCTACTACAAGTGGGGCTACAAACATAAGTCCACTCCTTCTCATTCTTGCCACTATTTGTCTTACAACTGATGCTTCTTTTGGAGTCATTTTTTATTCTTCCATGATCCTTTTCATTGTTCCTTCAACCTTTTTCTTAGTTTACTTCTCAATATATTCTTGATAATTCATTTGCATTATCTCATCAAAGGTCCCAAATCTATTGAATTCTTCACCTCTAGCTAAGTTAAGAATCACTTCTACATACCCTTCAACTTGTTCTTTAGAAACTTCATATTTAAGTGGCTAAACTTATGTCATTTTGGGTTCTATTGCTTATATGTAGGTAAATTCAATATCAGCCACAAAAAATATATCATTTTTGAATTTTCTTACTACTAATGGTGGAATTATATACCTCTTCTTTATCTCAATTTGGAATGTTTTCATAATTAGATTTACACTGCTCTTTATCTTATCAATAGGGTATCTCCAATATAAATTAGTTATATTTTCCATGGTATTATTATCACTTCTCAATAACTTAGTTACAAAAATGAAAGGAAATCTTTTAATAAAGTGGAAAAACACATATGTTATCACTAACTTGAATCTGAATTGACTATTTTTTACCTTCTTTATTCTTTTTGGATTCTCCACTATCTGCACTCTAAGTATCTCACATATATTTACCTTTACTTTCTAAATATGCATCTTTTATGATACATGGATAAAGCTTGGTTCCATATCATCTTCTCTTGAATTAGAAAAGATCTTGGATGCCATAATTCTACATATGAATCTTACATCATGTTGTTTGATCTTTCTTATCACAACTCATCTCCCATTATACTTAGACTTCGTATTTTCCAACACAAGGTTCTTTACATTCTTCTTAGTTATAGGTATTTAACCTTTATTATATAGAACAATCACTTCATGAATGAGGTTTGTTCATATATCTATCATAATTTCTCCTAACCAAAATTGTCCATCATGAATACTTCTCAATATTATCTTTACCCAATCTTCATTATGAAATTTGTGGCAAAATAAGTACTTAATCAGTTCATTATTCTCCAGATATTCATAAAAACACTTGAAACTCATTTCTTGATTGTATATGAGATAAAATTTCTTTGATATGTTTTCTTCTCCCACCAATTCAAATTTTTCATTAATGTAACTTCTAATGTTTTCCAGAAATACAAAAATATGTCTAAAATTATTGAAAATGCTACTCAAGGATCATCTTCTAGGGGTTTATAAAGTTTTATCCTCATCTTGGGTTTAGCCTCATCCTCAACATTATGAATTAAATAATTATCCATCTCTACTACAAATATTGAATTCAAATTCACAACTTTAACTTTCAAAATCTATAAAATACCTTAGCTTCACGAAAATAGGGTTTACCAATGAGTTCACTTAAATGCTATCTTGATAGCCTTTGATTCACTCTTAATCCACTCCTTAACACTTTTCACATTCAAATGATACTAAAAATCTTGATTTTGATTCTTAAATCATTTCTATTTACCTAATTCATTAATTGCACAAGTACATAATAAACAAAAAGTTGTTCTTTCTTTACTAGTAACCTTGTTTTACCGCATGTATCCACATACTAAGTCCAAATCATTTGTGCACTTAAACATAGATTCTGTGCATCATTTTCTACCTCATACTAATTGTGCATGCCTTAACTCTTCCTTTAACACTTCTTCAACCTCTAAACATTCTAGTATTGCTATTACTATTATCAAATTTAGGCTTCTTATAATTAACTAATTAATGACCAAAACCATGACAATTATAATGATAAAAAATAGTAACATTTTGAAATGACTTACCTATATAGTCCCTTTTTAGGTGACCAATTTCATTTCATCCATAAAATCTACCTTTGACTTCTTATCTCACTTCTTTAGGTGATTCAATTTTCTTAGGCTTCTTAGGTTCATCAACTAGTTTAGGTTGATTGACTTGCTCCACTTTGTTAGGTGCATCATCATATTTATTTGACTCAATATTGTTCAAATATACTTTTTCTTCAATAGGCTTATTATTCTCAATATCTATTTCCTTTTTTTCTTTAGCCTTCATAGTTGATTTTTCTCCATTGAAATATCCAAGACCATTCTTATTGTAAGAAGGTCTCTATAAAAATATTTGTTCATCAAGCTTCTCACTACTAGAATATAGTTTCTCAAGTTGTTTCTTTGACTAAGTTAACTCTCCTTATACAATAGTATTTTACTTCTCAAGTTCTACATACTAAAACTTGGTAGACTCAAGCTCAAATGTAACTTTGGTAAGATTAAATCTCAAATTACAATTTTAGACTTCAAATCTGACTCAATTTTACTAGTATCATCCTTCAAGCATAAATTTAGGTTTGTAATCTTAAGTTCATGCTTTAGGATCTCATTTTCTTTCTTTAATCTTGAAATTTCATCATTTTCCTTGATCTAATATTTAGTATCTTTCTTGTACTTAAGATGATCTATTTTATCTTTCAATTTTGTAATGTAATCTTTTACATCTTCATATATTTCTTTGAAAGTATCTTTTTCTTACTAAAAATATCAATCTTCTCAAGAGCTTCTTCTAGTTTTTCTGTAATTGTTCCATATCCATAGAGATCTTACTCAACTTTATAATCCTACTCTAAGTAACTATTCTCTAATACCAATTGTTATAAATAGAAAATGTTGAGGTGGGAGGGGGGGTGAATCAGTATTTCACAAACTTTAGCCCTAAACTAGATATCTTTAACAACTTTATAACTTCAATAAGAAAATAAACTAAATATGTTGAATAGTAGACATAACCATGCAATAAAGTAACTCATAACACCATATTTTGTTAATTAGGGAAATTGTGGATAAAGAAAAGCCTTGAGGGGGATGGTATGCACAAAATGATCCACTAATCAAAAGTATCTGGTTAAAGATATTGACCCTTTTAGGAATCTATTACATCCATATAATATATTGATCCTTGTTAGAGGACTTAGGCATTGTTAGAAGTTAAGCCTCAACCTTGTTAGTATTTTTGAGTAAAAATTATAAATGTATGCAAGATGAGCCCACTATCCAAACATGCAATGTACAATAAAGTTCTTCAATAAAAAGAGACAGATATAGAAACCTTTGTACTACTGCTGAAATCTTCAATATTTGATATTTCCTTTTCTACTCTTTACAAAAATTTAAAACCATTTGCATTCCTCCAATCATACATCAAAATTTGCATCACTAAAACATTACATCTCAATATCACACTACTCACTTGTAAATTTGCATTTAGCAATCATCCTTTATACCTTGCTAATTAAAAAATGTGTGCTTGGCCTTCATGCCTTTATACACTTTATCAAAATAAAAATATTAATTTTTCCCAATTATGGTTAATATCTAGGATGTTGTCCCTAATTATCTAAGTAATTATTTGATAAAAAAAAAAATTCCTTAATCCAAATTACCCATTTCGTTATCATGCTCTGTTATGCATGTACATTGTTGTAACTGGTAAAATCATCATAAATTTGTATCTAGTAGTCGTACTATCCTAGGAATTTTCACTCATTATCATCACAGTCTCAGATATTCATACCTAACTCTACATGTGTCCATAATATGCCTATGAAGCTTTCCAATCAAAAATCTAACTAGTATGCAAGATAAACTATATAACACTTAGAAAAATAAAAATTTCTAAGTCTAACTGGCATAATTTCTATTAGATACAATTGTTCAGTTGTGTGTTGTCTTTGATGTCACACAAATTTCATATTAGTCATCAAACACAGTCTATGGAGCTCAAATGGTCAGCAAGGTAAAAGATAGAGTCTACCAAGCTCAGATGGTCAGCAAGGCAAAAGATAGAGTCTACCGAGCTTAGTTGGTTAGCAAGGTAAAGGACAGAGTCTACCAAGCTCAAAAGGTTAGTAAAGAAGGTTTATAGTGTCTATTGAGTAGATAGTTGTTACTAAGATTTCAAGGTTAAACAAAGAAATTTAGTTGTTACTGAGTTCACTCAGTCATCAAAAGGAAATATGGCAGAAATAGCTCTTACCGAGCTCACTCGGTCATCAAAGGAAATGTGGCAGAAATAGTTCTTACCGAGCTCTCATGGATAGTGAAGGAATTTAGTTCTTACTAAGTAAACTTGGTAGCCAAAGGATTTTGTAGATGTTTCAATTTTAATCGAGTCAAGATGGTTAACTCAAGAAATTTTAGGAAGTAGTATTTACCGAGCAAGGTCGGCCAGTGAAGGATTTCATTATTTTATGAAATAACATTTATTTTTTTTAAGTAATATTTGTAGCCCACTGATGTATGGATTATTGGTAAATGTAACATGGGAATGAGCCAACTTGATAATATGAATGGTATAAATAAGAGGTCAAGTTGCAAATTCTAAGTGTGGAAGAAGAATTGATGTGATATGAGGACTGATTATTGTGGAAGCAAATTTGAAGGATGATCAGAGATCATTGAGAAGCAGCAAAGCCATGTTTGATCAAAGAGGATCTAATGATGTAGAACAAAGACCTGTAATTAGCAAATTTAGTTGCATCTTGTTGAGGTCAATTCATTGTTGCTTTCTAACCATTGTAGTAGTGATTTCAAATTTCTTAACAGAGTTGGTTTAATAGCCATTTTGTAAATCCTCTAACAAGGTGACAGTTCAGTTGAATTTTTCTAAAGACCTCTAGCAAGGCAACTCCTAATAGGGTGATCAAAATCCTCTAATAGGGTCACACCTAACAATGTGTATTGTAACCTTTAACAGGGTTGGCTTCTAATAGGGCTCACTTCAAAAGAGTGAAAAATTGGTAGCTAGTTACTTGGTGGTTTTTCCCATATTGGGTTTCCACATTAAATCTAGTGTCTCTTGTGTTCATTTTATTTTCAATTGCATGCATGAATGCTTGATGATAAGTAATAGTTTAATTTATCGAGTTACAACATTTTTGTTATATTTATCGAGTATCAATAGTAACTAGATCTTTAAGACATCTAAGGGATCTGAGGATTAATTTTTGTGAGTAACTAATTCACCCCCCCCCCCCCCCCCCCCCTCTTATTTACTCTCTCTTTAATCCCAAAAAATTTCATCTTCATTCTTTGTTCACTTCATTTGGCTAATAGTTTTCCATAAATGACAACAGAAAAATTTATGACCTATCCAAATTGTCAAAAATGTTGCCTTAAGGACTAGTCTACAAAGAACAAGTAGTGAGCCTATAGAAGTAGTTAATAAACAAGATGTTCCAAAAGTTGAGATTATAGCAATTGAGGTTACTACTAAACCTTAGTGTGCACCTAGCAGATCTCCAAGGACTTCTCCATTACTAAAGTTAGAAAAACCTATGATGAGTGAGCCTAAGAGGACTCCAAGGTAGAAGGGAAATGTTCAAGGCCTTATCCCTAAGAAATCTAAGGTCACAAAGAGGAAAATGGTAGAAAACGGACATAACATAGAGAATGTTGAAGAACCTATTGTTGGAAACTAAAATTTTAACAATTGTTATGTTATCATTAATGTCAAACCTTACTACTAATGCATATACTAATAATGTAGAGTACCATATTATTTGATTGATGAAGATAGTTTGAAAAGAAGAGATAGCAAGATGAGCTAGTAAAGTTTTTTAGTAAAGAGGAGTTAAGTATGATGGAATTACAATGGGCACTTGATCAATTAGTCTTTGACAAGATAATGTGTTATTTGATAATTTTATTAAGTAAAGAAGAAAGATTAGTTGAATTCTAGAAAGAAAAAAAAAATTGATGAAAATCAAGAACATGTGTAAAACACTAAGCTTGAGTGAGTAATAGTTTTACAAGGTAAATAAAGAAGTTGAAGTAGGAAATTAACAAACTTATGTATTAGGTGATTAAAATGCTATTAACTGAGTAATGGTAATGGCCAAGCAAGATAAAGAGAAAACTAAAGTAGTGACCAAGCATAGTAAGGATCAAGTAAGTCAATGCAAGCTAAGTGAGACAAGATAGTAGAGACCAAGCTACCCAATGATGACAAAGCTAAAGAACATAGTGATGATTGAGTTTCATCAAAATAATAGTTTGTGAAAGAATCAAGATTTGAGGTTGATATAATTGAATTTTAAAATGGATCAAAATATATAAATGATAAGGATTGATGAGTTAGTGTATGTAATACACAAATTGAGTTTGTTAAGAGATCCAAGGAAAAGATTTAATGAGAAGTTTCCAAAAGTTTTTAGGAAGGAGTAGAAGGACAAAATGAAGGACTGATTCAATAAACCCTAAGATATACACTTATGTTTAAGTGGAGAAAGATCAAAGCCATCTATTTAAGGAGGAAAATGAGATGTTTAATGTTGTTTTTTATTGGGAAATTTTTGAAGAACCAATGAGGAATAGAGTAGTAGAGGAAAATTAAGAAGTTGGTGATGAGTGATTGCTTGAAGGGTTGCCAAGAAAATTAAAGATGGAGAATATAATAAAGTCCAGTCAATGAAATAGGAATGAACTAAATTGAGATCTAAATTTGCAAAGTGAGTTGTGTTTTATCATATCAAACCTAGTTATTACTTTCTGACCATTGTGGTAGTAAAATCCTTTATTCAAGGTTAACCTAACAATCATATTCTAAATCCTTTAAACAAGGTTACTTTCTAATGGAATGTTCTAAAGTGCTCTAACAATGCCTATCCTAATAGGGTGATTAAATCATTAGACAAGGTCACACCTAATAGTGTATTTTGTAACCTTTAACATGGTTGGATCTTAACTGAGCTCACTTTAGAGGAGTGAAAAAGAGGTAGTATGTTACTGGGTAGTTTTTTCCAAATAGGGTTTCTACATTAAATCCTAGTGTCATACATGTGTGAATTTTGTTTTCATGTTTCATGCTATTTACTATTATATTTTTATTATTTAGCATATCATAGATAGAGAAGTGTTGGATGAATAAGTTTAATTGTTGATAAATTTCTATATTGGTTGAGTTTATGAGTTTGAATAAGCTATTTGAATTTTTTAAGAGATGAATTGGTACATATAGACCTAAGAATAATAGATTCACCCCCTCCCCCTAGTTACTCTAAATCATTCTAACACCTATTTCTACCATCATTCTTTAGGAACCATAGCTTAACATTAAGGAAGAGAGAAAGAAATGGAAACCTAATGTTAAGAGAATTACTTAAATAATATAACATAATAGAAAAATAGATCAAATATATACTAAATATGAGCAAGGTATGATTGAGAACTCTATCATTAAGTATTTAGTAAATTTTAATAAAAACTTAGTAGAGATCAAGGGTAGTATCACTAATCATATATTTGATAATAATATAAGATCAAATAAACTATGTGATCATTTCACACTCATAACCTATAATAATATGCATGATGTTTTGGAGAAGGCAAGACCAAAGATAACTAAAAAGATGAGACTAGTAAAATTTATGGATTGTAGAATGATGAGCTTGGAGAGGAAACAAAAGTGGAACTTATAGAAGTTCTAAATGGTCCAATTAAAGGAAATCACATACTACACAATCACAAGAATATCAATGGATATTACAATCAAAGAACCTATAGTAAAAGCTACTGATGAGGGATATTATGAACTAATTAGTTCTTTACTATAGTGAAGCTATTGCAAGTATGAAAGTTTGTGATATTTTTATGGGGGAGTATTGTAGATATGTTACTATGATGATATGTTACATTCATGATTGATTTTGTCATTGATGTCAAATAGAAAATTTCTATGGTATCTAATAGAAGAATAGTAGAAATATCAAGTTGTTATTGTTGGAAATAATCAAGACTAACAAGGTTACTGAGAGGGGAGAGGTGAATCAGTAACTCTAAAACTTCAAGTCAATAAGATATTCACCATTCATCCATCTAATCTATTGTATGCATGAAAAGATAAACATCCATAACACATGAACACACAGATTTGATGACCTAGAAACCTTCCAATTAGAAAGTAAAATTGGGGTGGGGATGATGCCCACAAAACTTCAATACTATAGTATAAAGTTGTCTTGTTAAGGCTTACATTGATCACTTCTAGTGATCTACCCTATTAGGAGTAAGTAGGATTGCTAGATCCACCTTGTTAGAGGATTTACAAACATACAATAAAGTATGTACTCTATTAGGAGATTTACAAAAGACTGTTAAGTCTACCCTGTTAAAGGATTTACAAACTGATTCACCTATTAGGTTGAAGTAGTGGATCTGGTTACAACTGATTTCTGATAAGATCCTTTATACACTGATCACTGATGTGATAGATATAAATTTTTTGCATCTATGTTGACCTTGTTGTATTCCTCTATTCTACTGCTGATTTGCTTTTAGTCTTCTCAAAATATTGCAATACAACACCATACAATGATACACAATATTTTTATCATCTTTTTAAAAATGACATAATACATTACATATATACCATTCTAATATTTACACTAGCAAGGTTGGCCAAACACAAGTGAACAAAACATTACTAAGTCGGCCAAATAGTAGAAAACTTGGGTTCTGCAAGCTGACTCGATGACCTTCTGATACTCGACATCCACTACAATACATTGCATCATCATGCACTTGGTAAGAGTAGAGGCACAGTCCATACTAATCACTATAAGTAGTTTGGAACTCAGTTCATTGGTGACTCGGTGAATATTGTGTTACTCAATAAAGACTAAATCCATTGATAACCTTCTTTACTTGGTAAACACTAATTCCTTCATTTACCTTGATCACTTGGTAAACACTAAGTCCTTTGTTTACCTTGATCACTCCATAAACACTAAGTCCTTCGTCTACCTTGATCACTTGGTAAACACTGATTTCAACTTATGACTCAGTGAACACTGAGAACTTGGTAAACACTGTAAAGCTCAGTGACCACTAACTTCTTGGAGAACACTGTTCTGCTCGGTAACCATTATAAACTTGGTAAACACTGCTGAATTGCCCATATGCTCAGTTTCCAAAGGAATTCTTGGTATAAACTATAGACCAAGTGATGAGCTCGATAAGAATTCAGAATCGAATAAGTTTTGTAAATAATGACAAATATATCATAATTCCAACAATCTCCCCCTTTGGCATTAGTGACAAAAACACTTATGAGCCAAAACTTATATACAACATCTGACATACTAACGTCTGATTCTGCTGAATATACATGGCTTCCTTACATATAACTCCCCCATACAATATACACAAGGTATTTACATGAGTTATATGACTTTTATTGATAGTATCTCTTTGTCCCTTTTGTACATTGATCTTACCAATATCTCTTTCTGAGTATCTATTTCTCCCCCTTTTTGACAATAATGCCAAAGAATAAAATAATGTATTTACATAGAGACACCAAAATATGAGATAAACTCAGAATGTACCTTTAGAATAAGTTACAGAGTCTTATCCCAATTCTCTTGCAAGATTTTGCATGTGGATAGAGCTACTTGAACTTTTGTAGAAAGTTCAATCACATGGTCTATAACAGAGAAATTGTTGTCATGGATCAATGTTTTGGAGTATGCAATATGTTTCTGCATTGTGTCCATGATAGGAAGAATCATGTTCTGGATATCTAAAAGTGTAGACCGAATCCTTCCTTCTTCTCTAAGAAACTTTGCCTGCTTCTCTGACAAAAAATTGATTCTAAGGTGATGAGATGAGCTTGAACTGGGGTCAAGCTTCAGCTTTTGTGCACTTGCTTTTAGATCCTCATCTATCTTATTCAATTTCTCTCTTATCTCCTTAGTATACTCGGTAACATCACAAAGCTTAGCAAAAAGAGATGTTACATTATTAAAAGAATTTTCAATGTTGGCCAAAATTGTGGTTAATTCAACCTAATTTATTGCTATATGCTGAGCAATGTGCTCAAGCACCTTATTATCAAACTTCTTTTCTACCTTCTCCATCAACTTTTCTTGACCAGAGATATCCTCATTGAATTTATTAACCGCTTCTTCTAATTGTAACAAAATGTGTTGAGAAGTATCAACATCAACACCTATAGCCTCAGTAATAATATTCTTTGCTCCTTCAATAATATTACTCTCTATCTCTCTCATTCCTTGTTGTTTCTGGTTTGCCTTTAGTTCTATGCGCTGACTGAGTAGTCTTAGTTCATCAAATGAAGCAGTATCTGTATCTATCTTGGGAATGAAAATTTCTTTATCCAAGTCTACATCCTCATCCACTGTCTTGCTTGTAAGAAAAAAATTTAATGGAGTCTTTGGTTTTTCTGTTGTGCTAACATCTTTTCCTTTGAAACCAGAGACAATGGTTGATGAGGCTAGATTGGCTGTCAAAACTAGAATAGGACCAACTAAAGGAAGACTGAGAGAAGTGCTAACTGTATCCAAAATTGATATACCTCCCAAAATTGATGTGCATACAAAAATATTCACAATTGGAGAACTTACTGGTACAAAAATTGGTGCTAATGTAGCTGATGTTGACATAATTGGAGAGCAAACTGGAAAACTTACTGTATATACTGCAAGAGGATTTGATATACCTTGTGTGCTTACTATTGTAGTGGATCACTTGATAACTGAAGAAGTTGCCTGCAGCTCGATAGATGAAGTGCTTGGCACTTGCATTGGGAATACCTAGAGCTGGGAGGAGACTAGTGAAGATTGAGCAATTGATACGGCTATAGTGGTCATAATCTCACTAGTGGAAGCTATCTCTATAGTAATAGATTTTGGTGGAGTGTGAGGCAGAGATGCAATGACTGCTGCTACAATTTTCACTGGGTCATCCTCCACCTCAACTGCTTCTTCCTCCTTTTCTTCTTCTTCCTTCTCCTTCAATAATTGATGGAGATCTTCATCAGTTACATCCATGGAGATGGAATCATTACCTTGCTCATCATTCATATCATCACTGTCATCATCCTTGATTTCAACAAGTTCATCACTTGGCTTATGCAGTTTATAAGTATCATTACAAACATTAGTTGCATTCTTAACAATTGGTTCTATATTCTTTAACAATATGAGACATGTATTGAATCTCATATTCATTCTTCCTTCTTGATCCTTCATTTCCTTTTTGATTTCTGCATCTGTCAGGCTAGGTACCAGTTCTCTCAATTTCTATTCAAAAATGTCTCTAACAGTTTGCTCGATGATCTCCCATCTTACCTTTATTTTATCAAACAATATTGCAAGAATTTGGGAGACAAATTGGTCTGGGGAGAATTTTTAAGTTCCCAACTTCTCCATTACCAGATCTTCAATTTCCTTTTTCTCAGCAAGAGTCCTTGATTCATACTTTAAGGCTTTAAAGTTGCTGATTCCTACACCAATCCTGAGTTGTTTTAGCCTATCTTCAAATGTGAGAGGAGGCTTGTTAAACACAACTTCACTTTCCTTATTGTCTTTCCTTGTTCTCCTTGAAAATATTTCCTAAGGTTTGGTAATGATTACCCTACCTTTCTTCTTCACAGGCTCTGCCTCCTTTTCTGATTCCTCTCTTTCAGATTTGTCTTCTTCTACATCTTCATCTTTTCCTTCGGTAAGCATAAGAGGGCTAGTATCAGTTTTAACTTAGAAATTTTCCTCTTTCCTTTGTTAATTGCCTGAGGCATCTTGATTTCAAGTTCAATTCTTTCTTTTGCCTCATCATAAGTACCAAATGTTGGAATATTGGGAATAGTTGGCTCATTCATCAGTGCCTCAATTACATCTCTTGCTTCATCAATATTCAACTTATAAGGCAATGGTTTTACCCATGCCACTCGGGGTATGACTGCCTATATATACACTTTTTAATAGTCAACCATGAAGCATGCATCATGTTTGTAGTCCTCAAAAAGCTTAGGGGGAATTCTAAACCTGTTGTTCATTCTCTCTTTGAAATCTTCAAAATAGATATCCATTACTTTATCAAAAATTTTGCCCATTTCTGCAATGAATTCATTAATCTAATACAAAATTGGAAAATCCTTTCTCCATACTACTGTACCTTTAGAAGGGAAAAACTTTTGCACATAGAAAAATAAATAGGTTAAAAAAGAACCAAATTTACAAGGGTTTCTCTTTGAAGTCCTTATGCTATCCATAATTTTGTTGAATTGTTTCAACAGTACATCTGTCAGGTTGAATTCCATATTCTTCTTCACAACCTTATATGCTAAGTCCACAGCTTCACAGGGTACACTATTCAATCTGCTGGAACTATACATCTTATATGCAATTAAATGAATTCCAAATCTTAGCTCTATATTTGATACATTGTTAAGTTTAGTCCTCTACCATCCCATTCAGCTAGGGTTAACTTTTGAAGTTCATCCTGACTTAGGGTTTTAGTGGTTTTGGATTTTCTTAACATAGGTAAACCCGTGATCTTATGAATCATCTTTTTCGTTATCATGATAGGTTTCTCTAACCACAACAGACCATTATGCACATGGCTTAAAATGTATCTTATCCATTTCATTTGAAATTTCCTTGGCAAGTGTGGGATATGGGTCAAACCTTTGGTTTTCAAATGCTTGTGCTTGGGTTTGAGAGTTCCATCCACACATAACTTGGCTAGGGCACTATCCATTTCTAATGTACCAATTTCTTGAATATTGTACTTAAAATGAGTATGAATATCATTAACAAGGAGTACCTTTGGTGGAATTCATGATTGAGCTCCATGCAGGTCTAGTGATTCAGCTATGGTGAGAATGAGCTTGAAGCTAGGTGCTTTCCATGTGACTCCCTTTACAAGCATTTCAAAGCCCCTCTTCGCCTTGCTACTATTGGTGCTCATGGATGCCATTGCTATTCAATGAGTGAATGATTTCATAAAATAAATTCTTTGCTGGAAAATCACTTCAAATCACTTGAACTCACTTGGGTGCTCTTGGAAATCTCTTCGCTCTGTATATTCTAAATTTGCGGTGAAAAATGAGATCAAATTTTTCCCTTTTGATGAAAAATCTACCATTAATTCTTGAGTACGAAGGTAGCTAAGATGACCTAGGGTTTTTCAGATAGTCGTCAATTTACTCAATAAACCTTGAAACTCAGTGAACAAACAAAACCTTTCATATTCCCAACCTAGCTCGGTTAAGTCTGAGACCAACCTTGCTTGGTAGATGCATCACAGTGAACTATGTCTTGTATCTGAAATAATGAATTCTCATTTGCACTCCATTCTAAAACTGCTTAGGATATAGCTTGAAGATGTAGTCCCTGATCCTTCTTGATGGGTCTAATTAGAAATGGTGGAGTCACCCACTTCTTGAGTGACATTGCCATCATTTGAACTTTCTAGTTTGGTAGATTTAGGAATCCACTGTTGTCTCATCTATTTTCAAATGTTGTCAGCTCTGGCTTTCTTTTCATCTTCAACTTTTCCTATGTTCATGCAATTCTTTGATATATGACCAAGTTCAGTACATGTATAACATCTTATGGTAGTACCTTTCTTCCTTAGGTGATGCCTTGTACAGTTTACTCCAATGTGTCCATATTCTCCACAATAGTGACATTTTCACCAAGTATTGTAGTCCCAACCAAATAATGCTTTGACAATTTTTTCTATTGGATTGAATGATTTAGATCTGTACTCAGATGCCTTGTGACCTTATTTCTTGCATTTGTGATATTTGCCTTCAAATTTTGGTTTCTCTTCGCATTCATTGGCTTTGTGACCATACTAATTGCAATTGTAGCATTTACCATTGAATTTTCTTTTACCATTGCTCCAACATCTGTTAGATGTATTACCTATCTTGCCACAATGATTGCAAGTGGGTCGATGATTCCTTTGGGCACCTTGTTTGGAAGATTCACCTTCTTCATTGTATCCAAGGCCTACTTTACATTTTTGTCTATGAAGATTCTGCTCATTTTGCTGATTCAATTGATCCACATCTATTTGAGATTTTATCATCCTTTCATTGACTTTCTTTTCAATATTTAAGTCATTTTCCAAACTTTCATTGATTTGTCTTTCAGATCTTAGATCACTTTGTAAGCTTGCATTGATTTGTCTTTCAGTGATTAAATCATTTCTCAAACTTTCATTCTTAGACCTTAAATTCACAATTTCTTCATTTGCATTAGATAGTTGACCTATAAGATTTTCATGCTGAAGGGATTGATTATTTCTTACCTCTAAGTCTTCATTTGCCTTGTTTCTCTATTCTAGAACTTCACATAGCCTGATGGATTGGATTTCTTGTTCTCTTTTAAGCTTTCTTACTTCTTCCTGTAGAGAACCATTCTTTGCTAGGAGTTCCTCGATTTCTTCATTAGCTTAATTTGAGCTGCTTGATGGTAAAAGGTCTTCAATCTTTTCTTCAACATACTACTGATCATTCATTTGTCTTGCAAGTTCCTTTCTTCTTTTTAGAGATTGAGAAAGATGCTCTTTTTCTTCTTTGAGTTACGCCATGGCCATTTCCAAATCTAGCTTTTCATTCTCAATAGCTTTGGAAAGTTTGAATATCTCCATTATCCTTGATCTTTGCTCAAGCTATCAAACTTTATCCTAAGAACCACAATGCTCTGATACCAATTGTTGGAAATAATCAAGACTAACAAGGTTACTGAGAGGGGAGGGGTGAATCAGTAACTCTAAAACTTCAAGTCAATAACATATTCACCATTCATCCATCTAATCTACTATATGCATGAAAAGATAAACATTCATAACAGATGAACACGCAGATTTGATGACCCAGAAACCTTCCAATTAGAAAGTAAAATTGGGGTGGGGATGATGCCCACAAAACTTCAATACTACAGTATAAAGTTGGCTTGTTAAGGCTTACAATGATCACTTCTAGTGATCTACCCTGTTAGGAGCAAGTAGGATTGCTAGATCCACCTTGTTAGAGGATTTACAAACATATAATAAAGTATGCACTCTATTAGGAGATTTACAAAAGACTGTTAAGTCTACCCTGTTAAAGGATTTACAAACTGATTCACCTATTAGGATGAAGCAATAGATTTGGTTACAACTGATTGCTGATAAGATCCTTTATGCACTGATCACCTGATGTGATAGATATAACTTTTTTGCATCTATGTTGACCTTCTTGTATTCCTCTGTTCTGTTGCTGATTCACTTTTATTCTTCTCAAAATATTGCAATACAACACCATACAATGATACACAACATTTTTATCATCTTTTTAAAAATGACATAATACATTACATACATACCATTCTAATATTTACACTAGCAAGGTCAGCCAAACACAAGTGAACAAAACATTACTAAGTCGGCTAGATAGTAGAAAACTTGGATTCCTCAAGCTGACTCAGTGGCCTTCTGATACTCAACGTCCACTAGAATACATTACATTGCCATGCACTTGGTAAGAGTAGAGGCATGGTCCATACTAATCACTCTACGTAGTTTGGAACTCGGTAACCGTTGGTGACTCGGTGAATATTGTGTTACTCGGTAAAGACTAAATCCATTGATAACCTTCTTCACTTGGTAAACATTGATTCCTTCATTTACCTTGATCATGCTGTAAACACTAAGTCCTTCGTTTACCTTGATCACTCGGTAAACACTAAGTCCTTTTTTTACCTTGATCACTTGATAAACACTAATTTCAATTTATGACTTGGTGAACACTAAGAACTTGGTAAACACTGCGAAGCTCGATGACCTCTAACTGCTTGGGGAACACTGTTCTGCTCGGTAACCATTATGAACTTGGTAAACACTATTGAACTGCCCATATGCTCAATTTTCAAAGGAATGCTTGGTATAAATTGTAGACTGAGTGATGAGCTTAGTAAGCATTCAAAATTGAATAAGTGTTGTAACTAATGACAAATATATCATAATTCCAACAATCTCCTCCTTTTGCATTAGTGAAAAAAACACTTATGAGCCAAAACTTATATACAATATCTGACATACTAACGTCTGATTCTATTGAATATACATGGATTCCTTACATATAACTCCCCCATACAATATACACAAAGTATTTACATGAGTTATATGACTTTTATTCACAGTATCTCTTTGTCCCTTTTGTACATTGATCTTACCAATATCTCTTTCTGAGTATCTCTTTCTCCCCCTTTTTGACAATAATGCCAAAGAATAAAATAATGTATTTACATAGAGACACCAAAATGTGAGATAAAATCAGAATGTACCTTGAGAATGAGTTGCAGAGTCTTATCCCAATTCTCTTGCAAGATTTTGCATGTGGATAGAGCTACTTGAACTTCTGCAGAAAGTTCAATCACATGGTCTGCAAGAAAGAAATATTTTTCATGGATCAATGTTTTGGAGTATGCAATATGGTTCTACATTGTGTCCATGATAGGAAGAGTCATGTTCTTGAATGTAGAGCTAAATTCTTTGCAAAATGAATGGAACGCTCACTATCTTTAAACAAATAATTATCCTTTTGAGGATATCCTAGTTCTTCCAAAAAGGACTATAGCAATATCATATCCTTGGCTACCTCTGTAGCAAAAAAATACTCTGCCTCTATAGTGGATAAAGCATTAAAATTTTGTAACCTAGAAACCCATCTCATGGCTGTCTCACAAATAGTAAAGACATAAGTTGTAGTACTCTACATGGTATTAATATCCCATGCCAAATTTGAGTCAACATAGCCTTGTAAATCAATAGTAGAGCCCCCAAAGTGTAAAAACTTATTGGACGTTCCTCTCAAAAATTTGAGAATCCATTTGATTGCATTCCAATACTCAATTCCTGGATGACTCATATACCTACTAACGACTCCCACTACATGAGCAATATCTGGCTTGGTACATACCATAACATAGATCAAGCTTTCTATAGCTAAAGCATAGGGTACCTTGGACATCTTATCCTCCTCTTCTTGTGTCTTGGGACACATCCCCTTAGTCAACTTCAAATGACCAAGTAAAAGTGTGCTGAAAACTTTAGCATTCTTCATAGAGAAATATTGCAACACCTTCTCCACATAATCAACCTGAGATAGCATCAATATTCTATTCTTCCTATCTCTACAAATCTTCATACCAAGGATTTTTTTTCTACCCCCAAATCCTTCATAGAAAATGCATGTGCTAACTTGCATTTTAGCCCCTTAATATGATCCATATTAGACCCAATTACAAGCATATCATCAACATATAAACATAAAACAATTTAGTTGTCATCATTCAACCTCTTAAAGTAAACACAATGATCTAAATGACACCTATGATTTCCAAGCTCATGCATAAAATTGTCAAATTTTAGATATCATTTTCGAGGTGCTTTTTTCAAGCCATATAAACTTTTCTTCAATTTACACACTAAGTTCTCCTTACCTCTGACCTCAAATCCCTGTGGTTGAGCCATATATATTTGTTCATCCAAATCACTATGAAGGAAGGCTATTTTAACATCAAGCTACTCTAAATGAAAATCTTCAGTAGCCACAATACTTAAAATAATATAGATAGAAGTCATCTTAACAATAGGAGAAAATTTCTCATCAAAATCAATGCCCAATTTTCTATAAATCCTTTTACAACTATCCTGGCTTTAAATATTTTCTTACTTTCATCCTCTTCTTTTAACCTGTAAACCCACTTATTCTGTAAAGTCCTTTTACCTATAGGCAACTTGCATAAATCCCATGTCTTATTCTTTAGCAAATATTCCATTTTGTCTTTCATTGTAGACTCCCACTAAATCTTAGTATCTACCCACACAACTTTATCATAACATTCAGGTTCACCAGCATCAATAAGTAAAATAGAATACAAAGAGGGAGAAAATATTTCTAGAGGTCCAATTTGCCTTGTTGACCATCTAACATTCACTGGTGTGTGTGGTATTTGTTGTTGTGATTGTTGCACATCATGAAGAATGGTTAGAACATTAGCTTTTTGAGTATCATCTAGCACTACATAATCATCTTCTTTCTTCTCATGTTGCTACAATAAATCTTTGTACAAAACTTTCTAATTGAATATGACATCCCTGCTTCTTACAATTTTATGATTTTTAAAATTCCAAAGCCTATAACCAAATTCATTAATCCCATCTCAAAAAAATACACATTTCTTTGACTTAGCTTCTAGCTTGGTTCTATTTTCAGAATCTATGTGAGCAAAAGCTTCACAACTGAAGGTTTTGAGAAAACAATAACTCACCTTCATACTAGTCCATACTTCCTCTGGGATATCACAACCCAAAGGACCTCTACTAATCAAATATACAATATTATTGACAGCCTCTACCCACATGTGTAAGGGCAACCAAACATGCAACCTCATGCTCTTTGCATAGTCCATTATAGTCTTGTTCATGTGTTCAACCACTCCATTTTCCTGTGGAGTCCTTGGAATAGTTATTTTCTATGAATACCGTTAGTGGAGCAATAATCTTCAAATTCATGACTACAATACTCACCACCATTATCAGATCTAAGACATTTTAATTTTTTACTAGTCTCATTTTTAACCAAGCATTTCCATTTCTTAAAAGTTTGAAATACATCAGATTTTTGTCTAAGGAAATAAACCCATACCTTCCTAGTTGCATCATCAATAAATGTGCAACAATAATGAGAGCCACCAAGGGAAGATACCTGAGCTGATCCTCATACATCTATATGCACAAGCTCTAATTTCTCCTTTTTATTTTCCTTCCCGATCTTTTCAAAACTCACTCTCTTTTATTTTCCATCCACACAACATTCATAGAAGTCCATATTAACACATTTTAGACCTGGTAAAACTTTCTTGGAATGAATTAATTTCATGCCTTTCTCATTCATGTTCCCAAGTCTATTGTGCCACAGTGTTGTATCAAAATTTACAGTAGCTATTTCTTCTCCCGACTCAACTACAACAATTATTTCTAAACATTCATTTTTCTCTAAAACAATTAAAGTAGAAGGAACAATATGACTTGTACAAAGATATAAGGTGCCTACTTTCACACATTTTGCTACTACAAGGGAACCTTTTGAAACCTTCTAATTTTTATCATTAAAATTAACTACACAACCCTCATCACTGAGTTTCCCTATGGAAATTAAATTCCTACTCATCCTTGGAAAATGTCTTACCTCATGTAGTAGCCAATGATTCTCGTTCTGCAACTTAATCTTAAATTTTCCCTTTCCAACAATCTAACAGAGTTCATTATCCCCCAAATAAACAAGTCCAAAATCCCCTTAGAGATAATCAATGAAATAACCTCTATGAAGTGTATAATGAAATGAAGCACCATAATCTAAAATCCATGAATCATGAACACTTTCTAAAGATAGAAGAAAAGCATCCTCTTCAGATTTGTTACTTACCACATTTGCCTCCTTGTCTCCATCTAGTTTATCTCCTTCATTTTTGTTTGGATTCCAACAATATTTCTTTTTGTGCAATGGTTTCCCACGGTACTAGAAGTCATTCAATCCTCTCGATTGAGACCTCCTCTCCTTTGACTTTCCTCTTGATTCCCATGATTTTTAGAATTACTTCCTCTCTCAATTGTTTAGCCCCTACTTTGTGCATTCAAAGCACTTCCTAATGTAGATCCACCTGAGGTTTTCCTATGAGTTTTCTCACTCCTTATAACACTAATCACATCATCATATTTTAGGGTACTAAATTCAAGAATAGAATTACTCACATCCATTACCAAGCCATTCCAACTTTTAGGAAAAGAACACAAAATCAAGAGAGCCCTAATTTCTTCATCAAAATTGATACCCATAGAAGATAAATTACTAGTAACAGCATTAAACTCATTTAAATGATCTACAAAAGATCCACTTTCTACCATTTTCATATTAAATAAACACTTCATGAGAAATATATTGTTTGAAGTGGAGAGCTTTTCATATAGTTTTTCTAGGGTTTGCATCAATTCTTCTATAGTCTTCACTTTTGTAATATTAAATATCATTGATGGTGCCAGGCATCATCAAATTATTTCAAGTGTATTTCTATCTAAATGATCCCATTCATCATTTGACATAGACCCCTAATTCTTGGCCTTACCTTCTAATGGCTTCCATACATCCTTTTGATAAAGATAGTCTTCCATTTGCATCTTGTATAACTAGAAGTTCTACCCATTAAACCTGTTAACCCATAGCTTACCCTCATGTACCATTGCTCCCACTCAACTATGAGACTTTCCTCTAGAGGATAACTTAAAAAAAACCTCCCTTTGATACCACTTGTTAGGATTAAACCACAAACAGAAATAAAAATTACATGCAAATATAACCAATATCAGAAAATAATAGATCACACAGAAAAGACCACAAAATACCGAGATTTAGCATGGTTCTCCCAATCCCTAGCCTATGTACACCAAACAACAAGTCCAATATTATTACAATCTAGTAATATCGCTCAATATCGCCACAAAAACCAATTTTTGCATCACAACTATAAAACAATCCCTGACCCTAAGCCCTTTTATACAAGTATTTTTACCACTTTAGGGTTATAATTTATGAATTATGTATAGTACTTTCCTGATTAGTCACCACAAACTAACACTATGTGCATCTTATTATGTTGTTATCTACTCTGGTTGAATGGCTGAGTTTTTTTAAAGGAGAAGAAGTTTTAATTGTTGGATAACTAATTCAAACCCCTCCACCCCCTCCCATTCTTAGTTATCTTGGTGGACCATTGTTTCTAACAATGGGTATCAGACCATCAGGTCCTTGAAGATAAAGTGTAATGACTTTGGGAGATCATGGTGAAAGAAGATAGTCATAAGTCAGATAGTGGAAATTTTGACACAGAAGATAGAAACTCTTGGTGTGTTATCTAAAGAAGACATGAAGATCAAGGAAGGTATTGATCTAGTTATGAAAATAAAAAAAGAAGGTATGAAAATTTTTTATTGTTGGATATGTAATGAGTTTGGTCATTATGCATCTACATGCCCTAAGAGAATAAGGAAATCTAGAAAGAGTTCACTTTCTAATCAAGATGAAGAATTTAAAGAAAGTATGGAAAGATTCTTGAATGATTGTGATAATTAGCTTGAATTGGTTAAGGAAAAGGAAGTAGTAGAAGAGATAGATTTGGTAACTATTGTTGATCCTAAGGATAACCATGAAAATGTGGAAGTTATCATTAGAAATTATTTGAAGGATGGGAATCAGGTTAAAGAGAAAAGATTCAATCCTAAAGAAAAAGAAAGTGTTGAGTTGAAGACTCCTGAATATAATGTCATTGTAGAGAGAAGGAACAAGTCCATTACAGAAGCAACAAGAGCTATGTTAACAAAGAATGATGTATCCAAGATATTTTAGAGAGAAGCTATGAATACAATAGTCTACACTATGAATAGAGTACAAGTCAAGAAAGACACAAAAAACACACCTTATGAACTTTGGTTTGGTCACTCACCTACAGTTAATTATTTCAGAATTTTTGGCAGTAAGTGTTATATCATACCAGATGATGACAATGATAAGTTTGAAGCTAGAGGTGATGAAGGTAAGTTTATTGGTTATTCATTGAAAAGAAAGGCTTACAGATTTTATAATCAGAGAACTAAGACTATTATGGAAAGTAAAAATGTGAGAATTGATGAAAAATTAAGAATACAAGAAAGAATAGTTTATTACAATTCAGATGATGATGTTACTACTAAGCCAAGGAATGATGAGGTATTTCTTTAGTCTAAAAATGATTTATAGAATGAAGGAGAGCCAAGGTAGGAGAAAATCTTGGAACCTTTAGTAGAGCCGAGAGTTGAGATAGCAACTCCTACTTTAGGAAAGAATATCATAAAGAATCACCCATCCAAGAAAATCATTGGAAGCAAAGATAAAGGTGTGATGACAAGAAGCAGAGTTAATGAAGAACTATGTTTGATATCTCAAGTTTAGCCTAAGAATTTAGATGAAGCATGTAAAGATGATTATTGGAAACAAGCTATGAAAGAGGAATTGGATCAAATTGTAAATAATAAGACATGGGAATTTGTCCCCAAACCAGCAGACAAGAATGTGATAGGAATTAAACGGATATTTAGAAATAAGATAAATGAACGAGGTGAAGTTGTAAGGAACAAAGCAAGATTGGTATGTAAAGGTTAATCACAAAAAGAAGAAATATATTATGAGGAAACCTATGCCCTCATGACTAGAATAGTTGTGGTAAGACTATTGTTAGACTCTGTAGCACAGAAGAAATTTAAAGTGTATCAGATGAATGTCAAGTCAGAATTTTTGAATGGAGAACTTGAAAAAGAAGTTTACATTGTGTTGACATTACAATCAAGTTTGTTTATTAGTGACACACACACTTAATCAGATGGCTAGTAGCTACCAATCTTATTCAAGTTATATCGAGTTCTACAGTTTCTATCGAGTTCTAGGAACAATATTTAGTTTGCACTTTGTAGTATCTACCAAGTTGTTTATTATCAGTTTTTACTAAGTTTCTCAGTGCAAATTGATTTTTCTAGTGCTTACCAAGTTTTTAGACTCAACAATGTGAATCTTGTGTTGATCGAGCTATACTGCGTCAACCGCATGATTTAGTTTATACTAAGCTCATAAAAATAGTGTTGGTTGAGCTATGCTGTGTCAACCAAGTGATTCAGTTTATATGTCAAGTTTCACAGTGTTTGTTGATTCACCAATGTAGACCAAGTTCAAACTACTTAGACGTTATTAACATGAGCTAAGCTTCTACATCTACCAAGTGCATGATGATGCTGAGCATTGACAATGGTTTCTGAGTGTCAGAACTCACTGATTTTGTCTTCAGAACCCAAGTACCTACAATTGGGATGACTTTGTGTATTTTGGTGAAACTTGTATTGTATCAAATGTTGATTAATTATAAATTTGATTGGTATATATGTAATGCATTGTATCACATCCAAATATAATGAATGGAATATCAAGAAGATACACTAAAAGAAGAAAGTGTGAAGTAAGAAGGCTACAATTAGTATAAGGAGCAGCAGAGATTTATCCATCATAGCAAGGTGATCATTATACTCCAAAAGAATCTCATTCAACAAATCAAAGTTGTAGATCAGAGATCAGCCATTAGTTCATCCTAATAGGTGGAATAGTTAAATCCTTTCACAAGGTAGAATTAACAGTCTTTTATAAATCTCTTTACCAAGTGCATACTTCATTGTATAATTGTAAATCCTTTTGCAAGGTGGACCTAGCAGTCCTTATTGCTTCTAGTAGGGTAAATCATCAAAAGTGATTATTGTAAGCCTTAATAGGCCAACTTTATACTATAGTACTAAAGCTTGTTGGTACATCCCCACCCTAGTTTTACTTTCTATTTGGAAGCTTTATGGGTTACCATAGTGTGTGTCAAAGTATTATGAATGTTTTAATGCTTTCAATTTTTCATGTATGCAATTAGATCATAATACATATGAAGGATTAATTGGTGAATTAAGATTGAGTTTTATTGGTTACTAATTTACCACTACCCTCTTAGTAAAAAAGCCTATCTTAAATTTCCAATAATTGGTATTAGAGCTTGTGGTTCTCAAAGAAGAAGTTTGACAACTTGAGCAAAGATCAAAGGCAATGAAAGTATTCAAACTTGATAAGGCTATTGATAATGAAAAAATAGATTTGGAACTAGATATAGGACAACTTAAGAAACAAAAGGAGCAATTCTCTCAATCCCTAAAAAGGAGAAAATATCTTGTAGTAAAAATGAATTACAAACTCTACACTGAAGAAATAATTGAAGATATCCATTCAAAAAAAAATTCAGATGAAGCTAATGAAGTAATCGGAGAACTATTAGAAAAGAATGGTATACTTCAAGAAGAAATAAGGAAGCTAAAAAGAGAACAAGAAATTTAGTTAATAAGATTGTGAAAAGTCATGGAAGAGAAAAACAAGATAAAAGAAGAAATAAAAGGAAACAATAATGAAATTTAGCATCTATCCATTCAATAGGTAGACTTCATTGATCAATTTACTAATGCAAATAGAGAAATCATGAATGTAAGATCAAAAAATGAAATATTGCCTAATGATCTAAACACTAAAAAGGAAATCTATGAGAGGATGATGAAATCTCAAGTAGACATGAATCAATTAAATGAGAAAATTTGATACAGGCATAAAGGGAGAGTAGGAATTGGATATTCAAAAAAAGGTGAATCATCCAAGCAAGGAGCTCAAAAGAATCAAAGACCCACTTACAATCACTATAGTAAACTAGGTCATACATCAAACAAATGTTGGAGTAATGGTAAAGCTAAATTCAATGGAAAATGCTTTAATTGCAATAATCATGATCATAGATCTAATGAATACAAAGAGAAACCTAAATTTAAAGGAAAATGCTACAATTGCAAGAAGCATGGGCATAAATCTTCTGAATGCAAAACTAAGATATTGAACCCAATAGAACAGATTGTAAAAGCTATATTTGGTTGGGACTACAACACTTGGTGCATATGTCACTACTATAAAGAATTTGGACACATTAGAATAAATTGTGTAAAACATCATATGAGGACAAGAGACACCACTAGAAGATGTTTTATTTATAAAGAACTTGGACACCTTGTCAAGAAGTATATGAACACTAGAAGAATTAAATATGAAAAGAAAGCTAAGGCTGATAACATTAGAAAACAAATGAAATAGTAGTGGATTCTAAAATCTTCTAATAATGCAACTCCAAGAAATGAAGCACATACCACTCAAGAATTGGGCGATTTAAACACTTCTACTTGATCTCTCACAAGGATAACTAGAACTAAGATTCTAAAGTAGACATATTACATCAATTCTAGTCAACTAGAAGGAAAGATCCACATTAGCATTCAAGATGCAAAGGGATTATCGAGTGCCTAAGGAAATTTTGGACCTTACCTAGCTAGGTAAAGTTGCAAGACCCTATTGAGAAAGGTCAAGAGTAACTAATTCCTTGTATAGACACCGAGTCATGAATGGCTCTACCGAGAAATTAAATCAAATTGAGTGGAAGACAACCTGTTATCAAACAAGTGAATGTACCAAGCATTTATGGCAATTCAAAAATGGAATTTTTTATAAAGGGTGAAATTGAATTCATTTGTCACCATGAATTTTCAAGAGCTTATGTGAAAGAGTGATTTCTATGCATCCAAGCAATCTATATGATTTTGTGAATTTTTTCTATAAACCTTACTAATCAATAGCATCCTCAAGTAGAGAAACCAAGAAAGGATCCAATATGTTAGTTTGAGGAGTTGAGTGGAAAGCACCTGACTTCAAATTGAGTCCAAAAATTGTGGAAACACTAGATCCTATCAGAGCTCAATCATAGATTCCTCCTAAAGTATTATTGATTAACAATATTTTCTTGCATTTTTGTTGTTCAATTCAAGATATAGGAACCCGAGAAAAGGATGAATCTTTGGAAAAGTTGTGTTTGAATGGTGTGTTAAAACTCGAGCATCAACACTTAGAAACCATGATTTTAACCCACATTCCACACATGCCCCAAGAATTTCAAATGAAATAGATAAGTTTTATCCTTAGCCATGTGCACAAAAGGTAGTTATGATTGGAGAAGCCTATTCTCATAATAGAGAAAATGACTCATCGAATCATAAGGCTCCCAATGTTGACAAAAGCAAAAACCACCAAAACCCTAAGTCAGGTAGAATTGGAAAAGAAAACTCTTGCCAAATGGGATGGAAGATGTACGAAGATCAATTGTGAAGCTAATATAGAGATAAAGTTTGGAATTCATGTAATTTCACATAAAATATATAGCTCCAATCATCTCAATAGTGTATCATATGAGGCAATGGATCTCATTTTCAAAATGGTGAGGAACAACATGTCTTTTGACCTTGCTGAGTTGATGTTGAACCAATTCAACAAAAATATGAAAAGCATCAGAACATCAAAGAATAACCTATATAAGTTTGGTTCACTTTTAACCTACTCATTCTTCTTTGTACAAAATTTTTTCCCTTCCAAAGGTACAGTTGTATGGAGAAAAGATGTACCTATGTTATATCAAATCAATAAGTATATAGCAGAGATGGGTGAAAATTATATCAGTGTCATAGAAAATTATTTTGATTATTCAAAGATAAGATGAATAATAGATTTATAATTTCAAAGAAACTTGTACAATATTACAAGGATGATGTTTTTTTTATGGTAGATTGTGACAAAGTGTACATACAAGCAGTCAAACCTAGAGTGTTATGGATTAAGCCTCTAGGCTATGAAGTTAATCTTGGTGATACTATGGATATCATTGAGGCATTGTAAATGAATCCATAGATCCCAAGGCCACATATTTTAGTACATATGATGAAGCCAAAGCCATAATTGAACTAGTGATAAAGCTTCCTCAAGTTGTCAACAAAGGAAAGAAAAGGATAGAACAATTGAGACAATCTAGTTCTACTCTCCTATTGATAGAAGGTAAAGGAGATGATGTGATTGAAGATGATGCATAAGATGAGCAAGATGAAAAAAAATCAAAAGAAGAAGAACCAATCAAGAAGAAAGGTAAGGTTATCATAACCAAACCTACTAAGTCATCTACTATAGTATTTACAAGAAGAACATCTAGAAAGAAATTGAAATTAGGTGAAGAAGAAGAGGATGTGATTTTCAAATGACCTCCTAAGTTTCAAGAGAAATTGAAAGTACTTGATTTTGGAGTCAACATGGAAAATTTTAAATCATTAAGGTATGAGAGTAGAAATGCAGAAGAGAAGAAGCAAGTTGAAGACATGATTATGTCTAAGCTAGGAAAATGGAAACATTCACCTTACAACTTGCATAGCAAATTCCCAATGAATTGATGGAAATAATCAAGCCAAGATGGGATCATGCCAAGAAAACTACAAAGGACATATATGAGAAGACTCTAAGACAACTCATGTCAAGTTTTAATTACAAAGAAATAAAAGAATCCATGAAGAAGAATGAAGAAAAATTCACCTTGAAATTTAACACTTCCTTGATATTGATCAATAACATTGAACATGTGGTAAGGAATGTCACTGATACATGGAAGAATATCCCCAATCTTCATCAACATAGTGACTTTATTATTCATTTCAAATATGATGGTGAAGATGAAAAGGAAGAAGGAGACAATGATGATGAAGAAGAAATAAATGATGATAAAGATGATGAGGAGAAAGAATAGGAAGCCACTAAGGAGAATCTCCCTAAGATTCAGACCATTGAGGAAATAGACCCTGAAAAGATTGTAGTAGCAGTTATGGCCTCACTTCCTCAATCTTTGAGGAAAGCTTTAATTCCATCAAACTCATAGAAAGCTACTACCAAGTTGGTTGTGACAAACATTGTAAATCCAAATATTCAGCCAATCTCTACATTTGTTCAGCTCAGTACTTCATTGACTAAAGTGATCAGCACTTCATGTACTAATCATTTAGTGCTTACTCCTTCATCAATGTTGGCTACTTAGGAACAAGGTATTTTTTCAATTAGTGCTATATCTACTTTTTTTTCTAGTCTTTCCATTTCCACCATTATTACTATTCCAAGTGTACAAATAATTAGTACTAATATAGTTGAGAACAAGCCTCAACTGAGTACTAAAGTTTCTAGCAAAGGTAAAGATAAGGAAGAAGACATTGATCTTGATGATGATATAATTATGCCAAATTTGGATATTTCTATTCTAAATTTTGATCAAATGCATATAGTAGGAGATCTTTTGTAGAAGAAAGCTAAGCAACAAAGGCTTAGAGAGGAAAGAAATAGAGAAAACCAACTGCTAGAAGATGCAAAGAACATTCTTGTAGATGCACTCAACACTAAGGTTGATACTTCTCAATCTATTTTGGCTCAATTAGTAGAATTGGTCTAGAAATTTAATGAAGATTTGAATGGGAAAGAAAAATTGTTGCAAAGAGAAGAGAAGAAATTTGAAAACAAAGTATTGAAGCTAGTTGCATAAAAGATTGCAATATAGCAAGTAGAGTTGTCTACTATTCTAAGCTCATTGGAAACCTCTGCCAACAATGTAGCTTCTCTATTTGGTAAACTATGTGATACATCTATCTATACACACAAAATAAAAGATAAACTCTACATGATAGATGAAGATTTGAACATATGTGCACACTAGCTATCACTTGACCCAAGCTATAGTTCTACTCATTACATAAAAATCAGATTTTTGACTAATATGTAAGTAGAAATGCTAAGGGAAAAAGTCAGGATAAGGACTACACTTGTAGATATACAAGACAGTAAACCACAAAACATGGATGCATTGTAGAAACACATTACACACGCCAAAATTCTCATCCATGATAATAACTTCTCCATAGTAGATCACATGATGGAATTATCAGCTGAAGTTCAAATCGTATAGCATGCAACCAAAGTGTTGCAAGAAAATTGGGAAAAGAAAATGTCACTAATTTTGAAGGTACATTTTGACATCTTGTCACATTTTGGAATATACACCTTTGGTATTTATGTCAAAATGGGGGAGAATATGTGTTATTTCAATAAAAAGGGAGAAGATGTGAATATGTATATAATATGTAAAGTATGTTGAATATATATGTATTGGGGAACATCATAATATTATACATATACATGTATATATATTTAGATAAACATCTCTTACAAAAAAAAAAATTAAAATCTCAAAAATAGAATATGATACTGAGTTGAAGACATAGGATAGAGACAAAAGATTACTTTTGAACTTTTGAATTTAGTTTTGATTGATAAGTGTTTTTGTCACTAATACCAAAGGAGGAGATTATTGACATTACAGTCAAGTTTTTTTTTTAGTAACACACACACACACACACACACTTAATCAAATGGTTAGTAGATAATAGGCTTATTCAAGTTATACCAAGCTCTACAGTTGCTACTAAGTTCTAGGAACAATATTCAGTTTGCGCTTGGCAGTATCTATCAAGTTGGTGATTATTAGTGTTTACCAAGTTTCTTAGGGGAAACTGATTTTTCTAGTGCTTACCAAGTTCACAACCTTAGCAATGTGAATCTAGTGTTGACTAAGCTATGTAGTGTCAATCAAGTGATTTAGTTTATATAAGGCTTGTAGAGATAGTGTTGACTGAGCTATGTAGTTTGAACCAAGTGATTTAGTTTATATGTTGAGTTTTGCATTGTTCACCAAGTCACCAATGCAAACCAAGTTTAGACTACTTGGCAGTGATTAGTGTGAGTCAAGCTTCCACATCTACCAAGTGCATGATGATTTTGAGTATTGATAATGGTTGCTAAGTTTCAGAACCTCACCAAGTTTTTCTTCAAAAATTGAGTACCTGTAATTGGGCCAATTTTTTGTATTTTGGTGAAACTTGTATTGTAGCCAAATTTGATGAATTATAAATTGGATTCATATATATGTAATGCATTGTATTATATCTAAATATAATTAATGGAATATGAAGAACATACACTAAAAGAAGAAAGTGAAAAGTAAGAAGGCTACAAGTAGTATAAGGAGCAACAAAGATTTATCCATTATAGTAGGGTGATCATTACACTCCAAAGGAATCTCATTCAACAAATCAAAGTTGCAGATCATAGATGAGCCACTGGTTCATCTTAATAGGTGGAACAGTTAAATCCTTTCACAAGTAGACGTAATAGTCTTTTGTAAATCTCTTTACCGAGTGCATACTTCATTGTATGTTTGTAAATCCTTTTGCAAAGTGGACCTAGCAGTCCTTATTGCTCCTAACAGGGTAGATCATTAGAAATGATCATTGTAAGCCTTAATAGGCTAAATTTATGCTATAGTACTAAAGCTTTTGGATATCATGTCCACCCTAGTTTTACTTTCTATTTGGAAGTTTTTTGGGTCACCATATTGTATGTCAAAGTGTTATCAATGTTTTAATGTTTTCAGTTTTTCATGTATGTAATTAGATCGGAATACATATGGAAGATTAATTGGTGAATTAAGATTAAGTTTTATTGGTTATTAATTCACCCCTCCCCTCTTAGTAACATAGCCTATCTTATATTTCCAACACATTGAACATCCTAAAAGTTATCCTTTGATAGATGACAAGGACATACTATGCAGATTGAGGAAAGCATTGTATGGCTTAAACTAAGCACCTAGAACCTAGTATGCAAGGTTAGACAGGAATTTGACAAAGCTTTGATATAAAAAAATTATGGTAGATAGTAATCTCTATTAGAAAGAAATTGATTATGGTTTGAGGATTTTGGTAATATTTGTTGATGATATCATATCTGGGGAGTTTGTAGAAGAGATGAAGAAAGAATTCAAAATGGGTATGATAGGAGAGATGAAATATTTTCTAGGATTACATATTGTATAGAATAAAGAAGGAATCTTTATTTCTTAGACCAAGTATTTGAAGGATTTCTTGAAAAATTTTGGTTTGGAAACATGCAAACCTATTGGAACACCTATGGTAACTGGACACAAGCTATCTACAAACGATAAAACACCTATTGTTGAGCAAAAGAATTATAGATCTATGATTAGAGGATTGCAATATCTGACTCACACAAGGTAGGATATAGAAAATATAGTTGGAATTATTGCAAAATTCCAAGATGATCCCATAGGAACAAATTATGCAGCAATCAGAAGAATATTTAGATCTCTAAAAGGAACATCTAAGTTTGGATTGTGGTATGATAGATCTCATAATTTTACTCTAAGTGCTTATATTAATGCAAATAGGGTAGGTAGTATGGATGATAGAAAGAGCACCATTGTTGGAACCTTATTTCATGGAGTAATATTAGTTTCTTGGTTAAATAAGAAGTAGGATTGTGCATCACAAAGTACAATGGAAGCAGAATATGTTGCAATAGCAAACAATTGCAATCAAGTTATTTGGATGAAGTAGATGTTGAAAGATATAAGGATAGAAATCAATGAACCTATTATTATACATTATTGCAACACAAGCATAGTTGATATATCCAAGAATCTAGTGTTGCATTCAAATACTAAGCACATTTCTACTAAGTATCACATATTAAGAGAGAAAGTTGTAGAAAAGGAAATCAGATTGGAGTATGTGACCACTAAAGAGTAGATTGTAGATATATTCACTAAGCCTCTTACCAAAGAGACTTTTGAGTATTTGTGAGGTATGCTTGGGGTTATGCCCCTTCCTACATTAGAGTAGAATATGTAAGAGTGCATCAATCTAGTGTAACAAAGCACCATTATTGTTTGGACTAAATGTTGATGCTTCCTATATGGGGGAGTATTTTTCATGGATAGAGTCATCTAGGACTATTGTTGGATGATGTTTTAAATAGTGTCTTTGGACACTTGAGCTAAGTGAGAATCAATTTTTGTAGAGTTTGATGCAGTTAAGTTATTTGTTGAAACCTTTGACATTGATTTCAATGAGGGAGTTGTTTGGCATGAAAAATAGCATGGAAAAACAACATTTACAACATGATAGTTGGAGACATTTGGCATGAGTACAGTAATTTTAGAAGAAGCATAGCATGGAATAATAGTTTGATGAAAAGCACATTGAGATATATCAATGGGGGAGGATGATTGATGAAGAGGATTTGAAAAGAAAGATGAACAGCCTTTTTGTTGGTATTCTTGGAACTAGATATTTTTCATCTATGTTTCCATCAATGCCAAAGCAGGAGACTATTGCAATCATGAATATTGATGATATTCCTATGGGGGTGTATTGTAGATATGTTACTATGATGATATGTTACATGTTGAAATTTACAAGTGAAAAGATTTACTTATGAGAGGGGGGTGAATCAGAAGTAGCTAACTTTAACATTTTCAAAACCTTTTAGCTTAAATCAATCAGCTTAAATCATTCACATGCATCTAGTTCATCTAATAAGCATGAAAGTAAAGACATGCATGAAAATAGACAACACAAGATTTTGGTAACCCAAAAACCCTCCAAAAATGAAAAGGTAAAACTGGGGTGGGGATGACACCCACAAAGTATCACTGCAACAATATGTAACTATTTAAGGTTACAAAGTTTGACCACTTTCAATGGTTTACCTTGTGAAAGGTATGTCCTATTAAAAGTGAACTGGTTAAAGGATTCACAAATACTCACTTTGAATGCTACCATGTTAAAGGATTTAGCACCTTGTTTAAAGGCTTACAACATGGCTATTAAACCAACCTATCATCATAGGATTTTCATTCCTAATACAATGGCCATAGAGTATTAGAAAGTCTTGACCTGATGATTTGCAATCTTCAATTATTGATTCCAGATCCTTGTTCTGCTTTGTTTATTCTAATCCTTCCTTGATTTGATATGTCTCTCCTTGAAATTTTAATACTCTATTCTTGATCAACTGAATTCTACAATGTTGTTCTACTCTTTCCAAGTCTTTATACCCCTCTACACTTTTCTAGCATTTTCCCATAAATTGTTACTCATTCACACACATAATGGGGTCTCATCCTCCTTTTAAAGGCTTCAAAGACTTAGGGTTAGGTATGAATCTACAATCAATATTTATTCTTCTTTTCCTGCTCAATTCTTTCACTTTTCTTATTGTTTGCATGCTTTCTCCATTTTTCTTATTGGTTGCATGTTTATTAGATAGGTAATGCAAAATATTTTATCTTATCTTCAAGATCCTTCCAGATTCATCCTAAGTTGGCTGAAAAATGGTTTACATCTAAGTTTGTGAAGGCACAAACTCATATGTTCATTTTTTGTTACTCAACACTTACTAATTGCTGATGCTCAACACATATAGAAATTTTGTCTCACTCAGCTCCTATAGTAATTCTATTTCACTCAACATCTATACTTTTCTCGACACCTATAGTAACTCAAAATTACTTATCACTTGGCACTTGATACTTGCTTAGCACCTAAAGTTCACTCAACACCTGTTGAATTTCTGGTTCGGTACATACTATAGCTTTGCATCTGTATTATACTTGGCATCAACTTTAAGAATTGGTTAAATGTGTTGACATTCAATTATCAAAACCATTCTAAGACCAACAATCTCCCCCTTTGACATGAGTGGAAAAAACACTTTACTTAAAAAATTTGTGACTCCCCCTGAGGTGAAGCACCATTTCTATAACCAAAATCTCTTTAGCTAAATTTGTCTCATGCTGATGTGTCTGATACTCTTTGCCTTATTTGCTCTTTGAACCCTATTTCTAGTCTATTTGTACTCCCCCTTTGTTTCTGCTCCCCCTTTTTACACATCTTCTTGCAGTTGTTTTTTTTGTCCATTTGGCTTTATCTACTTATTTCTCCTTAAAATTCAAAATTTTATATCTCCCTCATTTTGGGTATGTCTCCTCCTTTGGGTTATATCTCCCTCTATATGAATATCTCCCCCTTTTTTGATACTTATGTCAAAGGGTCCTAAGAATGAATAGAATATTTAACCAAAAAAAAAAATTATTTACCTCCATTATCATCTTCAAAGAAGCATACCATTTGTCTAAGGAAATTTCTAGGGCTTTGAGCTAGATAATTGTCTCTATTGCAAGATGTACTAGGCCTTCTAAGGTAGAAATATTAGGGTCTTTCTTTAAAACATTTTCTACATAGGCCATTTCTTTATGTAATAATTCTAGGTGTGGGGTAATAGCAAACTATATTTATATCAATTTGGCCTTAACATTGGCCTTTTCTGCTATCAATACAACTAGTTCCTTTTGAGTGTGAAGCTTTGTTGCAAAATGCTTCTCACTTTAAGTTGGATCTTTAGGTAGCTATGTGCTAGATATCTTAAGATTCCTTTGCAAGCTTAGTATTCCCTAGCTAGTTTCTTGTGTGAAATATGATGAATCACACAATTTGGAGTACAATGAGAATATGTTCTCAAGTACTATTTTAACTTTCTCAACCTTTTTAGCTATTTCAACCTTTGATAGTGCTATCTCACTGGATATCTTCTCATTAACTTTCATTTGAAATTTATTTTCAAACCACTCTAATAATTTAACATTAATATCAAGGTCTTCATTGTGTACCTGGTCCACTATGTCAGACAATTGCTTCATTATGGGCTTTGTTTCATCAAGTATAGGCAAGCTAAATTCATCAAGGAATTTTTTTTTTTTTTCTACTAGTGCTTGCTTTTGTCTATACGCATTTTTTAGTATCTCCTACTTCTTCTTTCTCTCAAGTGCCTCTTGCACTTTATTTATCTATGTCAAATTCATTGTTTTGTAGTCATAACTGGGTATGACTATTTCCTCATCAAGTGTAGGGTCTCCATAGTTAATTATCCTTGCTACCTTGGTGGAGCTCAAGCCTAGTTCTAAGATTTGTAGTGGTACTACATCAGTGCTCAGCTACTTGGTAGGAGTCCCTGAGGTAGGAAAATTTACCAATGTTTGTATTGCCTCTTACTTTCTTTCCTTGGGGGTTTTCTCCTATTCCTTGTCTTCTTCACTTTTTTCTTGATCAATGAAAATGATTTAAGGATGTGCACCTTAGATTTATGTTGTAGGAACACTTTGTCATGTCTACTCTTTTGCTGACTCCTTGGCAATTGTCATTGCTATTACTATGGGATCAACCTTAGCAGTTGTATCTTATGTTGTGTTCTCTTTTGATTAATTATATGTAGCTATGAAAGGTTGTGAAGGTGGTTCTTTTGTTTTCACCTTCTCCTTGGTAATTTCTACTATAGTTTTTTGAAACTCTTCTACACTCACCAAAATAGGATTTGTGCACAACTATGATTGCAATGTTGTTTGGTGAAGGATCTTTTTGAGATCCTCCAGAACTAGTGGATTGATGTTATAACTTGAGGTTTCAAGAAAATACTTTATAGTTATAGTTTCTATAGGTGTTTTATGTGGAGGATTTGGTGGTGGAAATTGGGTATATTGGACACTCTATTCTTTTTACCACTCCGCAGTTGTTGACTCATCATCTTGTTGTGTCTTCTTCATTGTCACCTCTTATTTTTCTTTCTCTCCTTCCTCCTCTTTTTCATTTTCCTATTCCTCCCATCATTTACACCCTCAAAGGGATATTCTTGGCCTTATTTTACTTTTTTCAACCCATAAATCAATTTCCACATTTGTGTGGATTTCTTTACAACATCTTCAATTTTATTCTATAAAATACTGAAGGCTCTATATTTAGGTGCAACTTTTCTCCCATGCTTCTTACTAGCCTTTCTTATTTGACCTTTAGTTAGGTTAGGCATCACATGAGACAAATTTGACTCTCTTATTTCCTTCTCAATATTTAATATGTAATGCCATTTATTTTCAACAATGGAGCTTAGCTCCTTAGACATATAATTGTTAAGTTCTAGAGGAGTAGTCTTGAGCTTGGCCATCATAGTGTAGATAGACTCTTCCACTATGTTTTGTTCTTCTTTGGTAAATTTATTAAAATCAATGGTCTTTAAATTAGTTAAATTTGCATTATCTCTAATGTTATTACAAACATTTTCCAAATTAGATTTGGTGGAATGTCTTACTAATCTGAATTGATCATTGTCAAATTCTGTCTTTTTTTCATCTGACTCTGGGGGTGCAACATTTTTTCTTTTTTTCTTTTTTTTTGTAGGCCTCCTTGCTCTATGGCTTTTTTCTTCCCCTACTCCTTTTCCACCTATGTTGTTGGCCTTGTTTCTACCCTTCTAGTTGGCTTGGCATGGCTCGACTTAGCTACTTTCTTCTTTTCTTTGGGCTATGTAGTGGGTTGTTCTTGTGCCTTTCTCTTCTTAGGCTTTGGCTTTGGTTCTTCCTTCTCTGAACCTTCTTCTTTTGCATCCTCACCCATTCCTTGGGTCAATACAAGTGTCTCCTATCATTGTTCTTCTTCATCATTGTTAGCTTCTTCATCTTCTTCTTCTTCTCTAGTGCTCTCATCAAATTTGGCTTTAAATTTCTTTACAAGTTTGTCTTGTTTCTTTAGTGTGGAGGTAGTCTTCAACTCCATATCCACCTTTGACCTGACCACATCATAAGTACCAAAATGTGGTGTACTCTTTTCACATTCTTAGCTAATAATGTAGTTATAGCTGCAAATGCTTCATCTATGTTTATCTCATAGTGAAGAGGTCTTAACCATCTAACTCTTGGTATGGCTACTTGTATGTATGTATAATCAATATCTAAAAGAAAGAATGCATTATTTACACACTTTTCTACTAATGAAACTGGTATTCTTTGCCTTTGCTTCATGGTCTTCTTGAAATCTTCAAAATAACTAGTCATTAATGTCTCAAAATTAGCTCACATTTGTTCAATGTATTCATTTACTTGAGCTATTATAGACCTATTTTCTTTCCATACAACTTTACCAAAAGATGGAAATTCATTCTATGCATAGAAAAATATGCAAATCAAAATTACACCAAACTTGCATTGGGCTCCCTTGGTTCTTCTTATTGTTGTTAAGTTCTCATTGATTTGTTGCAATTGTAGTTTTGTAAGATCATATGTATGATCCTTTTTCACTAGTTTGTAACCCACATCCACTACAATGCATGGTACACTGTTAAGTCTACTAAATTGATAAAATTTATGTGCAATAACTCTAATAGAAAAGTCAACAAGAGGGTCTTGGATAGTGTCTATTTTCATTCCTCTCTTGTTCCATTTGGCACCAATTTTTTCTCAATAGCTTCCTTAGAATCACTTCTAAGGGTCTTTGGTTGATCTAGGGTCAGATACCCTATTACTCTATGTACAATCCTTTTTGTTATTTTTACTGGGTCATCCTCCAACCATAAACTTCCATCATGAATCCTACTAAGTACTATCCTGATCCATTTAATTTTGAAAACTATGGGGAATTCTAGGGCACGAGTCAAACCCTTCTTCTCAATGATTTGGTATTCATCTTTGAATACTCCATTTTCACACAATTTGTCATAGGCTTCCCTCATCTCCATATCTCCTATGGCTCCAATTTTTCAATTGTAACATCTTGTAACATCTTGGACCATAACTACTTTAGGAGGTATAACAGATAGAGCTCTAGCTAGGTCATTTTTGTATGTTACTTCTGAGATTGACCAGAAATCTAGTTGTTTCACTTTGTTTGACACTAGTTGAACTTCAAATAGTTCTTTCTCCTATGGTTTCCTAGAATTAGAGACCATTTGTGCTAGCTATGAATTTATCACAAAGAAATTTAAAACTATGTAGCTCGACACAAATGTAAATACCTTGAATTTGATGAAACTGTGTTGAATCACTATTGAAATTGGCTCAAATGTTGGATTCTCTACCTTGAAATTACTATGCACTCTTCTTTGTCTATTTTCTTTGTTTGCGATGAAGGAAAATGATTCAAAATGTGATAATATACCCTATTTTCATAGCATTTAATGCTTAGTGCATTTATAGTTGTCCACTCAACTTCTTAAGCATTTTTGCATTACTCGGCTTCCATTATCTTTCCACCACTCAACATCCACAGAAGTATCCTTGATTTGTCTTTGACTAAATTTTTTTCTTAACTCAGCTTTCAATACCAACTCAGCTATAGCTAATCATTTTGCTTCTACTAATTTTGGCTATCAACTCGGCTTGTACTAGAATTTTACTCAGCATCTGAAGGCAATTCTGCAATACTTATGAAATCTTTAAATTTTAACTTTGCATCTCAATTTATGTTGATCATTCGTTTTCACTATTGACTTGTTTAAGAACTAATCTATGATAAAGCTTTGTATATTAGTTCCACATGTCTTCTTGTGCTTAGTTTGATGAAGTGTGACCACATGATCTTTTAGGTCAAGTGATCCCTTCATTTGATTTGATACTTCAATCTTTCTTCTTCCATGTCTTATTTAGGTAGTAATGCCATATTTAGGTAGTAATTTCTTATTTCCTTCTCCGTATTTAGGTAGTAATGCCATTTATTTTCAACAATGGAGCTTAGCTCCTTAAGCATAGAATTGTCAAGTTCAATTGGAGTAGTCTTGAACTTGGCCATCATAGTGTAGATAGACTCTTCCACTATGTTTTGTTCTTCTCTTGTAAATTTATTAAAATTAATGGTCTTTAAATTAGTTAAATTTTCATTATCTCTAATGTTATTACAAACATTTTCCAAATTAGATTTGGTGGAATGTCTTACCAATTTGAATTGATAATTGTCAAATTTTGTCTTTTCTTCATCTTACACTGCGGGTGCAACATATTTTCTTCTTTTATTTTATTCTATAGGCCTCCTTGCTCTATAGATTTTTGCTTCCCCTATTCCTTTGTCACTTGTGTTGTTTCCCTTGTGTCTACCCTTGTAGTTGGCTTCACTAGGCTCGACTTAGTTGCTTTCTTCTTTTCTTTGGGCTATGTAGCGGGTTGTTCTTGTGCCTTTCTCTTCTTAGGCTCTGGCTTTGGTGCTTCCTAATTAGCACCTTCTTATTTTTCATCCTCACCCATTCCTTGGGTCAATGAAAGTGTCTCCTATCCTTATTCTTCTTCATCATTGTCAACTTCTTCATCTTCTTCTCCTTGTGTAGTGCTCTCACCAAATTTTGCTTTAAGTTTCTTTACAAGTTTGTCATTCTTCTTTAGTGTGGAGGTAGTCTTCAACTCCATATCCACCTTTGACCTCACCACATCATAAGTACCAAAATGTGGTGTACTCTTTTCCACTTTCTCAGCAAATAATGTATTTATAGCTGCAAATGCTTCATCTATGTTTATGCCATAGCAAAGAGGTCTTAACCATCTAACTCTTGGTATGGTTGCTTGTATGTATGTATAATCAATATCTACAAGAAAGAATACATTATTTAAATGCTTTTCTACCAATGAAACTGGTATTCTTAGCCTCTGCTTCATGGTCTTCTTGAAATCTTCAAAATAACTAGTCATTAATGTCTCAAAATTAGCTCCCATTTGTTCAATGTATTCATTTACTTGAGCTACTATAGACCTATTTTCTTTCCATAAAACTTTACCAAAAGATGGAAATTCATTCTGTGAATAGAAAAAATTGCAAATCAAAATTGCACCAAACTTGCAATGGGTTCCCTTGGTTTTTCTTATTGCTGCTAATTTCTCATTGATTTGTTGCAATTGTAGTTTTGTAAGATTATATGTATGATCCTTTTTCACTAGTTTGTAACCCACATCCACTACAATGCATGGTACACTATTAAGTCTACTGGATTGATAAAATTTGTGTGCAATAACTCTAACAACAAAGTCAACAAGAGGGTCTTGGATAGTGTCTATTTTCATTCCTCTCTTGTTCCATTTGGCACCAGTGTTTTTCTCAATAGCTTCCTTAGAATCACTTTTAAGGGTCTTTGGCTGATCTAGGGTCAAATACCCTATTACTCTATGTACAATCCTTTTTGTTATTTTTACTGGACCATCCTCCAACCATAAAATTCCATCATAAATCCTACTAAGTACTATACTGATCCATTTAGTTTTGAAAACTGTGGAGAATTCTAGGGCACACGTCAAACCCTTCTTCTCAATGATTTGGTATTCATCTTTGAATACTCCATTTTCACACAATTTGTCATAGGCTTCCCTCATCTCCATATCTCCTATGGCTTAGTGCATTTACAGTTTTCCACTCAACTTCTTAAGCATTTTTGCATTACCACTCAACATCCACAAAAGTATCCTTGATTCGTCTTTGACTGAATTTTTTTCTTAACTCAACTTTCAATACCAACTCAGTTGCAACTAATCATTTCGCTTCTATTGATTTTGGCTATCAACTCGGCTTGTACTAGAATTTTACTTAGCATCTAAAGGAAACTCTGCAATACTTATGAAATCTTGAAATTTTAACTGTGTATATCAATTTATGGTGATCATTCTTTTTCAGTATTTAATTGTTTAAGAATTGATGTATGATAAAGCTTTGTATATTAGTTCCACATGTCTTCTTGTGCTTAGTTTGATGAAGTGTGACCACATGACCTTTTAGGTCAAGTGATCCCTTCATTTGATGTGATACTTCCATCTTTCTTCTTCCATGTCTTATTCATTTCTCCTCTAATATGTTCAACATCCACCTTCTCTTTTCCTTTGTTGATCTTTGTGTTGGGTGCCTTTGACTTGTTGGGCAATTCTTGCTGATATGACTAGTCTTCAAACAACTGAAATATGTAGTTTGACTGAGCCATCTCCTTTAGTTTCCACTGAAATGTGTTCTTATGCAATTTTTAGGGATGTGTCCATATTCTTAATAGTAATGGTAGCTATACCTAGTGTTGTAGTCCCAATTGTAGTGACGTTCATAGTTATTTCCCCTTGTTGGCTAATTAGGTGTCCACATAGGCTTTGATCTACACTCAAAAGCTCTATGTCCATACTTCTTGCAATTGTAGCAGTGACCTTCAAATCTTGGTGTTTTGATAGTCCTAGTCCTATAGTAATGCGCTTGATGTCCTTGTTTGTTGCACTTGTGACAGTGACCCACATTCTTAGATTTTTTATGTTGATGGGAATTCTTGTTACTACATACATTAGAGGTATGTTTTTTTTTACCATAAAAATGACAAGTAGGTTTAGTGTTCTTACCTTTGTTACTTCTTTCTTTTGTAGTCTTGGATGACTCTCCTTTTTCAATGCTAGTGTAACCTAATCCTAAAGTATCATTGCTAGCCCTTGGTGATTTTAGTAGTTGCTGAAAGCACTTGATGGCCTCATTTGGTTTGTTGAAGCTCTCTACAATCTTCTTCTCTCTTTTCAGGTGATTTTGCAGTTGTTCATTTTGCATCTTCAGTGTAGAGATCTCAATGTCCTTGACATTTAGTTCATGATGTGCATTCATTATCTGGCTTATGGTGTCTAGCTACATGTTTGAAATTCTTGCAAGCTCAATTGACTTTTCTTCTAGTCTATTGAAAAGATTTCTCTTGTCATCTTCTAGTATAGCCTTATCTTTAATGGCTCTTTTCTTTTTTTCAATCACCTCACAAAGCATCATGGCTTGTGATTCTTGTTCAATCTTGAGTGTTCTAGTTTCCTCTACTTGAGCTCTATTCTTCTCCATTAAGTTTGTTATTGCTGCATCAAACTCTTTGAAATCTCCATTTGAAAATAATTTTGAGGTGTCAATCTCCTTGTATTATGTATCATTCTAAGCTATGGAAATCTCTCTTCTTCTCTTTAAGGATTTTCTCAGTTTTTCCCTGACTTCTTCCAAGCTGTGTAGAGAAAGTTGTACATCAATTGCCTAATTCTCTATGATCTTCTCAAGTTTGTAGATTTCCATTTCTAGATCTTTTCTCTAAGCTGTAAGGCTCCTCCTTGTGAAAACTCAGCTCTGATACCAATTGTTGGAATTTACAAGTGGAAAGATTTACTTCTAAGAGGGGGGTTAATTAGATGTAACTAACTTTAATCTTTTCAAAACCTTTTAGCTGAAATCATTTAGATGCATCTAATTCATCTAATAAACATGAAAGTAAAGACATGCATTAAAATAGATAACACAAGATTTTGGTAACCTAGAAACCCTCCAAAAATGAGAAGGTAAAACTGGGGTATGGATGACACCCACAAAGTATTATTGCAGCAATATGTAACTATTTAACATTACAAAGTTTGACCGCCTCCAATGGTCTACCTTATGAAAGACATGTCCTGTTAAAGACTTTACACCCTGTTAAAAGTGACCTGGTTAAAGGATTCACAAACACTCACTTGGAATGTTACCCTATTAAAGGATTTAGCACCTTGTTTAAAGGCTTGCAACATGGCTATTAAACCAACCTATCATCATAGGATTTTCATTCCTAATACAATGGCTAGAGAGTCTTAGAAAGTCTTGACCTGATGATTTGCAATCTTCAATTGCTGATTCCAAATCCTTATTTTGCTCTATCTATTCTAATCCTTCTTTGGCCTGATATGTCTCTCCTCAAAATTTTGATACTTTGTTCTTGATCAACTAAATTTTGCAATTCTATTCTGCTCTTTCTAATTATTTACACCCCTGTAAACTTCACTAGCATTCTCCCATTAACTCTTACTCATTCACACACACAATGGGTTTTTTTTCCTCCTTTTAAAGGCTTTGAAGGATTAGGGTTAGGTATGAATCTATGATCAATATTCATTCTTCTTTTCCCACTCAATTATTTCATTTTTGCTATTGGTTGCATGTTTTCTCTATTTTTATTATTGGCTACATGTTGATTACATAGGTAATGCAAAAGAGTAGATCTTATCTTCAAGATACTTCAAGATTCATCCTAAGTCAGCTCAAAAATGGTTTACATCTGAGTTTGTGAAGGCACAAACTCATATGTTGATTCTGTGTTACTCAGCACTAACTAATTGCTGATGCTTGGTACATATATGAATTTTGATCTCACTTTTCTCCTATAGTAATTCTATTTCACTCAAAATCTATAATTTTCTTGGCACCTATAGTGACTGGGCATCACTTATCACTTGGCACGTGATACTTGCTCGGCACCTAAAGTTCACTTGGCACCTATTGAATTTCTAGCTCAGCACATACTATAGCTTGGCATCTGTATTATACTTGACATCCACTTTAAGAATTGGTGAAATGTGTTAGCAATCAATTGTCAAAACCAATCTAAGACCAATAGTTACATTCATGACTAAGTTTTTCATTGATGTCAACATAGTAGTTTTCTATGGTATTTTACAGAAGAACAATAGAAAGATCAAGTTAGTATGGATGACTAGTTGAGTATTCTAACTATCAAAGGTTATGGGAGATACTTTTGAGTATTTAGTATATGCATTCAACATTGGAAGAAGAAACAATAAGTCTAGAATAAGTTATGTAAGTTTTGGTTATGTATGTTCTGAGATATAGTTTACAAAGGCATGTTCTAGTAAACTTGTTATATCTCTTAACAGAGTTTTTATTCTAAGAATCGAGGTTGAGGATATGAAGAAGATATGTTGGTGATGACATGGCTAAGATAGCTTGTCATAATATTGCATGTATAGAAAGATATTCAAGTTACAAGGTGGAAGATCAATGTTATCGCTAAGTGTAACGCATTCTTAATGTGATCCTATAATGATTAATTGAGAAGGTCTAATAGCTAAGTCAGGGAATTATTTAATGGACTCGATATAAAGGAAGGACATTTTCCTTTGTCATATAGCATGGTTGATGATTGATAATAAGCAATAGTAAGAGAAAAATTTGAGATTGAGCAAAGTGGTGTGGAAGTGAAGAAAGCTTCATTTTCAAGGTTTTGTTGAGTGATCTAAGGTTTGATATTTGGATTTGAGGTTTGTGACCTGGTCGACAAGGACTGGTAGTGATTGGTTTAGTTGATAGAAAAAAGGAAAGAAGAACATAATAGTAAACTTCATGTTTCAGAAGTGAGCTCTTCTTGTAGTTGAAATTTCATATTTGGGTGGTAGGCTTATCTTTCATACATTGTACCATAACTCCTCACAAGGTTGGCACAACTCCTAATAGGTTTGGAATCTCCTAACAAGGATTCAAAGTCTCCCAACAAGGACTCTATGTACTAAATGTTGTAATAGACTCCTAATAGGGTCCATCCTCTAACAAGGAATATTTATATTAGTACATCTTTGTGGGCATCATTCCCACTGGGGTTTTCCCTTTGATCAAGGGTTTTCCCAATTAACATATCTAGTGTAATTGTCTATGTGCATCTTATTATGATTGATGTTTAATCTAGTTGAATGGTTAAGTTTTTTTAGAAGATAAATGATTTAATTGTTAGATAACTGATTCACCCTCTCCCCCCCCAGTTATCTTGGTGGGCTATTATTTCTAATAGAAGTAGCCAATTTTATTTGTAAGTGGCATTCTAGTTACATTTAATGATGCACTAGAGGAACTAGAGAAAGTTAAGGATGTTAGAAAGTAAAATATGCCAAGATAACTGAGAAGGGGGCTCTCAATTAGTTATCCAATTAAAAAAACTCTTACTAATTTTATTAAATGTGAAACATATAATTTGAAAGTGCAATAACCACAAGAAGATAACCATACTTAATAACACCAAATTTTTTAACTAGGGAAACCCTTGATCATGGGGAAAACTCTAGTGGGGATGGCACCCACAAAATGATGTACTAATATATAAATTTTGTGCAAGAGGATGGACCCTATTAGAAGTCAACAAAATATATTCAAAATTTATCAGTCCTTGTTAGGAGACTTTGAATCCTTGTGAGGAGATTCCATCCCTGTTAGGAGTTGTGGGAACCCTTTTAAGAATTGTGGAAGGTAGAAGGACTCATTGTCCAAATAGATTTAGGGGAAATACCATCAAACTCTCTATCTAATTTTCCTTAGTAGTATTCATTTCAAAACAATACCAAATGATGAAATGGCCACTAGAACTATCTACCAAATACAATCTCTTTTCTTTCTCACTATGCATCTACTACACTAAACACTTCTTTGATCTCAATATTAGGTTTACTAGATTTCACATCCAAGTTCACATACTTGTTGATGCAGGAGCATCCAATTGTGTAAGGACAATAATGTATCACCCAAAAATATGGTTAGTGTTGGTTTCCTATTTAATTTGTTTATATCTATAGATATGCATTTGGGCAAAATAGAGATTCCAATTATCATAGTTCCACTATTAGTTTTTTGGATTAGTATTTTTTAGCACCTTGGGATATATGGCAATATAGTAAATGGGTTATTTTATAATTCAGCCATAATTATGGTAAGTTAAAGGGTGTAAGTTTGAGGGATGATTTTACCTATAATTTAAAGGACCACAAAAAAAAAAAAAAAAAAAAAATTAGGTCAAAAGGTTTTATAGTTTGCAAGTTATTGTAGTTTTAAGTTACCTAGAGACCTCTTGAGAATGCTTCAAAGTTATATTTGACCCACTAAATAGTCTTATACATACCCAAAAAATTGGGGATGAGCTAAGCTAATCCATAGGGCTATAGATTGTTGGAATTACAATAGGAAAGTAAACTCTAGGAGGGGGGGTTGAATCAATGCTTCAAACTTTTTCCCATAAAATAGTTTACCTCACATCCATCTCACAATTCAAAAAGTAAACTGGAATACCATATTATACATGTACATCTAAAGCATGTAAATAAGTAAACATTCACACATATATGATTACCCAGAAACCCTCCAATGAGAAGGTAAAATTGGGGTGGAGATGACACCCACAAATCTTCACTATTGTAGTTGTAAAGTGTATCCAATTAAGGTTACAATTATTTGACCATAAAATATGATCTACCATATGAAAGGTTTGCCTTGTTAAAAGCTTACACATATTTTTAGGTCTCACTCTGTTAAAGGATTTTAACACCCTATTAGAAGTGTGCATGATTAGAGGACTTCAACTCACAATTAAGTAAGCACTTTGTTAGAGGATTTCAACATAGCCTATTAGGACTACTCTATTAAGAGATTTAATTAATTCACCTACTATAATGTCTCAACAATAATCCTATAGTTAGCACTCTACTACTAGATAAGAGATCACCTCTTTTCATATATCCTCGATCCTCCTTTGATCAGATTTCTTTGTTCTTTTCTTTCACTTCTTCCTCTATTGTTCTCTAACTCATTCTATAATTTATTTCACCTCAATATTATTCCTCTGCTATCACACTTAGATTCTCTATTTGCAATGGCTTTGCATGCAAACTTCTCTTCCTGCTTTCTCTTCTCTTCCATGCCTCTTTTCTTCCAACTTCTTCTCTACTTTTTTTTTATGTTAGGGTTTTCCTTCTATAAGAAGATATTTGTGACATAAGTTTAGGTATGAATCAATTATCAGGAATCATCCATATTTCTGCTTAAACCTTCCCTTTTTCTAATTGGATGCATGTAATGCATAGGGACTAACATTTAGGATTCATCCTTATCATCTAGGATCTTAAAATAATATCTTAAGTCAGCTAAAAATGGTTTACATAATAGTTTGTACCAATATAAACAACTATGTCAAAACTATATTAGTCAGCATCTAAAGTCCATGGTGCTTAGCACTAACTGTAACTTCAATGTTGTTACTCAGCATATGAATGACTCAGCTTGCATTGCTTTCTTAGTACTTGAATCACTCAACACATACTACCTACTCAGCATCTAAGTAACTTGGCACATGAATGGCTCAACACTCAATTTTTACTCAACATGCTCTATCTTATATGTTATGCTTGGCATATATTACTTGTTTGACATGAACTAAGTAAATAACTTGTAATGACTTAAGTGCATAGACTCTCACTTGTCAAAACCAATCTGAAAGAAATGATCTCCCCATTTGACATGAGATTCAAAAACACTTGGTCATGTATTAATGACCTTATCCTTACGAGCATAACATAGATATCTAATATCTATTTAGCTTCTATACAAAATTTGAAAATATCAAAATTTTGCAACACATGACTCATCAGTCATATGTCAAAATTTCATAACTCCCCCTAAGTTGATTGTTCTATTATATACTCTATATCTAAACCAAAATCTTTCTCCTGCTAAGTAGATTTTTATAAGCTAAGCTGATACTCTATTTATGTCAATTTGTCTTTGTCTCTATCTCTAGCTACCCCATACTCTTTCTCATTTCTTGTTCTCTTACTCCCCCTTTTCTCTTACTCCCCCTTTTTGACATTTATGTCAAATGGTTATACACTAATAGTGTGTTTGTCCAAATATGATTTGTGCACCTCTTGTATAATATTTAGATCTACATCCCAATTATCACAAGCTACCTCCAATGACTTGATTTGGATAGCTAGCTTGACATCAAGGTGTACTAAGCCTTCAAGTGTAGAAAGATGAGGATCTTTCTTCATGAGAGTTTAAATGTAGGCTAGTTTCTTTTTTAGTATCTCCACATGTGGAGTCAATGTAGATTAGATGCATATCAATTTAGCCCTGATGTTGGCTTCATCTGCATGTGATGTTGGTAACTAACTTTGGGATTGTAGGAGGGTCTTGAAGTGTTTCTCACTTTGGGCTAGAGACTTTGGTAGAGTTATGCCAGATGTTTGCATAATGCTCTCTATCTTTAGGATATGACTCATAACTTCCCTTGTGAAGAGTGTAGTATTATCAATTTGGTACATAGAGAGAAAATATTCTCTAATACCTTCTTCATACTCTATTTTGGTTGATAATTCAACCTATGATAGTGCAATAGCACTTGATACCTTTTCATTAACTTTATTGTAAAACTTTTTCTCAAACCATTCAAGTAATTTGACATTTGTATCTAACTCTATGTCATTAACCTTCTCCACTATACTGGTTAATTATTAATTATTGGCTTGTATTTCTCTAGAGCCAATAGACTAAATGTATCAAGAAAAATATCTTTGATATCAATTCAAGCTTGTCTCTGCATATGCTCCATTCTAAGCAGTTCTTGATATTTCTTCTTTGCTAGAGCCTCTTGGAGAATGCTCATCTACTCAATTGTGATGGTTGCAAGATCAAATTCAGGCAACATAATCAATTTATCTAAGCTCACATCACCATATGATGTTACCTCATCTACCTAAGATGTGTTTGGACTTGTCCTTGAGGATTATAATGGTGTAGCTTCTATGCTTAGCCTCTAAAGAGCTTGACTAAGAGGAGTAGCAAATTCTCGTAATATTACTAGTGCTTGCATTGTTGATTGCTCCTCTGGCTTTATTTTCAAACTTGACTCTTCAATCTTGTCCTTCTCGTTCTCTCTATTACCAGTAACACCTTGATTTTGTGTTGTAGGTGCAGGAGTGACATCTTGACCTATTTGAGCTTGAGCTCCATCTTGCTCTATTGTTGTAATCTCATCCTTCTGCTCACTTGATGTTTCAATTTTGTCATTTGTTTTTCCAAGTTCATCTCTAATGACTAGAGCACTTTGTACTATTGTACTATTAGTGGAAATTTCTTGATCCTTTCTATGATACACCAAAATAGTAATGGTGGTTGTACCATGGTAGATTAAGGAAGGGTTGTAGATGTTTCTGGTGTTTTTGTTCCCTCCCCTCCAAATGCCTTATCTACCTTCTCAATCTCATCAATACTTACTAGGATAGGATTCTCACAAAGTGTAGCCTATGTAGTGGATCTTATCAAAATCTTCTTCAAGTCTTTCTCTAAAAATGAATTTTTGTTCTAAGTGATAGTCTCAAAAACATCTTAATCTTACTAGTGTCAATAATTACACTTGTCTCCTATTGAGGACTAGCACTCGACACTTGTGTTTATGTTACATCTGTTACACTCTATTCTTTTTGTTTCTTATCTATAGCTAGTGCATAGGTGTTTATGTTCATGTTCATGTCTCCTCCAACTATATCTTGTTCAATGTCCTCTTCCTTTTCTTCTTCTTTTTCTTCTTCTTTTTCCTCACCTACTTCAATAGATTTTTGCATAGCTTCCTCAGATGTTGACAGTCCATATGTCAGCTTCCATATTTGTTTGGACTTTTGCACAAAATCTTCAATGTCATTTTACAATGTACTATATTCCCTATACTTTGCAAAAAATCTTCTAGTATATGTCTTAATGGATTTTGTCATTGTGGCCTTACTTAGTTCTAGCATTACCTATGCAAGTGTTGTCTCTCTTATTTATCTTTCAATATCTAGACAGTAATGCCACTTTTCTCAACTCTATCATAAAAAATTTTGGGTATGGATTTGGAAAATTCAAGTGGAGCTTTTTTAAATATTTCCATCATGACATATACTACCTCTTCCACTTGATTATTTTCAATCTTCTCAAGATTGTCAAACTCAATGTGAGAGAATCTAGATAAATAAACATTATTTCTAATATTCTCAAATAGATTATCTAAATTTGCAGAAAAAATATGACTAACCTCTTGAAACTTGTTGTTGTCATTAAATTCAGTCTTCTCTTTATTAGATTCAACTAGGGCAACATATTTTCTCTTTGGTCTCTTTTGAGACTCTTCACCCTTGCTTGCTTGACTAGCTCTCTTCTCCTTTTGCTTGGCTACTTCCTTAGCCTTTTTTGCAATGGCTCTTGTGGTAGCCCTTGTTGTAGGTACTATAAGCATAGTTTGAGTGGGTTTTGTAACCTTCTTTGATTTGCTCACTGCCAGTGCTTAGGCTTTTCTTTTCTTCTTTTTAGTAACTGTAGGTTCTTCACTAGCTTCTTCTCCCTTAGTGCCTTCTACAATTTTTACTTCTTATTGTTGGTATTCTCCTTGAACTTGGGTGATGGAAAGTGGTTCTTGGATAGGTGCATTCTCTTCTTCTTCATCATCATCATCTTCTTCTTCTTCTACCCCTTTACTAGATTTCTCTTTTAGTTTCTTTACCATCTTATTCTTCTTCCTAATGACTAAGGTAGTCTTCAAGTCCAAGGTGATTTTTGACATAGCCACATCATAGTTCCCTAAAGTTGTAGCCTCCTTGTCCACTTCTTCTGCAACTAATGCTATGTTTTTTGTAGAGGCTTCATCAACATTGATTTCATATCCCAACAATCTTAACCATCTAACTCTAGGAATTGTTGCCTAGACATATGTAAACTCAGTGTCAACAAGGAAGAAAACATCATCAAAATGCTTCTCCACTAGTAAAACTAGTATCCCTAGTCTTTTCTTCATTGACTTCTTGAAGTCTTTGAAGTAGCTTGTCATAACTAACTCAAAATTATCACCTAGTTGCTCAATGAATTCACTTATTTGCATTGCAATAGGTATGTCTACCTTCCATGTTACTTTACCAAAAGTAGGAAATGTATTCTATACATAAAAGAATAGATCCAAATTTGCATTGTATATTTTTTTTCTTCCTTACGGTTCCCAAATTCTCAGTCAATTGTTACAATCACAACTCTGCAAGATCATAAGCACAATCTTTCTTCACTATCTTGTATCCCATGTCAACTGCAATACATGGTACATTATTGAGTTTACTGGATTGATAGAACTTGTAAGCTATAATCCTTACTAAAAAATAAATTAAGGGATCTATGATTGTATCTATTGTCATCCCTCATTTATTCCATATAGCCCTTGTATTTTTTCAATTACCACTTTTTCTTTACTTCTCATTGTCTTGGGTTGATCTAGGTTTGGGTACCCTATAACTCTATGCACAATATTCTTGGTGATTTTTATGAGTCTATTCTCTAACCATATAGAATTGTCATGTGTTCTACTCAAAACTATCTTTATCCATTCTGTCTTAAAGATGTTGTGGAAATCTAGAGCACGAGCTAACCCTTTCTTCTCAAAAAATTTGTATTCCTCCTTCAACACTTTATTTCCACACAATTTCCCATATATCTCCCTAATCTACATATCTCCTATGCTTCCAACTTTATGATGTAGTGCAAGGTAGGAGAATCCCCAAAGGAGATGTCCTATCCCCTAGCTATATAACCACATAGTGGAAACACAACAGCAAGAAGCAATAATGCAAGATCTGATACCAAATTACAATAATTTATTCATAAAATTAAACTAATTTTCATGCAATTTATTAGGCTCTAAGGCCTTCCTAGTTACATCTCCACACTCTAGCAGAAACCCCCAAGGAAGATCTCAACTTGTGCTTGCAAGCCCACCAAGGAATCTCCTTGTCTTCCAAGCTGCAGCTACTAGCTCTTATCCAAATTCACTCCTCTACCACATCCTCTTCTCCATGATGGATGAATAATTACAAAAGGCTTGCCCAAAACCCCTAATTATACCAATCTAAGCCACAAGTTATCCTAAAACACAAATTAAATACAAATACATAAATTAAATGCCACAAGTTGACCTATAACAACAATTAAATGTCCAAAATTTGATATCTGAATAAAGTCATGATATCTCCTAACTCTAATTGAATTAGAATTTTTGATTCAAACTATAGGTATAAATATAGGTCCTATACAAGAAATTAAATGTGAAAAGTCTGATTCCTCAAGGAAAAGTGCACATCCATCCTAAAAGTCACACACAGTAGACTATCACATGAAACTGCCAAAAATTGATACTTTGGGAGAATTTCCATATCTCCTAACCTATAATGAACTAGGATTTATGCTCTTGATAAAAGGAATTAATCTAGGTCCTCTTCAATCTATGAAGTGTAAAGCCTCTCATTAATTAAGGATAATTAGTTATATTCTCTACAATAGGCACCTAGAAACTAGAAGAAAACACAGTTCCAACAACAAGGTTCAAATGGTTCAAACTTCAACTCAATTCATCCAATCTCTATGAAAACATGAGGAAAGGTTCCCAAATGTGTCTCCAACACATCCCTAACCATGAAAATAATAGCTCCACAAAATCCAATCTTGATGCTCCTGCATCATACTCCCTAGGGAAATAGAAAAGTATGTCCCATACTTTGATGCCCAAAGAAAGATCTACAACCAAGCTCATCTTTACCAAAGGCTTCTACTTCATCAAATTCAATATAAAAAATTTGAAATTCCACCATCTATGCTTCATCCACTGAAACATTAGAATTAAATACATATCAGTAACCCAATCATCATGTGCACACCCAAGTACAAACTGAACATAAGGCTTCATCAACAAATCGTCATCTACATTAGCAACTAGTGAATCCAAATTAGTAGCAAAAAGCTCCATATTAGTAGAAATATGTAGATCTCCATCAACATATTCCAAACTCTCAACACCAACAACCTCATTGCTCACAAAAAGATGCTCTACAATACACAACTCATCATGAAAAATAACCAAATCATAAATGACCAAGTGCTTTGTAATTTCCATGTCAGATCCAACCAATTGATCATGAAAACCATTGTTTATCCTAGCATCAACAAGGTTAGGAATATATTCAACAAAAACCTCTAGCTACTCTACAAGTTTTATATCAAACTCGACAATTTGGTCAATAAAACCAACCTCTTCCACCTTGACCTTGTAATGCCATCTTCTCTCACAAACAAGTATCTTGACCAGCCAGACAACTCTCCTCTAGATTGGTATATGCCAACTCCATAAACATCTACAAAATTCCTTCCTCATCCTATCCTTATCTCAATCAGACAAACTAGTTTTAAATTGAGAAACCACCTTCTTATTTTGATCAACGAAACTAGCTTCAAACTGAGCAAACATCTTAGAAAAATTCATCTTCACCACATCATGGATATTCAGAATCATCTTAGGGTCCAGTCCTCTTGGAGCCATCTCCCAAGACCTTTGTGAACCCTCTACAAAAAGTACTTCCCACACTCCTCATGTTAACCTTGAATTTTTTTCAAGTAAGATCATAGCCTACCACCTTGCATGAATAATTAGGAACCACATTAAAAGTCTAGGACCATAGATCTACAATCCACAAACTCTCTATGATTATGCCTCAACAAGATCAATCTTCCATCTTTGCATCCATTGATCCACCTACAATCCCTCTATAATTTCAAGATAGTACCATAATCTACCACCTTGCAAATAAGAGATCTAGGACTCTAGAAATAAAATCCACTACTAGACCAAGATCAAATCAGATCTACTTCTTCACACAAGTCCTAGTACAAACTACCTCAGCTTCAATGATCGGTCTACACACTCAGGAACAACCTTCACTCTGATACCATTTGATGTAATGAATGGTAGGAGAATCCATAAAGGATATGTCCTAGCCCCTAGCTATCTAACCATGTAGTAGAAACACAATAGCAAGAAGCAATAATGCAAGATCTAATACCAAATTACAATAATCTATTCATAAAATATAATTGATTACATGCAATGTGTTGGGTTGTAAGGCCTTCCTAGTTATGGCCAAATACAAATCAAGTAATAGTTTTGTAAGATCTCTCAAGACCCAATCAAACACTAGCTAGTCTAGAAGAAACCCCTAAGGAAGATCTCAACTTGTGCTCGTGAGCCCACCAAGCAATCTCCTTATTTTCCAAGCTGCAACTACTAGCTCTTCTCCAAATTCAATCCTCTATCACCTCCTCTTCTCCATTATGGATGAATAATTATAAAAAGACTTCCCCATAATCCTAAATATACCAATCTAAGCCACAAGTCAACCCAGAAAACAAATTAAATATAAATACATAAATTAAATGCCACAAGTCAGCCTGTAATAGCAATTAAATGTCTAGAAATCAAAATCCAAGTAAAATCACAATATCTCCTAGCTCTGATTGAATTAGAACTTTTTCTTTGAATTTTAGGTAGAAATATAGGTCCACTACAACCACTTAAATGTTAAAATGTTGATTCCCCAAGGAAAAGTGCGCATCCATCCTAAAAGTCACACATAGTAGACTATCATGCGAAACTGCCATAAATTGATACTCCAAAAAAATTTACCATATCTCCTAACCTATAATAAATTACAACTTGTGCTCTTGAAAAAAGGAATTAATCTAGGACCTCTTCAATACTTTAAGTGAAAAACCTCTCATTAATTAAGGATAATTAGTTATATACTCTGTAATAGGCACCTAGAAACCAGAAAAAACACAATTCCAACAGCGAGGTTCAAATAGTTCAAACTTCAACTCAATCCATTCAATCTTATGAAATAATGAGGAAAGGTTCTTCAATGTGTCTCAAACACATCCCTAACTATGAAAATCATAGGTTCACCAAAATCCAATCTCAATGCCCTTGCATCACCTTACATGTATAGCAATATCTAAAATCTTGAATCATTAAAACTCATAGTGGTATAATTAACAATGCACTGGATGGATCTTGTTTATAAGCTATGTCTAGAATAGCTCTAAACAAAATTTGTTTAATCTCATTTCTTATCAATTGCCCATTCAAAAATTCCTTTCCCTCTACAACCTTGGTTGCTAAAGAACTAAACACCATTTCATAAAATAGGTTTTTCAAAAACTTAAACTACATAGCTTAGCACATGATAAATGCCTTTTTAATCCTACTAAGATGGTGTTGAACAACTATGTAATCCATTTGCAAACACTTTGGAAAATTTCTCTAGTTTTCCTTTAGCTCTTTGTGCTCTTTTCTAAATTTGAGTGATGTCAAATGAGCAAAAATTGATCAGATAGCCCTTAAACACTACATTTAAAGCTAAGTGCTTACATAGTTGTAAGCTCAACTTCAACAAAATTTCTGGCTCACTTGGCATACATGTAATTTTCCATATGCTTGACAATCATTATGAGCTCAGCCTACACTATCACTTATGATACCTTAGGGTCAACTAGCATATAGCTTAGCAAACATGGTGAAACTTTTCATGCTCGGTAGTAACATGAAAACTAATGAATCTTAAATATTTCTTCCAAGATATAATAAACACTTTTCATCTTTATTCATGCATATATAATATTTTCAAAACTAAATCCTTTGAATTGATGTATAATAAGCATTCAAAAATATCAGGCCCAGCATACCTCTTGATTTCCTAGCTAGAGATGATGTGATCACCTGATCCATTGGATGAAGTGACCTCATATGCATTTGTTGCACTATAATCTTCTCTTTTCTTCCATGTCTTTTTCATCTAATTTTTGACATCTTCAATATCTTATTTTCCTTTACCTTTGTTAAATTCACTACTTGGTACCTTTGACCTTATTGGACAATGTTTGCTTATGTGACTAGTCTTCAAATAACTAAAACATGTGATTTGACTCAACCATTTACTATTATCACTTTTGAAATGTTTTATAATATTATTCTTAGGAACATGTCCATACTCTTGTTAGTAATGACAACTATACCTAGTATTATAATCCTAGTTATAAGAGTTGCTACAATGTTTTACATTTGTCTGATTGTTTGATGACCACTTGTGTTTGGATCTACACTCAAAATTTCTATGTCCATACTTCTGACATATGTAGCAATATCCTTCAAAACTTTGAGTGTTCATAGTCTTGTTTCTACATTGGTGTGTTTGATGACCTTGCTTGTTGCACTTATGGTGACCAATGTTCTTTTTCTGAACATTCTAATTTACAGTCTTACTCCTACAACCATTAACAATATGTCCCAACTTTCTACAATTATGATAGATGGGTTTGGAGTTCTTACCTTTGTTATTTTTCTTAGAATTTTTGGATGATTCTCCTTCTTTAGTGCTAGTGTGGCCTAATCTAGTAGTATCATCATTAGATCTAGGAGATCACATTAGTTTCTCAAAGTACTTGATGGCCTTGCTAAGTTTTTTGAAACTTTCAGCAAACTCCTTTTCACTTTTAAGATCATAGCTCCATTGTTTCATTTTTCAATTTCAATGTTGTGATCTCAAGGTCTTTTCAATTTATCTCATGATCAACAATCATGATTTGATTCATTGTCTCCAATTGCATGCTAGTAATTCTTTGTACTTCTAATGTTTTCTTGTCCTATCTATTGACCAATATCCTCTTGTCATCTTCAATCACGAGTTTGTCTTCTATGGATTTCATTTTATGTTCAGTGACCTCACAAAGTAACATTTCATGAGTTTCATGCTCTCTTTTTAGGTTCTTTGTTGAAATCTAATTGAAAAAGAGGGAGATTGTTCAAGAAGATTATGTGTTGCAATCATTATTTTGTCACTGATGTCAAACCTACTATTTTCTAGTAAGACAATCTCTTATAAGATTCAAGTACTATCACTTAGTTGATTGATGAAGAGGATTTGATCAATATGATGTAACAAAAGCACCTAGAGGAAAGGCTAAGTTATGATTATGTAATCAAGTACAAGGATCAGTTAAGACAATGATGACATGATGTATTGATGATCTACTTAAGGTTACAAAATGTTTGGCTACACTTAGAAAGTTTAGAAGAATAAGTTAAACAGATTTTCTCTACCAAGCTTGATCTAGTGGATAGTAGGTGCCAAGAAAAGTTAGTACAAGCCAAGTAGAAAGTCAGTTGGAGCTAAGTGAAATAAAATTCTAGTGGATGTCGGGAAAGATAGTTGATGCTGACTAAAGCTTAGTTAATATTGAGCACTAGTAAAATTTAATTGATGTTGAGTGATTTTATAGTTGATTCCAAGTAATGTAGTATGTGTCAAGCATCAGAAGGTTGATAATGTTGAGCTTTTGCATTATGATAAAGATAAAAGATTCGATGAATCTAAGTAAGCAAGTTTGTGTTCTTGAAACTTGTCAACCAAGAGGAAGATAAGATTGATGATCTTGTGGCATAAAATTTGATGTAAACCATTTTTTAGGTGAACTCAATTGGATTATAGGAAAAGTTTCTAGAATAGACAAGATATGGGGTAGATACATTGTATCCTACCTAATCCACCCAAAACCCTAATTTAGATGATGGATAATGAGGGGGAAATATTCTAATTTTCTATTTATAGGAATGGTTGGTCATGAAGAAAAGGGGCTAAAGAGGTTGGTGTAATGTGTGAAAACCTGAGGAGGAGAAATTAAGGGTTTTGCTTCATCAAGTGATCCAAGAGAAGAGTTTGCAATGACATATTAAGAAAGAAGGCTTAAGGAGATAAATGCTTGAAGGGTGAACAAGCTATCAGAGTTGCAAAGTATGAAAGTCAAGTAGAATTAAGGATTGAATAGAGATCTATAATCTGCAAGTGAAGTTGTAAGTTGTATCAAATAAAAGCTCTATTGTTACTCTAACAATTTTATCAGTCTAGGGTAAATCCTTTGGACTAAGGTTTACCTAATAGTCATTGGAAAATCCTTTAATGTGGTGGAATTCTAAGTGAATGGACTAAAGTTCTCTAATAAGGCTCACTTTTAACATGGTGATTAAAATCTCTTAACCAGGTCACATTTAACAATGTGCATTTTAACCTTTAATAGGGTTGGCCTTTCACAGGGCATCACTTCAAAAAAGTGAAAAAGGAGTAGCATGTTATTGGTAATTTTTCCCAAATTGGGTTTCCATGTAAATCATTGTGTCAAATATGTTGATGAATGTGTTGTGTTTTATGCTTTACATTTCTACAAATTGATTTGATAGTAACATACAAGTTTTAGTAAATACACAATGGATGCATACATGGGTATGAATGTTTTATGGGTTCACTAAATTGTTAAAAAGTTTTATTTATACATATGGACCTTCAATAACTAATTCAACCCTCCCTCTTAGTTATTTTGAAGTAATTCCAACAATTGGTATCAGAGCCATCTGCTTAAGAGCACTAGTTTTAAGGTACTAAAAGAACAAAGATCAAGATGTCTAAAACAAAAGTACCCAAGCTCAATAGAGATAAATTTCCTACATGGAAAATTTTGATGAAGCTACACCTTGGAGGACTTGGAGATCATGCACAGTCTATCATTACACTAGAACATGTTGATCTAGTTGGAGCCCTAACTATTGAAGATATGAAGAAGAAAAAGGAACACAATCAAGTGATGTTGGAAATTACCTCTACTCCAAGCTATACCAAATTTGATGATATCAAACTCTGTAACACTACAAAAAAAAGTGGTATGCTCTAACCATCTATAGAGGAGACAACAATGTTCAAAGAGCCAAATCTGAGAACCTTAGAGGTAAGTTTGATGATATGATAATGGAAGAAGGTGAAAATATTTTTCAATATGTTGCTAGGATAAAAGAAGTTGTTAGTATAATAAGAGGAGCTACTAGTCATATAGATGATGATATTGTGTTAAGTAAAGTCTTGAGAACATTACTGCCTATTTATGCTATTAGAGTTTCTACCATCCAAGAGTTGAGATGCATTCCAAGAAATAATCTAACCCTTGAAGGTCTGGTAGGTAGACTCAATTCTTTTGAGCTATCTAACTTTGACAATTACAAACTAGAGTCTTAAATCTACTTTCAAAGCTAAGTTTTTATTAAAGGATTCTGATGAGGTGACATAGAAAAAGAGGAAGAAGAAGAAAGATAAAGTATGTATCCAGTGATAGTGATATAGATAAGGAAGATATTGAACAATTGGAAGCACTACTAGCAAGTAGATTTCATAGAGGTAAAAGAAAGTTCAAAGGTGAATTGTAACCCATCATTTGTTTCAATTGCAATGAAGTTGTTAATATTGTTGCAAGATGTACACAAAAGAAGAACTATAGAGAAGGAAACAAGTACAAAAATAGAAGAGAATATGATAGTAGAGATTACAAAGACATAGGCAAGAAGTCATGCTACATTATTGATAACATGATGATGAAGTGGTATATGTTGCAATGAAGGATGAATCTGATGAAGATGAGGCAATTGCACTTGTGACTTGTGTGAACAAGAATGATAGATGGATCATTGATAGTGGATGCTCACTTCACATTACTAGAGACAAAATTAAGTTCATTTCCTTAACTTGTTATGATGGAAATAGTGTAAGATTTGGTAATGATGCACTACGTCTAATAAAAGGAAAAGGCTTTATCAAACTCACAGACAAGATTTCATGTGACAATGCCTACTTTGTTGAAGGAATAAATTATAACTTGTTAAGTGTGTCACAATTGAATAATCTAGGATGCAAGGTTGAATTTGAAAAAAAAATGCCAAGATATATGACACAAATGGGAAACTGATTGGAAAAGGTGATCAAACTAGAAGTAATCTATTCTATCTAGATATAGAGGATGCTACTTGTCTTGTTGAAAAACTTGATGATGTATGGCATTGGCACAAGAGATTATGTCATGGTAATTTTAATAACTTTGTTAGTATCAAAAACATGAAGAGAGTTAGAGGACTGCCTAAGTTGAAGAAACCTAATAATATAGTGTGTAAACAATGTCAGCTAGGAAAAATGTCAAAATCAACCTTTAAGAGTAAAGCTTATACCTCTAAGGAAATACTAGAGATTGTTCATACTGAATTATGTGGACCAATTGAAGTGCAAAGCTATAGAGGAGATAAGTACATAATGTTATATGTTGGTGATTACTCTAGAATGATGATAGTTATGTTTCTGAAACAAAAATCTGATACTTTTCAAATGTTTAAGTAGTACTTGGAAAGAGTTGAGAAAGAAACAGGTAAGATTTTGAAATGCTTGAGATCAGATAGAGGAGGAAAAATCACTTCAAATGAGTTTGAGATGTTCTATAATGACAAAGGAATCAAAAGACAAACATTTGCACCTAGGACCCCTCCACAAAATAGAATTGTTAAAAGAAGAAACAAGTCTATAATGGACTATGCCAAAACACTTATGATAGAGAAGAATGTTGCTCTAAAATATTGTAGAGAAGTTTTAAGTACTATTGTATACACCTTGAACTGTGTGCAAGTCAAGAAAGGAACCCATTCAACATGGTTTAAACTATGGTATGGATACCCACCTAATGTAAAATACTATAAGGTATTTGGAAGTACATGTTATATTCTTAAAGATATTAAGAATGGAAATTTTGATGCAAAAAGTGAAGAAGGTATATTCCTTAGATACTCCACAAGAAGCAAAGGTTATAAGTGTTTAAATACTAACACTAACAAAATTGTGGAAAGTGCAAATGTGAATTTTGATGAATTTATAGAAGTACATGTGGTTGAGCCTATGAATGAACCAAAAGAATACAAATAATTTGTATACTTTTATGAAGGAATTCCTACTAAAGAAGATGCTAAAAATCAAGTTACAAATCAACAAGTTTCAATGGCTATCGAGTCACATTCTGTGAATGTCAAGTTGCATTCAGGAACTGAGCTACATTCAAAATCTAAGTTGCAAAATAAAGAAAATGCACATTCTAATTTTGAGATTAGTACACATGAAAGAGATGCTAAGATACTTGATAGAGATGTACATAGTGACTCTGAAGCTTAAAGACAAAATTTAGAAACAAGAGTTGAGCCCAGATTGTCTAAATAGGTCAAAAGACATCATACTGCTAATCAAATCATCAGAAACAAAGATGTTAGACCAATGAAAAGAAATAGATTAAGAAGTGAATCATATTTTTTAAGCATGAAGGAGCCCAAAATAGTGAAAGATGCATTGGAAGATGATGACTAGTACAAGTCCATGGAAGAATAGATTCAATAGATAGAGAAGAACATAACATGGAGTCTAGTTCCTAGACTAGAAGACAAGAATGTGATTGGTACAAAGTGGGTATTCAAAAACAAGCTAGATGAGAATGGTGAAGTCACAAGAGACAAAGTAGGATTAGTTTGCAAGGGATATGCACAAAAAGAAGGAATTGACTATGGGGAGACATTTTCTCCTGTTGCAAGAATGGAAGGAGTAAGAACTCTACTTTCTTATGTTGTATACAAATGTTTCAAATTCTATCAAATGGATGTCAAATTTGCATTTCTGAATGGGATACTGGAAGAGGAAGTCTACATAGAACAACTAGAAGAATTTGTTGATGGCAACAACAAGAATATGGTATGTAGACTATACAAAGCCCTATATGGATTGAAGCAAGCACCAAGAGCATGGTATGAGAGATTTCATACTTATCTTGTGAAGATTAGATTTGAAAGGAATAATGATAACAAAAATTTATACATAAAGATAGAAAAAGACAAAGGCATTTTTCTATCTAAAATATTTGTTGATGATATCATATTTGGAGGACAACATGCTTTGTGTAAAGACTATGCAAATCAGATGAAGCAAGAATTTGAAATGTCTATATTTAGAGAAATGAATTTTTTTGTGGGATTACAAGTATATCAGATGAAGTATGGCATATACATCACTCACTCAAAGTATGTCAAAGAGATATTGAAGACATTTGGACTAAAGAATTCCAAACTAGTAAATACACCTATGGTGACAGGACACAATTTGTCAAATAATGATGATTTAGCTAAGGTGAATCAAACATTGTATAGGTCTATGATTGGAAAATTGTAATATGTAGTACATAGTAGACCTAATATTTCATTATCTATTGGGATAGTTGCAAGATTCTCTACCAATCCCAAGGAAAATCACTTAATGGCTATGAAAAGGATAATGAGATACTTGAAAGGAACATAAGAGTTTGATCTATACTACAAGAAGAATGAAAAGTTTGACTTGAGAGCCTACATTGATGTTGACTGGGCTAGAAACATTGATGATAGAAAGAACACTAGTGGAGGAGAATTTTTCTTTGAAAAAAGACTAGTTACATGGACAAGCAAGAAATAGAGTTGTACTTCAAAATCTACTACTAAAGTAGAATATGTTGTTGCTGCTGTAAACTACACAAACATTGTATGGATCAAATAGCTACTCAAAGGAATGAAGGAAGAAATCATAGAACTAGTGATAGTTTATTGTGATAATACAAGTGTTATCAATATATCAAAGAATCTAGTGATGCACACAAACACAAAGCACATTGCAATCAAGTATCATTATGTAAGAGAATTAGTACAAGGAAAAGAGGTGAAGATGGAATATGTTAACTCAAAGGAACAAATTCTTGATATCTTCACAAAACCATTTCCTAAGGATTCTCATAAATATCTAAGAGGTAAACTAGTGGTGATACCCCTATCAAAGGCTATGTAAGAAACAAAAGGATTTTCCTCTACATCAAACAAGCTAACATTCGTATAATAAAAATTGATGTAATAGGTCTTACTTTAGGAACTACCTAAAGTAATCACAGAGCTAAAAATTTCAAATTAGTCACAAGCAAGGTGATAGAGGGAGAAACTGGGGAATCTGCAAAGTTTAGATTTGCATATTTTAAAGATGACAAGTTTTTGGTATAGGTCTTTGGCATTGTTGTCAAAGATGGAAAAAGTACATTAAACTAATCATCATCAAAAGAAGAGTTTTACTAATCAAGTGAAAGAGATAAAGTGAGAGAATGTCCTAAACTGATCTACTAATTAGAGAGAGATATATATCAAGAATGTTGATCAGAGAGGGAGAAAGATATCAAGAATTGAGTCAGAACAAAGAGGGAGACATTGATCAGAGAGCCAAAAAGATCACATCAAAGGAAGATACTCTGTTGATCAATCTAGAATAAAAGAAAGAGGGAGAAATCCTAATCTACCTAGTAAGAGGGAGATACAAGAAGGAACTCAGAAGGAGTTTTAAGAAAGAGTTTTGTAACCTAATCAGAAGATGGAAGTTGTTGATAGAGGGAGGAATGCAAGTTCTTTCTTTGGTATTGCCTTACTATTTTAACCTAGTTAGATTGGTTGCACAATATATTCATCATTTGATTAACTAAGTTGATAAGTTTGGTTTGCCATCAATGCCAAAGAGGGAGATGGTTGAAATCGGATTGAAAAAGATGGAGATTGTGTAAGAAGATTATGTGTTTCAATCATTTTTTTGTCTCTAATGTCAAATCTGCTATTTGCTAATAAGACAATTACTTATAAGATTCAAGTACTATCACTTAGTTGATTGATGAGGAGGATTTGATCAATAAAATGTAACAAAAGCACCTAGAGAAAAGTTTGAGTTATGATTATGTAATGAAGTACAAAGATTAGTTAAGACAGTGATGACATGATGTATTGATGATCTACTTAAGGTTACAAAATGTCTGGCTACACTTAAAAAGTGTAGAAGAATAAATTAAACAAATTTTGTCTACTAATATTGATCGAGTGGATAGTAGGTGCTAAGAAAAGTTAGTGTAAGCTGAGCAGAAAGTCAGTTGGAGCCAAGTGAAAGCAAATTTTAGTAGATGCTAAGCAAGATAGTTGATGCTAAGTAAAGCTTAGTTGATGCCTAGCACAAGTAAAATTTAGTTGGTTTCAAGTGATTTTATAGTTGATGTCGAGTAATTTAGTATGTGCCAAGCATCAAAAGGTTGATAATGCCAAGCTACCACACTATGATAAAGATCAAAGATTCATTGAATCTAAGCTGACAAGTTTGTTTTTTAAAACTTGTGAATCGGGAGGATGATAAGATTGATAAGCTAGTGACACAAAATTTGATGTAAATCATTTTTAGGTGAATTCAAATGGATTCTAAGAGAATTTTCTAGGCATTAGTAAATCTAGACCCAATTTTTGACCAATGTTGGTCAAAATTTCAACCCAAGTTCGTTGAGATTTTTCTCATCAAAATTTTGACCAAATTGCAGGTTAGTTAAAATTTCAATGAATACATTCATCAAAATGTTTTTGTTTTGGTCAAAAAAAACATTTGATGAATGTATTTGTCAAAATTTGACCAACCTACAATTTGGTCAAAATTTCAATGAGAAAAATAACAACAAACCTAGGTTGAAATTTTGACCAACATTGGTTGAAAATTGAGTCCACATTTTCTAATGAGAATAGACAAGATATGGAGTAGATACATTTTATCCTGCCTAATCCATCCAAAATACTAATTTGGATGATGGATAATGAGTAGAAAAATATTATAATTTCCTATTTATAGAAATGTCTAGTAATGAAGAAAAGGGGCTAGAGAGGTTGGTGTCATGTGTGAAAACCTAAGGAGGAGAAGGAATTAAGAGTTTTACTTCATCAAGTGACCCAAGAGAAGAGTTTGCAGTAGCATATTAAGAAAGAAGGCTTAAGGAGATGAATGCTTGAAGGGTGAACAAGCTTTTAGAGCTGTAAAGTATGAAAGGCAAGCTAAATTGAGGACTAAACAGAGATCTATAATCTACAAGTGAAGTTGTAAGTTGTATCAGATCAAAGCTTTGTTGTTACTCTATAACAATTGTATCAATCTAGGGTAAATCCTTTGGATCAAGGTTGACCTAACAGTCATTGGAAAATTCTTTAATAGGGTGACATTCCAAGTGAATAGCCCAAAGTCCTCTAACAAGGTTCACTTTTAATAGGGTGATTGAAATTTCTTAATCGGGTCACATTTAATAGTGCACATTGAAACCTTTAACAAGGTTGGCCTTTCATAGGGCATCACTTCAAAAGAGTACAAAAGGAGTAGCATGCTACTAGTGGTTTTTTCCAAATTGAGTTTCCATGTAAATCATTGTGTCAAATGTGTTGATGAATGTGTTGTGTTTCATGCTTTACATTTCTACAAATTGATTTGATAGTAACATACAATTTTTAGTAAATACACAATGGTTGCATGCATGGATATGAATGTTTTATGGGTTCATTGAACTATGAAAAAAAAATATTTATACATTTGGACCTTGAATAACTAATTTACCCCCCTCCCCCTAGTTATTCTAAAGTAATTCCAACATTCTTGACCTCTTGAGTTAGGGTTCCATTCTTTTCCATTGGATCTACAACTACTCCATTAGATTCTTTAGAGTTCCCTTCAGTGAACAGTCTAGTAGTGTCAATCTTATGTAATGTGTGTCATTCTCTTCAATAGCTATATCTTTCCTTCTCTTGAGTGAATGAATAATAACATCCCTTGCTTCATTCAACTAATTTAGAATGAGTTGTATTTAAATCTTATGGTTCTCAATAATCTTTCCCAACTTGTAAACTTCCATTTCCAAGATCTTTCCTAAAAGTTGTAAAGCTTTCACTTTTAGAGAACAAGGCTCTAATACCAATTGTTGGAATTATAATAGGAAATTGAGGGGGGGGGTGTGGGAATCAGTGCTTCAAACTTTTTCCCATAAAATCATTCACCTCACATACATCTCACAATTCAACAAGTAAAGTGAAATACCATATTATGCATGTATATCTAAAGCATGTAAATAAGTAAAAATTCACACATATATGATTCCCCAAAAACCCTCCAATGAGAAGGTAAAATTGGGGTGAGGATGACACCCACAAATCTTCACTACTGCAGTTGTAAAGTGTAACCAATTAAGGTTACAATTGTTTGACCATAAAATATGATCTAAACAAAGACTATTAGGTCTCACCCTATTAAAAGATTTTAATACCCTATTAGAAGTGTTCCTAATTAGAGGATTTCTACTCACAATTAAGTAAGCACCTTGTTAGAGGATTTCAATATAGCCTATTAGGACTACTCTATTAAGATATTTAACTGATTCACCTGTTATAATGTCTCAGCAATGATCCTGTGGTTAGCACTTTGCTCTTGATCCTCCTTTGATCAGATTTCTTCATTCTTTCCTTTCACTTCTTCCTTTGTTCTTCTCTAACTTATTCTACAATTTATTTCACCTCAATACTATTCCTCTACTATCAGACTTAGATTCTCTATGTACAATGGCTCTGCATGCAAACTTCTCTTCCATGCCTCTTTGCTTCCAATTTCTTCTCTACTTTCTTTTCATGTTAGGGTTTCCCTTCTATAAGAAGATATAGGTATCAATAAATGATCAAGATGCATCTATATTTCTAGTTAAACCTTCCCTTTTTCTTATTGGATGCATGTAATGCATAAGGATTAACATTTAGGAATTGTCCTTATCATCTAGGATCTCAAAGTAATGGTTTACATAGTATTTTGTGCCAATACAAACAACTATGTCAAAACTATATTACTCAGCATCTAAAGCCCTCAGTGCTTGACACTAATTGTATATTCAATGTTGTCACTTAGAATCTAAGTGACTTAGCACTTGAGTGGCTTGTCACTCACTATTTACTTGACATGCTCTATCTCATATGTTATGCTTGGCATATATTACTTGTTCAGCATGAACTAAGTAAATGACTTCATTGTATAGACACTCACTTGTCAAAACCAATCTAAGATCAACATAGATCATTAGAGAGATTTTCAAAAATATTTTAAAAAAATTCAATCTGAATCCTAGATCAAAAGTTATGCCTCATGGAAGTTGGACTACCATTTATGGATTCTTCTAATTTTATACCAACTTCTAACATGTGTTATAGAACCTTCTTCTTTGGTAGTGGATTCTAAATAGAATATTCTAAAATTTATTATTAACCCTAAACCAAATTTAAATTACTTAAGGTTATTTCTTGTATTATAAAGGTAGTGTTTTGTGGAGTTTGGGAGAAGTTATTGTGAGAATGGTTTTGCTCCAGAATTTGGTAATATTGAAATCCTATAGGACATGTAGTTGGGTTTATTCTTTCTATATTGAATTGAATAGAAAAGTATAATTTTCTTATAGTGTTCATTTTGTCTTGGATTGTGCCCTCGTCAAGTGGTATCAAAGTGGGAGTTCCTTAGTGTGCAGATAGAGTGTCGATTGTCAAGCAGTTAGTTCCTTAATGTGCAAATAGAGTGTTGATTGTCAAGTAGTTTGTACTAGTTGTGTGTTTTGAGATACTTAAAATATTCCTCCATAAAGAGAGAATGGTGGAAGGGTTGGATGTGTTCCTCTTGAGGTTAGAGCCCTTCAAAAATAAGTTCATGCATTGCAAAAGGATATCCATAGAGGGATGAATCTTGTTGTAAGAGATGAAAGTGAGGAGGAAAATGAAGAAAAAGGAAATATTGTGCAAGAAGGAGAAGAAGAATGAGAATTTCTAAACCAAGTAGAGGAGAATCTTTTTAGGGCCATTTCCAAGATAATAAAAAGATCTAAACTTGAGGTTGGCATTTTTTTGGGAAATCTAAACTCAAATGTATTGATTGATTGGATCAATGAGCTAGAGGAATATTTTGAGTATGAGGCTATTTACAACACCATTAGGGTTAATTTTGTGAAGGCTCAACTGAAGGACCATGCCAAAATATAGTGGCAAGAGATTTAGTTAGAAAAGAATAGAAGAGGGAAGAAGAAAATCTTAAGATGAGATCACATGGTGGACAAACTAGAGAAGCAGTTCATTGATGTTGACTATGAGCTTGATTTGTTCAAGAAGATACAAGGGTTAAAGAAAGTAGGCAAATCTATCTAGGAATATATAGAGGAATTTTATTGATTCCTTATTAGGATGGGGCATGTGGAAGAAAACAAGGAGTTGATCACTCATTACCTTAATGGGTTAAGATCTAGCATCTAGGAGGAGATCAGTAGGGTTGGACTGACCAAAATTGAAGAGGCATACCAGTTTTCCTTGCAAGTTGAGGAGAAGCTAAAAAAAGAAATTAATGGAAAGAAAAGAGGGTGTGTCTAAGGAGGAACGGGTGGTGATAGGTCTTTTGGGGGCCAAAATGTGGACCAAAACAAAAATAAAGATGTAGGTACTAGATAAAACTAGAGGAATAATGGTTCCAACAACTCCTATGATCAAAACTTTGGAGACCAAAGAGAAAGAAGTAGAGGATGTGGAAAAGATTTGGGAAGAGGAGGCTTTTTGGTAAAAATGTTTACTACAAAAAAGAAGGTCATCAAGCCTATGAGTTCCCTTAATGTCAAGGAATGAAAATAGGAGAGTTGATAGTCAAGCAAGGTTTTCTTGAGTAGATGATGATGCTAAGTAATTTCATTCAAAGGATGCCAAAAGAGGAGAGTTTTTGGTAAATAAAAGGGGCTTTCGTAGCAATGAGACTAAACTTAGACAAAGGAGGAGTTTTTTTGTACCAGGTACAACAGTGAGGGTAAATGTTATGATGTGATTATTTATGGTGGGAGCACTAACATTTTGGTGTCAGAGGAGATGATCTCAAAGCTAAAGCTCAAGAGGGAAAAACACCCTCACCCATATTAGATTACCTAGGTGTAGGATGATCATAAGGCCCTAGTTAGTGAATAATGTTTCATGAAGTCCAAGATTTTGAGTTACCATGACAAAGTTCTGTGTGACATTATATTGATGAATGTATACCATTTATTATTGGGAAGGACATGGAAGTATGATAGGTATTCTATACATTATGGTCATACAAATAGCTTTGACAAATGATGGAGTTCATAACAAGTTGAAGTGCTTCATAAAGGAAGATAAAAAGGTATACAATAGTGCTATGGTATATATTGGTTATGGAAGAAAATTTATTGATGGCATGAAACATTAGCATATGTGTTATTCTTTAATTCCTAGAAAGGATAAGGAAGGTAGTAGTGAAGTTCTAGTTGAAGTCTCTGATCTATTAAGTAAGTGTGGAGATATCATATCTAATAATATCCCACAAGGGTTGCTTCTAGTAAGAAAAATTAGTCATAAAATATATTTAGTCCTTGGAACTTATTTTTCTAAAAGGACTACACATAGTATGACTCCTACTAAGACTGTGGAATTAAACAGACAAGTTTAGAAGGTTTTTAGGAAATGTCTAATTTGAGAGAGCCTAAGTCCATGTGTATTACCTATAATACTAGCACCAAAGAAGAATAGAGAGTGGAGGATGTGTACAATCTCTCATTTGATAAAGAAGGTAGCCATCAAGTATCAGTTTCCTTTGCCAAAGATGGATGATCTTATGGGTTTCTTTAGTGGAGCTCAACACTTCACAAAGATAGATAGACCTTAAGAGTAGCTATCACTAGATATGGATAAGAGAGGGAGATGAGTGGGATACTACATTCAATACCAAGGAGGGTCTATATGAGTGGTTAGTCATGCCCTTTTGACTAACCAATGTGTCAAGTAAATTTATTTGACTTATGAGTGAGGTACTAAATAATTTTTTGGAAAAAATTGTTATTGTCTATTTCGATAATATTTTAATTTTTAGTAAGTCTCTAGATGAACAATTGTTGCACATTCATAACACATTTAAGAGGTTGAGGGAAGAGAAATTATTGATAAATTTGAAGAAGTGTAGCTTTTTCAAAAAGGAGTTATTCTACTTGGGGTTTTTTGTATCAGTTGAAGGTCTCAAAATGGACCCTAAGAAGGTGGAGGTCATCCTAGAATGGCCTATCCCAAGGTCTACCACTAAGGTGAGGTCATTCTATGGTTTTGGATAGTTTTTATATGAATTTCATTAGGAATTTTAGTAGTATCTATGCACCCCTAATTGAAGCAATGAGAGGGGATTGAAAATAGTTCAAGTGGACTGCAGGAGCTAGGAGTTTTAAGTTGTTGAAGAAGAAGGTGATGGAGAACCCTGTGTTGACACTTCCTTATCTTAAAAAAGTGTTCCGGGTGGAATGTGATGCTAGTGGTAGTGTTATTAGAGTTTTATTAAGCCAAGAAGGTAAGCATGTTGCCTATTTTGGTGAGAAATTGAATGATGGAAAGAAGAAGTATTTTGTTTATGGTCAAGAGTATTATGCTATATTGCAAGCCTTAAAGAAATAGAGGTATTATTTGTTCCCTAAATAATTTTTATTGTAAACTAATCATTAGACATTAGAGTACCTAAATAGCCAAGGTAAATTGAATCAGAGACATTGAGAATGGGTAGAGCTCCTACGGGTCTATACATTTGTATTGAAACATAGAAGTGGAAGATCTAATAGGGTTGAAGATGCATTAAGTAGGAGACAATTATTGCTAATAGAAATGCAGGTTGAAGGGGTTGGGTTTAATGAACTCAAGAATATGTACTCTAAGGATCCTAACTTTACAAAGGCTTGGAAGGCTTGTAAAGAATATGTTACTCTAGAAAAGACTAGGTGGCTAGATTTCATGATCTAGGATGTTATGTTATTCAAGAGAAATCAATTGTGTATTCCAAGGAGTTCCATGAGGGAGAGCTTGATTAAGGAGAAACATAGTGGAGGAATGGAAGGAATCTTTGGTTGAGATAAAACCATTGTAATTGTTAGTGAACATTATTATTGGCATCAATTGGTATAGGATGTGTGTTAGAATTCTTTATAATAACTAAAAGGGTTGAATTAGTTATACAAGGTCTAGATGTACAAATAAGACTATTTAGTGCTTAATAGATTCATATCCATAAAACCATAACATTCATGCATCCATTAGATCATATAATACCTTAACTTAGTAGGTTATTATCTCAAGTTAAAATAACTTTGTAGAAATGTAAACATGAAATACCATAAGCACATTCACACAATTTGACACAAGGATTTTACATGGAAACCTAATTTGAGAAAAACCACTAGTAACATGCTACTCAATTTCACTCTTCTGAAGTGATGCCCTGTGAAATTTCAACATTGTTAAAGGTTACAATACATACTATTAAATGTGATTTGTTTAAAGGATTTTAATAAACCTATTAGGAGTGAGATTTATAAGAGGACCTTAAAACATTCCATTAAAATGTCACTCAATTAAAGGATTTACAAATGACTATTAGGTCAAACTTATCCAAAAAAAATTATTCACACTAGTACAATTGTTAGAAAGCAACAACATGACTTGATTTGATAAAAACTTACAACTCACTTACAGATTTATAGATCTCTAGTTTAGTCTTCCATTCTTCTTGGAATTCATACTCTTCATCTCTGATAGCTTGTTCACCCTTCAAGAATTCATCTCCTTAAGCCTTCTTTCTTTGCATGCCAACTGCAGTCTCTTCTATTTAGCCACTAGAAAAAGAAACACCCTAGACTTCTTTTTATCCTTAGGTTCTTGCACAAGAAAACCTTTTCTTCTAGCTAGCTATCTCTATAAATAAATAATTTAGATATTTTTCCACTTAATCATAATCATCCATTCTAGGGTTAGGTAAGATTCAATAAATCTACCAAATTTTCCACTTAAGTTCCTATAATGTCCCTACTTGCAAGGGCTTATAATATTGTCCTATTTTTTCCAAGGAGTATATTTAGAAGACTATCATTGCATTATTTAATCAAAGATAACTCTTCATATATGTTCATATCCTATCTACTTTATTGTATGTATAGGCTAGGTCATTTAGGGATTGGACAAGGAGATCACATTAAAGGCTTGATAGGACCTTAGTCCTCGCCTTTCAAATGAGTGCATTCCATCCCTCACCATGCCTAGATGCTATACCATACCTCATTCCTCAAACATTATGGTGGGATCACATAGCTCAATAAACGTGATCCCATGATGCAAGCAATAGATGAACAATTAGGGCCAAAGGTTCACCCAGCTATCCAAACCACCCTGCAAGAGTTAACACAATGGAAGAAAACACAAGGAACAACAACCAAAGGAGGAAGAAGAGTGAAATACTTTTATTGATTTATCAAAATATCTTCATACATGCCCAATTGTAAGGCCTTCTAGGTTACAGCCAAATACAAAATATAATTTCCTAATCCACAATCCAGCTTTAAATTTGCATTTTCAAACCCTTTCCATTCCTCCTCTAAATTCTCTATTTATACTTTCCAAAATAGCTTACAAAACATTTTAGAACATTACATAAGAGGAAGGTTGACCCAACAATGGTCTGGACATATCACTAGAAAAGATCTTAGCAAAAATGTCATGATCAAAATAAATCCTTCAAGTCAGCTCATAGAAATCATGTCCAAATGCTAACACTCGGCATAAACAAGAGAACTTAGCACATGAAGGGTCACTCAGCATACATTGGGTAACTTGGTACATGAAGAGTCACTTAGCATTCACTAGGTAACTCAACATATACTAGATAACTTAGCACACACTGGAAAACTTGGCACATGTTGGAACTTAGCACACATTGGAAACTAGCACTCGGCAATAACTAAAAATTGGCACTGGACAGTAATTGGAAACTAACACTCGGTAGTAATAAGAAACTTGGCAACAACTAGCAGAATGAACAAAAGGGTGCAGGATTACAAGGAAACCCAAGATGCTTCTACATCAACCTAAGAGTCAGTATATTCCCCTCTTGCCTTAGGACTTAGCCTAACCCTCTTATCCACCTAGTTCTTACTAATTGTCATAATCTTGAGATCTTTCTTGAATCGTTATCTCTTCCTAATCAATTACATCGATTAGATATTTATTTCTTTTATTTAATTATGTCAAATGAAAGAAAATATTCATTCTTATTACCTTGATATTTCTATATAATTATGTTACCTCCTTATTATCATAATTTATATTAAACAACATTTAAAATAACAAATGTTTACCTTTTTTTTTTTTTTCTTATCCAAGAGTCACAACCTTTCATAATACAAATCCTCTGAAAAGTCACAACACTTCATAGTTATAATCCTTTTAAAAAGTCACATCACTTCATAACTAAAATCCTTTCGAAAAATCCCAATACTTCATAATCACAATATTTTGAAAGAGTCACAACTATTCATAATTATGACCCTTTGAAGGTTCACATCCTTTCAATATCATTCATACCTTTTCAAAAAGTCACTTCCTTATTTTCTTCATGATATTACTTTCCTCTTCCATTGTTCCTTTTTAAACTCCTCTATTCTCCTCTTCCTTTTTTTCCCCTCTCTAAAATAAACTCTCCTCCATTTTATGTCTGAATTTCAATGAGTCATGTCTATGTGTTAAATCTCTCTTGACTTTTCATTAGATTTAGTTAATTTATATTATTCTATGTTATATTATTTAATAACTTACTTATTTGTGTTTATTATTATTTATTATGAAATTCTATTTAGAAAGTTAACATACTTTCTACAATATTGTCTCTTGTATTTAATTTGATTTTTTATTTACTTTTTGAAAAAAAAAAATATTTAAAATGTCATACTAAATATTATTTTATTAATAATATAGATTAAATAATTATTATTTCCTATTTTTATAAATATATCTTTATTATCTAATTATTATTAAAATTCTATCTTAAAATGGGGATATCATAGTCTGCCCTTCCTCAAATTGCTTGTCCTCAAGCAATTATATAACTTCTTCTATTGAGTTGAAATTTATATTTCTTTTAGTCATAATTATTAGGTTGCTATCATAGATATGTTTGGATGATTTCTAATAGTAATTCAATTTCTACATTCGTCCTTCAAATAAATTATTTTTTAAATCCCCTTTAACCCTATTGGATGGCAAGATCATGCTTTGATACCACTGTAATGTCCCTACTTGCAAGGGATTATAATATTGTCCAATTTTTTCCAAGGAAGTAATTTAAAAAATTATAATTGTATTATTTAATCAAAGATAATTCTTCATATATGTTCATATCGTATCTACTACATTGTATGTATAGGCTAGGTCATCTGAGGATAGGACAAGGAGACCACATTAAAGGCTTGATAGGACACTGGCACCCACCTTTCAAATGAGTACTTTTCATCTCTCATTGTGCCTAGATGCTATACCATACCTCAGTCTTCAAACATTGTGGTGGGGTCTCATAGATCAATAAACTTAAGTCCAAGAGTTGGTATATTCCCCTCTTGTCAAATGAAAGAAAATATTCATTTTTATTACCTTGGTATTTTTATATAATTATGTTACCTCCTTATTATCATAATTAATATTAAACAATATTTAAACTAAAAAAATTTTACCTTATTACCATTTTTTCTTTTCCAACAGTCACAACCTTTCATAATGCAAATCCTTTGTGAAGTCACAACACTTCATAGTAGAAAAAATAGTTGTAAGCAAGGTACTCAAAAATCTTCTTCCTATTTATGCAATTAGAGTATTTTCTATTCAAGAGATGAGATGTGATCCAAAAAATAAAATATCTTTGAATGCTCTAGTTAGAAGATTGACAGCTTTTGAGTTAAATAGCTTTGATAACTATGTTCCTAGTTCAAAAGTTATTGAGTCTTCTTTTAAGGCTAAACTCCCATTCAAAGAAAAGGCTAAGAAATAAAATTCTAGTCAATGAGAAAGTGATGAAGAAGAATCAAAAGAAAGTTCAAACAATGATCTTGAAGTTTTTGAAGCCCTACTTGCAAGGAAGTATTCAAAAGGTAGAGGAAAGTACAAAAGTAAAGTTTCTCTAATCTATTTTTCCTATGAAGAAGTTGGTCACATTGCTACAAAGTTTCCAAATAAAGAAATTAAAGATGAAAATAAAATCAATAAGCACAAAGGCAAGAAGGATTCCAAGAACTACAAGAACTAAAATGAGAAAGGTAAGAAATCTTTTTTTATATCTAAAGATTCTGATAACAATGAAGATAAAATGGTGTACATTGTTGTAAAAGATGGGTCTAATGATGAAGGAGATAAGATGGTACTTATCTCTCATATTAGCAAAAATGATATATGGATTATTGATAGTGGTTGTTCACATCATGTGACAAGAGACAAAACAAAATTTTAGCACATTTTATGATGGAGGTAGTGTGAGATTTGGAAACAATGAACCTCGTAACATAAAAGGAAAAGGATGTATTTCATTGACTAAAGAACTTATATGTGACGATGCTTATTGGATTGAAGGACTAAAGCATAATCTAATGAGTGTGACATAGTTGAAAAACATTGGATTTAAGGTAGAATTCATGAATGGGAAGGCCAAACTAATGGATAGAATAGGAAATCTGGTTGGATCTAGAAAGCAAACAAAAAGTAATCTATTTTAACTCAATCTTAGTTACTGTTCATGTTTCATTATTCAAGTAGAAGAAAGTTAGTTATGGTACAAAAGGCTATGTTGTGTAAACTTTGATAATCCGGTTAAGATAAGAAAACATAGAAGAGTAAGAGGCATTCCTAGTTTTCCAAATTAGTAAGATGGGAAAGACTAGTTTCAAAAGCAAAAACTATTAGTCAAAAGAAGTCTTAGAAATTGTTCATACAGTCTTGTGTGGACCTATTGGAATAGAGAGTCACAATGGAGAAAAGTTTTTTTATTCTTTTTGTTGATGACTATTCTAGAATGATGACTGTAATGTATTTAAAAGAAAAATTAGAAGCCTTTCAAAATTTCAAGTGGTATCTAGCAAGAGTAGAAAAAGAAACTAGAAAGAGTTTGAAATTTTTAAGATCAAATAGAGGTGGTGAATTCATCTCCAATGAATTCAATAATTTTTGCATTGAAAGAGGAATTAAAAGACAAGTGTCAACCCATGGTACACCATAGCATTATGGTATAGCTAAAAGAAGAAATAGATCTATCATATATTGTACAAGAACCCTGATGATTGAAAATAATGTTGCTCTCAATACTAGAAGGAAGTTATTAGTACTATGATTCATACCTTGAACAGAGTATAGTTGAAGAAAGATTCAAACAAAACTCCTTATCAACTATGGTATGGCTACAAACCTAATGTAAGTTACTTGAAAGTATTTGGCAACAAATGTTATACCTTGAAAGAATCTAGAAAAGGAAAATTTGATGTAAAAGGTAATGAAGGCACATTTCTAAGATACTCCTGTAGAAGTAAAGCATACAAATATTTGAATTTGTCTACTCATAAAATAATAGAAAGTGCACATGTTAGAATTGATGAATTTGTAGAAGAGAGTGAAGAAAACAAGGAGCTAGAGGATTACAGAAGATTTATTTACTATGAACCTAATACCCTGTGAAACCTATCTGAAAGAAAGGAGGCTTCATCTCCCATTTCCCCAAAATATTCAATAGTTACTCAGTTGTGTTGGAAATAATCAAGACTAGCTAGGTTACTGAGAGGGGAGGGGTGAATTAGTAACCTCAAAACTTTTGACAAAATTTTAACACTTAATAACATAATCCATTCACCATTAATAGATCTAATCTATTGCATGATTGAGAAATTGAAAGCACAAAACACTTGAACACAATATTTGGTGACCCATAAACCTTCCAAATAGAAAGTAAAAATTAGGTGGGGATGACACCCACAAAACTTCAATATTGTAGTATAAAATTGGCCTATTAAGACTTACAATGATCACTTCTGATGATCTACCCTATTAGGAGTAATTATGACTACTAGGTCCACCTTTTTAGAGGTCTTACAAACATACAATGAAGTATGCACTTGGTAAAGAGATTTAAAGAAAAGACCGTTAAGTCTACTCTATTAAAGGATTTGAATCTGATTCACCTATTAGGATGAAACAATAGATCTGATTTACAACTGAATTACTGATTTAGATCCTTGAAATGTTGATCACCTCTTGTGATAGATAAAACTTGACTGCTCTTGAGTTGACCTTGCTATGTACTTTACTCTGCTGCTAATTCACATTCACATGTTGATCATTACATTCACTTTCACTCTTCTCAAAACATTACTACATCATCATGCTTGGGTATGATACAATATATTACATATATACCAACCCAATTCTCATAAATATGAGGCTGGCCAAAATACAAGATAACACCAATATTTTTGAGTTGGCCCAAATGTAGAAACTTAGGTTCTATAAGCTAACTTGGTGAACTTTTGATACTCGACATCCACTGCATTACTTGGCATCGTCATGCATTCGGTAGAAGTAGAGGCTCGGCCCATACTAATCACTCAATGTAGCTTCAAACTCATTAAACATTGGAGACTCAGTAGATATAGTGTCACTCAGTAGAAACTAAATACCATATTTACCTTACTTGCACTCGATAAACACTACTCATCTCATCACTCGTTTAACACTGGCCTCACATTACAGGAACTGATGACTTAGTAGACACTGCAAAGCTCAATAACGATAAACACTGAAGACTGAATGATGAACTTGGTAATCATACAAAATCTAAATAAGTGTTGTCACTGATAACAAACATGACTTAATGCCAACAATCTCCCCCTTTTTCATTAGTGACAAAAACACTTATTTCCCAAAACTTATGTACAATGTCATGCTAATTTTGATTTTTGATTTTTTTAAATTTTTCTTTGTAATTCTATTGTATATACATTTGCACATACCTCCCCCATACAATGCACATATTATATTAGGCATAATATCATACTGAGTGTATATACAAATATCTATCCTCCTTATATACATGTCTCTCTCCACAAATATCTCTTTCTCCCCACTTTTGACAATAATGCCAAACATTTATACACAATATACTGCATTGTATCCATGATAGGAAGGATCATGTTCTAGATGTCTATAAGTGTAGATTGGATCCTTGCTTCCTCTCTTAATAACTTAGCATGCATGTCTGATAGGAATCTAACCCTCATGTGATGTGCTAAGCTTGAACTAGGGTCAAGCTACAACTTTTGAGCACTAGCCTTTAGATCCTCGTCTATATTATTCAATTTTCCCTTTATTTCCTTTGTGTACTCAGTAACATCACATAGCTTAGCAAAAAGAGATGTTACATTTTTAAAAAAAAATTCAAGATTAGCCAAAATTGAGGAAAGCTGTACCTAATGAATAGCAATATGCTAAGCAATATGCTCAAGCACTTTATTGTCAAACTTTTTCTTTGCTTTCTCTATCAACTTTTCTTGGCCAATAGAATCCTCATTGAATTTATTTACTACCTGTTCTAACTATAAAAAAATATGTTGAGATGAATGAACATCAACACCTATGGCCTCTGTTATGATATTCTTGGCACTCTATATGATTTTGAATTCTCTATCCCTTTCTTCTCTGAGTTGCTTCTGCTTTGCCTTCTTCTCAAGAAGGTGGCTTACTAATCTCATTTGTTCAACAGTAGTATTATCAAAATCCAACTTAGGAATTTCAATTTCCTTTTCCAAATCTATATATTCATCAATTTCTTTTCCACTAATTAGAATTTTAAGTGGTGTCTTTGGTTCAACTTCTGACATTACTGCTTTGGACTTTGAAATAGAAATAATGGTAGAAAAAGTAGGGCTTGCAGTGAAAACTTGTATGGGGCCTACTGATGAAATGCTAACTAGAGCACTAGAAGAATCCAAGATTGATGTAATTATAGGAAAAATACTTATAGAAGTATCTACAATGGGAGCATTTACTAGAGCATGCAAAATTGAAGTAGACAAAATTGTAGAACTAGATGTTGCACTTACTGTTGATGTCCCTAACTCATGAGCTAAAGAGGAGGAGGGTTGTAGCTCGATGGATGAAGTGGTAGATACTTCCATTAGTGATACCTGGATTTGAGAGGGAGAAAAGAGTGATTGGGTAGATGATGTATCTGTTGTGGTTACAATCACACTTGCTGAAGCTGTCTCTGTGCCTAATGATGTTACTGGAGAGTGAGGAAGGGAGGCTATGATAGCTACTGCTATCCTAACTAGATCATTTTCTTCTTCTTCTTCTTCCTTATCTTCCTCTTTAGCTTCTTCCTCTTTCTCTTCTTCACCATCCTTTATCAACTCTTGATATTCCTTAGCATCTATAGTGATACAAGGAGTATTGTCTTCTTCATTGTCTTCATCCTTATCACTATCATCATCATCATCAGTCATTTCCACTAGATTCTCACTAGGTTTGTGTATATGATAAACATTTTTCCACATGGATGTAGCATCCTTGACTACATGCTCAATATCTTTCACCAAAATTAAACAAGTATGAAATCTAATTGTCATCTTATCTTCATTTTTCTTCATTGCTTTCTTTACCTCGGCATTGGTAAGACTCAATAGCAACTATCTCAAATATTGTTCATTTATATCCTTGGCTATTTGCATAGCTAATTCCATCTTATTTTTAACCTTGTTAATAACTCATTGGAAATTTGAGGGGCAATTTGGTCAGGGGAATATTTCCATTTTCCCATTTTTTTCATCACTAACTCTTCAATTTGCATCATCTCTACATTAGTTCTGGTTTCATATTTTAAAGCTTTGAAATTTATAATACCAACACCTTCTTCTAATTTCTTCAATCTTGCATTGAAGGTGAGTGCGAGCTTACTAAATACAACTTCACTACCTCCTTTCTACTTGGATCTTCTAGTGAATATAGCTGTGGAGGGCTTGGGTGGATTAGTGATAACCACCTTTCCTTTCTTCCTCACAGGATCTTCCTCCTTTTCTAATTCTTATGCTTCATTCTAAGATTCTTCTTCATCTTCACCTTTTCCCCTTGTAACATAAGAGGGGCACTTGCAATTTTTAGTTTTGAAATCCTCCTCTTACCTTTTTTCACTGCCTATGCAAACTTAATTTCTAGCTCTATTCTGGCATTAGCTTCATCATATGTTCCAAAGATGGGTACCTTTGGACCTATAGGCTCATTCACCAGGGCTTCAATTGTTTCTTTAGTTTCATCAATATTAACCTCATAAGGAAGAGGTTTCACCCATACTATTCTAGGCCTAACTACCTAAATGTATACTCTATCATAGTCAACCATGAAATAGACATCGTCCTTGTAATCTTCAACCAATTTTTGGGGAAACCAAAACCTATTATTCATCTTTTCCTTAAATGCTTCAAAATGGTTATCCATTATACTATAAAAATGTTCACCCATTTCTGCAATAAACTCATTAATCTAGTACAAAACTAGAGTTTCCTTTCTCCATACCACTATTCCTTTGGAGGGGAAAAACTTTTGAACATAAAAGAACAAACAAGTTAATAGAGAACCAAATTTACATAGATTATTCTTTGAGGTTCTAATGCTTTCCATAATCTTATTCAGTTGCTTCAACATTAAATTTGCTAAATCATATTCCAAATTCTTCTTAACAACCTTGTATGCTAGGTCAATAGCCTCACACGGCACACTCTTCAGTCAACTAGAGCTGTATATCTTATGAACAATAATATGAATGCCAAACTTGAGTTCCACATCAGATACATTGCTAATTTTTAATCCTCTATCATCCCACTTAGCTAGGGTTTTCTTCTGTAGCTCATCTTGACCTAGAGTTTTAGTAAATTTGACCTTCTTAAGTATAAGGAGACCATAATTGTATGAATCATATTCTTCATTATCAAAACTAGTTGCTCTAACCACAACTGACCATTATGGACTCGGATTAAGATATATCTAATCCATTTTATCTAAAACTTTTTTAGCAGGTGCAGAATGTGGGTTAAACCTTTCTCCTCTAGATGTTTATGTTTGGGCTTAAGGGTTCCATCCACACACAATTTGCCTAGGGCACTATCCATTTCTAGGGTTCTTATTTCTTACACAACACATTTGAAATGAGTATGAATATCATTGATGAGGAGTACCTTTGGTGGAATTTGCAACTGAGCTCCATTGGGGTGGAGGGATTTTGCAATTGTTGGTACCAATTTGAAATTCAAAGCCTTCCATTTGACACCTTGCACCAACATCTTAGATCCTTTCTTTGCCTTGTTGCTGCTACTGGTGGATGCCATGATCATTCAGTAGACTAAGAAAATTCCTAAAAAAAATTCACTGCAAACTCTGCTCAAGATCACTTTAATGCTTTACAAATCACTCTGCTCTGGATATACTGAATTTGCAGTGGAAATGAAATCAAAATTCTTCCCTTTTGATGAAAATTTTTCATTAATGCTCAATATGATGAGAGCCATAATGACATTGTGCTTGATTGGCTATCATCCACTATCTATGCAAGTTACTCAATAGAACCTTGTAACTCAGTGATCAAACAAAACTTTGTTACTCTCGACCTCGCTCAGTATGACCTGACCTTGCTTGGTGAATACTGATGCTAACCTTTTGTGATCCCTCTATATCTGGAATACTAATTTGGATCTTTTGCTTCTTTTCTATTCAAACTGTATAAGATGTGACTTTGTAAATACAGTTCCAGTCCTTCCTTAAGAACTTAATTGGAGATGGTGGAGTCACCCACTTCATGAGTGACATGAATATCATCACTTGAACTAGCTTGCTTGGTAGATTTAAGAATCCACTGTTGTGTCATCTACTTCCTAATGTTATTAGCTTTTTCCTTCTTTTCATCTTCAACTCTAACTATATTCATGCAATTATTAGTTATATGACCAAGTTCAGTGCATGTGTAACATCTTATTGTAGTATCTTTTCTTCTCAAATGATGCCTAACACAATTTATGCCAATGTGTCTATATTCTCCACAACAATGACATCTACACCAAGTATTGTAGTCCCAACCAAATATTTCCTTTACAAATTGTTCAGCTAGATTGAATGGTTTAGATCTACATTTAGATTCCTTGTGACCTTGTTTCTTGCATTTGTGACATTTGCCTTCAAACTTTGGTTTCTCCTTGGATTCATTGGATTTATGACCATGCTGACTATAGTTGTAGCATTTTCCATTGAATTTTGTCTTTCCATTACTCCAAAATTTGTTTGATGTATGATCTATCTTACCATAGTGATTACAGGTAGGTCTTTGATTCCTTTGAGCACCTTGGTTGGAGGATTCACCTTCTTCTTTGTATCCAAGTCCTGCTTTGCCCTTTTTTCTATAAAGATTCTACTCACTTTGTTGATTCAATTGATCCATGTCTACTTGGGATTTCATTATTCTTTCATTGAGTTGCTTCTAAGAATTTAGATCTACTTTCAACCTTTCATTGATTTGCCTTTCAGTGCTTAAATCATTCCTTAACCTTTCATTTTCAGATCTCAGATTCATGATTTCCTTATTTGCATTGGAGAGCTAATTGATGAGACTTTCTTGCTGAAGGGATTGATTGTGAGTTTCATTGTTCCTTGTCTCCAAGTCTTCATTTTCCTTATTTCTTTGTTCTAAAATTTCACACAATCTTATTGACTAAATTTCTTGTTCTCTTTGTAATTTTCTTACCTCTTCTTGCAGGGAGCCATTCTTTTCTAGGAGTTCTTTGGTTGTTTCATTTGCTTCATATGAACTACTTGATGGGAAAAAGTCTTCAATCTTTTCTTCAACATAATGGTGGTCATTCATCTATTTTGCAAGTTCCTTCCTTCTTTTTAGGGATTGGGAAAGATGCTCTTTTGCTTCCTTGAGTTGAGCTATGGCCATTTCTAGATCTAGCTTCTCATTGTCAATAGCTTTTTCAAGTTTGAATGTCTCCATTATCCTTGATCTTTGCTCAATCTATCAAACTTTATCATGAGAACCATAATACTCTAATACCAATTGTTGGAAAAAATCAAGACTAGCTAGGTTACTGAGAGGGGGGGGCAAATCAGTAACCTCAAAACTTTTGACAAAATTTTAGCACTTAATATCATAATCCATTCACCATTAATAGATCTAATCTACTACATGCATGAGAAACTGAAAGCACAAAAAACTTGAACACAATATTTTGTGATCCAAAAACCTTCCAAATAGAAAGTAAAACTAGGGTGGGGATGATACCCACAAAACTTCAATATTATAGTATAAAGTTGGCCTGTGAAGGCTTACAATGATCACTTCTAATGATCTACACTGTTAGGAGCAATTAGGGCTGCTAGGTCCACGTTGTTAGAGGTTTTACAAATATACAATGAAGTATGCACTTAGTAAAGACATTTAAAGAAAAGACTATTAAGTCTACCCTATTAAATGATTTGAATCTAATTCACCTATTATGATGAAATAGTAGATATGATTTACAACTAAATTTCTAATTAGGTTCCTTGAAATGTTGATCACCTCTTGTGATAGATAAAACTTGACTACTCCTAATTTGACCTTGCTATGCACTTTACTCTGTTGTTGATTCACATTTGCATGTTGATCATTAAATTCACTTTCACTATTCTCAAAGCATTACTACATCATCATGCTTGGGTATGATACAATATATTACATATATACCAACCCAATTCTCAAAAATACAAGGTCGACCAAAACAAAAGATAACACCAATATTGTTGAGTTGGCCCAAATGTAGATACTTAGGTTTTGTAAGCTGACTTGGTAAACTTTTAATACTCGGCATCCACTACATTACTTGGCATCATCATGCATTTAGTAGAAGTAGAGGTTTGGTCCATACTAATCACTCAACATAGCTCCAAACTCAGTGAATATTGGAGACTTGGTAGATATAGTGTCACTCAGTAGAAATTGAATACCATGTTTACCTTGCTTGCACTTGGTAAACACTACTCATCTCTTCACTCAGTTAACACTGGCTTCACATCACAAGAAATGATGACTTGGTAGACACTGCAAAGCTTGGTAACCACCAAATTGCTTGATAAACACTAAAGACTAAATGATGAACTCAGTAATCATACAAAATCTAAATAAGTGTTGTCACTAATAACAAACATGACTTAATGCCAACAAGTTGCAAATAGTGCACCCTGATTCACAATCAGATGCTACTGAGCTAGTTCAACATGAGTCTAATGGACTTGAGTCATAGACAAAAGGACCCAATCTTGAAATTGAAGTTCATAACAAAGACATTGGAACTCATTCAAACCCCAAAGAGCATGTGTTAGCAAGATATGTTAGAAGGCATCATGCACCTGATTAGATCATTGGAGACAAATTTGATGGAACAATGACAAGAAGCAAATTATAAGGTATATGATTACTTGCTGAATTTGAGCTTAGAAATGTTAAAGATGATTTGGATAATGAAATTTGGATTAAAGCAATGAATGAAGAGATAGAATAGATAGAAAAGAACAAAACTTGGACCCTTGTTCCAAGACCCAAAGATAAAAATGTAATTGGTAAAAAGTGGGTATTCAAAAATAAGTTGAATGAAGATGGAAAAGTTTCAAGAAATAAAGTAAGATTGGTGTCCAAAGGCTATTCTCAAGAAGAAGGTATTGATTATGGTGAGACTTTTTTTCCTGTAGCAAGATTAAAAGGTGTTAGAACTTTACTAGCATACGTAGTACACAGGATTTAAAGTATACCAAATGGATGTTAAATCTACATTCTTGAATAGAATTCTTGATTAGGAAGTCTGCATTGAACAACCAAAAGGTTTTGTAGATCCTAACAAAAGAGACATGGTTTGTAAGTTACACAAAGCATTATATAGTCTCAAGTAAGCTCCCATAGCTTGGTATGAAAAACTTCATAATTACTTGGTATAGATTGGCTTTCAAGGAACAAATGATAATAGTAGTCTTTATATCAAAGAAGGACTAGACAAGAAGATTATGTTTCTAGAAATATTTTTTGATGATACTCTATTTACAGGAAATGATGACTTGTACAAAGAATTTTTAGAAAAAATGAGTAAAATATTTGATATGTCCATGTTTGGTGAGATAAAAAAATTTATTGGATTGTAGATATAGTAGAACAAAAATGGTATCTACATCACTAAATATAAGTATATCAAGGAGATATTGAAGAAGTTTGGAATGGAAGATTCAAGAATAGTTGGAACCCCTATGTCTACTAGACATAAACTCTCCAAAAATGATGATTCCAAAGAAGTAGATCAAATCACATATAGATCAATGATTGGAAAATTGTAGTATGTAGTACATACAAGGCCTAATATTGCTCTAGCAATTGGAATGGTGGCAAGATTCTTAGCAAATCCTAAAGAAAATCACATGATGACAATCAAAATAATCATGAGATATTTGAAAGGTACTAAAGACTATGGCTTATGGTATAAACTAGGAGGCAATTTGGACTTGAAAGTATTTACTGATGCTGATTGGGTAGGAAGTCTTGATGATAGAAAAAGCACTAGTGGTGGAGCATTTTTTCTTGGTAAAAGAATAGTTTCTTGGATCAGAAATAAACAAAATTGCATCTTTCAATCCACATCAGAGGTAGAATATGTGGCAACAATAGTTAATTATTATAACATTATTTGGTTCAAATAATTGTTGGCAACAATGAAGATAGAGATCAAGAATCCAATATTCATATACTATGATAACACCAATCTAATCAAAATATCAAAGAATCTAGTGATGCATACCAAAATAAAGCACATTGCTATAAAATATCACTTCTTAAGAGAGTTGGTGTAAGCTAAAGATGTTAGATTGGAATATGTTAATACAAAAGAATAGATTATAGATATATTCACCAAGCCATTATCTAAGGATATATTTTTGTATTTAAGAGGTAAACTAGGGGTCATTCCCCTATCTAAAGCTCACTAAATAAAGCTTAGTGAAGCATCAATAAGAGCTAAGTTGAAGATCAACTAGCTAGTGTAGAATTGACAAGGGCATATTGAAAATAAATCAATACTTAAGGTACATTGATATTAACAGAGTTCTTGTCTTTGGCATGTGTTGTCAAAGAGGAAGAATTTTGCTTTCATATCTCATAGAAATTTTTGTTGTTCAAAGAAGGAGAAGTTTTTTATAAGAGGGAGAAAGTTATGTGAATGAACTTGGCAGAAGTTGTTGAAGACAAAGGGAGAATCCAGTGAAAGAAAGAGCTCATACTAATAGAGGGAGTTCTCAAGAATAAATCCAAAATTTCATTGTGCTATGAAATTTTGTGTTTCCATCAATGTCAAAGAGGGATATTATTGGATGCAATTGATTGATTTTGTATTATCTTTGATGTTACACAAATGGCATATCATTATCAATTAGTATATGTCAAGCTCACTCAGGCAATGAAGATAGTTTTTTGTGACTACCAAGTGTTCTTGTGGTTATCTAGTTCAAAAGGTAGTGTCTACCAAGTTCACTTGGGCATCAAAGGAAAGTATGTAGAAGATGAGTGTTAACCAAGCTAACTCAATTAATGAAGAACTAGTGCTAACTAAGATCACTCAGTTGTCAAAGGATCTTTGTAAGTATGCAGTATTAATCAAGCTTCTATTGGTTAACACAAAAAATCATTTCTAAGTTAGTGTCTACTGAGTTGGATTGGCTAATGAAGGATTTTCATTTTTGGGTATATTAAGATTAATTGATTTATCTATTGGTTCTAGATGACTGAGGTGATGAATATTAATTATTCTAAATTGTATTTGAGACAACTTGACAATATGAAAGATATAAGTACAAGGTCAAGTTGAGAATTTGAAAGTGTGCAAGTAATGAAGATGTTATCAATGTATTGAAGATGAAGAGAGGAAGCAAATTTGAAGGATAAGTAGAATATCCTTGTGGATCAGAAAAGCTATATTTGATTAGGAAGGATCAAGTACAAGCGAGAATAGAGATCTATAATTAGAAATTTAGTTGTATTCAAATTAGTTCATCTCATTGTTACTCTCTAATCATTGTAGCATTGATCTAAATCTCCTAATAGAGTTGGCTTAACAACTATTTATAAATCCTCTAACAAGGTAGTAGTTCTATTGAATTTTCTCAGGACCTCTAACAAGGCCACTCCTAATAGGGTGATTAATTCCTTTAATAGGGTCAAACCTAATAGTGTGTTTTGTAACCTTTAACAAGGTTGGCTCCTAATAGCACTCACTTTAGAAGAGTGAAAATAGTAAGTAGTTTCAATTGGTGGATTTTCCCAAATTGGATTTCCATATTAAATTCTAGTGTCAAATGTGTTCATGCTATTTTATTTTATGTGTTTTCAACTTAAGTTAAAGTAATGGTAATCGTAGATAACATCTAAAGTTTTCATGTTAAGTATTTACCATCAACACTTACCAAATTACAACATTTTATGTGTGTTTATTGAGCATCAACAATATTTAGATTGTATTTTGTACTAATATCTAAGGGATATGGGATTTATTTTAGTAGTAATTGATTCACCCCTCCCCTCTCAGTTACTCCTCTTATATTTCCAATAGCATTTATGTTCACCTTTTTTTGACTCAAATTCCAAAAAAAACATAACTACAAGGTAAAGCAAAATGTGACAAGAAATCACTATGTACTTTCAAAATTATGGACATAGTCATGTCCCAGTTCTCTTGCAAAACTTTTGATTCATGTAAGGCTATTTACACTTCTATTGAAAGTTCGATCATATGATCAACTATGGAGAAATTGTTATCCTGGATCAACATCTTTACATGTTGCAATATGTTTTTGCATTGCATCCATGTTGGAAAGGATCATGCCTTGAATTTTTCTAAGTATGGCCCTTATCTTAGCTTCTTCCCTTAACAATTCAACCTGAAGATCTATCAAAAGCCTAATCTTTACAAAATGTACAAAACTACAACTAGGGTCAAGTGACAATTGATGTGCAGTTACCTTCAAATCAACATCTATAATGGTTAGCTTATCTTTTATTTCCTTTATAAAGTTAGATATATCATATATCACTTAACTTTACAAACAAAGTAACAACATTATTTATAGATACTTCAAATGTAGCAATAATGGTAGACTATTCTACTTGGTCAATGGCTATCTTTTGTGGTACATTTTCCAAAACTTGTTCTTAAATTTTCTTTCTAACCTCTATAGAAGTTTATCTTGACCACTGATGTCCTTATTGTACTTGTTAACTTCAACTAATTGATCCAAAATAGGTTGTTTCTCATCAATCTCAATATTCATAGCATCCATAAATATGATTTTGATGTTTTTAAGTACCTGGTTTTTCTTCTTCTTCTCTTCTCTAAGCTTCTACTGTTTGGCCCTCTTTTTTCCAAAGCTCACCAAGAGTATTCATTTGATTAGGAGTCACATTGGAAAGATCCCAATCTTCTATCACAATGTCCTCTTCTAAATCAATCTTTTCATTGGAGGCTTCTACCTCTTTACCCTTTTCTTTCTAAATGGAAGGAATAATTTTCTTTCCTTTACTCAATACAACAATGGTTGGTTGAGGTTTAACCTCAACTACCATTGCACTTTCCATGGCAGTAACAACAATATAAATAGTATAAATAGTAGTAGAAATAGTAGGAATAGTAACGAATATTGAAGTAATAGCACTAACAGTAGGAATGTTTGCAATACGTTGATGTGACTTAATTAGGCTTGATGCTAGAGTGATTTGCATCTGCTACTTGGCAGATGAAGTGATGGAAACTTCACTCATTAATGCACTCAATAATATTGCTTCAAAGGTTAGTTGAGTGCTTGGTGAAGTATTTTTTACCTCAACTAACTTGGTAGCAAACTTCTCTGAGATAGATGGTACTAAGAATTTTCTTGAAGAGTTGGGAAGAGAGGTCATTGCTTCTATTTCTATCTTTTTAGAATCTAATTCTTCTATACTTTGGATTTCAGGAAGATCACCTCCTACTACTTCTTGATCCTCTTCATCTTCAACATCATTTCCTTCCATATTTTCTACTTCCTCATCATCTATGTCTTCATTATCTTTCTCTACTTTTTCTACTTCATCATCAATTTGCACAATCTGATCACTAGGCTTGTGTATCCCATAGATATTTTTACAGGCTATATTGTTGGATTTCACAATAGATTCTATGTCCTTTGACAAGATCAATAATACATTGAATTTTGGTGTAAGATTCTACTTATTTTTCTTTAATGATTCCTTTCCTTCCTTGTCTTATAGATTAGGCATAAGTTGCCTCAAAGTCTATTCTCTGATGTCTTTTGTAATATTAAGCACATTCTCCCATATAGGTGTAACTGCCTTCAGAATATTGTTAGGAAATTTCTTGACTAGATCATCGGGAGAATATTTCCACTTTGCCATTTTTGCCATTAGGGTATCTTCTATTTGTTTCTTCACACTCCTAATGTCATACTTAAGAGTTTTGAAAGATACTATACCTCCTCATTCTTCTAGTGCACACTCCTAGTGTCATACTTAAGAGTTTTGAAAGATATTATACCTCCTCATTCTTCTAGTCTTTTCACTCTTTCTGCAAAGGTAGGGGCAGTCTTCTGAAATATGATTTTCTCTACTTCATCTTCTTCATCATCATCACCTAACTTCAGTTTCTTCCTTGATTTTTTTTTCTTCTTGTAAACATAGTAGGGGGGACTTTACAGTTTTAGTGATTATGACCTTCCCTTTCTTCTTGAGAGGTTCCTCTTCCTCTGCATGCTCTTCCACTCCTTCTTCATCAAGGTCATCTCCTTTTCCTTCAATTATCTTAAGTATCTTTTCCACCTTCTTTCCTCCTCTTTTCACAACTTGGGGAAGCTTAATTTCAAGATTAATCTTGGTCATGGCTTCCTCATATGTGCAAAAATAAGGTGCCTTATGGTCAACAGGATCATTCAAGGGAGCTTCAATGATGTCCCTTGTATCATCTATGTTTACCTCATATCCTAGAGGCTTAACCCATGCCAATCTTGGCCTAACTACATGGATATGGACTTTATCATATTCAAACCAAAAACAAATACCGTGTTCATAGTCATTCACTAATTTCTTAGGAATTATTTATATTCTTTGCATTTTCTCTTTGAAAGTTTTGAAATAGGCATCCATTATACTTTCAAATTTGTCACCTATTTTTGCTATAAATTCATTAATATGATATAGTGTTGGTCTGTCTTTCTTCCACGCCATAGTTCATTTGGAAGGAAAGTGTTGGGACTCAAAATTGTAACCCTAATTTTGAGTACCTTTCTAAAAATTGAGCCCTATGATCACATTTAATGCATGTGTACCTAGCTATCATTTTTGAGGCCTAAATGGTGTTTAATATTTCAAATATCTTGCATTCAGCATATGCATCCACATTTTATTGATAAATTTATATTTTGATTCATTCCGTGAAGTTTCATTTTGAGCAATGTTCAAATCTGCATTTTTTGTCTAAGTGTCAAACAATGATAGGTAGCCCAGTTTGCATGTGAATATCTCATACCCAGTAATGTTTCATGAGTCTTCACTTTGGCAGTGTTTAGTACACATATCAAAGAACCTATATTTCATATTTTGAGTCATTTCAACATTTTTTGAATAGGTTTTGAATCCCTCAAAGTTGGTTGTTTGTTGTTGTCATGCTAATGTAAATTGTTCAAAATTTTGGGAGGCCCTGTTTGACCACTCGTAACTTTGACCCAGTTGACTGAAATAAGAAAATTCATTTTACATTACATTATAGAGTTAAGAGACTTGTTATGTTTCATATTTGAGCTTATGATGAATCTATTTGATTAGTTTTCAAACGTGATTCCAAATGTAATTGGTAAAGTTCTATTGGTGTCAAGAAATGTAGATTGATTAGTATCCCTATTCGGGATGTCATAACTCTGAATCCATGATTATTTGAATCAAATGGGTTGTACCACTATTTTCTATTTTGAAAATTCTTTAAGTGTGCTAATTTGTAATTCTTGATGAATCTGTTTGCACACTTTCTCAAGTTCATTCTATTTGCAAAAATTAATATTCTACCATTGTTCCCAGTTCTACAAATCCAAGTACCCAACTTTGACCGTTCGCCAAATTTTCCTTGTTATTTGTCATAAGATGAAATCATATATTTGTACTCTCCTTGTGAAAATGAACTACTGCCCCAGTTTTCATGCCCAGAAGTGTTAATTTGCCCTTTTTGGAAGCCAAAATAGAATGTGTTTTATGGTTTTCTAACATGTTTGCTTGCAAGTAGTTTCACAAAGGCAACTTTGATGATCAATATCTTTTGACTCTAAAGTCATCATGAGGTGAGATCTGATAGGGTAAGAGAATGTGGCATAGAGAACTAGTATGTTGGATCTTAAAGCTCAGCCAAATGTTTCAGTCAATTTTTAAAGTCAATTGGAGGACCCTTTGGCACAAAATTGGTAGTTTGCAAAAGGTTTAAAGTTGAGTTAGAAATGATGGTTTAGTGATTGAATTTTATTTTAATTAGTATATTGAGTTCAATAGGCCAATTCTAGGTATCAGGTGTTTTAGTTTGAAATTTTTTTTAGCCAAACCCACTTTGGGGTCCGATTGATTTCATCAAATGGCAAAGTCATATTTGTGAAATAAGAGTGTCTTGGTTGGACATAATAGCCATGATAAGAAAAATTCACCTCTAATGCAAGTATTTGTTCCTTTGATTTTCCTATTGGCTCACATGAAAAAATTACCCAATCTACATGTGTAAGAAACATAATGCTTCCAAATACATTTGAAAATGGGCACTATCCCCTGATAAAATTTTGCATGGTAGCTTTGGAAAGAGGGTTATTTTTATAAGGAGGAAGATTGATTTGTTGAAGAGGCATCCAAAGCCAAATATAAGGAAAAGTGCCCAGCCCAATGGGTTGAATGCCCATGCAACCTTTTGTAGATTTTGGTAGATGACTTGAGAGAATACAATGCCCATCTTCCTATTTCAGGTTGTATGAGGAGACTTTTTTTTAAAATTTCCCAGTGCATAGAAGTGAAAAGTAAGGATAATTCTTCTTGTCCTTTAAAATTGAGTCCTACACCATAGGTATTCCTGCAGTAACTTTTGTAGGCCCTCTCCATCCAAAATTTTATTTTCTTCATTGTCATTAGCTTGGTCGACTAGGCCTCTCTAGTGATACACAAAGATATAACATGAAATATATGGAGGACGAGTCTCCTTTGCAAGCTTCCATTAAGGTTCTGGGAGAAAGTCCACATTTTTTGGAAAGAATTAAATGATTCATTTCAAACTTCAAACCTTCCCCATTGTATTACTAAGGTGTCAAGGCAATTTGCAGCGATTCGTGGAGCCACAAAGCCAGAATGGAGACGTCCCTATTTTCCAAGAAAAGGTCTACATAATCTTCTCATAAAAACATTTTAGTGAGTGAAATGAATGTGGAAGGGAAATCTAATGAATGTGTCAATCTAGTAAGGGGCCTTAGTGATTTTCAATAGGATGCACTTTATGGATATCCACCTACAAGGCTAGGTTCAGCTCCTACTTGAGATGTTATTTCTTTTCTAAGATACTGCGATAATGTGTTGGAGTCACTCTATTCATTCATGCTTTCTTTGAGGCTTCTTTCCACCCAAGTGGGTAAGGTAATGGATTAGATATGAATCTCTAGCTTGAGCTTTGGCAAGCACTCGAACAAAGATAAATCAAAGGCAAAGGCATCAAGGAACCGAAGGGAGAAAGAAATTGGATCAAGGATGGTGGGAAGTATGATATGTGCAAGGGAAGAGGAAGTGGCACGTTTCTTAACTAATTTTTGTTTTGCATTGCCATCATTTAGATATTGCCCTCTCCAAAAAATACACCTCAAATCAGTGGCAAAAATCCCAGTGGTAATAGGTCTAATTTGGTCCCATTTTCACAACAAAATCAATCACATGATTTTTCCTCACTTTACCCATGACATATTTTATTGTCTAAATAGACTTTGAACCCATATAGAATATGATGGCACTAGAATATGATGGCACTACTTTCCTCATGAGAGAATTCAAGAGATCATATTCTCTATTAGGATATCCCATGCAATGGCTTAGTTATTATGTCTTCCACACCTTACACTAGAGGATCCAATAAGTTTTCTTATCCCACATTGGTGGTGTGCCTATGTTTTGTGGTATTTTTGTATTGAACTATTCTAATGTATGATGTCTAAGTGTATGATATATAGCAAATTTATGTAGTGGGCCCTAGTAATAATCAATTATGAAAAAGTTTAATTATAAGAGGAGTAATTGAGAGGGGAGGGGTGAATCAGTTGCCACAAAAATAAATCCTTAGATGTTGATACAAATCAAAATTGATCTCTATTGTAATCGATAAACACATAGGAAAAATGATGTAACTCAATAAACACTAAAATAACATGACAAATTCTTAACATGAAAACCTTAAGATATTATCTGTGATTGATCTTACTTTAACTTAGTTATAAACACATAAAAGTAATGGCATGAACACAATTGTGTCATGCCCCAATTTTCCAAGACAAAACACACTAATAATTTTTTTAATTTTTTTTAAGGTTATTATTATAGTCTTTACTTTATTTGTTAGTTAATGCAAAATGTCACATGCATGCTACAACTACAACCATGATTAATTAGATGTTAGAGTAAATCTATTTAGGGTTACAGGTATTAGTTTTGCCGAAAGGAAAAATCTACTACCACCATTATCTTCAAACTGATGCTATAGGATGATCGACTATAAGGTATGTCCAAATAATTCTTTAATATTGTTGGTGCTATGAACTGACTCCTCAGTTGATCAGTACTTGGATTCTATTAATAATTGAATTGGTGAGACTATACTTGGTTATAGACATTTCCCAAGGTTTCGTAGAACTACAAGATGCACATTCATCTATTGTGACGGAATGGTATAAATGGAACCCATATCGCAATGATCCTATCATTCACTGTCTCTCTTTATAATGAAATCATACCAATCATAATCACCCAATCATTAAATTAAATATGTCTTAGTAATCCCTTACGATATTACTATAGTCCTAACTCCTAGATATTATCTCCAATTTGCTTAAAATCAACACATCATTTTCCAATGTCATGAATTTAGTTATTATTATTAATCTTATATTTTTTTTTAAGATTATTTAGATTATTCTTTTTATCAATCCATGACCAAAACTCGTCATGAAAATAAAGGTTCATTTTACAATTTCATTTATTCAATTTAAAATTAATTATTTCTCAAAAATATAATCCAAAATCCACTATAGTTCATTCATCATTATTATGCCTCTTATAACTACCTTAATTAACACTACCTATGGCTTTACTAACAACTTTACTAATTACTAAAGTTTACTCAATCTATTTGCCAAGATTTAGAGCTTCATAAGACATGTGCTAGACAACCCTTTTTCACTATATATTTTGGATTTAATTTTGAAAAAAGTACTATCATAACTTGCTGACCCTAGGGAGGAAAGCATTAAAATAAATTTTTGCATACATCAAAATTTTCTAGAGGTCCTTCCAAGTCGCCAGCCCCAACACTTTTCCCACGTGTGAGACCATGTTCCTAGGCAAGGTAACATCTCTTCACAAATCCCAAACACATGCATGATAGGCGTGAGTTAGGAGGAGGGAGCGAAGTTGAAAACTAGTCAAATTTAGTACTTATCTTTTCCCCCCAATAAGATTAGTCAAATCTCCCATTGATTTTGTTGGCTTTCTTTTTTTTGATTTTTTGATTTTATTTATGTCGCACATCTTCTCATGGCTGCTAGGAAAATGATTAATCCTTTTGAGTAATTTTTTTTTTTTTTTTTAAAGAAACAAGAGGTAAATAGGGTAAGGTAGCTCTCATAGGGTAAGTACTAATTATGAATTAGATTTTCTTTTTGGCTATTATTCCAATGTTCTGACATGATCCTTTTTTTTTTACTTGTCAATCAATTTGGTGCAGACAGAGGGTCATGGGATTCAAATTTTTTTTTTGACATCTAACTTGTTGGGAATTCCACTAAGATACTCTGATCTCTATATTGTGTACATAATTTACTTATTAATTATTCTATAATTGATTTTTTTTGGAAATCCATAACTCTAGGATTCTTCTTGAATAAAATATTCTTTTGTAATCTAGGAGAGGATTTTTTTTTCCTCCCCATACATTTTCCAAAGAGGAAAATGTTGGGTTTCAGCAGGCCTATTTTGGATTTGATCTATATGTTACTTCCTCAACTAGCTATATTTTTCATTTTGAGTTGATTTGTTGTATCATAAAAATTCTATGTGAATATATTTGTGTAGATTAATATTGTCTACTTAGTAATATATTCGATCCTCAAGGGATTTTCAATGAATAGATGATTAAACATATTCAAAGAGTTATCAAGCAAGATGATATTCTTTCAAGTTACGAAATGCTCAACCCACAACCTTTCCAAGCAACATTTACATTTTGAATCTTACCAATTTACATTTTGAATCTTACCAACTACTCATAACATTAATCTACATGTTCCTTATAGAATACAAATCTACAATACATCCAAGAGAAGAATTATCTACAACCTTACTTCATAACTCATGAAATTTAATATAGAGAATTTCCATCACAAGTAAAATATAAGAATACAAGTTTTTAATATTCCTTCCACAATTCTCAAATGGTAACAATGATAACATTATATTCTACATCCCCTACTAACTCTTCCATGACTCATAAAACTTCAATGAGCATTTCTTAGCAAGGAAACATCCATATACACATTATCCTCAAATTCTTTCCTCTACATATTCACAAGGTATCAATGACAGAATCTCTTTTCATGAGACAACATGAGACTTTCCAAAATCAAGAACATTGAGAACATGAACATTGAGACACATGACATTGAGATACATGAACGTTGAGATACATGAACATTGAGCCTTCTTTTCACATTTGGATCTTCTCCACTTTGTCAAGGGTGAAACCCTAATACCTCCTAGCATGAATCTTTACAAAACCTGCACAAGACACACACAAGATAGGAACCATGGAGGCTCACCTCCCAACCTAGGCTTCTTTGAAGCCACCCATCGAGCAGGGGAAACAAGAACCAAATAGGTTACACACATACATCACAAAATTTTGCATGAATACATAATACAAACACAAATCAACACCCATCCATGGCTTGCACAATGATTTAGCATTGGAATCATAAAATGTTTGGTGAAGGTAGGCTCTTCAAGGAGGAGAAATTCTAACAACATAAATATCATATTGCCAATGCATTTTGCCTCTCAAGGCCACCACAACATAAACAACATATTGCCACTGCATTGCCTCTCAAGGCCTTCAAAAAAAAACCATCTTCTCCTCATCCACAAAACCTCCTTATACCTCCCAAAAAAAAAGATTTCATGGCCATGATGGAGCCCATGCTCCATGATAATAACAAACCTCATCATGAGGTAAAAAAGGATTTATTTTCTCACCTGCAATGTCAAGCCCAACTTGTACCCTTCACCCAAGGCTTCTCTGCCCTCCCAAGAGTGAGTGAAGCCTTCACAGCCATAATCACAATCAACTCTCACATTCAAACAAGAAACAACAGCAAAAAAAATGAAGAACCACAAAAAAAAACCAAGAAAAGATCTCCAAAAGCACAAAACACATTCACTTCTTCCCAACACAATGACAAGCTCATAACACAAGATTGACAATGCAATGCATACTCCATTGATAACTTCACACTTGTAGATTTTTTTATCCATACTAAATAAAAGGAATAAAAGAACATGTTTTAAGTCACCAACCTTGGTCCAAGATAGGGTAAGGATAGTTGTAGTAGAGCTCCCTTAATCTCCCTCCAAAACTTAGTTGTCTCTAAAATTAGAGAGTGGGTGAACAACCCACTAACTTGTCACTCCCCCCTTAAAAGACTCTCCACTAACCCTTTTTTAAGTAAGAAACATCAAGCCTCCCTATCTTACATTGTTGCTCCTCCAAAATAAGAAGGTTGGCCAAGTGGGGTTGAGAGGGTTCTATCATAGAAAAACTCAAATTTCGAATTGGTTCAAGTTGGCTTTGTTTAAGGGGTTCGCAAAGTTAGGAAAACATTAAAATAATTAAATTTAGGCCCCTAACCTACTATACTACCATTAGGGTGGCTTTTTAACAATAATATAACACCTTAGGATCCCATCTAGACCCCCTAAACTCCCTATCAAGTTTGAATTCGAAATTCAACATGATGGTGACCCATCCTAACACTTTCTCCCAAATGGGTGTACTTAGGCATTAATTGAAAGGAAGGAAGAGGACCAAGATTAAGTGACCTTATGACCAACACTCTAAGTGACATTCATCAACGCATAGACTATACAAGTGTCAAGTGACACATAAAAATACATTACATTTTCCTTGACATGCCCTTAATGCATCTAGATTATGATTAATCATATCCACAAGCAAGCAACCATACAATTACAAAGAAAAATACTTTCACAATGAGCCTTTTGAATCTTCCAAAGATTTTCCTTGGTTAAACTGTGTTTACAAGGTTTGGATCTTGTTTTCCCCAAGAATTTCCATGGTTCCACTTCCTGCACATTAAACTCGAGCATCAATAGTCCAAGGGGTCATATAATGTAAATAAATATAGTGATATTCATAATTCTAGAAAAAATTTCATTCTATTTACTTCCATTCAAATCATCCAAGATGTTAGAATATCAAATCTTGATGCCATAAATCATCAAATTAACATCTTCTGTATTTTGAAAAATATAAAAATCAAATTATCATCTATCTCTTTGTCATAAATGGTCGTGATCACTTTTCTGCATATCATACTCATTTACCTCGTAAAGCATCATAAGCAAATTAACATTTATCCATAATCAAATTAATGTTTAACATCGCATATAATAACTTACACAATAACAAGTTCCCAGTGCATATAATAATGTAAATACTACTATAGTATCAAAATTCGTAGATAAAGCAATCCCCTATCCATCTAAGTCTCAAATAACTATCAAAATATCAAGGTCTCAAATATCAAAATGTAAATAAAATACCCATGCTATGATGGGCCAGGGTGAGGCCTTACACAAGGTTTTCAAACAATTTATCTCCATATAGTATTCAAAACATTGCAATATCAAGATATGTGTATCAACATTTATCTCTCTTAACATAAAAAAATTTCCATTCTAACACTATTACAATACTTGTCTATCATAACCATGAAACACTGAGGTCATATCTGTTACATCATTAAAACAATAAATGGGTCCTAGTGCATGTCTTAAGTGGAGGTGACTAATATGGGAACATGTAACTATTATCTTTTTAGTCAAATTAAACATAACAACCTTCCTAGCAATGCCCCTTTATTAAATTATGAGGGTGTGTGTATTCTAAGGTTAATCCCTCAAGCTAATAGAATGTTCCAAAATTGCATCATCATAATTTTAAAAAAAATAATCTATGAATGCAACCATTTATGTTTTGTCGTTGTTATAATTTACATCCATTGTTATTTCTTAGGAGAGAAAAATATTAGTACATCCTTCCTAATTTGGCTAGAGAATCATTCTATAAATCTATTGATCACGTCCCTAGCTAGAATGTTTAGAATTTCCTTTTCATGTGATCTTAACTATTCATCTCAATGTTATTGAATGGGTATTACACTTACAATAACCAAAATCTACTTTAGTCTCTAATAGGATTGCCTAATTAACTCCTAATCATGTTTATTTCATCAAGATCTATAATAGGGTACTAGTGTGAGCCTTACAAATTGACACCAATATTTTAACATGGAAACCCAATTTGGAAAAAACCACCAATTGCAACTAGTTACTAATTTTCACTCTTCTAAAGTGAGCCCTATTAGGAGCCAACCCAATTAAAGGTTACAAAATACACTATTAGGTGTGACCCTATTAGAGGATTTAATCACCCTGTTAGGAGTGGCCCTGTTAGAGGTTTTTAGATAATTCAATATAAATGTCACCTTGTTAGAGGATTTACAAATAATTGTTAAGACAAATTTGTTAAGAGATTTAGATCACTACTATAATAGTTAGAGAGTAACAATGAGATGACCTAATTTCTGATGCAACTAAATTTCTAATTAAAGATCTCAATTATAGCTTTTATACTTGATCCTTCTTAATCAAATATACCTTTGCATCTCAACAAGGATATACTTTTTATCATTCTAATTCTCTTGCTCTAAGCGTCATCAAATCTTCAATTATGTTCCACACATTCAATCCTCAACTTGACCTTATATTTATATATTACACATTATCAATTTGGCATGAATACAACTTATAATGATTAATATTCATCTCCTTAGTCAACTAGACCCAACAAATAATTTAATTGAACTGAATATGCCAAAACAAGAAAATCTTTCGTTAGTTGACCCTGCTCAATAGATACTAGCTCAAAACAATTTTCCTCTATTAACCAAGTGAGCTCAGTTAACACTGTGTATTCACAAATTTCCTTTGTTAACTAAGTGAGCTCAGTTAACTCTAGTTCCATCCAACATTTCCTTCATTAACTAAGTGAGATTGGTTAACACTCAACTTCTACAAACTTTACTTTTTCACCCGAGTGAACTCGATAGACACTATCTCCTAAACTAGGTAAACTCTAAAATGCTCAATAGACATAGGAAACTATCTTCAATGCCAATGAGCTTGGCATACACTTATTGGAAATGATATTATGTTTGTATAACATCAAATAAAATACACAATTAATCAATTATTTTCAATAATCTCCCTCTTTGGCATTGATGACAACACAACATTTTATAATGCAATGAAATTTTAGAGCAAGAATAAAGTAAGAAACATATCCTTAGTTTCATTTTGATTCTCATCCATAAGAACTCAACTCCCTCTATCAGTGTAAACTCCCTCTACCTTTAGTTCCTTCTTCTATTAGCAAAGCTCTACCTTAGATATCAGACCAAGTTCATTTTCTTTGAAATCTCCCTCTTTGTCATCTCTTGAAGTGATAAAATTTCTATGAGATATGACAAAAAACTTCTCCCTCTTTGACATCTCATGCCAAAGACAATGCTTAGTGAATATCAATGTACCTCATGTACTAATTCATTTGCAATATGTCCTTGTCAATATTACATTAACTAACTAATCTTCAACATGCTCTGGTTGATGCATCACTAAACTTTATTTAGTGAGCTTCAAATAGGAGAATGACCACTAACTTAACTCTTAGATACAAAAATGGATCCTTAGGTAGTGGCTTAGTGAATATGTTTGCAATTTATTCTTTAGTATTCATATATTCCAATCTTACCTCTTTATCTTGTACCAATTCTCTCAAAAAATGATATTTTATAGCAATGTGTTTTATTTTGGTATGTATCACTAGATTATTTAATATATTAATTACACTAGTGTTATCACAATATATAAGCTCTAGATCCTTGATCTCTATCTTCATACCTGTCAATAGTTGTTTGAACCAAAAAATATTAGAACAATTAACTATTGCTACCAAATATTCTGCCTCTACTGTGGACTAAGAAATACAATTATGTTTTTTGCTTGTCTAAGACACTAGTCTTTTACCAAGAAAGAATGCTCCTCTACTGGTGCTCTTTTTGTCATCAAGACTTCCTACCCAATTAGCATCTATAAATGCTTTTTAAATCTGAATCACCTCCTTTTTTGTACCACAAACCATAGTCTTCAATACCTTTCAAATATATCATGATTCTTTTGATTTTCATCATGTAATTTTATTTGGGATTTGCTAAGAATCTTGTCATCATACCAACTGTGAATGCAATATCAGGCCTTGTATGCACTACATATTTCAATTTTCTAGTCATTGATCTATATGTGGTCTATTCTACCTCCTTGGAATCATCATTTTTAGAAATCTTATATCTAGTAGACATAGAAGTTCCAAGTGGTCTTGAATATTCCATTCCAAATTTCTCTAATATCTCCTTAATATATTTAGATTGAGTAATGTACATAAAATCTTTCTTCTATTGGATCTACAATCCAATGAAGAATTTTATCTCTCTAAACATAGACATTTCAAATTATTTACTCATTTCTTCCAAAAGTGCCTCGCACAAGACATTATTTCCTATAAATAAAGTGTCATCTATGAATATTTCTACCAACACAAATTTCTTGTATGGTTTTTCTTTGATATACAAACCATAGTTATCATTTCTTCTTTGAAAATCAATATTTATCAAATAGTTATGAAGTCTTTCATATCAAGATCTAGGAGCCTGCTTGAGACCATATGATTCTTTCTGTAATTTGTACACCATATCTCTTTTACTGAGATCTACAAAACCTTTAGGTTGTTCTATGTAGACTTCCTCATCAACAATTCCATTCAAGAATGCAAATTTTACATCCATTTGATAAAATTTAAATCTTCTATGAGTTGCATATGCTAGTAAAGTTCTAACACCTTCTAATCTTACAATAAGAGAAAAAATTTCACCATAATCAATACCTTCTTCTTGATGATAACCTTTACATAATAACCTTGCTTTGTTTCTAGAAACTTCTCCATCTTCATTTGGCATATTTCTTAATACCCACTTTGTGTGAATTGCATTTTTATCCTTGGGTCTAGGAACAAGAGTCCAAGTTTTGTTCTTCTCTATCTATTTTGTTTCCTCATTCATTATTATCAAAATCTTTAGCCATAAAACAAGCTTTCTTACTTTTGTCCTTGTATTCCTTGTAGTTTTTGAATTCCTTCCTTCCTTTGAACTTATTGCTTTTTGTTTCATCTTTGTCTTCTCTAGTTGGGAACCCTGCAGCAATATGACCAACTTCTTCATGAAAAAAATAGATTAGAGGAATCTTACCTTTGTACTTTCTTCTACCTTTGAAATATTTTCTTGCAAGTAGGGCTTTAACAGCTTCAAGATCACTATGTGAACTTTATTCTTATTCTTCACTTTTTGATTAATTAGCTTTTGATTTCTTACACTTTTTCTTAAGTGAAAGCTTGGCTTCAAATGTAGACTCAATACATTTTGAACTAGAGACATAGTTATCATAGTTGTCCAACTCAAAAGTTGTCAATCTTCCAACTAGAGCATCCAAAGTTATATTGTTATTTGGATCACATCTCATCACTTGAATAGTAGACACTTTAATTGCATAGATAGGAAGAAGGGTTCTTAGTACCTTGCTTACAACTATTTTTTTAGCAATGTCTCCTTCAGATGCTTTGATTGCACTCACACGTGCTTTAATTTTCTTAACATATTTTGTAATGTTTTCATCTTCTCCGATCTTCATCTAATTAAATTTAGCATAATTAAGAGCAAAAGTAATATTAATCATCTATTGTGATGTGGAGCCTAATCAGACTTAGAGCTTTATTTGGCACAGCCTCCTTCCATGTTATTTCTATGAGGGTTTGGGGGCAATGGCCCCAAGATGGGGTCAAAGGGCAGCACCCAAGGTGCGCTCCCTATCGCAGTACAGGGTGGGTTATTTTTCTAGCCCTAATTTTGTAAGAGACAAAAAGATTGTATAAAAAGGCTTAGGGTTAGAAATTTTCATAAGGTGTGATGTGAAAATTTGTTCTTGCAATGGTATTGAGCTATAAGGGATTACGAATTGTAATCAGGTTGTAATCACTAGATAATAACATTGGACTTTCTATTAGTGGATGTAGCCTAAGGATTGGATGAACCACATTAAATCTTGGTGTTTTGTGCTCTCTTATGTGTGATCTATTATTTTTTGATATTTCTTATATTTGCATGTAACTTTTATTTATGTTTGAGGTTAATCCTAACAAGTGGTATCAGAGCTAGACTTTTGTCATTTTTTTAATCTAGACCTCCTCTACAAGAAGGTCTAATGGTTAAGAGGGAGTCTCATGATTGAGTGTAAGAAATGGAAGATGATGGTAAGCTAAGGGTTGACAAGTTTAATGGGAAGAACTTTTAGTTATGGAAGATACCATTGGAGGACTATTTCTATCAGAAGGATTTATGAAAGTCATTGGGAGAAAAAACTAAAAACTAGGGAACTATGACCAATGAGGACTGGGAGATTTTAGTTAGGAAGGAACTTTGAAGTATTCAATTATGCTTGGCACCATCAGTGACATTTAACATTACAAAAGTGAAGACGATGGAAGAGATGATGAAAATCCTAGAAAAATTGTATGAAAAGCCCTTCAATTCAAATAAGGTATTTCTCACAAAGTGTTTATTTAATATGAAAATGGAAAAAGGTTAATCTATTACAGATCATTTAAATGAGTTTAATATTATTACTAGTCAGTTATCTTTTTTGGGTATTAATTTTGGTGAAGAAATTAGGGCTCTCTTAATTATGCATTTTTTTCTTGAAAGTTGGAATGGCTTGGTAATAGCTATGAGTAATTTTGTTTTTGGATCTAATACCCTAAAATATGATGATGTGATTGGTATTATTTTGAGTGAGGAAAATCATAGGAAAACCTTAGGGGGATCTATATTAAGAAGTGCTTTGAATCCACAAATCAGAGGCAGAACGACTAAGAGAGGAAATAATTCTAGAAATCATGGAAAATCAAGAGAAAAGTCAAAGGGGAAAAGATCTCAATCCAAAGGACCAAGAGATTATAGGTACTCTGGTAAAATAGGGCATCAGAAGAAAGCTTGTTGGACTTGAAATAATAATGAAGGAGATAAACTAGAAGGGAACAAGGAGACAAATGTGGTAAGTAACAAATATGATGAGGATGCTTTGCTCCTATCTTTAGAAAGTGTTGACAATTCATGGATTTTAGATTCTGGTGCCTCATTTCATGGTACACCTTATAGAGGTTATTTCATTGATTATGTCCAAGGGGATTTTGGGCTTTTTTATTTGGGGGATAATGAACCCTATCAGATTGTTAATGGGAAAAGTTAAGATTAAGTTATAGAATGAGAATCATTGGCTACTACATGAGATAAGACATGTTCCAAGGCTGAGTAGGAATTTAATTTTGGTAGGAAAACTTAGAGATGAGGGTTGTGTAGTTACTTTTAATGCTAAAAATTGGAAGGTTTCAAAAGTTTCCCTTGTAGTAGAAAAAGGTGTGAAAGTAGGAAACTTATATCTTTCCATAGGTCATATTGTTCCTTCTACTTTGATTGTTTCAAAGAAAAATAAATTTTTAGGAATAGTTGATGTAGCTAAGTAGGGAGAACAAATAGTTATTATAGATTCTAATACAGTGTTGTACAACAAATTTTGGCACATGAGTGAGAAATGCATGAAAATACTTCATTCAAAGAAAGTTTTACGAGGTCTTAAATGTGTTAACATGGATTTTTGTGAAGACTGGAAAGGAAAATAAAAATGAAAAATTAGAGCGTGTGCATATAGATGTATGGAGACCAGCTCAGGTATCTTCTTTTGGTGGCTCTCATTATTATGTTACATTTATTGATGATGAAACTAGAAAAGTATGGGTTTATTTCCTTAGACAAAAATCTGATGTATTTCAGAATTTTAAGAAATAGAAATGTTTGGTTGAAAATGAGACTAGAAAGAAATTAAAATGTCTGAGATGTGATAATGGTGGTGAGTGTTGCAGTCATAAATTTGTATATTATTTCTTCACTAATGGTGTTTGTAGACAAAAAATTGTTCCAATGACTCCATAAGAAAATGGAGTGGTTGAACACATGAACAGGACTATAATGGAGAGTGCAAGAAGCATGAGGTAGGGTTGCTTGTAAACATGTGGGTAGAGGTTGTCAATACTATTGTATATTTTATTAATATAGGCCCCTCTACTCCTTTGGGTTGTGGTATTCTAGAGGAAGAATGGATTGGTAAGAAGGTGAGTTATTCTTTACTCAAGACCTTTGATTGTGAAGCATTTCCTCATATAGATTTTAAAAATAGAACTAAGCTAGAAGCTAAATCAAATAAATGTGTATTTGTTGGATATGGAATTAATGAATTTGGTTATAGGCTTTGAGATTTTGCAAATCATAAAATTTTAAGAAACAGGGATGTCATATTTAATGAGAAAGTGTTGTACAAAGATCTGTTGCAACAACATGAGAAGAAAGAAGATGATTATGTAGTGTTGGATGATACTCCAAAAGATGATGTTCCAAAAATTTCTAATGATGTGCAATAACTTGCAACAACAAATACCACACACCCTAGTGAATGTTAGATGATCAATGAGGCCAAGTAGATTCTCCTTCCTTATACTCTATTTTACTTACTAATGCTGGTGAACATGAATGTTATGATGAAGCTATGTAGGTGGATACAAAGATTCAATGGGAGTTTGCAATGAAAGAAGAAATGGACTCTTTGCTAAAAATTAAGATATGAGATTTATGCAAGTTGTCTATAGGTAAAAAGGCTTTACAAAATAAATGGGTTTATAGGTTGAAAGAAGAGGATGGAGGTAAGAAAAGATTTAAAGCCAAGTTAGTTGTAAAAGGATTTACACAGAAAAAAGGTATTGATTTTGATGAGATATTCCTTCTTGTTGTTAAGATGACTTCTACTCACATTGTTTTAAGTATTATGGCTACTGAAGATTTTTATTTGAAGAAGCTTCATGTTAAAATAGCCTTCATGGTCATTTGGACAAAGAGTTAAATATGGCATAGCCACAGGGATTTGAGGTCAAAGGTAAGGAAAGCTTAGTGTGTAGATTGAAAAAAGAATTATATGGCTTGAAGCAAGAACCTCGGCAATGGTATCTAAAATTTAACTAGTTTATGCATGAGCGTGGATATAGTAGATGTCATTTAGATTATTTTGTTTATTGTAAGAGCTTGGATGATGATAGCTACATTAATTTATGTTTATATGTTGATGATATACTTTTAGCTAGGTCTAATATGGATCATATTAAGAGGCTGAAATGTCAGTTAGCACATGGATTTTCTATGAAGAATTTGGTGGTAGGAAAACAAATCCTTAGTCTGAAGATTTGTAAGGATAGGAAGAACAAGAAATTGACATTATCTCAAGCTACTTATATTGAGAAGGTGTTGCAATGTTTCTATTGGAAATATTAAGGATATGATAGGTTACTAAGAGGAGAGGGGTGAATAGGTAACTTCAAAACTTTAAACAATTCAGCACTTTAACCATTCATCATTCATTCATCTAATCTACTGCATATATGAGAAATCAAACATCTATAACACATGTACATAGTAATTTGGTGACCCAGAAACCTTCCAAATAGAAAGTAAAAATGGGGTGGGGATGATACCTACAAAACTTTGTTACTGCAGTATGAAGTTGGCCTGTTAAGGCTTACATTGACCACTTCTGGTGATCTACCCTGTTAGGAGCATAAAGGATTGCTAGGTCCACTTTGTTAAAGGATTTACAAACATGCACTGAAGTATGCACTCTGTTAGGATATTTATACAAAGACTGTTAAGTCTACCCTATTAAAAGATTTATAAAATTAATTCACCTGTTAGGATGAAACAATGGATCTACTTACAAACTTGATTTTTTGATTAGATCCTTGATGTATAGATCACCTCTTGTGACTAATAAATCGTTACTGCTCCTTGTGGACCTTGCTGAATATTCTGCTCTTCTGCTGATTTGCATTTACACTTCTCAAAACATTACATGTCTCTCTTGATACTCTTATCCACACATATATCTTGAAAATGATATAATACATTACATATATACCATTCCAATAATTACAATTGCAAGGTCAGCTTAAAACACAAGTGAAAAAAATATTACTGAGTCAGCCAAATAGTAAATAAATTAGGTTCACTAAACTAATCTGATGACCTTCTGATACTCAGTGTCCACTGCATTACTTGGCATCATCATGCACTCAGTAAAAGTGAAGGTTGAGTCCATACTAATCACCAGACATAGTTTTGAACTCGGTAACCATTGGAGATTCAATGGATATAGTATCACTCAATAAAAATAGAATCTTTCATTTACCTTGCTTTCACTCGGTAAACACTACGCTTGAATCACTCGGTAGGCACTGTGCTTTCATCACTTAATAGACACTATGCTTCCATCACTCGGTAGGAATTGTGCTTCCATCACTCGGTAGGCACTATGCTTCCATCACTCGATAGGCATTGTGCTTCCATCACTTGGTAGACACTATGCTTCCATCACTCGATAGACACTATGAGGCTTGGTGTAAACTACTTCAGTGATGAATGTACAAGGTAACCACTGAATACTCGATATATATTGTAGATTGAGTGATGAGCTTGGTAGCTATACTGATACAGATAAGTGTTGTCACTAATGGAAATAATAACTTAATGCCAACAATCTCCCCCTTTGGCATTAGTGACAAAAACACTTATAAGCCAAAACATATGTACATAGCCTGACTGACTGAATTCAGGTTTTTCAAAATTGATCTTTGTAGAACTACTGCATATACAAATATAATTATGTACACTTGCAAACTTTATTGAATTCTAACTCCCCTATCACTTATAGTGATGGCTTTACTCTGAATCTCTCCCCCTTTTTGACAATAATGCCAAAGGACTGCATATATACAATTTATATGGCTACACTAAAATAAGATAGAAATTCTTAATGTACCTTAAGAATGGTTGCAAAAGTACCATCCCAAGTTTTCTACAAAATTTGACAGGTGGAGAGGGAAATTTGATCGTCTACTGATAATTGGATCAAGTGATCATCCACTGAGAAGTTCTAATCTTGTACCAATGTTTTACAATGTATAAGATGTTTCTGCATTGTGTCCATGATAGGAAGGATCATATTCTGGATGTCTATGAGTGTAGACTAGATCCTTGCTTGCTCTGTCAATAGTTCTACCTATATATCTACCAAATATCTGATCTTGGTGTGATGGGAGGTTGTGGAGGAGGAGTCTACCTTCAACTTTGATGCACTTGATTGCATATCAATGTCAATCTTGTTTAACTTATCATTTATTTCATTGGTGAAGCCAGAAACATCACAAAGTTTAGCAAAAAGTGATGTTGTATTATTGAAATAATTTTTAAAATTTCTCAAAAATGTTGACAATTCAACTTTTTTTATTGCTATCTTTTGAGCAATGTGCTCTAGCACCTTATTATCAAATTTCTTTTCAGCTTTCTCAATAAGTTTTTCTTGTTCGGAAGAATCCTCATTGAATTTTTGTATAGCCTCTTCTAACTGAATCAAAATTTGTTGAGTAGAATCTACTTCAACACCTATAGAATTTATAATTATATTCTTGGTATTCTCAATTATTCTGTATTCCTTATCCCTTTCAGACCTTAACTGCTTCTGCATAGCTTTCATCTCTATTAGTTGACTAGCTGACCTCATCTCTTCAATGGTAGCATTTTCATAGTCAATCTTGGGAATTACTATCTCTGTGTCTAAGTCAATATCTTTTGCAATTTCCTTTCCAATGATCAGAAGTCTTAATGGATGCTTTTGTTTGACTTCTTTGATGACTGGTTTGACCTTAGGAATAGACACAATAGTGGAGATGGAAGGGCTAGTAGTAAAAATTGGGATAGGACTTGAGGATTGAATGCCAATAGGAGTATTAACTAGATCAAAAATTGAAACACTTCCTAAAAATGGTATCATACTTGGTAGAGTACCCATAGTAAAATTGATTGGAGTGGAAGTGGATATAGTTGATGCTAGTGGAAAGAAAATTGTAGAACTTGCTAGAACTAATGAAAAAAAAAAATGTGAAACTTACTGGTACACTTATTGTCGATGAAGGAGTTGAGGAGGTTGACTCAGTGGCTAAAGAAGTGATAGACAACTTGGTAGATGAAGTGTTTGGCACCTTTTTTTTAGATACCTGGAGCTAGGAGGTGGCTAGTGAAGATTGAGCAATTGATGTAGCAATTGTGCTCACAATCTCACTTGAAAAAGTTGTCTCCATAGTGGATGTAATAGTCTTTGGTGGAGAGTGAGGAAGGGATGCAATCACTTTTGCTACAATTTTAACTTGATCTTCTTCCTCAAGTGCTTCTTCCTACTTGTCTTCTTCCTCTTTTTCTTCCATAAGTGCATGCAGCTCTCCTAGAGTAACTGTGATGGATGGAGTGTTATTAAAATCATCACTGTCACTACTATCATCATCCTTGATCTCAACTGGATCTTCACTAGGCTTTTGCAGATGATAGATGTTCTTCCACATGTTTGTTGCATCATTTACAACATGCTCAATGTCTTTAATTAAGATCAACATGTGTGAAATCTAATCATCTTTTTACCTTCATGGTTTTTCATTGCTGCCTTTATTTCTACTCCAATGAGACTTAGTAGAAGATTCTTCAGAGATTGCTCATATATGTCTTGGTGGCTGACTCCCATCTCAGTTGCAATCTCTCCAACAGTTCTTTGAAGATTTGAGAGGCAAGCTAGTCCGGGAAGTATTTTCATTTACTCATCTTATTGAGTACCAGTTCCTCAATCTGCATTTTCTCAGCATCAGTTCTTGTTTCAAATTTCAATGCTTTGAAATTTGTGATGCCAGCTCCTTCTTCCAATTGTTTAATCCTTTCCTCAAATGTGGGTGGAAGTCTGACTAGTATAGGTTCCTGCTTGCCTTTTCTAGTTCTTCTAGAGAATACTACAGTGGCCTTTTTCTTAGGTTTGGTAATAGTTACCTTACCTTTCTTCTTTGGTTGTTCCTCTTTAGATTCATGTTCTTCTTTTTCTTCTTCTCCTTCTTCTTCTTCATCATCTTCTTCATCCTCACCTTTTGCCTTGGTAAGCATAAGAGGACTAGTTGCAGTTTTCAATTTGGCTATCTTTCTCTTGCCTTTTCTTATGGCCTGGGGTAGCTTGATTTCAAGCTCAATTCTTGACTTTGCCTCATCATATGTTCCGAAGGTTGGTTGTCTTGGAGCTACTAGCTCATTCACTAGTGCTTCAATAATATCCCTAGCCTCATCAATATTTACCTCATAAGGAAGATGTTTTACCCATGCAACTTGGGGTCTGACTGCCTGAATGTATACCTTATCATAGTCAACCATAAAGCATACATCATCTCTGTAGTCTTCAACTAATTTTGGTGGAATCCAGAACCTATTATTCATTCTCTCCTTGAAATCTTCAAAATAATTGTCCATTATGCTATCAAAATTTTCACCCATTTTTGCTACAAACTCATTAATTTGATAAAGAATGGGAATGTCTTTTCTCCATACAATTGTTCCTTTTGATGGAAAGAATTTTTGAACATAGAAAAATAAATAGATCAATAGAGAGCTAAATTTACAAGGATTATTCTTTGAAGTCTTTATACTATCCATATTTTTATTCAATTGTCTCAACAGTAATTCTGACAGATCAAATTCAAGGTTTTTCTTTACAATTTTAAAGCCCAAATCTATAGTTTCACAAGGTACACTGTTCAATCAACTAGAGCTATAGATTTCATGGGCAATGACATTAATGTCAAATCTTAGTTTGACATCTGATACAATGCTAACCTTTAAACCTCTACCATCCCACTCAACTTGGGTTTGCTTCTATAACTCCTCTAGACCTAGGGTTTTGCTAGTTTTTGCTTTGCTGAGCATAGGGAGGCCCATGATTTTATTAATCATCTTCTTTGTAATTAACACTGAGTGCTCTAACCATAGTTTCCCATTGTGCACCTCAATCAAAATATACCTAATCCATTTGGTTTGGAAGCTTCTAGGCATATGCGAGATATGAATCAAACCTTTGGTTTCAAGATGCTTGTATTCGAGTTTCAAAGAGCAATCTACACTCATTTCTCCTAGGGCATTGTCCATCTCTAGGTTTCCAATTTCTTGAATAGAACATTTGAAATGAGTATGAATATCATTGATAAGAAGTACCTTAGGTGGAATTTGTGATTGAGTTTCATTTGGGTCGAGTGATTCTGCAATGGCCAGAACAATTTTGAAGTGAGGCACTTTCCATTATGTAGCCTTTAGCAACATTTTTGAACCTCTTTTTACCTTGGTGCCACTGCTACTCCCGGATGCCATTGCCACTCGGTAAGTGTGAGAAAATTTTGAACAATTTTTTCACTTTAAAATTTCTTGAAATCACTTGGAGTTGCTTGGAATTCGCTTGAAATTTCTTAGCTCTAAAATCACAATGAAGAATGAAATTGAATTCTGCCCTTTTGACAAAAATTTGCCATAAATTCTTGTTACGAAGGTAGCTAAGATGACATAGTGTTTGACAGGATGTCATTCATTTTCTCGGTAGAAGCTTGCAACTTGATGATTGAATAAAACTTTTAGTTATTCTTGACCTAGCTCGGTAAGGTCTTCAACTGACTTTCTTCGATAGATGTAACTTGATGATAGATATGTTTTCTTTGATCTTTGTGTATCTGGAATACTGATTTGATCATTTTGCTTTTCTTGCATTCAAAACTGCTCTAGATATAGCTTGATGATACAGTTCCAGATCCTTTATGAATCTAATTGCAAATGATGGAGTCACCTACTTCTTGAATGACATTGCCATCACTTGAACTATCTTGCTCGATAGATTTTGGAATCCATTGTTGCCTCATTTGCTTCCGAATGTTTTTAGCTTTAGCTTTCTTTTCATCTTCAACTCTTCCTATATTAATGCAATTTTTAGCTATATGACCAAGTTCAGTGCATGTATAACATCTTACTATTGTGTCTCTTTTCCTCAAGTGATGCCTTGAGTAGTCTTTGCCAATGTGTCCATATTCTCCACAATAATGACATCTACACGAGGTACTATAATCCCATCCAAAGATTGTTTTAACAAGTTGTTCAGCTAGATTGAATGATTTGAATCTACATTGGAATGCCTTGTGACCATGCTTCTTGCACTTGTGACAATTGCCTTCAAATGTTGGTTTCTCCTTGCATTCATTAGCTTTATGACCATGCTGACTACAATTGTAGCATTTACCATTGAATTTACCTTTTCCATTGCTCCAACACTTGTTTGATGTATGACCTTGCTTACCATAGTGATTGCAAGTAGGTCTTTGATTCCTTTGGGCACCTTATTTGGAGGTTTCACCTTCTTCCTTGTAACCAAGTCCAGCTTTTTCTTTTTGTCTATGAAGATTTTGCTCACTTTGCTAATTTAATTGAGTCATGTCTACTTGAGATTTCACCATTCTCTCATTGATTTTCTTTTCAGTGATCAAGTCATTTTCCAAAGTTTCATTGATTTTTCTTTTAGACCTCAAGTCACTTTTTAAGCTTTCATTGATTTGTCTTTCAGTGATTAAATCATTCCTCTAGCTTTCATTCTCAGATCTCAGATTCATAATTTCTTCATTTGCATTAGATAGTTGATTTACAAGATCTTCATGCTAAAGGGATTGACTATTTCTTACCTCTAAGTCTTCATTTTCCTTATCTCTCTATTCCAAAACTTCACATAGCCTAATTGATTGAATTTCTTGTTCTTTTTTGAGCTTTCTTACTTCTTCCTACAGGGAACCATTCTTTGCTAGGAGTCCCTTAATAGCCTCATTAGCTTTATCTGAACTGCTTGATGGTAAAAGGTCTTCTATCTTTTCTTCAACATACTGATGATCATCCATTTGTCTTGCAAGTTCATTCCTTCTCTTCAAGGATTGAGAAAGATGCTCCTTAGCTTCTTTGAGCTGAGCCATGGCCATTTCCAAATCTAGCTTTTCATTTTCAATAACTTTGTCAGGTCTGAATATCTCCATTGTCCTTGATCTTTTCTCAAGCTATCAAGCTTTGTCTTGAGAACCAAAATGCTCTAATACCAATTTTTGAAAATATTCAAGATATGATAGGTTACTGAGAGGGGAGGGGTGAATCAGTAACTTCAAAACTTTAAACAATTCAGCACTTTAACCATTCATCATTCATTCATCTAATCTACTGCATATATGAGAAATAAAATATCCATAACACATGTACATAGTGATTTGGTGACCTAGAAACCTTCCAAATAGAAAGTAAAATTGGGATGGGGATGATACCCACAAAACTTCGTTACTGTAGTGTGAAGTTGGCCTATTAAGGCTTACATTGACCACTTCTGGTGATCTACCTTATTAGGAGCATAAAGGACTACTAGGTCCACCTTGTTAGAGGATTTATAAACATACACTAAAGTATGCACTCTGTTAGGAGATTTATACAAAGACTATTAAGTCTACCCTGTTAAAGGATTTACAAAACATATTCACCTATTAGGATGAAACAATGGATCTACTTACAAACTTGATTTTCTGATTAGATCCTTGATGTATAGATCATCTCTTGTGACTAATAAATTCTTATTGCTCCTTGTAAACCTTATTGAATATTTTACTCTTCTGTTGATTCGCATTTATACTTCTCAAAACATTACATGTCTCTCTTGATACTCTTATCCATACATATATCTTGCAAATGATATAATTACATATATACCATTCCAATAATTACAATTTCAAGGTCAACTTAAAACACAAGTGAACAAAATATTACTGAGTCAGCCAAATAGTAAATAACTTGAGTTCATTGAACTAACTCAGTGACCTTTTGATACTCGACGTCCACTACATTACTCAGCATTGTCATGCACTCAGTAGAACTGAAGGCTCGATCCATACTAATCACCAAATGTAGTTCTAAACTCGGTAACCATTGGAGACTCAGTGGATATAGTATCACTCGGTGAAAATTGAATCCTTCATTTACCTTGCTTTCACTCAGTAAACATTGTGCTTGCATCACTCAGTAGGTACTGTGCTTTCATCATTCGGTAGACACTGTGCTTCCATCACTTGGTAGGCACTGTGCTTCCATCACTCAGTAGACACTATGCTTCCATCACTCGGTAGGTACTATGCTTCTATCACTCGGTAGACACTACGCTTCCATCACTCAGTGGACACTGTGAGGCTTGGTGTAAACTGCTTCAGTGATGAATGTACAAGGTAACCACTGAATACTCAGTATACATTATAGACTGAGTGATGAGCTCGGTAGCTATACTGATACAGATAAGTGTTGTCACTAATGGAAATAATAACTTAATGTCAACAATTTTTCTATGGAGAATGCTAAAGCTATTAACACATCTTTACTTGGTCATTTGAAGTTGACTAAAGAGATGTGTCCCAAAACACAAGAAGAGGAGGATAAGATATCTAAGGTACCTTATGCATCAACTATAGGAAGCTTGATGTATTTTATGGTATGCACAATGTCAAATATTTCAAATGTAGTGGGAATCATTAGCAGGTGTATGAGTCAGCTAGGAGTTGAGCATTGGAATGCAATTAAATAGATTCTCAAATATTTGAGATGTACATCTAGTATGTGTTTACATTTTGGGGGCTCTACAACTAATTTATAGGGATATGTTGACTCAGATGTTGTAGGGGATATTGATACTAGGTGGAGTGTTATAGGTTATGTATTTACTGTTGGTGAGGTAGCAGTGAGCTAAGTTTCTCAATTACAGGAGGTTAATGATTTATCTACTATAGAAGCAAAGTATGTTGCTACTACAAAGGCAACCAAGGAGATGATATGGCTTTAGTTCTTTATGGAAGAATCGAGAAACCCAAACCCATGGAGGGATAATTATTTGTTCACAAATAGTCAGAGTGTCATTCATCTTGCAAAGAATTGAGCTCTACATTCAAAGACAAAACACATATAGTTTCAGTACCATTTCATTGAATCAATTTTGGATGATGGACAGTTAAAGCTAGAGAAGAAACATACAAATGAAAATCTAGAAGATATGTTTACAAAGGTAGTGACAAGGGAGAATTTGAACTCCTCTTCAGCTTTGGTTGATTTTGTCAATAGAACAAAATAAAAGAATAGTAGAGTCTAGAGTGGTTTGATATTTCAGTGGGAGCTATAGGTTTAGTAGTAGTATGATCAGTCTCCAAGTGGGAGGTTATTATTTTGGAGTTTGATCAGTCTCCAAGTTGGAGATTTTTATGATGTGGAGCCTAATTAGACTTAGAGGTTTATTCGATGCAATTTTCCTCTAGATTATTTCTATGGGGGTTTGGGGATAGTGCCCCCAATATATGGTCAAGAGACAATGCCCCTGCAGGTGTGCTCCCTATCATATTACAGGGTGGGTCGAGTGGTAGTGCCCCAACAAGGGATTTTTAGGGCAACACCCCCAAAGCCAAAAATGACCTTATCTTGTAAAAGGTGCCAGCTACTATTTTTCTATTATTCTAGCCCTAATTTTGTAAGTTACAAAAATCTTGTTTAAAAAGGCTTAGTGTTAGGGATTTTTATAAGGTGTGATGTAAAAATTGGTTCTTGTGATGATATTTAGTTGTAAGGGATTATGGATTGTAATCACATTGTAATCACTAGATAATAATAACATTGGACTTATTATTGGTGGACATAGCCTAGGGATTGGGTGAACCATGTTAAATCTTAATGTCTTGTGTTCTCTTATGTGTGATCTATTATTTTTTGATATTGGTTATATTTGCATGTAACTGTTATTTCTGTCTAAGGTTAATCCTAACATCATCACGATGTTATGATTTTTCTTTTTAGCAATATCTTCAACTGATAATGTTCTAGTAGAAGTCTTGTATTCATTATCAAGATACAACCTAAATCACTAATAGTTGTCGAATGTAACCTCATAAGTCCTTTCCATGCTACAAGTTTTTGTCAGTTCAACCTGGGAATCTATGTTTTGTAAGACATCCTAGTCTTTAAATTTGGTCCTTAAAACCTTTCTACAATCACTAAAAGCTTTGATACCAATTATTGGAAATATAAGAGGAGTAACTGAGAGGGGAGGGATGAATCAGTTACCACAAAAATAAATCCATATATGTTAGTACAAATCAAAATTGATCTTTTTTGTAACTCGATAAACACACAGGAAAAAAGTTGTAGATTAGTAAACACTAAAATAACTTAGCAGATGATTAACATGAAAATCTTAAGATATTATCTATGATTTATCTTAATTTAACTTAGTTGCAAACACATAAAAGAAATATCATGAACATAATTGACACTGAGATTTTAATGTGCAAACCAAATTTGAGAAAAATCACCAATTGCAATGAGTTATTGATTTTCACTCTTCTAAAGTGAGCTTTATTAGGAGTCAACCCTGTTAAATGTTACAAAACACACTGTTAGGTGTGACCCTATTAGAGGATTTAATTTCTCTATTAGGAGTGGCCTTGTTAGAGGAATTTAAACAATTCAATAGAAATGTCACCTTGTTAGAGGATTTACAAATAGTTATTAAGCTGACTCTATTAAGAGATTTAGATCACTACTACAATGGTTAGATAGTAATAGCAAGATGACCTAATTTTTCATGTAATTGAATTGCTAATTACAAATCTCAATTCTAGCTTGTATACTTGATCCTTCCTAATTGAATGAATCTTTGCATCTCAACAAGAATATTTTGCATATCCTTCTAATTTTCTTCCTCTAAGCATCATCAAATCTTCAATTATGTTCCACACATTCAATCCTCAACTTGACCTTATATTTATATCTTATACATTGTCAAGTCAGCCTAAATACAACTTAGAATAATTAATATTCATCTTTTTAGTTAGCTAGAACCAAAAAATAATTCAAATGAACTCAATATGCCGAAACAAGAAAATCCTTCATTAGTTGATTCTACTTGGTAGATACTAGCTCAAAATGATTTTTCTATGTTAAACAAGTGAGCTCAGTTAACATTGTATATTCAAAAAGTTCCTTTAGTAATGGAGTAATCCCAGTTAACATTGGTTCAATCCAACATTTCTTTCATTAACCAAGTGAGCTTAGTTAACACTCAACTTCTACAAACTTTACTTTGTCACCCAAGTGAACTCAATAGACACTATCTTCTAAACTAGGAAAACTCTATAATGCTTAGTAGACAAAGGAAACTATCTTCAATACTCAAGTGAGCTTGGCATACACTAACTGGAAATGATATGACATTTTGTGTAACATCAAAGGCAATACACAATTAATCAATTGTTTCCAACATGTTTAGGACTATAATATACCATTAGAACTAGGAGAGAATGATTTTTTTATTTTTTAGATTTTTTTTTGCACATGAAGACATGTATTTGAGTTATTCATGGTTTTGTACCTAGTGCTTGTTTTCCAACCTCATTTTGTAAGTGCAGTTCAAATTTGATTTTTGGAAAAAGAATGAACTGGGTATGTACCAAGGTTATTAGGGATGTAATTATTGATAGTTTTTCACCTCTACATCAATTTAGGGAAGGCTTTATTAGTATTTCAAATGCATAACTAATATTTTTATTAGAATAGAGTTTTTCATCATTAGGAATATATATTTCAAGTTTGTTACACAACAATGATGAGATTCCTTTCAGATTTTGGTTGTAGAGAGAAGAGAGATGCTTTGCAAAAAAAAGGAATGAAGATTGAAGTGGACATGTGTCACTTCCATATCAGATCAGGTTTCTTTTTCCTTTCCTATATCATTCTCTTTCTCTCACATTGTAAGGGTTCTAGTTTATTAGATTTTTTTGCTACTATGATACCACAAGGATGGTTTCAGTTCTAGAGAAAATTTCTCATTGTTGTGATACCATGTTGGTTCCAATTAGTCTATGATACAACAAGGTTAGATCCAAAGCTATGATTCCACCATTTTTCTTTAGCATTTTCTCTCTATTATGAATAGCAATGTTGTAGTTTCTTGGAAGAAAATAGATAATACAATCATTTTTTGTGTATGTTCTGAGTTTTGGCATATACCATGATGTACTGGTTTCAAGGAGAATAATACAAAGGTTCATTTTCTTAGTTTCATTCTGATTCTTGTCTCCTTCCTTTTTTTTCTACAACATTTTGTGTTTAAGAACAAAGAACTTAAACCCATTTGCAATCCCTTAAGGTTGTATGTCTAGATAGGTTTGTTATTCAAATAAAGAGCCAAGTAAATGCTTATTTACCTTGATAGGGTTGCACGTTTCACCAAGAGGATATTATAATAAGTATGAGAGTCATTTTGAAGATAGGTGTCTATTTACAAGGTGGATAGATACATTTGATAAATGAATATATGAGTATAATTTGGGTGTCCATGTATGTGTTTTGACATAGTTAATGCCCAATGGATAAGTGACTGATCAGTTAGAAAATTGCATGTGTTTGATGTTGAATACTTGGGTTGCATTGATATTCAACATCATTAATCAAAATCTTTTCTCTTTCATGTTGAAGAGCTGAAAAATGTTACCCTCACTCAGCTTGTGGATTTCATAATATTTTCAATTTTCTACTACACATCTTTTTTATTGAATAAGTATAGAATAAATAAGGGTTTTATCTACTTTGTCTAGATTTATTGTATGCTTTTGACATTGGTACCATATGAAAAATCTATAGGTTCACCCACCTTGGTTTTGTAGAGCATGAAGTAGAAGGGTCTAGCCTTATAGTTGGTTTAGTGTCTGAAAGGGTATGTTTTAGATAGGAAGTAGCTGCCCCTAGATGTATTTTGTTCTCTCTAGGATATTTGAAACATAAGGTTTTAAAACACCCACATAAAGAACTTTTGCATGTAAAAGAATAGACAAGTCACTAAGGAATCAAACTTACATTGATTGTTCTTCGAGACTCAAATGCTCTCCATGTTTTTGTTGAATCAATTCAACATTAGCTCGGCAAGGTTGAAGGATAGCTTGTTCTTTACCACCTTAAATGCTAGCTCAACAACTTCACTAGGAACATTATTTAATCTACTTGAGCTATATATTTTGTGTGCAATCACATGGATCTCAAAAATTATCTCCATGTCTAAAACTCTATTAAGTTTCATGCCTTTGCATCCCATTTGGAAAGCATTCTCTTAGTTAGTTCAACCCAACCTAGGGTTTTTGTAGTCTTTTCCTTGTTCAACATTGGCAACCATATTATCTTGTGTACCATCTTCTTAGTAATTTGAATACGATGATCTAACTGAAAATGCATGTCATGGACCTGGCTCTAGATGAGTCTAATCCATTGCCCTTGGAAATCCCTTGACATATGCAAGATATGTATTAACCCTTTGGTTTCCAAATGCTTGTGCTTAGGTTTCAAGCTCTCATCCACACATAATTCATTGAATGTTTGGTTCATCTCTAGAATTCCTAGCTCATGAATTGAATAGTGATATAATGATCAAATGTCATGGATTAAAAGTACCTTTGGAAGAATCTATGACTATGTTCCAATAGGATCAAGTTCCTCTTTGATTGTCAAAATTAGTTTGAATGTCAAATATTTGCAATCAACTCCTTGAACCAACATCTCTAAACCCTTCTTTATTTTGTTGCTAGAAGATGTCATTCTTTCTTAATAATGTTTCAGGTATGAAAGAAAACTTCAGTATTGATAGCTTCGAATCACTCAGAGCTCTAGAATGCTCTTAGCTCTTAACTCTAGAAAATTAATGATGAAACAATGACCTTTGATTTCTCCTTTTAACCAAATTTAGTCTTCAAGTCACCATCCTACAATTGCTCATTTGGTGGCAGGTTGTCCTCCACTAGGTTAAGTTACCACCACTCACTCTAAACTTGGTAGAGTCACCAACTCAACATCTATATCTAACACTAGGTAAGGTTATGCAACTTGACCTTCCTCGATAAGGTTTTGTGACCCAACCTTGCTCAGTAAGGTCTTTAGTTGTCATATCTACTCAATGGTCCTTATGCATCTTGAATCTTGATATGGATCTTCTACTTCTTGACTAGAACTGATGTGAGATGTCTTCTTGGAATCATAGTTCCAGTAATCTCCATATAGAATTAGGTTGAAATGGTTGGGTCATCGAACTCATTGACTTGGGTGTCAAAACTTTCATTTCTCTGATTTGCATCCTCGGTAGATTTCCTTACCCATTGCTACCTCATCTGACTTATGATATTTTCAGCCTTTTCTTTCTTTTCATCTTCAATTCTTTCTTGGTTCATACAATTCTTTGCAAGATGTCCAAGTTTTGTACATATAAAACATCTCTTTGTAGTGTCTCTCTTCCTTGTGATGTTTTATGTAGTTTTCTCCAATGTTCCCAAACTCACCACAATAGTGAGATCTACACCATGTATTGTAGTCCCAACTAAATATAGCTTTTACAATTTTTTCTATTTGGTTTCATTTCTTAGGTCTTGCACTTTGAAGATTTGTGTCCTTTTTTGTTGTAATTGTGACACTTTCCTTCAAACTTTGGTTTCTCTATGCATTCACTTTCTCTATGTCCCAGTTCATAGCAACTATAACACTTTCCACATAACTTTGATTTACCATTGCTCCAACACTTATTTGATATATTTCTTATCTTTCCATAATGACTACATCTAGGCTCTTTGTTATTTTGAGCTCCTTGCTAAGATGATTGATCTTCTTCTGTGTATCCTAATATAGCTTTGCATTTGTGTCTAAACTAAGTTTTCTCATTAAATTGATTCATGCTTTCATAAGATTTTATCATCCTCTCATTGGTTTGCTTCTCTATGTTGAGGTCATTCTACAATCTTTCATTCTTTGTCTTCAAGTTGATAAGCTCTTGATTTGCATCATTGAGTTGATCAATTATATCTATTTGCTAAAGAGATAGTTGATTAATTTCATTGTCCTTTTCTTCTATTTCTTCTTTGGATTTCTCTTTTGTTCCATGACTTCACACATTGTTGTTGATTGAATTTCTTATTCTATTTTCAACTTTAACTTTTTCATGAAGAGTAATATTCTTTTCAAGTAGATCTATGATTGTTGCATCAGCTTCATCTAAACTTTTTTCTTGATAAATGTCTTCAATTCTTTCTTCAATGTAGAGAATATCATTCATTTGTGTTGCAAGATCTTTTCTTCTTTTCAGGAATTTAGAGAGATGCTCCTTCATTTTCTCGAGTTGATTCATGGCTAATTGTAGATCCAACATTTTATTTTCAATAGCTTTCTCTAGTCTATAGACTTCCATTGTCTTTGATCTTTTCTCAAGCTACTAAACTTCTTATGTGAGAGCCAATGCTATGATAATTGTTTGAAATGTAATATAGACTAGGTGACTAAGATGGGGGTGAATTTGGAACCAATAAAACTTATACTTTATTTTACCAATTGAAGCACCACAACTTAATTTGATCTAATTGCATGCATGAAAGACTGAAAGTGATAAAAATTCATAACACTTTGACACAATATTTGGTAACCCAGAAACCTTCCAAATAGAAAATAAAACTAGGGTGAGGATGATACCCACAAGCTTTATTACTACAGTATAAAGTTATGCTATTAAATCTTATAGTTAATCACTGATGATGATCTTCCATATTAGGAGCAATAAGGATTTTTATGTCCACCTTGTGAAATGATTTATAACATATAATGAAGTATGCACTTTGTTAGGAGATTTGGAATGAGACTGTTAACTTGACCTTGTTAAAGGATTTCATCAATGCACCTTTTAGGATGAATCAGTGGCTGATCTCTAATCTACAACTCATTTACTAAATGAGATTCCTTTGAATAACAATGAGCACCTGACTATGATAGATAAGTCTTTATTTTTCCTTATACTACTTGTATCCTTCTTTAATTCACACTCATCTACTTCTTCTACTTTTTCATGTCAATATTTGGATATGATACAATGTATTACATATATACCAATCCTATGCATTATTTTCTAGAGTTGGCTACAATACCAAATTCAAACAATCTTCACAAATTTGGCTCCCTATTGTAACTTAGGTTCTAAAGACCACTTGGGTGATGTTCTTATACTTGACAACACTTTTCAACACTAGGAAAACTCTGGCACTCAGTTGATGTAGATGCTCGGTCCATATTGATCACTTGGGGTAATAGGGACTTAGTTAGCACTAGATGACTTAGTGAATATTGAAGAACTTGATAGATTTGGTTGAGATTGCATGGCTTGGTCAACACTACCTTTGTTCACTTCATTAATACTACAAGCTCAGTAGACACTACAAAGCTTGGTTAACACTATACTATGTCTCAAATTATCGATAGATAGTGTTAAGCTTAGCCTGAACTATATTCTAACTAATTGACTGGGTAGCAACTAAAATAATTGGTTTTCACTGCTAGCAGTATGATGAGCTTGGTATCAATGTAACCAATTGACTAAGTGTTGAGTCATTAATAAACAAATGATTTGACCATCAAGTCAACATAAGTATGTGTTCATATCTTTAGACTAATATGAAATTACTTATTCTTGATAAAACTTATAGACATCACTATGAAAATAGAATCTTTTCATGTAGAATAAAAAAATGATAATTTTTATGATGATTACTAGAGGTGTCAAATTTGACACATTTCATAATGTGGATGCATACATTATTGACTATAACTTACCTATGTGAATATTTTTATGGATAATTCATTTGAAGAGGTGAGGCCCTTACCTTAAGAAAATGGTCATGGATTTTAGGTAGCCAAGGGTAATTTATTTTAGATCAACACTCCTTGTGATTAAGACTAGGTTACAGAACCAAAGGCTTGGATACATTGAAGAAAATCATTTAAGGAACTTCACAAATAAAAAAAAATTAAAGATATGAATGATTGAAAATTTATTTTAATTAATTTTAATTTATAGAAAATTAATTGTGTTCAATTTTAGTCATTATATATTATGTCATGTAGATGTATCTTCCATTCGACAATCTTTATATTAAATACTAGTGTCAAAAATTACATTGTATAAAAATTTCATACTTAGACATTGAACCTAGTGAATCTATGATAAAAAAATTGATTTAAATTTAACTATTTCAACTTCAATTAGAAACCTACAGTTTACATTTGGTATGAATTTAATTAGACATGAGCTCGATTTGTGGATGTCTACATGAGATAAAAATATCAATAAATAATCTAGGTTCAAATGAATATAAATTCTAAATAAATAATTTTTTAATGTGTTTTCCACTACAAAAATAAATCCTTGAAATGATTTTCCTCTCATCTTTGGAAATAAAACTAGTAATCTTCCTCATTTGATCTATCTTGTTATTCTAAATTTCTCTCTCTCTCTCTCTCTCTCTCTCTCTCTCTCTCTCTCTCTCTCTCTCTCTCTCTCTCTCTCTCTCTCTCTCCACAATATCACAATGGAGCTTAATCAAAATATATCTATGATCTTGATTCTTGAAGTAGTAGTCAAGACATATCTATAAGTTCTTCATCAAAGAGGTAATCTAATAATATTGGAGAACAAACACCACTGAGCACAATGAGGAGGACGACATCAATGGTTTCTTAAGAGTTGTTCTTTTCAAACTTTTACAATTATGACTTATTGCTATCAAATATGAACAAGAGATGAAATAAGAAAAAATACACAATGTTTATAGTGAAAAAAACCTTATGGTAAAATATAATTTGAATCTTAAACTTTAATGACCTATTGGGAAAATGTATTAGTGGTACAACTTTGGTAAGAACCAACACCCTATTTTTAGAAATACCAATTTCAAAGAACACCAATCCCTCACACATTAAGCACCAAATTCAAATGAAAAAATTTATAAATAAGAGGATTGTCTATGTTATAATAAAAATCATGAATCAAGAATTCAACTTCAATTTGAATTCACTCTATAGGATAAAATTTTTTTCTTTTCTTATTTCTCTTACTGACATTTTACATCAAAAAATAATACCAAATAATAGAATACTTCTTATGATAAATTTATTAGATTATTATATGTATAAGAAAACTTAATTACATATATTTGAATTCAAAAAGGTGACTTGAGTTAATTATCTTCAAACTATTAGCCTTCTTGAAAGGATAAACACTTTGTTTCCCCTCAAAATATCAAGTAGGCAAATATGTTTTATTCTTTCATTGAAAAACATGATTGAAGTCTAATTTAAATAACTTAAAAATAACTATATAATTATTACTCCATATCTATAATTAAACTTATACAATCAAAATCAAATAATTAAAAACAAACTTGACATAAAGACTATTTTCACCCACCCCCACCCTTTTATTTTCTTGTCGACTACCTAGGATCTATTTTATTGACCATGTATTCCTCATAAATCTTGTGATTTATGTAAAAACTGCTTGTAATAAATGAAGAAGGGTTTTTAATCTCTTATAGGAAAAGTTGATCACAATTTTCAAGATTACAAAACCACCCATAATACCATTCTACCAAAACATACGAAGTTGTCATAATTAAATGTAATTCCCCTTGTCGCTAATAAATTTCCTTCACTATACATGTGCAAAAAATAAAGATCCATTATATTTTTATGAATCAAATTTTTAAAAAGCTATAATGTTTAGGTGGTTGTGGTTATCTAAGTTGTTCCAAATCATAAATTGACCAAAATTGGTCATTTAGAAAACTATAATCATTTTCTAACATAATTACCACATTAAGAATCGTGTACACAACTCTTAAAACACATGTTTAGTATGTTTTGGCCAAGAAATGAATATACTAAATAAGATAATTACATGATGTTAACTATATCATAAGACTATTATCACTATATTCAGTGTACTAGCTCATGGAAAGATATGCATTCTATATTTCATGTATCAATACTACAACTAATTTGCACAACTGGCCCAAATATCACATGTATTTACTATTGACATCAAATAAAATAAAAAAGGATCAAATAAAAAGGGTTCAACACACTACCCCCTTTTCATTGATGCCAATACCAACTTTTTCTTCTATCTATGTCACCTATATATCATGTACCTATATAGAATACATGTGTATAATCCATCAACATATAATATAGCCATTATCTAAATTACAATATCATTAATCATGTCTTTCTTATGATTTTTCTCCATCTTTGACATCAATGAAAATGGAGATATACAAAGGTTTCAGTGTAAAAAATGATTAAAAAATACTTCCCCTAAAACCTATCCAACATTGATTAGCTTATGAAAAAGAAGAGGGGGACATAAGCCCCAATATGATTCTTAAGCTTTCAAATACTTTGTTTAGTAGAGGCTTCGTAAAGTTATTAACTAATTGATCAATAAAAGAGATATTTTAAATCAACAGTACCATTCAACACATATTCCCTTATGGAATGATAATGCATATCAATGTATTTTATATGTGACTACATAACATGATTCTTAGAAGTACTGGTTGCACTTTAATTATCAAAATAGATATAGACTAGTTTATATGGAAGTTTATTGGGAAATTAAGATATTGAGAGGGGAGGGGGGGTGAATCAAGATCTACACAATTTTTTTCTACTTGAAATAAATCAAATGCATTCACCATTAACCCATCTCATATCAAAATCGTATAACCATAAACTAAAATAGATCTATCCATCCATCACATCCATAAACATGAAAGTAAATGTAAATACATAACACAAAAGATATGGTAACCCAGAAACCCTCCAAGGTGAAGGTAAAATTAGGGTGGAGATGACACCCACAAATCTTCACTATTATAGTAATAAAGTGTGTCAGGTAAGGCAACAATGTTTGATGAATTTTGGTGATCTATCCTATGAGGGGTCTGCCCTACTAAGATCTTATAAAGTGTATCTATTAAGGCTATAATATTTGATCATTTCTAATAATCTATCCTAGGAGGGGTCTTCCCTTCTCTAAGGTTACAAGAATTATTTAGTCTACCTTGATTAAAGGATTTAAAATTACAACTAAAAAAGCACTCTATCAAGAGATTTTTATAGACCTATTAGGACCACTCTATTAATAGATTTAACTAGATTCACTTGCTAGAATGTATCAATACCTGATCCTTTGGTTAGCACTCTGATGCTTGATTATAGATCTCCTCTTTCTAATTTATTATCCTCTCTACAATCTGATAAACTATGTTATGCACTTTGCTTCTTGGTTGATTTACCTAATTCTTGCTTCTAACATCCAAACATAGCCCCTTTCACATACTTCTCTTCACTCTCTCTCATGGTTTAGGGTTTAGATCTATTGGCTCCTAAATTAACAACTTTTGAGTAACCCAATGTTAGGAACAAATACATATAGGGGTAGCTAATTCTCATGTTCAATATACCTATTCAGACATCGAGGCCAACTATAAGGCTATACTCCTTCAAGCTCTACAAGACTTAAGTGAGTGAGCCTCAAATTCATTCACATGGTACTAGTTGCCAAAATCTATATCTAAATCTAGATAAAGTAGATTGAAACCCCAATTCTTGTATTGCTTATGCAAATAAAAAAGACATGAAATAGCCAATAACATGACTTATGAACTTGATAAGCTAAGTGAGAGAAAATTCTTTCAACTCTTCAACATAAAAGGGAAAAGGCTTTGATTAATATTGATTTCAACATAACCAAGATATGAGAAAAAAAACATACAAATCGTTTAGCTGATCAGTACCTTATCTACTGGGCAATTCCACAAACCACAAACATACATCCTTGGATATCAATGATACATCTCATATATCAAGACTCTAGATCTATCCCATCACTTTGTGACTAGACATTTGCATCAAGACTAAATCTCATACCCGACCTATCCTTTCTAAAATCTAAAACCTCATTATGGTAAATCAAGCTTTTACATAACTCTTTGAATCATAAGCAAAATATACCAAAATATAAAACCAAAATAGATTGCAACTAGATTTGTGCTCTCTGTTCATAAACCACATAAGATTACAAATAGCATAAATAGGAGACAAGAATTAGACTAAAGATAAACTCATTGCTGAATTTTATTCTTTTCCTTGAAACAAAAACATGAGGATATATGAAATTAACTAATGAAGTGACAGAATAGACTAGAACTATCTATAAAACTTCATTAATGCTATTCATATACAAAGAGAAATGTTGGGCATAAATGGTGGGATCACAACTAGAGCTCTACTTAATAGTCTAGAAAATAATCAACCATCAACCCTAAAAAAAGAGAAGAGAAGGGACTGAATAGAATGGAAAAAATCTCAAATCTCCTATGATGTTGCCATTTGTCCACTTGAAGAACTTCCACATGCTGATGTAGAACCTCTATCTTCTCTCTTCCTTCAACTAAAAATTAGATCTCCTCATGTTTCCCTCTACAATGTGATTAAAATATCTTCAAAATGATGGAGAACACAACTAATTTGCAAGAAGACACAAAAATTCTAGTAAAACTCATGCCAAAACACATGTCAAATGGTTTTAAAAGAAAAAAAACATTCCTAGGAACATTTCCCCCAACTCTGGAGCCAAAAAACTTCTTTATTTTATTTCTAATTGATTCTAAAACTCTGTCATGAAAAATACATGTTCTGCTGAGAATGCCCTTTTTTTATAAATCTTTCTATAACTGTTGTCTAGTTGAACCTACACATATTCTGACTGCAAAATTAAAAAGTTTGTCTTCTCTCCTTTTTGATAGAATATTATACTTCACATTCTAGCAAAAAATGAGACCCCTAGTGCTCATTTGAAAATTCTAGCCCTTGGCCATGAACAAAGCATTTAAAAGTTGTAATATTTAACTTTTCATAATGTTTCAACTTTACATTATATCTCAAATTAATTCTCAAATTCTCAAATCTAGAATGCACGTTCAACTTTTTTGAATGAATTTTATTAGTTTTTAATATTTCACACTTTAATACTTACCATCAAATCCACCTCAGTCAAACCTCTAGTTGATCATTCAATGAGCACCACATGTCACATCTACTAATCTACCACCTAGACCCGTTATGCCATATGGCACAACCATGAAATTTTAACCCTTTTTTTATTGGAATTTCCATAACCTTTCAAAGTGGTGCACAACCATTTTTCAGGAATTTGTGGTAGTTTGGACTAATAGCATGGTTATCCTTACAATGTTATGCCCAACCAGTGGTTATGCACAATATCACAACTTTTTTAATGCTAATTGTCAATCACCATGTGAAGCTAAACTAATAACCATTATTGGGACTTTACAGCTTCATTTTCTAACCATGTGCTCCATCCCGTGATGTTGTAATTGCCTCAAATATCATGTCATGTGTCAACTTCAGGTCCATCATCTTGTCTCCATGTCAAGACCAACTCAATGCTAGGCTAGGTCAAAATTTATTTGTGTGCACTCAAACTAGCTTAGGCCCCCATACATGAGCTTCCACCTTAATAGAGTCATGTCTTCAAGAAATATTACATAGTAAGCTCTTGGGTATAAGAATACTAAAATAACTATTGGCACATTGAATGTGGGATAATGCAAAGGAGACATCCCTTGTTAAAATAGTGCTCCATGTTGGACTTGTAGATCCCTTATCATTGCATATGCACTTTTCTTCTATTGATAGCATGGGCTCTCATCCTCACACGAGAAATTCATTGAATGGATTTCCTTTAGTGAAGACTCCACACTGGATTCATAGGCTTCTTTGGAGTTGGTGTAGAGTTTCCCCTAGTCGTATTGAATATGCTTGGAAAACTTGGAGTTGTAACATTCCTACTAGTGTTGTTCTTGTTTGTAGAGAGTGTGAGGGTCATAGGGCATGCAAGAAGAAGAATAATCCAATCTCTACATTTGTTGTTGCGAAGGAGGGGGAAAAATCAAAAGGGGTCCTAGCATTGGCATTGTGTTAGAGGTGGTGGAGAAGCATGGTCTGGCTCCTGATGAGTTCCAACTAGTGGAGGGGGGGGAGAAGGTATTTACAATGGTAGAGACACCCAACACCCACTTCAAACTTGCATCGATTGTTCCTCTGTTAGTTTTTTTACAAAACATGTATTGACTCCCTTATTGTGTAAGTATCTTTGGTAGTGAGTCTAACATGGATGTTTGATAACCATAAGGTGGTAGGTGTAGTGTTGTCCCCTTGAATTGTGGGTCTCCTCTTTGTGGCTCAAATATAAGACCTTATAATAATGCAAAAAGAAACTATCAATTTGCACATTGATTCATACATTTGGAAAATGATTACGTAATTCTTTTGTCCCCATCATTTTTACAAGAAAACCCCTAAAATATTTTTTATACTTTATTCCCAAGTTTGTTTGTAGTCACATTAAAAGTGAGGAGCAATTGGTAAAAAGATCCAAGTCCCTTTCTTGGCAAAAATTTATTACAGATACTTTCATCGCTGAGATGGAGTCTGATAAATGAAAGCCTTAGATCCCTTTTTAAGAAATCTACCTATGAAGCATCCCCTTGGAAATATAAATTGGATTAGGGAGCTTGTTAATCACAATAACAAATTCCCCCTTTTAAAAAATATAAACTTATCAAAAATCTTAATCTCAACATTAGATTCATTGACAACATCAGATCATGTCTTTGGTACCACTCCTGCCATTTTCACTCCTGTATATCTTGTGCACTTCTCATTTATCTTTCATTATACTACATATCTATCCAATCTCAAATAAAATGTACACATGCTCAAAAGTTATAATGATTAAAAATTTATTGCAACTTTTTCCTTAAAATACTTTTAACCCGTGCATGTCTTATCAGACTTATGCAATTATTTGGGCCCCAAAGTGGGTCTAGCTAAAAATAAATTTCAAATTGAAACACTTGACCCTTTTAATCCATTGATTTGATTCTCTAAACTAACTAGATTCAATCTAGATCAAAATCAACCATTAATTCAGCATTTAAAACTCACCTTACCCCTTTCTTTCAAACTGTGATTTTCTGATAAGAAGGCCTATGAGTTGGCTTTAAAAACTAATTAAATCAAATAATTTTACCCTAAAAATAAGCATACTAATTCTATATTACTCATTCTTTTACCTTGCCAAATTTCACCTCATGATAACATCTAGGTCAAAAGATATTAACTGTCAAAGTTGCTCACTTGAAACTGCCTTCAAACAAACATGTCATAAAACAATAAAGTGAGTTTGGTTTTGGCTTTCAAAATAGGTCAAATGAACACTTGAGGGCATGGAAACTAGGGTATTGGTTTACTATCATGAGAAGAATTTGCATTTGTGATTTGGTCTCATGATGAATAACAAGGCACATTTAGAAAGTTGTCAAAGTTAGGCACTTAGAATTATAGAATTGGAATATTGGTAGAACAGTAATTTTCACAAATGAAATGGACTTGGGAAAGTGTGCAAATAGATTGGTCAAGACTCAAATACTAGCACATTTAGAGAATTTCCAAAGTAGAAAAAAATTTTACAATCCATTTGGTCTTATCTATCACAAATTCAGAGTTATGACATCCCAAACATGGCTACTAATCAATCTGCACTTGTGGACACAAGTAAAACTTTATAAATTGCATTAGGAGTCAAATTTGAAAACTAGTCAAATGGAATCATCATAAGCTCAAATTCAAAAAATAGAAATTCTTTGACCCCTAGAAAGAAGTACAAATGTAATTTTATTATTTTGATTATCTAGATCAAAGTTATAACTGGTCAAACAGGACTTCTTGGAATTCTAAACAAAATGCATCAACATGGCAATAGTAAACAACAAACTTTGAGGGATCCAAAACCTAGTCAAAGCATACCAAAATAAACTGAAATATGAAACATAGTTTATTTGATATGTATACTAAATACTCCCAAAGTGGTGAGTCATGAAACTTAACTGGGTGAAAGATATTCAATTGCAAACTAAGCTTCCTATCATTGATTGACACTTAAGAAAAAATGTAGATGTAAGCAATGCTCAAAAAAGACTTCACAAAATGATTCAGAATGGCAATTTATCATTATAGAAAAAATGTATATACTAAATGAAAGGTGTTAGAACATAAAAAAACCTCATAGGCCTCAAAGTGATAGTCGGGTATACATGCACTAAAAGCTCTTATAGGGGCTCAATTTGACTCAAAATTTAGAATGGTACTCAAAATTAGGGATGCATTTTTTAGTCCCATCAAGATCCTCCTTAAATAATCAACTAGAGAATGTTCTAGATCATGATCAATGGTTTATATTTCTCCCTTTTGTCTACTAATCCTTCCATTTTTTTGATTGTTATACTACCTTTATAGGGATTAATGATCTTTGAAAAAATGTGTAAATAATGTCTTAACTATCTCAACAATAATTAAATCATGTATATAATTTTTCCAAAATAGTTTACATAATTTTTGTGTCAATTCAAACACATATACCAAAACTAGTTTAGTCGGCACTTGAATACTCTAATGCTCAATCATAACTAATACTCATGGTGTCACTTGACTTTTGAATGCTTGGCTCTAACTATGTAACTCAACATGAACTAACTTTTTTTAGCTTTGTGTCTATTGACTTTTGACTTATATGGAATAAATTGTCACTCGGTACATAATGAGGTGTTTGGCAACCTAAGACTTTCTAGGCTCAAACTAAAATGTGAACAAGTCAAAATGCATCATTTGACCTTCATTGGGTGGCTCATTTATTATGATGACCAACCAAATTTTCCTAAGAAATGACTAAGTGTTTGACAACGTTAGGAAACATAAATTGGAGATCAAAAAATCTCTCACTTTGACATTAGTGGAAAAAAAACTTTGTCATGATTGATCATTACATCCAAAATTACAAAATAGTACTCCCCCTTAAACTATGACTCAATCTTCATAAAGGCTTCTGTGTGTGTGTGTGTGTGTGTGTGTGTGTGTGTGTGTGTGTGTATGTGTGTGTGTGTGTGTGTGAGAGAGAGAGAGAGAGAGAGAGACTGAGAGAGAATGAGTGACTGTGTGTGTGTGTGTGTGTGTGTGTGTGTGTGTGTGTGTGAGAGAGAGAGAGAGAGAGAATGAGTGACTATGTATGTGTGTGTGTGTGTGAGAGAGAGAGAGAGAATGAGTGATTGTGTGTGTGTGTGTGTGTGTTCAAAAATGAGTAAAACATTAGATTATGTCATACCTTCTTGATTATGTCATTATATTATTGATCTTTAGTTGGTTTCTCCTTATGGCATTCATCTATTCTTGTGTCCCCCTTGTATATATATCTATTACCCCTTTCTTTTGTTACTTGTAGCTCTTGGGGTGTTGGGATCAAATTATATTTTTCCATAAATGGTTTATGAATCTGTATAATCATGGCTAGTACATTATATCATCTGAATCTAACAGAATCTAAAACTTGTATTTTGATTTCTAGTTGAGCAACTAGATCAACCAAACTATTGAGAAATGTGCATCTCTCTATACTAGGTGCTTTATATTTGTAAGTTCTCTTTGCATGACCTCCAAATGAGGTATTAACATTATTTGAATTACAATTAATTTTTCCTCATATTTCCATCATTGGCTATTAACTTGGCTAATCTTCCTTGGACATAAGTCAACCTATTAAAATGAATGGAGTTTAAACTTGCATCCATGTTGAAAGAATATCTTTTTGAGTTTAAATTTGCTTGAAGCTTGTCAATGGAGTGTTGATTGTCCTTAGTAAATAACTCTACATCAAAAAGTTTCATATACAAATAATGAACATATTATATAACTTCCTCTAAATAATGCACAAGGGTAGAAAGTTCAACTTGTTTAATGGAAATCTCTATTGAAACTTTCACCAAAACTTTAGCCTCGGATTTATTTTCAGACCACCTCATTAACTTTTCATTGGCCTCAATATCGTCATTGTTGACCTTCTCAACAATGTGAACTAGCTTATCTAAAATAGGAGTTTTCTCATTAATATCCTAAATTTCAAATGCATCAATACAAATATCTTTATTTCATGAAGTACTTATTTTTTCTAGTGTTCTCTCCTCGAATCCTCTTGTTTGGTCTTCTCTTCAAAATTTTGCATTTGGTCAAACATTATGTTGTTAGGGTCATACTTAGGTAGCACAATGTGTTAGAGTAATTAGATATTTCCTAATTAAGTCTATTTGCTTAAGCTAAACTTTAGGCATATAATTATTAATTATTTTATTCATTATTATTATGCAACCTAGGTGAGACATTTTGAGGGTTTCAATCTCTTTCATAAGGACAATCTATCATTGTAAACATCTCATCAAGATCAATTCATTGTAGATAATAGCAATTTATCTGTTTTCTCATCAAGAATGTCTCATCTATGGATCTAGCAATTTTAGCCTCCATAGCTTTTTGCTTCTCTCTTATGTGGTAGGTGTTTACATGTAGGTGATTCTTGGGAGCTATAGGAATTGAAACAAACATGCAAGGAAAAAATAATGAAGAGATACAAAGTGGCCAAGAACAAAAAAAATGCATTAAAACATCTTGATCATGTTTCCTTGACATGCAATTCTTTTGGCCCTCTTTTCTAGTTGCCTATCACCTCACCCTTGTCTGCATAAGAGGAGTTCTTCAATTTTTGTTCCTATGTACTAGGTGGATGCATTGGTTGGGTACCTGTGCATTTTGGTGAGATGGATCATTTACCATATAGACACTTTTCTTTTCATTCCTACTTTGGTTGCATCTTCCCATGTTCGATTGATTATCTCTTCAAGATTTGGTGTTTCATGTCATCTATATCTTTGAATTTAGTTGCTTGCCTGTGTGTGCCTCCTAATTTGATGCAAATTACAATCTTCTTTACCTATTTAGGTTCTATTTCAGTGGAGGTTCTTCAGATCAGTAGTTACTTTTGACAGATCTTTGTAGCTTCTACATGCTTTAGTGATGTTCTTCATGATCATCATTTTTTCCTATCTTCTCAGACATTTCTTAGTTTGGAGGCTTCTTAAGTCCTTCACTAGTTCTTTTCAGCATGTTTTCCATCTCTTTTTGGAGTAGGGTTTTTCCTATGTGGTTTTCTCTATTTCTCTTCTTTTTAGAGATGTGGTCATGCTTTAGTACCAAATCTACTTTCTGTAGTAATTTCTAGGTTTTTAGCCACTCCCTAAGTTTTTCTTAAGGGGGTTGTTAGAGTAATTAGATATTTCCTAATTAACTCTAGTTTCTTAAGCTAAACTTTATGCATATAATAATTAATTATTTTATTCATTATTATTATGAAAACTAGGTAAGACCTTTTTAGGGTTTCAATCTCCTTCATAAGGATGATCTATCATTGTAAACATCTCATTGAGATCAATTTGAATTGTTAATAATAGCAATTCATCTTTTTTCTCATCAAGAATGTCTCATCTATGGATCTAGAAATTTTAGCCTCCATAACATTTTTCTTCTCACTCATCTAATATTATAGGCTTAACAAGGGATTTGGCCTTCTTTTTTAATAATTTCTTCCTCAATGTGTTTATGTTCGGCATAATGAGTTGTAAGGATGAAATGTTCATTCTCAATCTTAACTTTCTCTTTCCTTTACTAGGATCATCACCAACTAAAATAGATTCCTGATGAGTAGTAATCACCTACCTTTTAGGTGTAGAGATTATATTTATTTCTATATGTGTAGGGGTTTTTACACTCAATAACTGAACTAGTGCATGTATAGCCTCTTGTTCTCTAGGGTCTTGGTGCTCCTTGGTCTTTGGTTGTATAGCCTCCTTTGTTCCCTTGATGTGAGGTCCTGAGGCATCAATTGAAGACTTATGTTCTTTTTGTTTCTCCTCTCCTTCTTCTACATCAATGACAAGGTTGGCCTTAGATGGAGGATGTGGAATTGTAATTATGGCCCTGCTTTATTCCTTGGCACTTACACCTTGTATGCTCTTTTATTCAACTATGACTTTAGTTATTGTAGAATTATCAGACACCAAGTCAAAAGTTGGAACACTTTCTATCCTAGGGTAATCATATATTTCTATCAAAATTGGATTTATGCATGGTAGAGGTGTATCTAACATTGCCTAGATGAATGTCTCACTCTTAAGATCTTCCTTGATTAAGATATTATTATTAAACTATGTATCCTTGGGTATATATTCAATAGTGACAACATCCTATTGTTCACTCTCCTATAACTTTCTCCTTATTTCTTCCTCCAAATTTTTTGATTCATTTATATCTTCTTTATTATCTAATTCAACTTCTTCCTCCTTTTCTTCTTCAGATGTTATAGCTAATAGCCCAAATACTTTCTTCATAACCAAATTTCTTTCTTGAACTACTTCCTCAATTCAATTTTTCAAAATTTTATATGCCCTTAGCTTTTGCACAAATTTCTTGGAAAAATCTCTTAAGTCTACAGACATATGTGTCTTTCCTAGAACTGGCATTATAAGGGTATTTCGCTAATTTGTCTCTCAATACTTAATGCCCATTTCCATTTGGAACCCATTTTATTATACAACTCTTTTTGTATTACCTTGCCCAATTCTATAGGTGTATACCTGAACTTTATCATCATGTCCAAAATTACTATCTCAACCTTCTCTTTATCAATTTTCTCTAGAGAATCATATTTTACATGCTTAAAACCTAAAATACCTATTGAATTTCTAATGTTATCACACACCTTTTCAATGTCCTAAGGATGTTTCTTAGGATAAATCTAAAATATTATCATGTTATCAGATTTGATTCTTTCTCCTTCATCTTCCTCTTTGTCATTGGGCTTTACTATCAGTTTCCTCCTTGATCTCTTTTTCTAACTATTTTTAGTCCCATTACCCACTTGTTTCCTCTTTTTTGGGGACTTTCCCTTAATTAGCTTTGTAATCTTTACAGTCCCTTTCTTTGGCTTGGTAGCTATAGAATTTGTTTCCTTAGATCCTTTCTCAATTACTCTCTTTTGAGATGTAGAGGAGGGAGGTGTAACTCCTTTCTTTAGATTCCTCTTGACCTTTGGATCTACAATTACAATTGTATTTTATATTAGTGCATGAGGCTTGGAAACAAGGTAATCTTTAAGAACCCCCCTCTCCAAAAAAAGATATAAAGCATCGATGAATCTTTCATAATTTTGAAAAATATATATATATATATTCATGAATCTTTGAAATATTTTATTTTTAATATTATTTACATTGCTGATTATTTTGGAATCACAATTTTTGTATAGAACATATTGGTGAATCTCAATAATAATAGAAATTTTGTTAATCACTATAGAATTTTACAAATGAAAATTGAATATTTTTTAACTTATGGTTTATTATGAGGATCATTACATTATATTTTAAATCAATAGTGAAAACTAAATATTGGTGATATATATCCCTTAAGTAACTAATAATTATGATAATTATTGGTGAATTAATTTTAATTTCTCCAATAATATATAATACTTAGGTTAATCAAATCTAATCATATATCAAATATTATGATGAATCTTTGAACATAACTTTTTAATAAAATAAATTATTGAGTAATTTTAAACAATTTATAACTAAAATTTATAAAAATATGGTGATTTAGGTAGCGTTAAATCTTAAATTATTAGCCAATTTACTAGCCAAAAATTTCTAAAATTAGCTAATTTACAAATATTATCCACTAGAAAATAGCTTTCTTGGAAACCATTAATTCATTTCCTTTTGATTCATCTTCTTCATCTTCCTCGCTCTCCTCATCTTCCCCTTTGCCTTCTATAATCTGCAAGGGTGTCTCTCCAAGTTTACCTTCAAAATCTGCTATCATATTCTTTCTTTTTATGTCCATCTTGGGCACTTTTGTTTGTATAAGCACCTTTCTCTTGATAGTTTGACATGTGGAAAATGTCTCTTTATTCTTATCAATTTATTCATCTAGTAATGTAGTAAGTGCAATAGATATATCTTCAATATTTACTTTATATTGCATTGACCTTAGCCATGCAACCCTCAGTCTAACTGCCTATGCATAGGTGAAGTCAATATCAACCATGAAACAAATGTGATGATAGTAATGATCAATGACTAAATTATGGATTCTCATTCTATTATTTATTTTTCCTTTTAATTCATCAAAATAGTCATCAAAAATAGTTTCAAAGTTTTCTCCTAATTGTTCGATGAAACTATTGATCTACTTAGTTACAAGTCTAGATTTGTCCAACACAATTTCTCCAGTGGTAGGAAATGAATTTTGTACATAAATAATATGCACAATAGCACTCAACCAAACTTACATGAGTTATTCTTAGCCATCCTAATAGCTCCAATATTTTCTACTAATTGGATCAATTGTAGCTTGGCTAGGTCATAACTATGATCCTTCTTCACAATTTTATATCCCAAATCTACTGCTATGCATGGTACATTATTCAGTCAGCCTGACTAATATAATTTGCATGCAATTACTCAAACCACAAACTCAATAACAAGATGCTCAATGGCATCAATTAACATCCCTTAGCCATTTTGTTTCACCTTGGTAATTTCTTCAATGATGTTTCTCACCTGGTAGCATATTGTCTTTACTTAATCTAGGGTATGGTACTTGATCACTTGATGAACAATTACCTTGGTTATCTTGATTGGCCCATTCTCCAACCATAACTTCATGTCATGTATCCTAATCAAAATTATTTTGATCCATTCAACCTTAAATACCTTGGAAAAATCTAGGGCATGGGTAAGCCCTTTATCTGTAACTACTTTGTTCTCTACTTTCAAAACTCCACTCTCGCACAACTAATTTCTTATTTTAAAATCACCAATTTCTCCAATATTACACATATAACATGCTCACATGTCATGCAACACGATGACTCAAGGAGGAATGGATGATAATGTACTAGATGTTCTCTAGTGATTGCAACTTTTGCATATGTAGGCTAAATTTTGGTGAAGAGCATACATCATTTCACAAAATCTGAGCTTGGATTTCCTTCAAAACTTCCTTCATTCCACTTCTAGATGTAGATGATTCCATTATGAACTAGGATTTGAAAACTTTGAATTAAATCACAAAGTAATAAACTTGATTCCAAGAAACTTTTCAACCTTACTTTCTTTTTCTTTTGTCGATAACACACCATTGAATCTAATATATTTTTGCACAAATTTCTCTATCAATCACCTTTGAATCACTCTATGAATTTGTTGATTACTAGGTGAGTGAAAATGATTTTTTTTTAATTTTATATAGTTTTAAATGGTTGAATTAGGTTGTCAAGAAATGCTTTGTACATTGGTATGTGCACTATAGTTGTCTCAATCTTAACATAAGAACTCGATTGACACAATACCTTCTTTCCATTACTCAGTCAAAACCACAACTCGATCACCATTCCCATTTCCACACTTGGCTTGGTCAACATATTAGCTCAATTTGCATGGGTGTCTAGCTCACATGAAAATACTCAATCATTATAGACACCAATACTGATGCTCCACACCTATTATATATATGAACTATTTTCTCAATTCTTGCCTCAAATCCATCCTAACACATCTTGATTTATGAAGACATGGACTTTTAATACATCTTATATTAGGAATTGGTGTATAATATAGAATTAAAATTTTTAGTTCCTTATATACCTCATTTTCTTAGTTAGAAGAAGTGTGATCATTTGATCCGTTAGATTGGGTGACCCTAGCTTCATTGGTTCTACTACTACCTACGTCTTCCTTCTTTCTCCACAATTGATTCATCTAGTTATTTTTCATCTCAACATTCTTTTCACCTTTTCTTTTTCATTGGTAGGTATCAGTGCTCTAGTACTAGAGTTTTTTCTTACATGTCCAATATTATGATAATTATAATAAAGAAAACTTACATTTTATTGAGCTCTTGAATTTACCTCTAAAGTGTGTCCTGATGTATTTTTTTGCAATATGACCATATTCCTCATAATAATGACAATTGTACCATGTGTTATAATCCCAATTATAGAAGTTACCTTATCTAGATGCCTTTCTTTGATTATTGGTTGTCTAATTCAATTTTTTCTTAGATTTATAGTCTTGAGATCTACATCTATATGTTTGAAAATTGTAGCAATATCCTTCAAATCTAGTTGTAACTTGTGTATTATTGGCTTTGGATCTATGCTCATGTTCTAGGTGTCCTTTCTTCTTGTAATTAAAACAATATCCATTGAATTTTGGTTGGTGCATCTGCTTACTAGTCTTGGTTCTGCAGATATTTTCTACATGACTTGGTTTTCCACAATGATGACGTGTAGGTTTGTTGTGCTTTGACTTTTCATTCCTATGTTCTCCACTCTTTGATGATTCTCCTTCTTCAGTAGATGATAGGTTCTTGGTATATCATAGTCCAAGGTTTCACTAGGTATTCTTGGTGTTCTCATCATTCCTCAAAGTATCTCACAACTTTATTAGGTTTGTTCATCCTCCCAATGAGTTCATTTTAAGATCTTAACTCATTCCTTAGATTTTTTGCAATTTTTAGGTCATTTCTATTTTATTCTTGATTTGCAAGTAAAAATTTATTCACTGTATCAAGTTGATTATTTTTTCAAGCTTCTACACATCAGATGTCCTTTCATCAAGTCTAGTAGCTATTTGTCCCTTGTCTTCTTCTTCCATTATTTTGTCTTCTTTGACTTTATTTTTAGTTCAATCATTTCACATAGTCTTATTGATTGAATTGCATGCTCTCTTTTTAATCCTTTGACCTCTTCATTTGGCATGTTGTTTCTCTCCAATATCTATGTTATTGTTACATCACTTTCATAGAATTTCCATTATCAAGTAGTCTTTCAGTGACTTCTTCTTAATATTGAGTGTTATTCAGTTGGATAGCGAATTCATTCCTTCTATTTAAGGATTTCTTAATTTTCTCTCTTGCTACTTCAATTTATTGTATATAATTTGTATGTCAAGCTTTTGATTCTCAATGATCTTTCCCAACTTATAAGTCTCCATCACCAAGATCTTAACCCTCAAGAGGTTAGACTTCCATAAGAGAAAAAAATTGTGATACCAATTGTTAAAAGTCTATTGAGAAGGTAAGATACTAAGAAGGGAGTGAATCAAGATCTATAAAAAAATAAAATTAAAATCTTTTTGAAACAAATCAAATATTTTTACCATTAATCCATCTCTATCAGTGTCATGAATCATAAAACCATAAATTGAAATAGATCTAACTATTCATCACATCCATAGACATGAAATTAATGTAATCACATAACACAAAAGATTTGGTTACCTAAAAACCATCCAAGATGAAGGTAAAAATGGGGTGGGAATGACACCCACAAATCTTAACTACTGTAGCAATAGAGTGTGCATATTAAGGCTATAATGTTTTATCACTTTTGGTGATCTACCTTGTGAGGGGTATACATCACTAAGATCTTACAAGACTTGTTCAGTCAACCTTGATCAAAGTATTTAAACTTATAACTAAGCACTTTTTTATAAGATTTGTATATGCATGATAGGACCACTCTATTAAACCATTTACCCTGATTCACTTGATATAATGTATCAGTATTTGATCCTTTGGTTAGCACTCTAATACTTAATTATGGATCTCCTCTTTCCAATTTCTAATCCTCTCTCTAATATGATAAATGATGGGGACACAACCCAACAACAGCATAGACACAATAGAAAGGGGAATTATATTAACTGAGAAAATATGCCAGTACAAACAGTGCAGAGAAAATAAACTTCAAAACATGCCCTGCGAGCTTACAATAGCATAAATCTGGAGAGTATTTCTCCTTTTAGCACCTCCTCTCAAGCTCCAATCCGAACTGCCTTTTACAATGCCAAAAATCTCCTTAAATAGACCCCGGAGGGTTAAGGACTAGGAGTACATTCTAGAAAGTGCTAGTAGGCATCCACCGACAAAATAGAAGGTTCCAGAAGCTGCGTTAGAAGTCGGTGCAATTCTAGAAGAATCCAGAAACGGTAGCCGAACTTCCAGGAGGCATAACTTTTGAACCGTAACTCTGATTGACAAACCGTTTACATTTTCGGAAAGCTCTCGAAGCGCTCTATAGCCCTATGGACAAGCTTTGCTCATCCCCCATTTTTTGACCCTTTTCGAGGTCATTTAATGCCCCAAACTTGACTTTGAAGCATTCTTAGGAGGTCTCCAAAACCCGAAAAACTGCAATAACTTTCAAACCATGGGGCCTTTTGACCTGATTCTTTTTTTGGAATGCTCTAAATCTCAATTACATTCATCTGGCCAAGTCGTACCTTCTAGGTCACCAAAATGATGGTCAAATTGCATGCTCCTATTTTTTCAAAATTTTCAAATGCACTGATAATTGAACTATGAGAGTTGGAACCTTTATTTGAGCCAAATGGGTATCCAAAAATGTAAAGACATAAAATAGAAACTAAGTCTAAGTACATTTTTTTGGGTGACACAGGATTGCCCTTATACCTCTGGATGCTCCTGCATCAATAAACTATGTTTTGTACTTCACTGCTTGGTTGATATGCTTGGTTCTTCCTTCTAACATCCAAACATAGCTCCTTTCACATACCTCTCTCTCTCTCTCTCTCTCTCTCTCTCTCTCTCTCTCTCTCTCTCTCTCTCTCTCGGTTTAGGGTTTAGATCCTCCTTAAATAACCAACTAGAGAAGGTTACATATCATAATTAATGATCTATATTTCTCCCTTTTGTCACTTAATCCTTCCATTTTTTTGATTGGTTATACTGCCTTTATATGGATTAATGATCTCTAAAAAAATTTGTAAACAAATTCTTAATTGTCTAAATGATGATTAAATCATGTATAGAAGTTAGCCAAAACAGTTTACATAAGTGTTTGTTTCATTCCAAACACATATAAGAAAATTAGTTTACTGAACACTTGAATACTCTGACACTCAGTCATGACTAATACTCATGTTGTCACTCAAATTCTAAATGCTCAACACTGTAATACCCCTAAATTGGAAAATTGGTTTGTTGAACCAATTTTGGTCTATCAATCTTACTCAAAGCCCTATTGTACTAGGAAATTCTGATTTCAATAATCTCTTAAGTGTCAAATACAAAAAATCCCTAATCTACATTAATCACATACTTCATTTAATTCCTAAATATTGATCAAAATTGGCTAAATTAATGTTTTAATTGAATTAATTTAATTATAAGTCTTAGTATTTTAATTTAATTAAATCTTTCCCTTTAGCTAATATACATGAGGAATTAAATATATTTGATTTAATTAAATATCCTCATTCTAATTATTGAATTTAATTATTCAATTGATTTGAATGTTCAATTATGAGGTTGTTGGTAAATAGATTTGTTCTTTCTAATTTTAACTCTACAACACCCTAATTTGTGAGTAACATCTTATGACAACATTTGGAAAGTCACTTCTGAGAAGACTTACTTTCCTCTAAATTATTAGGTATAGTTCCCTATTGTGAAATTTGCAGTGAATTTTGTTTACTCCTAAATCTAAACAAGATATGTTCTTAACCAAAGAATGGAAGAGGTAAACCAAGTCAAATCTATATGGGATTTAACTCGGGCAAGAAATAATATTTCAAGGATTGATTAAGTCTATGAACTCACACATCTTATGAACTCATAGCTAATATGCACTAAGGCTAACTAATCTATCTAGGAACTAAATTGAAAAGAGGGAGATTAAATTGAATAAAAACATCTAAAGGATCTCTTTTAAGCCCATAATGGCAATACTCATCATATTCATATCATTATTTTAAAACAGGGGAATAAAGATATGTTTTTTCCTCATTTCAATCCAAAATAAAGAGAAAACAAGCAATTAATAATTAACCAAAATGGAATAAAAAATAAATTATAGAAAAATACCATTCAATTGACTCTGCAACATCAAGTACTTAACACCAAAAATTCACAGACCCTTTATTAATCTTTCACTATCTTACATATAGAATTCTGACAACACCATTACAATGGAGGTTCAATTAGTTCATCTTCTCAAAAATGATAAATGGCAAGGAGCCAGTTCATCTATTACAATGATTACATAACAAAAATGAAAAGGTAGAATATGAATCACTTCATCTTCTTTCCTTTTTCTATTGTTTCCCTATAGGCTATGGTGGCAACAATGATTGGAATCAGCTCTTCATGTTTATGTACATGTACATTAGTGTATCTCAAGAGCCATTTAGAATTCTCTCAGGCCAAATCCTTAACGGTGCCCAACTGGTCTTGTAATTCTTCCATGGCCATGTGCACACATCCACCAAGCCTCTGAAGTTTGGAGATTCTATCTCGATGAGTAGAAGTCATTCCTGTCAGATCATCTATGAAATTGGAGAAATTTGTCTTCATGACAGTTACTCCAATTATTGCCTTCCCTTTCCCACTAGATTGTGAATCTGTATGCAAACCTCTTAGTACTTCATAATCTCTATCTTGCTCCTTCTTTACTTTGACTTTGATTTCTTTAAGTCCCTCCTCTACTACCATGATCATTTTGGATTTGAACTGCATGATCTAAAACCACTCAACTAGGGGCTCATCTCCTTTAGGAAAAATCTTTGTTTCAATAGCCTCCTTAACCTTCATGTGGATGATCATCTTTAATAGGGAAACACAATCATCACTCTTGACTTTTTTTTGCAACCAAGGTGGCTTTATTTGATGATATGTTATCTTTCTCTATTTCCAATCTTAATATGGCATTACCAATTTTCTCTATAATGGATAGTCCTTCTACCTTGATCTTCTCTCTCCACTCTCTACCGATTCACCCAAAAAGCTTATCTTCTTGGAGCTAGGAGATGAGTGCCTGGACATCTACAGTGATGGGATCTGTAGTAATGGGCATCATAAAGATGCTTGCCAAAGGGGTGACTGATTGCCTTATAAAACTATTCAATTCCTGTATTTTCACTTTCATCCAAACCTTTAACAATTTGAGACTTTCCGGGTGTCCTTTGATCACTTCATTTGTACACTTCCATAAGTTGACTTTGGTACCATATTTTGCTTCCCCAAGATCCACCAAATGCATTGTGAAATCATCTATAGTCATGTCCTCAATCCTACCTTCTTTAGTATGTTTGGCTATCTCCATTGCTAAATGCCATGTTTCAGGGTCTTGCCCAAGTATAGATAAGGTCTTTTGTTTATTAACCTTAGTTAATGCAAATCTAGAATGGATGGCAAGGGATAAGGTATCCTTGTTAGGAGCACCTTCATCCTTTCTCTTTCTCTTCCTATCTAAAGTATTGTCTAACCATGAATCTATGCCTATTACATTTGAGGTCATCCCAAGAGACTCTATGCTAAGAATTTTCCTTCTAACCAAAGTGATTGCTTTTGTGTTCAAAGAGAATGGATTCTTTTGGGCTTGTGAAATGAGCTTTGAGGATTCTTGACCTTTCTCTATCTCTGCAATCTTCTTGGCTACTTCATTTGACTTGGTGGACTCGCTATCACTACTTCATCCATCTCCTAAGTCCACTACTTGCACATGAGGGCTTCTTGGGAGGAGAAGTGTAGGGCTTGTAGATGGAACTAGACTACTATAAGATGAGGGAACCAAAGCAGCAACACTATCTTTCAGCTCATCCACCTTCTTCTTAGCCTCTAGCTAGGCACCAATCACTGGGGGAGAGTCATCCTAATAGGTCTTAGCCATAGGGATATTTTTTTCTAGAGGTTGATCACCTCTACCTACTAGTTGAGTTGGTCCTTGAGTTATGGCCAGGGTTACACCTAATGTGCAACCTTGTGAGGAAGAAGCAGGATTAACTACTAGAGAAGCATGAGTGGGGGTGCTTTTACTCTAGATTCTTCTTTCTATAGTCCACTCAACCCACTTCCTAGTCCTTTTAATAATTCAGGCCATCATGACATATAGATCTTCTCCAGTATCTTGATAAGGCTCTGAGCTGATAGGAATATTTCTCAGCTTTGTTAAATAGGTATTACTATACATATTCTTCCTATCATCTTCCACTCCCTCCACATTGATATCAAACTTATACATTTTCACTTGATCTATTGTGACTCTAGTGCAAGCATGATCACAACTCTCAAATTCATCCTTGCAATTGGCCCAGTAATCTTGAATAGTGGTGATATGTTTGATAACACTTCCAATCTACAACACCTCCCTTGCATATCCATTTGGATCAAACATAGGCCTCAAAAATTCATACATCTCTAATTTATATTTCATCTCAAACACCTTTAACATGTTCTTTGCACCAAAATTGGACTCACAACTGAAAGCTCCCACCTTCGTAGGAAACTAATACCCTTTCTTCTTTAGACTCCCACTTAGCACATTCACTTGAATTTCTCACCTCATGATCTTGATCAAACAATCATATCACTTGGATATTTTGGTAGCTTCAAGGGGAACCCATCAAAAACTATAAGATGCAAATATGAAAATGATGAGAACTAGATAAAATAACTCACAAACTAACTAATGGTCACCATAGCTTTGGGGTTGAATCTCCTTTCTGGGCATCCTTGGAGCTCCCTAAAAATTCTCATGATAAATGCATCATTAACTCTTATATACTCTTCATAACTATTTTCCAATTGCAAACATAGATAGAACTCATAAGCCTTCATGTCATCTGTGAAACTTTCTACCCTTAGGAGACTTGGTTGTAATTGTAAAGAATCTAACATGTAAATTAGAAACGAGGGCATATAGAAGGTGTTGTATAATTTCATAGCACTAAGAGAATTGGATAGAATCTTGCTTACCTTGAGAGCCCAATCAATATATTGGGTGTCAGAGTAGATAATTTGTACTAAAAAGAAAAATTGCTCAATGAAGTTTAAAGCTTCTACCTCACCTTTCAATCTATGCAAGAGAATTAGGATGTCAACAATCTTGGGCTTGAGATTAGTACCAAAAAGGGTCTTAGGAACCTTACTCTTGGCACTTTGTGGTTTTTGAAACCATAATTACATGATCTCCTTTCTCCAAACCATTTTCTTCGTGGAAAACTTAGAGATGACTCCACCAATTGTCAAATCTGAAAACTCCTCCTACTTTGAAACTTGAAGGCAATTTACCACAGTTTCTCTATCAATGGAGATCAATACTATTTCATTTATAAATACAATCTATCTAGTGTCTGGGTTATGACGATTTATGTATTCATAAATCAACTTCAGAGCTTGGACTACAACTAGAAAACCTGTTGCTTCAACTAGCCTACATCCTCGAAGCTTCTTAGTATTGGGATGAATAGGCTCTAATCTCACTCTCTTTTAAAAATCTTGCATGTCATAGAAATGAAGAGAAGTGTCCATAAAATTATATAGTGAGGACTTGATCCTATTAGAAATAACAATTACATGCAAATATAAATAATATTAGAAAATAATAGATCACATAGAGAAGAACACAAGACACTAGGATTTAACGTGATTCACCCAATCCCTGGGCTTCATCCACCAAACAAAAAGTTTGATATTATTATGATCTAGTGATTACAACCTGATTACAATATGTAATCCCTTACAGCTCAATACCGCCACAAGAACCAATTTTGCATCACCTACTATGAAACAATCCATAACCCTAAACCCTTTTATACAAGTATTTTTACCACTTTAGGGTTACAATTAATAATTACATGTCAGCCCAAAATCGTAATAAAATAGGGCCCAAAAAATTTATAGTACTTCCCTGATTAGTCACCACAATCTTACATATCCCATTCAATCTATTGAAACCTGCAAATCTAGTTTCCATTCTATTTGAAAATGAATTTTGAATCTATAAAATGAAAGGAATAGCAAATGTGCATTTACTAGCCTTTTGAAAAAGTAACATAATTTTAATAGAATAATAGTTCAAGAAAGAATGGTAGTTTTGTAACTGTTCATGTTTCCACCTATGTAGGGACTCCAATTCACTCGTTGATCTTTCGAATTCACGCCACACAAATGAATTCAAGGAGAGATCCATTAGAATAGTAAATGCATAGTTTTAATGGGTATTAAGGTGTATTTTCACTATTCCATTGGTCCAATGGTGACTTTTATCTCTCATATTTACTTTCCCATTTTCCATTAAGATTCAAGAAGTTATGAATAGAGTACTCTATAAGAAAATATCTACTGAATCAATTTTTTCTTAATAGATCTTTCCTGCAATAGTTAGATTATTTCCATTATCAGCTTGAGATGTTTTGCACATGAAATATGGGTTTAGTCTACTCACCAACTTGATTTTCTTTAAAATCTAGAAAACTGTCCTCATGGGTTAAAAATCCACTAAGGAGAAGACGATTTCCATTTCTCTGCCCAGGCTTCACTTTTAAGTTTACCTTTGATTATGTTTTCCCTTGAGTTTGAAAATGTAGAGAAGTAGTGTACAAAACCATTAGGGGCCCACCTCTTTTTTCTTTTCCTTCAAAATTATCTTTTGCAGGAAACGGACTTCATGGGTTGAAAACTTGTTGAGGAGAAGCTAGTTTCTAGTTTTCCATGTGGAATGATTACAAGAGCTTAAACAAATCTTGAATGCTTCTTGAGATAGATAATTGTAAGAGTAACATTAATTTGTGATAGGGCACCTTATTATCCTCTTATTTTGACTCGTATACATCATTTGGTGCTCTTCACAAAAAATTTTGTTCATGGGTTGAAAACTTGCTGAGGAGAATATGAAGTCCAGATTTTCACAAGCTTCCATTCTTATGGAAAAAATGATGGGCCGCAATCCAATACAACTCTTGCGAATAATATATGCTTGTTTCATGAATCTCCATTGGATTAGGTACTAAGCTACCCATAACATCCCTTGACACAAAGGAAAGAAACCACCCAGTTATTGAATGTGGAGAAGGGAAAAATGAAAAATCTGATGAAGATTTCTTCCACCTAAGGGGACTTAGACTTGAATACACTTAAGACATTACTAAAGCACAAATTTCCACTTTTAAAATTGGTTATAGGATGAAAAGTGGTGCATCAGAGGTCATATTTAATTTCCTTAAATCAAATATCTTCTCCAATATTCTCTCTTCAGTTTAAAATTGGAAACTTTATTTGACATCTCTTGCTCTCTCATCCTAATGATGGATCACGTAGTGTGATTCGAAACATTGATGACAAAAATCTCCACACAATCTAATCCAGAAACTGATTTACATAACATTGAGTTAACTTAAATAGAAAAGGAATTAAAATAGGTAACTCCTTATTCCACTCAAAAGTAATCAATTAACTTCCTTTTCATAAGGAAGCTTTCTATTCTGGCTAAATCTTCTTCAGATTTCAACCATTCATTTAATTTGATCTCAACCACTAATCAAGTTCTTGGATTCTATTTAAGAAACCCTCAATTCCTCATTTCAAAAGAGGCACATGAATATTATCTAATTAATGTCAATTTGATTACTCAAGTGTATTGCATTCAAATTTTCTATTTCTTTCATATGCTCATTATTTAGATTAAAATTCATTCATCTAGTTCTTATTTTCAATTATTCTTAGATTATTTTCAATTTCATTTAGATTAATTTAATGTCTTTACATTTGAAAAATATCAAAAATATAAATTAGATTGCATTTGCATTTCTTTCAAAATCCTTCATATTAGTTTAGTCTGGTTGTTGATCTCTCAATTATGAGAGTGAATAACAAAACCATGTCTAATTAGAAGTCAACAGATCACTTTGTTGGGTCATACCGAATAGACAATCCCATGTTCATTTCAGGATGTTTCTAGAATGTAAGGATCATGTTGAAGTGTGTGGTTAATTTAGAGGCCCACAAAAGTGCATACATCTTTGGCACCCAACATGGGGCTTATATTGATATTTAGCCTCAAATTCTCACTTTTCATATGCTAATTAATTTTTACCAGCAAGTTTTTAAAAAAAAATTCATATCTCCAAAAAGTCATGGAAATTATTAATAAAATTTGTTTTGCAAGTTTATCTTGATGTTTTCAAAAATAAAAATAAAAAATTGAATTTTGTTGGATTGATTTTTGATATTTTTTTATTTGTATGATTTTTCATTGAAAAAACATTTTAGGCTCAAATTAAAAAAGTGGGAAATGATTTTTTTCTATAGATTTATGTACACATGTGAAGCTCAAAACAAAAACAAAAAAAAAATCAGATTTTTTAGGTTAAATTTCCATTTTTAAAAATTTTAATGTTATTTCTCATTAAAAAAATCATTGTGGGCACAAATCATTGACCTCAAGAAACAAATATTTTTTGTTGGTTGATATGGTTATGTGCGGCTCATAGAAACAATTTTAGATTTTTCTAATCAAAAATCTATTTTTAATACAAAATTTATGATTTTCCATAAAAAAATCATTTACCACTAAAATCATGAAATTGTGATCTAGAAATTTTATTGAAGATTTAGGATGCTTTTAGGAACTTCCAATAACATTTTCAAATTTTTTTGATGAAATTTCTATTTTTAATATTTTTTTATGATTTTTCATTAAAAAAAAATAATAATTTATGACACAAATCACAAAATTTTAATCTAAAAATTTTATTACAAGTTTGGGATGCTATCAGGAGCTCATAGTAAAAAATTAATATTTCATTGCTCTAAATTATATTTTTAATAATAAAAAATTATGTATTTTCATAAAATAAAAAATTAACTCATAATGCAAATCTTTGAGTTTTAATCAATTTTTTATTATTATTGCAAGTTTGTGGAAAGTGGTGAGGAAGAAAACATGGGAAAACTTTAAATTAGGAAGGAATGAACTTGAATGATTAATCATTTATCTTTGAATGAAAGTTGCAATTAAGTTCAAAATCCAAACACACTCTTGAATGTCTTCAAACTTAAAATAATCAAATTCAATCTTGAGTGTCTTAATAAATTGACAAATCTTTCATTGAATTAATGTTGCTAAAATCAATCTTGAATGCTATGAACTAAATCTAAATTTTTCATTGGAAGGCATGATAAAACAAAATCTTGAATGCTTAAAGGAAATTTACATGCTTTCATTGGAATGAATCTTTAACACTTAAGTTTGGTGCTTAGAAAGAACACTCATTCAATATTGAATGCATAAAGAAATCAGCTCTTTTCCCTATCATTTTCTTATTTTGATGATGCTCAATTTACTTTTGTTGGCGAACTCTCAATTTCTTATGTTGATTGTGTTGTAAGTTGGAAAGAATCTTGCATGCTAAATATGAGTGTCTTCAAGGGTAGATTACAAAATCTAAAGATTCATTGGGAAAGAACAAGTGTTTTTTCAAACCCCCAGGCCACTTATGTATTCACTCCTCTTGTGCATTTGGGTGGTCTTGAGTGCAGAAGAAATAAGTGGACTTGTTTTATTTTTAGGAGGCCTGCTTGGGGATTTCATCACCCCTTGGGATGACCTCAATCCTATGTTCTAGTGGAGTATAAATATCAGGAGGTGAATCAAAAGAGACCTCTCTTGGAAGTATAATCTTGTCACTCTTGGCTAAGCCCCAAAGAAATTTATACCTTTGGGAAGTAAAGGTGGAAATTTGGGAGACCATCTCCTCCCAACTGTGTGGTATTATTTTCTTTCATCTACAGGTTTGGGCCTCACGTACCTTGTGTATATCTAAGACACTTTATAGTTGATCTTTTTATATCCCAGTTGAAAGTCTTGATAGGATTTTTGATGTGTTTAGTGTGCTTGATTATTCAAATTCCAAAATCTGCATAAACATCAAACAAGTCAAAACTAGTGAAATGGTGAGTTAAACATATGATGAGAAACTTCTTGAAAGCAATGACTACACTATCTTCTTGAATCTTCACTAGTCAATGACTCCCTACACAAATCTATTTTCAACCATCTAAAACAAAATTATCTTAGTTGAACACTTATGACCCACATATGGACTAGTCTCTTTGCTCTACTATTCTACTTGTTCTATTGTGTTATTCTCCATTGTTGTCATTATAGTCAATCTCTCGATTGTTCTAGCCACTCTTTTGACTATTCATATCTTGGAGAGAATCACCCTTATTGTAACTTGCACCTACTTTGAGATGATGTTTATGTATGGTCTTAGTCTGAACCTATCAAACCTTTAATGTCATGTTGTTCACATAAACCTAGGACATCACAATGGTTAACAACAAGTGTACTACATCCAACATTCCTAGTGAGGAAGAAGCAATACTTATTAAAAACATGAAAAAAAAAATCCAAACAATAAATATCAAACTTCAAAGACTAAAGTAAGAAGAGGACATATCATTGAACAAATTCTCCTAGCAATATTATTTACCTTCTTCTAAAGACAACAAACCATCAAGTTTCTATGATGTTGAATCCAAGTCATCTAAGAACAATGCACAAACACCCAAGAAATCTAGAAGTATCTTCAAATAAAAGCCTTGGGAAGCTAACCCAAAGTGTGATTTCACTCCTTTGGGAAGATCTTATTAATCAAATTTGGCAGAACTTCTTCAAAAGAAATTCATTGTTTTACCTAAAGTCACTTTGGCTAGAGTCTTCTTTATGAGTGATTATTGTGCCTATCATAGACATAATCAACATAAAACTTCACATTGCATGGAGTTGAAAAATAAAATCCAAGATCTATTTGATGTTGGCATAATTCAAAAACTTAAGAACTTATCTATCAAAGATGCTACTATCAAGCTTGATCAACATCATGAAACCATGTCTAGTAATGGTTCAAATGCAACTTCTACTTCTTCCAACATGCCATCACCTTCTAAAGTGTCTAAGCTTTCCAACATGCCTCCACCAAACAAAGCACATAATTCTTTTTCTATTGATTATGTGTACCCACAAGGGCTGCCTCTAAAAGAAACCCAAGCTAATCTTGACTTAGCTAAAAACATCTCCCATTCTACTCAAACTAAATATCCAAAACCTTCATATACTGCTACTCCTATTATTCCCACTCCAACTAGCCCTTCACTATCTCTTCAAGATCCCACAATGAAAGCTCCACATTCTACCTTATCCTTAGAAGTGGATCCATGTCAAGAGGATTTTAAAAAATCTAAAGATCAAGATCAAGAACCCTCTCATATCCCTCAATATGTCATCCCTCCATCTCAAGAACCACATAGTCCTCCATCTCCCATATCATGCCTCTCTACTAGGAAAGATAGGATATTCCTTCCACCATCCCTAATGAGATTACTAAAGATCAAGAGAAAAATACTTTTCCTATGCTATCCAAAAATCCTTGTCAAGATCAAAGTATCCCCTCTTGTTCTACTTCTCCATACTCACTTCAAAATTATACTCAAGCTTTAAGTTCTTCTATCAAAGGTGTTGCTCCTATTAAAGTTATTCACATTCCTTTAAATGGCCTAGGTGATGTTTCTCACTCTAAGGATGTTGATATCAATATCCACTATCCATTTATATCTTCTAAATATATTCTTGGTCCTTATCCATCTAAGATAAAGCCTTCAAACCTTCCACCTATTTTGGGTCCTTATGTTCCTCCATCTCCTAATTCAACTATTAACTCATTACCTACTTCTCCTACCCTACCTCAAGATCAACAAAGACACAAGTCCTTGAGTCCTTCACATAAAGCATTCCATCTAAACCAACCATATTAAACTTCTTCATCCACAAGTCCTAGCCTTTTGGAAGCAATTTGGATGATCAACTTAAAAATAAACATGAGAATCCATTTACAAATGATCACTATGTCTCCTCTAATTGAAATGTGAATGCAAAAATAGAATTGTTCAAGAGACCACAAAGGTCCACTAGAAAAAAAACAAAATCAAAGAAAATATAGGTTCTTAAATCCATCATTGAAGAAATATGCTCTAAAGCATCAGAAAGTGAAGAAAACTCTAAATCCATATAGATTCCCAAGTCTCTCTTGAAAGACTTGAATATTGAAAAAAATTCAAAGTTAACATTCTAGCTTCCAAAGGCTTTCACTTCATCTTCTTCTAGACATTTTTCTCAAAACATTCTGAAGACTTCCACTCCATCTTACTCCAGAATTATTCTACCACCTTATACATCAAAACCTCAAAGTATTTTGTCCATATTTCCTCCATCATTCCACTAACCTTCAAGGTGTTTTTTAATGTTGATCTTTTCCACTTTTTCTTATACCCTTGCACATCCCTTTCAATACCCTATTACCTATCCTTCCACCTTATATCCTAACACCTTGTATCCTTCCATTCCATTTATCTCATCCATGGCCTAAAACGTTATCCTTCGTATATATTTTCTACTATCTCCCTTCCATTACCCTATCAACATCTTTGAGAATACATTTCTATGGTCTTGGCTTATCATAACTTCTCCTTCTAATAGGAGTACTATTCAAATTGAAAAAGGCTTGAATTCTTTCCAAAAAAATGTAAAATTCCAAAAAAAAAAGTGCCTTGGTGAAAACCTAGAAATAGGCAGCTTGGTAGCAAAAGTAAAGATAAATAAATGCATTCTATAGTGAAAACTATTTCTTGTGGCACCTTGGACAAGTACCATGATGAAAAATTAGCAAATAGGAGTCATGCATAATTCTTCCATAATCCATCTTTCCTCTTTGATTTTGATGCCTTTGAGTTATTTGTGAGCATGGGTTATCTGATCCACTAGCATTCTCATCACCATTCTTCTTATCATAAGTCACTCACTCATAGCCTCCATTATCCTTAATTTTACTCATGTTATCCTATCACTATCCTATCCACTTGACCCCTTGGTCGCGATCAAAAGAAAAAGAAAAAAATGGTTCTTAGAGGGCACTTGACATGTCCACTCTTTTGGATTACTTGCTTTCATGACATCATTCTATCTCATTCGTTGACTTTCATTGATTATCCAAAACTCACTTCATATGGCTATCTTACATTTTCCCTAGTTTGGGTACTCTAGGAGAGCCAGTTCTTAAGGATCACTTTCACTTTCTTCACATTCCTTGCCTATCCATCTCTACTTATCCACTAGTTTGCTACTACATCTTGTCCTACACCTTGCTAGACATTGGAACAAAATGATATGATCTTTCTTGAGAGCTAGTAATCTCAAAAAAAATTCTAAAATTTTCAAAATGTCCTTAAAAAGTCTTAAAATTGCAAAAAGTGTTGGAAATGATTGAAATGATCATAAGAAAAGTTGTTGGAATAATATATGGAACTGGTAAAGAATATCCTCAATCATTGTTTTGTCATTGATGTCAAACTTTCTACTTGTAGGAATGACAATTGCTTTAGTGATCCAAATACTGTCAATTAGTTGATTGTCAAGGAGAAGGCAATCAATAAGATGCAACTAGAACACCTAGAGAAAGGTTGAAGTTATGATGTTGTAATGAAGTACAAGGATCAGCTAAGCCATTGATGAAAAAGTGTATTTGATGACATACTATAAGATACAAAGAATGGGCACACTGAAACATATCAAAGATTTAAGGTTTTAGCTAAGTCTTTTGTAAAGCTCAACTAAGTTCATTAGAGAGAAGGAGCTGAGCAAGCTAGTAAGATCCAAGAAAATTCCTAGTTAATGCCAAGTAAACTTTAGATGCCGAGTAAACTTCAGATGGCGAGTAAACTTCAAATGTCGAGCAAGTTCAGATGCCGAGTGACACAGAGTTTATCAAGTGCCGAGCAGAACCAAGTGTTGAGTAGGTATAGGTGACGAGTAACACAGAGGTGTCAAGCACCAGTAACTCAATAATGCCGAGTTGCTACATTATTTTGAAAATTGAAGATTTGCCAGATCTAGTCTAACAAGGTTGTTATCTAGAAATTTGTGAATTAAAAAGAAGATAAGAATGATGAGCTGGTGGTACAGAACACCATTTAGAACATTTTTAAGGATACAACTGGCAAAGTTTTTAGAAGAGAACAAGATATGGGGTAGATACATTGTATCCTACCTAATCCATTTTGAAACCCTAAAATTGGAGAGGGAGAATTGAGTAGTAAAGGAAAATCAGATTTCTATTTAAGAAGACATAAGTTAATGAAAAAGAGAGAGAGGAGGTCAAGCATAAAAGCATGAAGTACTGAAGAAGGTGCTAAGAAGAAGAAATCACAGGAACTCTGTTTGGATAGATGATCATAAGGATGATTGCATTGGTAGAATGAGTAAGAAGACTCAAGGAGATGAAGCCTAAGAGGAAGACAAGAAGTCAGAGCTAGAGTGGTTGAAGCCAAGCATAAGGATTGAACTGAAAGTGTGATCTGAAATCTGCAAAGTATGTTGTAAGTTATATCAGATCAAAAGACCATTATTGTTACTTTCTAGCAATTATAATAGTAAGTTTAAATCCTATGGACTTAGGTTGTTTTAATAGCCATAAGATAAATCCTTTAACAAGGTGACATTCCAAGCGAATGTTCTAAAGACCTTTAACCAGGCCCATTCCTAACAGTTTGGTGAAATCCTCTAATAGGGTCACATTTAACAGTGTGTTGTAAGCCTTTAACAGGGCAGGCTTTTAACAAGGCATCATTTCAGAAGAGTGAGAATTAAGTAGCATGTTACTGGTGATTTTTCTCAAATTGGGTTTCCATGTAAATCATTGTGTCATGTGTTGATCTTGGATGTTTTATCTTTGCATATTGATTTACTGTAACTTGCTTATATGATTGATTTAAGTTTGGATAGATGAAAAGTGTATGGATTCATTAAAAGTAGTAAAAAGGTATTAATAAGGGCATTTGGACCTTGGATAACTAATTCACCCCCCCCCCCCCCCCTCAGTTATTCTAAAGAATTCTAACAATTGGTATCAGAGCCTGACTGCTGATTCAGTTTAAAGGGACTACAAGCATAAAAGATCAAAATGCCAAAGAGAGAAGTTTCCAAGCTCAAAAAAGACAACTTTGTTGCATGAAAAATTTTGATAAAGCTACATCTTGGATCCATAGGAGATTATGCCCAAAATTCAATTGTCACTGAATATGTAGATCCAACAAGTGCTCCTACTACAGAAGACATGAAAAACAAGCAAAAACACAATCAGACAATGCTGGAAATTGCCTCTGCACTCAGCTATGCTGAATTTGATGATATCAAAGGATGTGACACTGCATTCAAAATGTGGTAAGCCCTATCAGACATCTATGGAGGAGATCAGAATGTATAAAGAGAAAAAAGAGAAAGTCTCAGAGGAAAGTTTGATGACATGAAAATGGAAGAAAATGAGAATGCTGCTCAGTATGGTGCAAGAATAAAGGAAGTGGTAAGTGCAATAAGATGCTTGAGTGGTCAACTGGATGAAGATACTGTTAATAGTAAGTTCTTAAGAACCTTGCTCCCTATCTATGCTATTAGAGTATCAGCAATACAAGAGCTAAGATGTATACCAGGAAATAATCTAAGTTTTGAAGGTATAATTGGTAGACTCACTGCATTTGAGTTATCTAACTTTGACAACTACAGACCTGAAAATGTTGAATCTACTTTTAAGGACAAGTTATCACTGAAAGATGCTGAACAAATGAAATCAAAGAAAGGAAGAAAAATTAAGTATGTATCCAGTGATAGTAGCACTGATGAGGAAGATGTGGAACAATTGAAAGCATTGCTAGCTAGAAGATTTCATAGGGGCAAAGGAAAATTCAAAGGTAAGATGCCTATCATTTGTTTCAATTGCAATGACGTAGATCATATTGCTGCAAGGTGTCCATAGAAAAAGGATTCCAAGGAAGGCAACAAATATAGAAGAGATGATGACAAGAGAGATTACAAAGAAAAAGGTAAGAAGTGTTATATTGTTGAAGAAAATTCTGATGACAATGATGATGAAGTTGTTTATGTAGCCATGAAGGACCAATCTGATGAAGAAGAGCCCACAGCACTGGTAACATGTATAAACAAGAATGACAGATGGATCATAGATAGTGGATGCTCACATCACATGACAAGAGACAAAAGTAAGTTTGTTAACTTTACTCAGTATGATGGAAATAGTGTTAGATTTGGTAATGATGCTCCATGTCAAATCAAAGGAAAAGGTTCCATTAAGCTCACAGAACAAATTTCATGTGACAATGCATACTATGTTGAAAGATTAAACTACAATTTATTGAGTGTCTCATAGTTAGGCAATATAGGTTGCAACGTAGAATTTGGAAACAAAACTGCAAAAATCTATGATACTGATGGTAAACTGATAAGAAAAAGAGATCAAACAAAGAGTAATTTGTTTTACCTTGATATGGATGATGTTTCTTGTTTATTTGCAAATTTTGATGATGAATGGTTATGGCATAGAATATTATGTCATGTAAACTTTGAAAATCTAGTCAACATCAGTAAAATGAAGAAAGTCAGAGGTTTACCAAAATTGAAGAAGCCTGACAATATCATGTGCAAACAATGTCAGCTAAGAAAGATGACAAAGTCAAGTTTCAAAAGAAAAAACTATACATCTAAAGAGATACTTGAGTTAGTTCACACTGACTTATGTGGTTCAATGGAAATACAAAGCTATAGAGGAGATAAATACATAATGCTATTTGTTGATGACTATTCTAGGATGATGACTATTATATTCTTTTAAAAAAAAATTGATGCTTTTCAAATGTTTAAGTGGTATGTTGCTAGAGTTGAAAAGGAAACTAAAAAAAGCTTGAAATGCCTAAGATCAGATAGAGGTGGTGAATTTACATCAAATGAATTCGAGATATTTTGTAATGATAAAGGAATCAAAAGACAAACGTCAGCTCCTAGAACTCCTCCACAGAATGGAATTGCTGAGAGAAGAAATAGATCTATGATTGACTGTGCCAGAACATTAATGATGGAAAAGACTATTACTCTAAAATACTAGAGAGAAGCGATAAGTGTAGCTGTTCATACACTGAACCGAGTACAAGTCAAGAAAGGTACAAATACAACACCTTTTGAATTATGGTATGGTTACTCACCCAATGTAAAATATTTCAAAGTGTTTGGTTGTAAATGCTTTATCCTTAAAGATGCTAGAAATGGAAAATTTGATGCAAAAAGTGATGAAGGCATATTTCTTGGTTATTCCACTAGAAGTAAGGCATATAAGTGCTTGAATACTAACACTAACAAAATTGTGGAAAGTGCAAATGTAAATTTTGATGAGCACATAAAATTTCAAGTTGAAGTACCAAAAAAAATGGAAGAGTATAGAACCTTTGTGTATTCTTATGAAGGAATGACTGTTGATAAGGATGATGTCAATCAAATGAAAACTCAACAAAAAATTTTAGTCGCAGCCGAATCTCAACCAGTGAATGCCGAGTATATGGTGCATTACAAGATGATGATTGGTATAAAGCTATGGAAGAGGAAATTGATCAAATAAGAAAAAACAAAACCTAGAGTTTGGTTCCTAGACAAACTGACAAGAATATGATTGGCACCAAATGGGTATTTAGAAACAAACTAGATGAGAATGGTGAGATTACCAAAAATAAAGCTAGACTAGTATGAAAGGGTTATGCTCAAGAAGAAGGAATAGACTATGGGGAAACATTTGCCCCTGTTGCTAGAATGGAAGGAGTAAGAACTTTACTTGCATATGCTGCCTACAAAGATTTTCAAGTATATCAGATGGATGTAAAATCTACCTTCTTAAATGGTATACTAGAAAAAGAAGTCTACATTGAATAACCAGAAGGATTTGTTGATGAAAACAATAGGGATATGGTGTGTAAGCTACATAAAGCACTCTATGGTTTGAAACAAGCACCTAGAGCATGGTATGAGAGACTTCACAAGTATCTAGTGCAAATTGGATTTGAAAGAACTGATGATAACAACAACATGTACATCAAAACAGAAGAATGTAGAGACATTATTGCATCTGAAATATTTGTGGATGACATAGTGTTTGGTGGTAAGGAAGTACTTTGCAAAAGTTTTTCTGACAAAATGAAACATGAATTTGAGATGTCTATGTTTGGAGAAATCAAATTTTTTGTTGGGTTGCAAGTACATCAACTCAAACATGGAATATTTGTTACACAATCAAAATACATCAAAGAAATTCTTAAAACATTTGGATTGGAGGAATCCAAATCAGTTAGCACACCAATGGCAACAAAAAATAAGCTGTCCAAAAATGATGAGTCAGCTGAAGTCAATCAAACAATGTACATATCCATGATTGGAAAACTATAATGTGTTGTACATAGTAGACCAGACATAGCATTAGCAGTTGTAATAGTGGCTAGGTTCTCTGCTAATCCTAAATAAAATCATCTCATAGCAGTAAAAAGAATAATGAGATATCTTAAAGGAACTGATAACTTTGGTCTATACTACAAAAAAAATAAAAAATTTGAGCTCAATGCATATACAGATGCAGATTGGGGAGAAAACATTGATGATAGAAAAATCACAAGTGGAGGTGCATTATTTCTAGGCAAAAGGCTGGTCACCTAGACTAGCAAGAAACAAACATGTACATCCCAGTCCACTGCAGAGTTAGAATATGTGGCAGCTGTAGTCAATTGCACAAACATTGTATGGCTCACACATCTATTGAATGGAATGAAAGAAGAAGTAACAAAACTTTTGATATTGTATTGCGATAATACAAGTGCTATAAACATATCCAAAAATCTAGTGATGCATGCAAAAACCAAGCATATTACAATCAAGTATCATTATGTCAAAGAATTGGTAGAAGACAAACAAGTAAAGTTGGAATACATTCACACAAAGGAACAAATTGCAGATATTTTCACCAAACCATTGCCCAAAGATGCCTATGAATATCTTAGAGGCAAGTTGGGGGTAATACCCCTAACTCAAGCAGTTTAAGGCAACAAGGAAGCTGCCTTGCATCAACAAGAATAAATCATTGAAATATTAATAGGTTGGTGCAAAGGATGACAGCATGAGCAGAAATTCCAAATCAGTCACAAGCATGGTGACAGAGGGAGAAAATCAACAAGAAGCCAAATCTTATATTTTGCATGATACAAATGCTACATCTTTGGCATTTATGTCAAAGAGGGAGAAATATGGAAAAATCTGATCAATACAAAGAAAGAGGGAGATATATGAGATCAATAGTAGTAAAAATGAAGCAAGACAACATATACAATCTTGGTAGTAACTAAGTTGATTAATTGATCAGTTTGATTTGCCATCAATGCCAAAGAGGGAGATTGTTGGAAATGATTGAAATGATCATAAGAAAATTTGTTGGAATAATATATGGAACTGGTAAAGAATGTCCTCAATCATTATTTTTTCATTGATGTCAAACTTGCTACTTGCAGGAATGACAATTTCTTTAGTGATCCAAATACTATCAATTAGTTGATTGTCAAGGAGAAGGCAATCAATAAGATGTAACTAGAACATCTAGAGAAAGGTTGAAGTTATGATGTTGTAATGAAGTACAAGGATCAGCTAAGCCATTGATGAAAAAGTGTATTTGATGGCATACTATAAGATACAAAGAATGGGCACATTGAAACATATCAAAGATTTAAGGTTTTAGCTAAGTCTTTTGTAAAGCTCAACTAAGTTCATTAGAGAGAAGGAGCTGAGCAAGCTAGTAAGAGCCAAACAAATTCCTAGTTAATGCCGAGTAAACTTTAGATGTCGAGCAAGTTCAGATGTTGAGGGACATAGAGTTTATCAAGTGCCAAGCAGAACCAAGTGCTGAGCAGGTATAGGTGACGAGTAACACAGAGGTGTCGAGCACCAGTAACTCAATAATGTTGAGTTGCTGCATTATTTTGGAAATTGAAGATTTGCCAGATCTAAGCCAACAAGGTTGTTATCTAGAAATTTGTGAATTAAAAGGAAGATAAGAATGATGAGCTGGTGGAACAGAATACCATGTAGAACATTTTTAAGGATACAACTAGCAAAGTTTCTAGAAGAGAACAAGATATGGGGTAGATACATTGTATCCTACCTAATCCATTTTGAAACCCTAAAATTGGAGAGGGAGAATTGAGCGGCAAAGGAAAATCAGATTTCTATTTAAGAAGACATAAGTTAATGAAAAAGAGAGAGAGGAGGTCAAGCATAAAAGCATGAAGTACTGAAGAAGGTGCTAAGGAGAAGAAAGCATAGGAACTCTGTTTGGATAGATGACCACAAGGATGATTGCATTGGCAGAATGAGTAAGAAGACTCAAGGAGACGAAGCTTGAGAGGAAGACAAGCAGTCAGAGCTAGAGTGATTGAAGCCAAGCATAAGGATTGAACTGAAAGTGTGATCTAAAATCTACAAAGTATGTTGTAAGTTATATCAGATCAAAAGACCATTATCGTTACTTTCTAGCAATTATAATAGTAATTTTAAATCCTATGGACTTAGGTTGGTTTAATAGCCATAAGATAAATCCTTTAACAAGGTGACATTCCAAGTGAATGTTCTAAAGACCTTTAACCAGGCCCATTCCTAACAGTTTGGTGAAATCCTCTAACAGGGTCACATTTAACAGTGTGTTGTAAGCCTTTAACAAGGCAGGCTTTTAACAAGGCATCACTTCAGAAGAGTGAGAATCAAGTAGCATGTTACTGGTGGTTTTTCCCAAATTGGGTTTCCACGTAAATCATTGTGTCATGTGTTGATCTTGGATATTTTATCTTTGCATATTGATTTACTGTAACTTGCTTATATGATTGATTTAAGTTTGGATGGATGAAAAGTGTATGGATTCATTAAAAGTAGTAAAAAGGTATTAATAAGGGCATTTGGACCTTGGATAACTGATTCACCCCACCCCCGCCTCTCAGTTATTCTAAAGAATTCTAACAATAAGTCCTAAAAAAATTGTTATCTTGGTGAAAACCTAGCAATAGGCACCTTGGTAATACCAAAAAAAATACAAAAATACAAAAAAATCAAAAAGAGAAAAATACAAAAAAAAATTGCAAAAGTCAAAATTTTGAAAAAATAAAAAAGTACCATTGATGAATATTTGGAAATGGGCATCATGGTATCAAAAATAGAATCTATGCCAAGAAGGTGAAAACCTAGTAAATAGGCACCTCTTGTTTCAAAATTATATATCTCACAGCGCCTCTTCTGGCTCTTGTACAATTACTTTCCTACTTTAGTTTGTTGCTTTCTCTCATGCATACATGGATTGAATCTTGTCATAGACTCAGGGGAAACACCCTACAATTTCATAGGAATCTCTTTCGCGTCAGTCTTTAGTTGTTCTAACTACATCTACCTATTGTTTCTTGTGTCACTTTTGAGATTAATTTTATGCAAGATCTCTCTTGCATTAGTCACCAGTTGTTCTAATTGCATCTGTCTATTGTCACTCAATTTCTTACTAAGGTTCTTCTTACTAAAGATTCCTCTTTGACTTTAGTCACCAATTTTTCTAACTGCACCTATCTACTATTGTCACCCTACTAAAGATATTTCTTGCTTATATGTTCTAAACATCAACACTTGACATCAATCCTATAACACAAACACTAAACTGAAATTGTTGAACTTGTTTGGAATATGTTGAACTTTTCTTTCCTTGTTTGTTTTTCTTTCTTTATCATGTCTCTTAGAGCAACTTGATGATGTCTCTTTTGACTAGAGAAGTGAGGATTGAGGGCATGATCTTTTCTTTTCTTTCTATTTGTTGGTCTAGTTCCAATAATTTGAAGCATCCATATAAAACGGGTGTCCATTGTAAGAGCTTCTATCTCATATTGGATGGCCATGTGTACCTTGAATCATTTTATATTGACTGGTTACTAAGGTTGGTGTTTTTCCTTTCTTGTTTGAGTGAATTCTCTATACTATAGTAAATATTGATACTTGCCCTATTAAGTGAGCCTATAGGTTATTGTGAGTATATTTAGCACACTTTTGTATCAAGTTACAAATACAAGTGTCATTATAGATAGAATACTTACTAATTAATTAGCATAAAAAGGATCTCTTGTGTGTCTAGTTTGTCTACATGCAAGAAACATTGTATTCATCCTAGCATTTATGATCTAATGCTTACGTTAACTTGCTACATTAAAAGGGACAAATATTATGGTCATCCTGACTTCTTGTGCCTTAATTCTTACATTTAATCTCAAAAAAACTAAGACACATATTCATATTCCCATGATTACAATTTTAGTGTGAATTGTATGGCATTTTTGGGTCTAACTAAACACTTAGTGATGATAATTCTATGAGTTTAGTAACTAGACCTAGGGATGCATCTAACATAGGATTATATTGCATACTCCACTTTCATAAGAGCACATGTTGATCACTACTTTACTTGCATCTTTCGGCATAAGAGGTTGTCATTTTCTTCAAAGTATCATGTTTCTTCACAACTGCACAAATGATTGATTAAACACCCTCTTGGCTACTTTGAACCCATTTTTGAGATCAAATTCAAAATTTAACACACTTAAACAACTCAAAAACACACTTTAAAATTTTGGGACCAATGCAATTGAATGCTTGTGTAGTTAAATTTTTACTAATACTTTGTGAATCTTGGAATATTTTCACATCACATTTTCTTCAAATTTTTTTAAAATTTATGGGAAAAAGTCAACTCTAGTCAACTTTTGTCAAACTTAGTCTTTTAGACCTCAAAATCACTTTGAATCAACTTCAAATTTTCTTCAAAACCTTTTGACCTCTGCTACATTCTTCTAAATCTCATATTTCTTTAGTATCTCTCAATATACTAGTTTGCATCACTATTCTAGTGTGTCATCTTTCGATTTCCTTCCTAAAGGGGGCAAGATGATTACATCATTGAATCTTTCAAAACTAGCTTCAACTCAATCTAAATCTTATGTCCTCATCACTCGGGGCATCTCATCACTTGAGGCATCTTGTCCCCCTCTTTCATAATGGTCCTTATCAAATTTTGATGGACATGTATTGGAACAGTCTAACCTTGACTCCTAAGGTTCAAGCCTCATTCTAGGGATGATTCTATGACTTGTAATAGGTCTTGTTATCTCTTTCATGTACCAGCATTCAGGTTTTCTATTTGGACTCTAGGGGATTAAGCTACATTATGGAGATAATTCCAATTTCCTGCTAGGGATTAAGATTCATTTTGGAGATAACTCCAAATTCTTGCTAAGGATTAAGCTTTGTTCTGGTGATAATCCTAACTCTTGCTGAGAATTAAGCCTTGTTCTGGGGATAATTCTAAGTTCTTACTTTTGTTCACTATTCAATGGACAAGTATTAGGAAAGTCTAACCATAACTCCTAAGGGTTAAGCCTTTTTTGGGGGATAATTCTATGAATCATGATTAATCTTGTCATCTTCTAATGAACAGGTATTGAGACAATCTAACCTTGACTCCTAAGAATTGAGTCTCATTCTGGGAACAATTCTATGAAGATTGATAATCTTTATTCTATCAATATCGATATCTAGGTGTTCTATCTGGATTCCCTAAGGCTAAGCCTCATTCTAGAGATAACCTTTAAAAGCTTATAAATTTTGGTATCTAGGTGTTCTATCTAGATTCCCTAAGGCTAAGCCTCATTCTAGAGATAACCTTTAAAAGCTTATCAATTTTTGTATCTAGGTGTTCTATCTAGATTCCTTAAGTTTAAGCTTCATTCTAGAGATAACCTTAAAAATCTCATCAATTGGTCTCTATGTCATCAATCTTGGAACCAAACTCACTTCTTGGTCTATATTCTTATACTTCTAATTTCTTTGAATAAATTTAATGCCCACACATTCATTCAAAGAGAGGCAAATTTAATTCCCCTAAATTGGCACATTGGTATGTTGAAACAATTTCAATTTATCAATCTTACTCAAAGTCCTATTATACTAGGCAATTCTAATTTCAACAATCTCTAATTGACCTAAGTGTCAAATGTAGAAAATCCCTAATTTGCATTAATCACATACTTCATTTAATTCCTAAATATTGAAGCTAATATACATGAGGAAATAAATATATTTGATTTAATTAAATATCCTTATTTTAATTATTGAATTTAATTAGTCAATTGATTAGAATATTCAATTGTGAGGTCATATTTAATCTCCTTAAATCAAATATCTTCTCCAATATTCTCTCTTTAGTTTAGAATTGGAAACATTGAGTTAACTTTAAAAGAAAAGGAAATAAAATAGTTAACTCCTTATTCCACTCAAAAGCAATCAATTAACTTCCTTTTCATAAGGAAACTTTCTATTCTGACTAAATCTTCTTCAGATCTCAATCATTCGTTCAATTTGATCTCAACCATTGATCAAGTTCTTGGATTCTATTTAAGAAACCCTCATTTTCTCATTTCAGAAGAGGCACATGAATATTATCAAATTAATGCCAATTTGGTTACTCAAGTGTATTGCATTCAAATTTGCTCTTTCTTTCATATGCTCATTATTTAGATTAAAATTCATTCATCGAGTTCTTATTTTCAATTTTTCATTTAGATTAATCTAATATCTTTATATTTTAAAAACATCAAAAATATAAATTAGATTGCATTTGCATTTCTTTCAAAATCCTTCATAAATTAGGTTGGTCTAGTTGTTCATCTCTCAATTCTAAGAATGAACAGCAAAACCCATCTAATTAGAAGGCAATAGATCACTTTATTCGATCATACTGAATGGACAATCCCATGTTCATTTTAGGATGTTTCAAGCATGTAAGAATCATGTTGAAGTGTGTGGTTAATTTAGAGGCCCACAATTAACACATGCAAACACTAATTGTATAACTCAACATACACTAACTTTTTTTAGCTCTAGATCTACTGAGTTCTTACTTATTCTAAAAAAATTACCACTCAGTGTATATACTAGGGTTCTCAGTAACCTAAGACTTGCTCGGCTCAAACTGAAATTTTGGGTGTCTTGGTGGTAGTAATGACCAACCAACTGTACCTAAGAAATGGAAAAGTTCTTGACACTAATAGGAAGCATGACTTGGAGATCAACACATAAAATATGTAGTCCATTATTCCAAAAATAATAAACTTTTAGAATGACAAAAAGTAATAGTAAAACATCTTTAAATAACATCAACACAAGTTTGACACTAGGATTTAATGCAGAACCCCAATTTAAGAAAAACCACTAGCAACATGTCACCAATATTTAAAGTGAGCTCTATTAGGAGCCAACCCTATTAAAAGTTACATTACACACTATTAGGTATGACCCTGTTAAGGGATTTAGTCACCCTATTAGAAGTTCCCTTATTAGAGGACTTAAGAACATTCCATTAGAATATCACCTTGATTAAAAGATTTACAAATGACTAATAGGTCAACCTTGGTTAAAGGATTTCCAAACTGATACAATGGTTAGAAAGTAACATCAGGTTAATCTAGTAAATATAACTCACTTTCCAAATATAGATCATAGTGTAGCTCATCTACTAACTTACTAACTGAACTCCAGTCATGTCTCCATCATTGTCTCTAATTGTCTTGGAAAAATCCTTCAAGCAATCACTCTTTACCTCAATTCTTCTCCTTCTTCATATCCTTCTACTCAATTTTTGTAGTGAACAAATTAGCAATTGCTAACCTCTCTATATTAACCCTTATACTTCCTTAAATAAGTAGCTTTGATATTTTGCCACTTAAACATCACTATAGATATTAGGATTAGGTCAAATTTATTGAATCCTTCCATCTTTTCATTTCCTTCTTCCTCTTCTAGAAAATTCTCCAAACTTATAATTTAATCTATGCATAGAAATACTCAAACATGGTTTCTCTTGAATTAAATGTTTATCTCATAAATTTTTCTCTTTAACATACTTTCCATATTCCAAGAATTCAACTTTGTCGGCCATGAAATGAGATTCCTTCACAAAATATAAAATTTTGTCACTCAACCAATATTGTGTTCCCTGACCATGATTATCACTAAACTAACTTATGTAACTTACACAATCTTCACTCAATTTATTTACTAGCTCTCAATCTAACTTCTTTGCTACTCTTCCTTTTAATGGCACTTGGTCAACACTTAATTCTCTTAGCTTCTACTTCTTACTAGGTCAACACTATCATAACTCAACTTCAACTATAAGTTCCTTAATCTTCTACTTTGAAGCTTAGTTAATCCTGAGTATTTTTTTTCTTTTTTGGTCATCTCTTCTAGGATTTAACACAACTATATTCTCCACTTAGTATTATGATTAAACAAATTCTTATCTTTCCAAAGTCTAACTGATCAAGTGCCCATTATAATTCCACATAACTCAACCTTTCTACTACCTATCCTCTTGTTATCTCTCCTTCTCAAATCCTCTTCATCAATCATCTTGATATGACACTCTACTTAGGTACAAACCATCCCACCAATAAGTCATGACATCAATAACAACATTAAAAAATTCCAATTGTAGTTCCAACATTCTCCCTCTTTGGCTTTGATGGCAACACTTCTAGTTACCATGAAAGCCAAAACATTTATTTGGTTAAAGAATCTCCCTCTATGTTCAATATCAGATATTTATTAATATCCTTTATTTCATCTTTATTACCATCTCAGTTTCAAATAATCTCCCTTTTAATTTCGTTTGGAGTATCATCCATGTAGCTCTAATATGCAACACCTCTAGGTATAATAATACATAGACTCCTCTATCACTATCATATTAGAACATGAAATCAATTAACTCCCTCATTTATATAGAATTCTTGAGCTTTTGAGTTCCTTTATTAATGGAAACACCTTTCACTTATCTATATCTTTATTCACTTCCCCTCTTTGATACATCTCTTTCTATTTTGCTTCCTCATATGGTAACTACATAATATATCTCCCTCTTTGAAAATAATGCCAAAGATACTTCTATACCATCCAAAGAATACTTCCATACTCAAGTATTAGTAGGATACTTCAACAAGATTCTTTCATAACATCTTCTTTAGTTACCTCTCACTCATACATCTTTAACATGTAAGTATATCTTGTTTAGTTCTTGAACAAGGTTCTTTTGTCATCTTTCTTTTGACTAAATCATAATCTTGATCTTCTTATTGTATAGCTTTAGGCAAGTCATAAAATGTGACCTTCTACATCAACTTCTAAGATATTTTGATCAACACATTTTATGCAAATCTCCATCTTAGCTTAAGTAGCCTCAATTAGGGGAATCACCCCTAGATTACCTCTTAGATGTTATGCACATCCTTAGATAAATCTTTTATGAATATGTCAATAATTTTTTTCCTTTGTATTCACATATTCCAATCTTACTTTTTTGTCTTGTACCAACTCTCTCAAGTAATGATACCTGATAGCAGTATGCTTGGTCTTAGTGTGCATTATAGGATTTTTGGATATGTTTATAGCACTTGTGTTATCAAAAAATATAATGAGAAATTCAATGATATCTTCCTTCATTCCTTTCAACAATTTTTTGATCCACACATGTTAGTGGTGGAAATGTTTTAGAATAACTAAGAGGGGAGGGTGAATTAGTTATCCAAGGTCTAAATTCCCTAATAATACTTTTTCACTAATTATAGTGAGCCCATTAGACTATTCATGCATCCAAGCTTAAAACAACCATCTTGACAAGTTACAACAAATCAACATGCAGGAATAAAACATGCAAGATCAACACATGACACAGTGATTTACATGGAAACCCAATTTGATAAAAACCACCAGTAACATGCTACTCAATTTTTACTCTTCTAAAGTGATGCCCTGTTAAAGGCTTACAACACATTGTTAAATGTGACCTTGTTAGAGGATTTCACCACACTGTTAGGAGTGGACCTGGTCAAAGGACTTTGGAACATTCACTTAGAATGTCACCCTGTTAAATGATTTACAACATGGCTATTAAACCAACCTAAGTCCATAGGATTTATACTAACTGTTACAAATTCTAGAGAGTAACAATAAGGGCTTTTGATCTAATACAACTCACAACATATCTTGCAGATTTCATATCATACTTCAGTTCAATCCTTTGCTTGGCTTTAATCACTGCGGCTGTGACAGCTTGTCTTCCTCTCAAGCTTTGTTTCCTTGAGTCTTCTTGCTCATCATAACAATGCAATCATCTCTGTGGTCACCTATCGAAATAGAGTTTCTATGCTCTCTTCCTCCTTAGCACCTTCTTCAGCACTTCATGTTGTCATACTTGACCCACCTTTTTCTTCATGACCTTATGACTCCTTAAATAGAAATCTAGAATAATTTTTCCACTAAATTCTCCTTCTCCAATTTTAGGGTTTCAATAGATTAGGTAGGATACAATGTATCTATCCCATATCTCATTTTTATCTAGAAACTTCATCTAGAATCCAGTTGTATTTGCCCAAAAACATTTTACATAGAGTTTTGTGCCACCAACTCATTATTCTTATCTTCTATCTGGTTCACAAAATTCTAGATAACAACCATGTTGGCTCAGATCAGGCAAATCTTTGACTTTTCAAATAATGCAACATATCGAAACTTATTAACTTTCTAATACTTGGCACATGAACATAACTCAGCACTTGATCTTCACTTGGCACTTGATCTTCACTCGGCACTTGATGAAATTTTTCTCAGCTTGAACTAGCTTGCTCAGCTCCCTCTAATGAATTTAATCAAGCTTTGCAAATAGTCATAATATGGCTTCTTCTTCTATAGTTTCTAAGTGTAGCCAACCTCTTCATCTTCAAGTATATTGTCAATACATCACTTTATCATTGTCTTAACTGATCTTTGCACTTCCTTACAAAACCATAACTCAACCTTTGCCTTAGGTGCTTCTGTTACATCTTATTGATTCTTCATCAATCAATTAAGTGATAGTGCTTGGATCTTATAAGAAATTTCCATTCCAAAAAATAGCAAGTTTGACATTAGTGACAAAATAATGACTGAACACATTTTATAGCAACAATATCTTTCATACAATGATCTTTTTAAATCAGATTACAACAATCTCCCTCTTTGGCATTGATGGAAAACCAAACTGATCAACCAAGTTAACAAAATTCTAACTAGGCTAAAATATTAAGTCAAATGCCAAAAAAAAAACTTGTTGACTTTTGTATCTCCCTCTGATCTTATTCCTTCTAATCTATTTGTTGAATGAATCTCCTGAGCTGCTCCTTCTGAGATCTATCATCTTGATTTCTTTTTTTTCTTATGCTCCTCCCTTTCATATCTCCTATCCTTTTCACTTCATGATCTGATTAGTTTCTGCTATTTCTCTATTTCAAGGATTTGACCAATTGTAGTTATTTCTCCCTCTTTTCTAGATTTGATCAATTTCTGCTATTTCTCCCTCTTTGACAAAAATGCCAAAGACACATTATTTCAGCATCTTATCATGCATGTGTAGCATTTCAAAGAACTTCCAATATCTCCCTCTTCCACCTTGCTTGCGACTTGTTTGGAATGTCAGTACTTTGATTAAGTTTCAGGCTAAACCTAAAGTAAGTACCCTCTGCATAAACTTATATCATTTGAACAATCAACTCATTTGATGTAGGGCAGTCTTGCTATTACTTAAGCAGACTTGGTTAGGGGTATCACCCTTAACTTACCTCTAAGATATTCAAATGCATCTTTAGGTAATGGTTTTTTGAAGATGTCAATAGTTTGTTCTTTTGTATTGATATATTCCATCTTCACTTACTTGTCTTCTACCAATTCTCTTACATACTGATACTTGATTGCAATATGCTTTGTTTTGGCATGCATCACAAGGTTCTTTGATATGTTGATAGCACTTGTGTTATCACAATAAAGTATCATAGCTTCGGTTATTTCTTCCTTCATTCCTTTCAACAGATGCTTGATCCACACAATATTAGTACAATTTATAGGAACAGCAACATACTCAACTTCTGTTGTGGATTGTGATGTATAACTTTTCTTTTTACTGTTCCAGGTGACTAATCTTTTTCCCAAGAAAAGTGCTCCTCCACTGGTGCTTTTTCTATCTTTTATGTTACCTCCCCAATCTACATTAGTGTACGCCTTCAAATCAAATTTTTCAATCTTCTTGTAGTACAAACCAAAATCATCTCTACCTTTTCGATACCTCATTATTCTCTTGACAGCCATAAGATGATTTTCTCTTGGGTTTGTAGAAAATCTTGCCACTATTCCAATAGATAAAGCAATATCTGGTCTACTGTGTACAACATATTGTAGCTTTCCAATAATGAATCTGTACACTATCTAGTTTACTTCAGCTGAATCATCATTCTTAGATAACTTATGTTATGGCACCATTGGTGTACTCACTGGTTTTGATTCATCTAAACCAAATGTTTTGAGTATTTCCTTGATATATTTTGATTGGGTTACAAATATACCATGTTTTAATTGATGTACTTGCAATCCAACAAAAAATTTGATCTCTCCAAACATTGACATCTCAAATTCATGTTTCATCTTATCAACAAAATATTTGCATAGAGCATCTTTTCCTCCAAATATTATATCATCAACAAAGATCTTAGATATCAAAACATCTTTACCTTTCTCTTCCTTGATATACAGATTGTTTTTGTCAACTATTTTCTCAAATCCTATCTTGATAAGATATTTGTGAAGTCTCTCATACCATGCTCTACGTGCTTGTTTGAAACCATAGAGTGCTTTATGTAGTTTAAAAACCATATCCTTGTCATTCTCATCAACAAATCCCTCTAGTTGTTCAATATAGACTTCCTCTTCCAATATACCATTCAAAAAAGTAGACTTTACATCCATCTGATAGACTTTAAAACCTTTATATGTAGCATATGCAAGTAAAGTTCTTGCTCCTTCCATTCTAGCAATAGGAGAAAATGTTTCCCCATAGTCTAATCCTTCTTCTTAAGCATAACCCTTACATACTAGTCTGGCTTTGTTTCTAGTAATCTCACCATTCTCATCTAGCTTGTTTTTGAATACCCACTTGGTGCCAATCACATTCTTGTCAACTGGTTTGGGAACTAAAATCCAAGTTTTGTTCTTCTTTATTTGATCAATCTCTTCTTCCATAGCTTTATACTGGTCACCATCTTGTAATGCATCATACACTGTCTTAGGTTCAAATTTTCTTAACAGACATGATTTATTTCTTAGTCTATTCCTTGTCATTGGTCTTGCATCTTTGTCACCAATTATTTGTTCAACGGGGTGATGTCTCTTCACATATTTGGATAATCTTGGTTTTGTCCTTGTTTCCATGTTTGATCTTTCAGATTCAGGGCCACTATGCACAAAATTGTTAGGTAGTTCTACATCTCTTTCATGTGTACTAATTTCAAAGTTAGAATGTGCATTTTCTTCATTCTACAACTCAACTTCTAAATGCAGCTCAGCAATCACTGGTTGTGACTCAGCTAAATCCCAATTTGATTGATAGCATTCTCGTCAACAAGCATTCCTTCATAAGAATACACAAAGGTTCTATATTCATCTAATCACTTCGGTTCTTCAACTTGGACTTTTGTATGCTCATCAAAGTTTACATTTGCATTTTTCACAATTTTTTTAGTGTTATTATTTAAACACTTATATGCTTTACTTCTAGTGGAGTAACTAAGGAATATGCTTTCTTCACTTTTTGCATCAAATTTTTCATTTCTAGTATCTTTAAGGATAAAGAATTTGCAACCAAATATTTGAAATACTTTACATTGGGTGAGTGGCCATACCATAATTCAAAAGGTGTTGCATTTTTACCTTTCTTGACTTGTACTTGATTCAATGTGTGAACAGCTACACTTATAGCTTCTTTCCAATATTTTAGAGCAACAATCTTTTTCATCATCAATGTTCTAGCATAGTCAATCAAAAATCTATTTCTTCTCTCAGCAATTCCATTCTGTGGGAGAGTTCTAGAAGCTAATGTTTGTCTCTTGATTCTTTTGTTATTGCAAAATATCTCAAATTAATTTGATGTGAATTCTACACCTTTGTCTGATCTTAGGCATTTCAAACTCTTTCCTGTTTCCTTTTCAACTCTAGCCACATACCACTTAAACATTTGAAAAGTATCAAATTTTTTCTTTAAGAACATAATAGCCATCATCCTAGAATAGTCATCAACAAACAACATTATATATTTATCTCTTTTGTAGCTTTGCACTTCTATTGGACCACATAAATTAGTATGACTAACTCAAGTACCTTTTTAGATGTATAGTTTTTACTCTTGAAACTTGACTTAGTCATTTTTCCTAGCTGACGTTGTTTGCACATGATGTTGTCAGGCTTCTTCAGTTTAGGTAAACCTCTGACTAACTTTATTTTGCTGATATTGACCAAATTATCAAAGTTCACATGGCATAGCCTTCTATGCCATAACCACACATCATCAAATTTTGCAACAAAATAAGAACAATTTTTCATATCAAGATAAAATAGATTACTTCTTGTTTGATCTCCGTTACCTATCAATTTACCATCAGTATCATAGATTTTTGTAATTTTGTTTCCAAATTCTACTTTGCACCCTACATTGCCTAAATGTGAGACACTTAGCAAATTGTAGTTTAGTCCTTCAACATAGTATGCATTATCACATGAAATTTTCTCTATAAGATTAATGGAGTCTTTTCCTTTGATTTGACATGGAGCATCATTTCCAAATCTAACACTATTTTCATCATACTAAGTAAAGTGAACAAACTTACTTTTGTCTCATGTCATGCGATGTGAGCACCCACTATCTATTATCCATCTATCATTCTTGTTCGTACATATTACCAATATTGTAGGCTCTTCTTCATTAGATTGGTCCTTCATGGCTACATAAACAACTTCATCATCATTATCATCAAAATCCTCTTCAGCAATATAGCACTTCTTACCTTTGTCTTTGTAATCTCTCTTCTCATCTTCTCTTCTATTTTTGTACTGGTTGCCTTCCTTGTAATCCTTTTTCTATGTACACCTTGCAACAATATGTCCTACTTTATTGCAATTGAAATAAATGATAGGTAGCTTACCCTTGAATTTTCCTTTTCCTCTGTGAAATCTTCTAGCCAGTAATGCTTCCAATTGTTCCACATCTTCCTCATCAATCCTACTATCACTGGATACATATTTCATCTTTATTCCCTTCTTTGATTTCACCTATTCAGTATCTTTTAGTGATAGCTTGGCCTTGAAAGTAGATTCAACATTCTTAGGTCTATAGTTGTCAAAGTTAGATAACTCAAATGCAGTAAGTGTACTCACTATACCTTCAAAACTTAGATTGTTTCCTAGTACACATCTTAGCTCTTGTATAGCTGATACTCTAATAGCATAGATAGGGAGCAAGGTTTTTAAGAACTTACTATTAATAGTATCATCATCTAATTGACCATTCAAACATCTTATTTCACTTACCACTTCCTTTATTCTAGAGGCATATTGAGTAGCATTCTCACTTTCCTCCATTTTCATGTCATCAAACTTTCCTATAAGGCTTTCTCTTTTTTCTTTTTGGACATTCTGATCTCCTCCATAAATGTTTGACAAAGCTTTCCACATCTTGAATGTAGTGTTGTATCATTTGATATCATCAAATTCAGCATAGTTGAGTGCAGAAGCAATCTCCAACATTGTCTGATTGTGTTCGTGTTTGCTCTTCAAATCTTCTATAGTAAGAGTACCAGTTGGATCAACATGTTTAGTAACAATTGAATTTTGGGCATAATCACCTATGGATCCAAGATGAAACTTCATCAAACTTTTTCATGCAACAAAATTATCTTTGTTGAGCTTGGGAACTTCTCTTTTAGGCATTTTGATCTTTTCTACTTCTAGTTCCTTTAAACAAAACTAGTAGCAATGCTCTGATACCAATTATTGGAAATGTTTTAAAATAACTGAGAGGGGGGGTGAATCAGTTATCCAATGTCTAAATGCACTAATAATACTTTTTCACTAATTATAGTGAGCCCATTAAACTATTCATGCATCCAAGCTTAAAATAGTCATCTTAGTAAGTTACAGCAAATCAACATGCAGGAATAAAACATGCAAGATCAACACATGACATAGTGATTTACATGGAAATTCAATTTGGGAAAAACCACCAGTAACATGCTACTCAATTTTCACTCTTCTGAAGTGATGTCCTGTTAAAGGCTTACAACACATTGTTAAATGTGACCTTGTTAGAGGATTTCACCACACTATTAGGAGTGGGCCTGGTCAAAGGACTTTGGAACATTCACTTAGAATTTCACCCTATTAAAGGATTTACAACATGGCCATTAAACCAACCTAAGTCCATAGGATTTATACTAACTGTTACAATTGCTAAAGAGTAACAATAAGGGCTTTTGATCCGATACAACTCACAACATATCTTGCAGATTTCATATCATACTTCAGTTCAATCCTTTGCTTGGCTTTAATCATTGTGGCTCTGACAACTTGTCTTCCTCTCAAGCTTCATTTCCTTGAGTCTTCTTTCTCATCATACCAATTCAATCATCTATGTGGTAACCTATTGAAATAGAGTTTCTGTGCTCTCTTCCTCCTTAGCACCTTCTTCAACACTTCATGCTTTTATACTTGACCCACCTTTTTCTTCATGACCTTATGACTCCTTAAATAGAAATTTTGAATAATTTTCTCGCTCAATTCTCCTTCTCCAATTTTAGGGTTCTAATAGATTAGGTAGGATACAATGTATCTGTCCCATATCTCATTTTTATTTAGAAACTTCATCTAGAATCCAGTTGTATTTGCCCAAAAATGTTTTACATAGAGTTCTATGCCACCATCTCATCATTCTTATCTTTTATTTGGTTCACAAAATTGTAGATAACAACCATGTCGGCTTAGATCAGGAAAATCTTTGACTTTTCAAATAATGTAGCAACTCGGCACTTATTGACTTTTTGATGCTCAACATGTGAACATAACTCAGCACTTGATCTTCACTCAGCACTTGATGAAAATTTGTTCAGCTTGAACTAGCTTGCTCAACTCCCTCTAATGAATTTAATAGAGCTTTGTAGACAATCATATTACAACTTCTTCTTCTATAGTATCTAAGTGTAGCCAACCTCTCCATCTTCAAGTATATTGTCAATACATCACTTTATCATTGTCTTAATTGATCTTTGCACTTCCTTACAAAACCATAACTCAACCTTTTTCTTAGGTGCTTTTGTTACATCTTATTGATTCTTCATCAATCAACTAAGTGATAGTGCTTGGATCTTATAAGCAATTACCATTCCAGCAAATAGCAGGTTTGACATCAGTGACAAAATAATGATTGCAACAATATCTTTCATACAATGGTCTTTTTCAATTAGATTATAATAGTTAGAACAATTAACAATTGCTACAACATATTCAACTTCTAATGTGGATTGGGAGATACAGTTTTACTTCTTGCTTGTCCATGAAACTAGTCTCTTTCTTAGAAAGAAAGCTCCACTACTTGTACTATTTCTATCATCAATATTTTTTGCCCAATCTACATCAATATATACTTTTAGTTCAAGATTTTCATTATTCTTGTAATACAATCCATAATCCTCTATTCCTTTCAAATATCTTAGTATTTCTTTCACTGTCATCATTTGATTCTTCTTAAGATTTATAGAAAATCTATCAACAATCTTAACTACTAGTGCAATATCTATTAGAAATAGATAATACTATGAGGGGGTAGTGAATTAGTACTCTACAAACTTTTTTCCACAATTGGATATTATTAATTACTTTACAACATGCATATGAAAGTAAACCAATAATATTGAATAGTAAATAAAACCATACATAGAGAGAACTCATGACACCATTATTTGTTAAGGAAACCCTATCCAAAGAAAACCCCCAATGGGGATGATACCCATATAATGGTCCACTAAACAAAAGAATCTAGTTAAGGATATTGACCCTGTTAGGATTCTATCAAATACATATAGTCTTCCACATCCTTGTTAGAGGACTAGGCCTTGTTATAAGCCTCAACCTTATTAGGAATATCTTCAACTCTGTTAGGATTTGGTAGAACAATTACAATGTATGCAAGAAGAACACACTACCCTAACATGTAATATACAAATAAGTTTCTTCACAGTATAGATAGACATACAATATTGTCTCACTATTGCACTTTGTGAATCCTCTAATCATACACTAGATCTCACATCATACAAAGCTCGCATATCACATAAACTTCCTTCACAATAGTTTGCATCACATATTTACTTATCTTTAGTTGTGTAAGATATGATCTTTACTTATACCTTGCAAATTATCAAAACTCTTGATCAATCAGCCTTGAAGCTTCCATATGATTGCTAATTATAAAAATAACTTGGGATAAACATCTAGGATGTTGGCCCATCATAGTTAAGTAATTTTTTTGTTACCAAAATAACTCTTTAAGCCATATAATTTATTTTTACTGTCATGCTTTGTTCTACTTTATCAATTACATGTACTAGTAATTCATCTGTAACTATCATCGTATTGTTTGTACAAATATGTACATCAACATACATCATCATGACACTGTCAACTATCACTCCTCAACTGTGAATGTTCTAACTTGTACTCTATCATTCATACATACCGAATCTATCTTTATGCTACTACAACTTTCCAATACTTAGACAATGTTTTGTCTCTTATTTCATACTAAAATACCAGAATATATATGTTTCCATAAATAACAATGCTTACTCATCTTCCTAGCCATATTGCCAAAAATATCCTCCTTTGGAATTGATGGCAACATTTGAGAAAATTGTCTAAGTCCTAAAATGATGTCATACAAAAATAACAATATATACAAAAATATACTACTCAAAACTGGCCTTCAAAACTTGAAAATTTTATTCATGTCTTGATGGATTATTACATTCCTTATCTCTCCTTTTACAATAATTTCCTATATACATAGCTAAGCTTGCCCTTACATGTATAAACATTCTTATACAATTTTCCTTTACATTCTTCTCCCCCTTTGACATCAATGACAAAGGTGTCCAAAATTATATAATCAAAGAAAATTTGTGTTACCTTACTCTTTTCTAACTTGAAATTCTTGATATGCAATATGCAAAACCAAGTTTCAGCTTCTCAAGCTCCTTCTTCTAGTTCTCTTTTATTGTATCATATATACTAATAAGTGCTCACAATTCATATAATACAACTTCTATTGTGATCAAATCTATGTAGGAAAATTTTTCATAGGATGTCTTTGTTGCAACACACTCCTCTAATTGCCTCTAAAAATAAACTTTAGGGGATAAATACTCTCTAAGGATAGAGAATCTCTTGATTACATTCTCCTTTTCAAATTTAATGCCTCTGATAGCATTGTGAATTGTCTCTATCTTAGCTCCAATATCTTCATAGAATGCATTTGGCTATTAGAATCTAATAGTGAGTTTTTGAAGCTCACTCATTCTACCTTTGATCAGGTTATCAAACTCTAATAAGTAATTTTATGACATTGCACATTGTCCATACAATTTCTTTCCTTCATCTATGCTCTTCCTTAGCTCCTTTATGCAAATATTCAGAATCTAGAAGTCATTCCTAACATTTATGCATACTGTGTCAAACAATGATGCATCATGCTTAGTATGAGCTTGCAATGAAGTAATATCAAAAAAAAAAGTGGTGAACTCTACATCAAATGAACATATCATTTCCTTAGCCTTCTTCTAAATGTCAAGTTTTGCAATAGTGGTATGTACTATCATTTGCATTCTATCTAAAACTTCTACCAAAGTTCTCTCTAAAGTCTTAACAGACTTGTTCTTCTCCAATAATTTTTTCAAAGAATTCATCAGCCCCGTTTCATCATCATCCTCATTAGATACTATAGGAAATGTTGTTGTTGGGGTAGTTACTACAATAGGTATAACTTCTTGAAGTTTAGTAATTTTCTTCTTTTCTTCTTTGCTCTTTTTCTCCTTCTTTTCTTATTTCATGCTTTCTTCCTCCTTTCTCTTTTTTTCTTTCCTTTTCTTTTCATCTTCTTCAATCTTCTTTTTTTCAAAATTTATCTTCTCCTCTTCCTCATCATCCTCTTTATCTGAGCTAGACTAGGTACTAATATTGCCAACAATGTTACTCCCATACTCTACAAAAGGATTTTCTTTATCATCTATAGTTATATGAGTACTATCCACTTGCATGGACTCATTCAAAATAACTATATGAGGAGGTGATCAATTTTTTGAGTTTCCTCAACCTCTTCTTCAACATCAGTAGGTGTACTAGCCTCAACATACACTAGGCTTTCTCTTTTTGGGGTTGCACTCTCCTTAGTGGATTTTGGCATAGAAATTATATAGATAAATATGGCTCATTCAATTTCCTTGTTTACCTATTCATAATTTCCTCCCATAAGAAGAATTTATCTTCTCTTATTTCTTAACAAGGGCTCAATACCTTTCAAAATACATTCTACATTATCATCTATACTTAGTTCACATAATTTCTTAATTAGATTTAATCTCAATTTCGTATCCTCCTCTATAACTCTTCTCTTCTTGTTTACTAGCCTATTGTATAACTCTTCAAGGATCTTATTCTAATTACTATCGAATCTTTTATTTCTCATAATCATATTCCTTACAATTGCATTCTTCAATTACCTTCTATCCATGTTACCATACAAACTATAATATTTATTTAATTGAACAAAACTGTCATTCTCAATATTTTTCATATTCAAATTTTCAACCTTAGGTTTCCATGCTTTCTTACTAGTTGATATTTCACCTTTTCCAACTACTTGTTCCATTGTTCCATGGCATTTTCTTCAACTCTTCCTCAAACTTGTCAGATTCACTGGTCTATAGTATTTTCCTTCTCTTTCTAGGACCACTAGTTGTTTGCTTGGTCATCTTCTTAAGAGATGGTGTAGGTTCTTTCTTTACCTTCACTAACCTTTCATATTTCCTCTATGTAGATACTATGACTACCACATCTTCATTAGGTTTCTTCTTTTTTCTAGATTTCTCTTTGACAGGTTATACTTGTGTATCCATAGCATAGGGTGCAATAGTTATCTATGTATTAGATCATGCTACTGTCACTCCCTTTGAATGTGTTACAATGGCAATAGGAATAACTACCAATACCTATGTTTGACCATTGGCCTTCATTTTCAAGGCTTTACCCTTGATCTCATTAAATTCATGTCTTGTCATTCCTAATTCCTTGAGAATGGATTATATCCTCTTCTCAACATTCTTCTTTATTTCCTTGTTCTAAAGCTCATAGTGAACTTCCTTCATCTTTTCTTCATATGTTCCTTGTCTAGAACATTCAGTGTCTCTATCTAATTAAAGTATAATATTTTCATAACCTTCAATGAGTTCTTCACTCACTTCATAACCCATAAGTTCTATGAATTTAACTTTTGGTTCCACTACCTCCCTACAAGTTCTATCAGTTTTTATCATAAAACACATTTCATCCTTATACTTCTCAACCATAGTAGGAGAGATTTTGTATCTCTATTTCATTTCCAACTAAAAAATCTTCATCATTTTGTCTATGTTTCTATCTCTAACATCTTCAAGTTTGGCCCTATAATACTGAGTGATCATCTTTGTGGTGTACTCATTACAATCCTACCTTTTCATTCTAGGGAATTGCTTGGTTTCATGGAAAAAAAATAAGGTCAATAAGGAATCAAATCTATAAACTACATTATTATATTTATTCAACTTTGCAATGTTATCCAACAATTGCACTTTGACAATCTCGCATATGTTCACCTTTGTCTTTTTGACAGCCATCACATATGTTGCATGTAAAAATCCTATTGGCATAGAATTTACCCTTGAACTATGATTAAGCTTGAATCTAATAATGTTTCTCAAAACTCTAACTCTAATATCCTCAATTAGGTCAACTCTCATATTGCTACCATCCAATTTAATCTTTAGATTTGTTTCAACAATCTTCCTAGCTTTTCTTTCGTTTGTGGGATTGCAACCTTCATTGCTCAGTCTAATGACCCTATGAATTAGGTTATTATCAATTTCAATAGGTATATCTCCTACCCAAAACATTTCTTTATGTACTCTTCTCAAAATAATCCTACTCCATTTTTTATTATCAAATTTCGTGTAAAATATGTACTTGGTCAGGTTCAACTCATTCAAGTATGCAAACTTAGGTTTCTATTATACATTACACCTAAATCCTTGTAGATGTCTCCATCTCCAATACTCTCAAACCAGTGAATGTAACTTCTAACATCCTCTACATGAAGTACATTAGGTAGGATTTCCAAGAACACCTCCAAAGGATCATCAATTAGAGAAACAAATGGGTGTTTCTTAAATGTGTACCCTAGTCTCTCACTAACATCACATAAAGATTGTCTTTCCATTATGCTAACTGCCTATGCTGAAAATTTCAATTGAAAACTTCATAAATACCTTGATTATTTTGTATTAGAGCTTCTTTAACTTCACACTTTAGACACTTTAATTTGCTCTTAATTCATTGTCAAATCACTTACAAATGCTCCAAATCCTTTATGCAAACAAATTGTACTAAAAATCTTGTTCACTATCCTTAAATCATTTCAAATTTGACTTCACATTAAATGTGTATCTACTTCATCTTCAAAGTTATTTTTGATTATTAATAAGAGTGATTTCTTCTATACAACTTATTGTGATCATAAAATTGCATGTGCACTTAACCATAGCTTCCTCACTATGTTCGCTACCTTTTGCTAACTATGCAACTTATGGTTCTATTTCAAACATCAGTTTAGATCAACTAACATTCCTCTTCTACTAGAAATGCTTAATTCAAATGGGATGAATCATAGACAATTTTTGACTTCAATCCTCCATCAGGTGCATCAAAATAATCCTCTTCTAAAATTGTATGAGAACTTTTTAGATTATTGGCTTTCACAAATACTTCTTTAAATTCGTCAACATGCTTGACTTTTATCATTGCCATTATCATTTCTTCTATCATTTATATTACTGCTCCTTCTATAATTATGAATCATGTTGAAATTCCTTTGATCCATTGTGAAAAATCTTGTTTTGTGTCCAAAGTTATTGCATAATTGACATATAGGTGCATTCCTTTTCTAATTGGTTCCATTCTGACTATCAGGTGCTCTGCAATTCCTTTCAATATGTCCAAGGTTGTTACATTTGTAACATACAATTTGATTCCTTCCTCCATTAGGTCTTTCTCCATCATTGGATCTCCTTTTTCATCTCCCTCTTTTATTAACTATAGGGTTAGTATTCTTAAATATTCTACTATTTCCATTACTACTATCAAACTTAGGTTTCTTACAATCTCTTTCTTTATGACCATAAAGATGATAATTATAACAATAAAAATTAGTGATAGGTTTAAAGGACTTACCTATGTGATCTCTCTTCATATGACTAATTTATTGCATATAAAACATCTACATTTTAATTCATATATAACTTCCTTAGGTGACTATTCTATTTTCTTTGGTTCATCATGCTTCTCAAATATATAAACTTGCTCAATTTATTTAGATACTTTAGTAGATATGCTTGATTCTATCCTACTTTGATTAGTTTCATTAGGCTTAGGGGTTTCAACAACTAGATCTGGTTCTTTCCTAACTTCACTTTTGGCTAACTTTTCTCCAATATGGTATCCAAAGCCTATCTTTCATAAGAAGATCTCAGGTTAAACAATTGTTCATCTATTTTCTCACTATTGGAACAAAGCTTCTCTAACTGTTGTTTAGCTTGTGACAATTCTCCTTTTAGAATAGTATTGTACTTTTTTAATTTTGCATGCTCTATCTTAATAGAATCTAATTCAGATGTTACTTGAGACAACTAGGATCTTACGTCTACATTCTTAGATTTCAAATCTGGTTCAATCTTACTATCATCCTTCTTTAGACTTAACTTAAGTTTAATAAATTTCAACTCATGTTTCAAGATCCCATTTTATTTCTCGAGAGTTCTTACTTCAACATTGTCACTAATCTTCTCTTTTGATTCCTTCCTAGATTTCAGATCATCAATCTTATCTTTTAGTTTTCCAATGTAGACTTTTGCATCTTCATACCTATCTTTTAGGCTATCTCTTTCTTCAGTAAGAACATCAATTTTCTCGAGAGCTTCTTCAAGATTTCTCTTTAGCGGTTCCATATCCAAAGGGATATTACTCAAGCTATTAAGCCTCTTCTTAGTAACTATTATTTGATACCAAATATTAGAAATAGATAATACTAAGAGGGGGTGAATTAGTATTCTAAAAAAAATTGCCTACAACTGGATATTATTAATTACTTTGCAGCCTACATATGAAAGTAAATGAATAATATTTAATAGTAAATAAAATCATACATAGAGAGAACTCATAACACAATTATGTGTTAACTAAAAAAACCCTAGCCAAGAGAAAACCTTGGAGGAGATGACACCTATTATTTATATTTGTCCTCCCACCAAAAAATAAGATTTTTTCTGTCAAACATTCCTAGCAGTCATATTTATTCAAATTTTCAAATGCCCCAATGTTATAAAAAATTAGATTTTAAAACCTTAGGTCATATTTATTTCCTAAGTCTCTAAGTGATCATGTGTTATAAAGAATTCTAGTGGGACTACATCTTCTCATCTGTCAATCAAATCTTGATTTATGGTCGTCGCTTTGTCCTTATCAGAAGTTGCATGACCAAAAGTCATAGTGACATAGTGACAACATATCACATATCCTAGGTAGGCCTTCCTTCTTATTAGTTGGTGGAGTTTTCATACAAGGTACATCTGGTGAGGTTTTATTTGTGTTTTATGAAACTGGGCTAGTTTCTTGACATGATCTTGTCCACCTTCAGATTAAGGATGATCAACAATGGTCACTATGTCACTATGCAAAAATGTGTGTTCATTTTTCATAGAGAGATAGAAATGGTGTGACACATGGACATGTGGGTCCTATTTCCATTGTGGGCCTCAAGAAAAGGAATGTCAGGTGAGTTGGCACAGGGCAGTGTTTTCATTGGTCAAGGTACTAATAAGGGTCAATGTATCTTCAGGACTGTCAAATTGAATGCAAATTGAGTGTCATCATTATGTCATTAACCAAATATGTGAGGCCATTATCCATAGAGACATAATCATAGATGGACACATGTCTTAGTGGGTCCAGGTGGAGAGTAAATAGTTGGTAGTGGCAGTTAAGTCCATTTTCACAAAGTCACAAGCATTTTATGTTAAGTCAAGGTTCAAGTTGTGATAGTGTGAATGGTATGTTGGCAGTTAGGTCACCAAGATTCATAGGGTTTCTAAAATTTAGTGTTATCCAAGGAAGATCATAGTGATGATTTGAAGGCTTAGAATCACATAGTTTCTAGGTTGCAATAGTTAAGTAAAAATATTAGAGACAAGCTGTGAAGCAGCGATAGCGGTTAGTTTGGTTGAGTTCATTGTTTCAAAAGGTTAATGGTCAATAAAGGTAAAATGGTTGTGAATTTGTGACTAGGGTTAAGACATAGGTCAATATAAGTTTGAATGGTTAGGTGGGGTAATATTAAAATATGATTGGTCTATGTGGTGGGTCCTGAGGATTGACTCCAGTTGAATGATGATATGGCTGACTTGGTGTGCTAATAACAAGGAAAGCCAATATTTTAATGGTGAATCTGATCTTCTTGATTTTGATTTTTTGCAACCACTTTCATTGTTCTCCATACCCAATAAATGCAAAGGAAATTCCCTTCACATCCTAGTTATCCATCTACCCATTCAGAACATTATTGAACATTGTTTTTGCCTTCTCAAGGTCTTGTTTGGTGAATAGAATGATTTTCCTACATCTGGATGTGTACCATGATTGAATTCTTCCCCAGATTTATAGTGATTATTCTCTGCAATCTTAAATGTAGTGGTTGAGTTTTTCCTTAGGGTAGAAGCTATCTAAGTTATGCTTGAACTATAAAATAATATTTTGTAACCATTCTTAGGGTCGGTCATTTTTTATGATTCTTTAATAGCAGTATTCCACTTTGTTACTGTAATTTCCTTTTATCTATGAATGAATTTAATCTCTATTATGCCTCATTCTCCATTAATATAACTTTAAAACCTTCTTACCTTTGTTAATGTACTTGTTTTCATTCTTCAATTTGCATAAGAGTATCTACTATTTCCCTTTGAATGTTATTGAGTGAAATCTCTTCCTTATAGTATCCATTTAGTTTCTAATCTATATGTGATTGTTGAATCAAGACAAAGGTTGAATCAGTGTCCTCTAAGATTATGTTGATAAATAGTGCATTGTTAGGAAAAAATAGGATTAAATAAACTATTTTGGTGTATCAACCCCTTTATATTAGATTAGGTACTTTACTTTCATGCATTCCTTCTCCCTTTTTCTCTCAAAGAGTAGTTAGATGCACCTTGGTAGTAAGGAATCCAACCTTCTTAAGAGACTCAATCTCATAGTTCAAGTCCCAAAGCTTGGAGATTGTTTCCATATTTCAAAAAGTTTCCTTTAGGTAAAAAATTTAGGCAAGGGTGCAAGATTTGTGACAACAGTTTTTGGCAAACCCGGTGGAACTAGCATTTGAAGCATTTTAATTTCATGGGTGTCAAAGAAGAAAAGTTCAAATACATGTTGAGAAGATAGTGTTACTCTCAGTATTTTAGGCCTTCAAAAGCTCATTTTTAAGTACATGGCAACTCCAACTCTATATTTTGGTTCCTAGACCAAAGTTGTTGTGATTCATGCCCAAATCTCATACAAGGGCATCTTCTAGAGGTAATTTTTAATACACTAAGCTCTCATTTTCAAACTCTAGAAGAAAGACAAGTATATTATCTTTATCACTAGTTAGGAGTGTAGTAGTAACACATACATCTACAAGATCTCTTTCCACTCCTCTTATTGATACGTAACAGCCTAGGGTTCTATCCTTCATCCAAAGAGAGCATTATTCCATATGGTATAGCCTAGAGCACATGCATTTGCCACCTTTAATGGTGGAATTCCTCTCCTTTTAGGTCAAATAAATAATATCCCAGTGTCATCCATTAAAAGTATACCTAATTTTACTAGTGAGACTTCCATTTCCCCTATAGAGCATATCTAACAAATATCAAATGTCTACAACATACATGGTATTAGTGAAGATGATGTTGTTGTTAGGCTTCTAGCTTCATCCTTAAAGGGAAAAGAACTTCAATGGTATAGGGATTTTCCTCATAACTTGACTATTGATTAGGATGGGCTAGGAGTAGGGCTCTGTAAGCACTTTGAAGATAAAAGTGATCACCTAGCACTTTTGGAGTAGTTCACAACTATTAAGAGAGCCCCCCATGAATGTATGACTAATATCAATTATAGATTTCAAAAGACATGGGATAGAATACCTATTGTAGTAAAGTCTTCCCCTAGTGATGTAGCTGCCATGGTGAAAACTATGGGAGGGGATATTTTACTAGATGTTTATGAGATTTCCATAAAGGAAGAAAATATCTTGATACAAGGAGGAAAGTTAGCTCCAAGACCTCCAATGCCTTTCTTTATTGATATACCTAATCATCAACCTACAATAGCCCCTATCCCTACCACATATACAAGTTAGCCCCTTTCTATTGTCCCTTTAGTCTCTACATCTTCACATGGAGTAGATGGACTTAAGGAGATGATGCAATCTATGATGCAAAATATAGACAAGAAGTTACAAGAGTAGGAGAAGAAGCTAGAGGATAGTTTCTCAATGATATAAAAGATGAGTAACAAGGATGTGACCTTAGAAAGGAAACAAGCTTAAAACAATAAGCCTTCCCAACTTTAGTATCAAGATCCCATACATAATTGGCCTCCAAATCAAAACCAAAGTTATGCTCCACATAATCAGAATAGACCTATTGGCAACTACTACAAATACAAACCTAAATAGGGTTTTAGTCCCTCAAAATAATCTTGCTCAAGATCAAGGCTTATGTCCTTCTTGTAAATATTCCTATGGACAGTGTATGTGCTAGAAGACAAATTCTTACTTAGCATTGACTACACAAGAGCAACTAGTAGGACAACAGTATAATGTTAGCCAACCTATGGATGGTCCTCATATACAATAGAAGTGTGATCATTCTTTCATGAACTATCATTCAAAGGAGCATTGTCATGCTAATCATAATGCCATAGCTCACAATACTAGAAGTAAGAGAAGGGTTGTTGAGAATTTTGCATCTCCCCCACCTAATTAAGCTTTAATTTTAGGTGTTGCTCCTCACATTCCAATGATGAATGCACAATCCAATATTGCTTGTTGATAGAAGCAAGACATGAGCAACAGGGATTCTATTGAACACCAAAGTTCTCAAATTCAACCACCTACCCATGCAGCTCCCAAGGCTTCACTCAAAGTAGATAATATTCCTTTAAATGTGGTGGATCAAATGAAAAGGACTAATGTCAATATCTCTATATGGGATGTTGTTGCTACTATACCATCACCAAAGAGACTATTGCAACAAGAGCTAGAGAGCACAAAGGTGAAAGATCAACCACCTAGATGCAACTAGCTTGATACACCCAATAAAAGGGGGAGAAATAATTGAGAAAATTATCCTTTCTATGTCTCTTTAATTATAGGAGATAAACTAGTCCTTAATTGCATGATTGATTTAGGGGCCAGTAGTTTTGTAATTCTTAGAAGTGTATCTGATCTCCTTGGCATAAAATATGAACATATAGTTAGGGGTGTGCTTCAATTGGATGGTAGCTCTATCAAGACTATAGGATTCTTAAAGAATTTAGAAATGGCATTGCATGCATGCCTTGTTTGTACTATAACAAAAGATATATTAGTAATTGAGGTTAAACACCATTTTTCCATCTATCTTTCCACATATTTTACTATAGAAATAGGTGGCTATATTTCATCTTATTGGTTTTACATGTCTTTTGGAACAAGGTATGGAACAAATGCTTCCACAATAGTAGGGCCTCTAATCCTCAATCAAATAGAAACCTACACCCCAAGTCCCATAAACATGAATTGCACTATTTTTGAAGAAGAATATGGAGACATAGAAAAGGAGCCTGCTACTTCCTTAGAAAAGGTGCCTGATTATCTCTTGGATGAATGGACTGTTGCTTATCAATTTGATCTAGTACAAGAAGCCCTATAGATAGGCCTTGGTACATATTTCATATCAAAAAGTTATACTCGTATTCCTAATCTCATAAATAAAGAAGAAGATATTGATGGGATGTGGAGCATTTTGTTGATGGCTCAAGAAATAATAATGGTTTAGGGGCTGGTGTCATGCTCATTTCTACTGAATTGGAGAAGTACTATTTCTATTATAGGCTCTAATTCAGCTACACCAATAATGTAGTAGAGTATGAAGCTCTAATCAAAGGTCTTCAACTTGCACAAAAGAAAGGATTCAAGGCTCTAAGGATATTTTGGGTATATTGAGTTGGTTGTTAATCAAGTAAGGAGCCAAAACTTCACATAGAACAACCTCCTCAAATTATACAAGCATAGAGTGTTGGATTTTCTTGAAGGTTTTCAAGCATTCAATATTCAAAGTGTCCCTAGAAGAGAAAACAAACATGTTGATAGGCTTGCAACAATAGGTGTTCATTATGATGTACCAAGGCATATTAAAAATGAAAAGGAGAAACACATTAGAGTATTTGTAAGACCTATGATCCCAAACGACAATATCAATTGGCAAGTTTTTTACTATGATGTGTAGATTATCAATTTTCTACAAAATGAGGTAGAATTCTTAGAGAGGAACCAATCCAAGTTGCAAGGTCTGTATGGTGATCAAATCATAAACCTCATTTCAAAAAAAAATATCCAAGGGCTTAATCAATTTGGAGAGTATCTTCAACCCTAATGATCAAGCAAGGAGCAGGGGATTGAACTTGGATGCAAATAAAGAGGATCACATACTTGTCACTGTTATTGATGGAAAGACTCTTAGTTTGGGAAAGGTATGCTTTGAAGCTGAACAAGAAAAATTTGTTAATTTATGTCAAGAATTCAATGATTTATTTTCATGAAAATATGATGATTTAAAGAGTTTTGACCCAAGTTTGTTTCAACATACCATAGATTTGAGTGATAATGCTAAACCTGTCAAACAAAAGAAAAGACCAGTTAACCCCAAGATTGAGCCGATGATGAGAAAAGATTTATCCAAACTGATAGAGGCTAATATAATTTTTCCTATTAAGCATTCCTCTTGGCTAGCTAACCTTGTTCCTATTAGGAAGAGGAATGGGAAAATTAGATTATGTGTAGATTTTAGGGACCTTAACATGGCTTCTCTTAAAGATCACCACACTCTCCCTTCTATGGAAAAAATCTTGCCCAAAGTTAGTGGTTTAGAAAGATTTTCTTTCTTAGATGGGTTTTCTAGTTATAATCAAGTGTTAATCCAAGAGTCTAATAGATACAAGACTTCTTTCACTACTAAATAGGGAAATTATGCCTATAACAAGATTCCTATTGGACTAACCAATGCATGTGCTGCTTTTCAAAAGGAAATGGTAATGGCTATCAAAAATATGCTTCAGAGATTTGTGTTGGTATACCTATTATAAGATTTATTAGAAGCATGAATGCTAATGATATTCCTATGGGGGAGTACTATAGATATGTTACTATGATGATATGTTACATTCATAAATGAGTTTGTCATTGATGTCAACATAGCAATTTCTTGTGGTATCTGATAGAAGAATAGCAGAAAGATCAAGTTGTTATGGATGGTTAGTTAAGTATTCTAACTCTCCAAGGCTATGGGAGATACTTCTGAGAATTTCATATATGCAGTTAATGTCAGAAGAAGAAAGGATAAGTTTGAAAGAAGTTATGTAAGTTTTGGTGATGTTTGTTTTGAGATAGAATTTACAAAGGCATGTTTTAGTAAACTTATTATATCTCTTAGTAGAGTTGATATTTTTAAATCAAAGTTGAGGACATGAAGAAGACATGTTGAGGATGGCATGACTAACCTCACTCATCATAATATTGTGAGTATGAAAAGTTATTCAAGATGCAAGGTGTAAGATTAATGTTATTGTATATTAGCAATGTTAGTATGCTAATAGAAACCAAATTTAAATAAAGCTTCTAAAAACTAAAAAAAAATCATAAACTTCAAGATAGACTAATATGAGATCTCAATTGAAAATATGAGCCATTAATGGGCTCTCTCAATGAGAAGCTCTCTTGTTGAGTGGCTTTATCTAAATGGATAGGATGTATGCTCAATATGCTTCCAAAGGCTTCAATGGATGATTGTGGATTTTTGGTGTGGATAGATGGCTTTAGTATGGATTTGGCTCTCAAAATAGCATTATAACTTTACTTCATGGATTGTGTTATTTTGCAAAGGGGAAGGATCCAATTTATAGGCAAGAGGCTTGAGGAATTGAGGGCTAAGATTCAAGGATGGGGAAAAACTCATGGAGGGCTTAGATTGCATGAGAGGAGAGCACATGGATTGTGCTTCCTTACAACCAATCAAGGAGTGACACATGTCACATGTGAGAGGATGGAGGAAAGGGGAAGGATGAGTCAACAAAGGAGGCTCAAGGGATAAAATCTTCATAAAGACCCTTCATAAGTGCTTTGTAAGAACATTTATGACTTTGTGGGCTTTATAAAGTTTTGTGGTTGAAGATATTTGTGAGAGATACCATGAAATTCGAATTTGAGAGTTTAGGGGGGTTTTAAGCTTTCTTAGGATTGTAAAAATGATTAGAGGAAGGGTTAGAGATGGCTTAGGACTAGGCAAGTGGATGGCAAGTGGATTGCAATTAATGAGGGTGGGTGAAGGAGGAGATATTTGTTAACTTTGGCTTGAGTTATCAAGTCTTAACCCATGTTTAGGGAATGTGACAAGGTTAGGAGGGGATTAGGATTAGGGTTAAAGACATCTTCTAGAAGAGTCTAGGCTTTGGATGAGGATGAAGACTTTCTAGAAGAGTCTAGAACTTCCTAGGATAAAATTTTATGAAATAAATAAAGTTTTATTTATTTCAAGGGTTTGGGTTGAGGAGATATTTATTAAAATATTTTTAATAAACATGAGGATTAATATTTAATCTTGATTAAATATTTTGAGTTGGGATTAGGGGTAGGAAATGATGGGATTAGCCTTTAATCAAAATTAAAGAAGGATTAGAAGATTTTGGAAGAGGTTAGTGGTCTCAAGAAGATTGGCCAATTTTGGGCAAAAAATAAATTTTTTATTTATTTTAGGATTTTTGGTCAATTTATTAATTAAATAATTAATAAATAAGGAAATAATGTTTAAATAAGATTTAAACATTTTTGGGAGGGATTCCTTAATTAAATATTTTTAATTAAGATAAAGGGATTTAATGTCATAAAAATTAATTAATTAATTAATAAATGATGATGTCATCAGGACTTTTTCAGAAAATAAAAATACTTTATTTTCTAAAGGTTTTTAGGTGTCTACAGTTATCACTAAGTGTAACATGTTCTTAATGTGGTCCTATAATAATTAATTGAGAAGGTGTAACAATTGACTCAAGGAATTTTTTAATGGACTTGGTATAAAGGAAAGACATTTTCCTTTATCATAAGTGTGGATTTGAATTATTTGAGAAGCAACAGTAAGAGTGGAATGTGAAGTTGAGCAAGAGCAGTTTGAAAGTGAAGGAAACTTCATTGTCGAGGTTTTTTTGAGTGATTTTTCAAGGTTTGATATTTGGATCTAAGGTTCATGACCTATTCTACAAGGTCTTATAGTGATTGGTTTGGTTGTAAGAACTAAGGAAAGAGGAAGATAATAGTAAATTGCTTGTTTAAGCAATGAGATCTTCTTGTAGTTGAAATTTCATGTTTGTAGTTTAATGGAACAAATTATGATAGCTAGAAGTAAAAGATGAAGACACATTTGTTCTATATGGGTCTAGGATATTGGATCTTGAAAAAATTAGAGAAGAAAATTATTGCTAAAATGGATTTGGAAGTTTTAACTGAGGCAGAAAGAGATCTCTTCATGTGTGACATGAGAGCTAGAGAAGCACTATTGACTACACTTCTTGAAATTGAGTATAACCAGGTAAAATCACTTGATACTTCACATTTGATTTGGAAAGCTTTGGAAAATAGTTTTGAAGGTGATGCACATTCTAAGAAGTTAAGGCCACAAAGTTGGATTTGTGCATTTCAATATGTTAAAATGATGGAAGATGAATCTATAAGAACATGTATAAGCAGGATATCAAAAATTACTGTATGTATTAAAGCTCAAGGAGGAACTACAGAAGATGATGAGGTTATATGGAAGATATTGAAGACTCTAACACCACCATTCAAGTTAGTAGTTTAGATGATACAGTTGTTGATATCTTCTACCAAAGATTTCACAAAGGAGACATTGCTTGGAAGATTAAAAGTAGCTAAAAATGAACTTAGATAGTCTAGAGAGTTTACTAGAATAGAGATAGCTTTCAGTGCCTTGAATATTCAACCTAATTTATTAAGGAACACAAATTCTAAAAGAGATTTTCCTAGTAGCAAAAAATTTGAGGAAGATAGAAAGATTAATGAAGGAGTAGCCCTTCTGGTAAGAAGAGAAAAAGAGGTAAGAAAATTTTTAAATGTTAGAATTGTGATGAATATGGTCATTATGCATCTAAGTGTCCTAAAAGAGAGAAAAGGTATAAGGGAAATCATAAGATTAGAAAAGATAGAGAGTGTTTATATGAAAATGAAGCTAATGGCTCTAATAAACAAGCATTAAGTGCTAGTGTGATGAAATTGGATTTGTGGTAATTAAAGATGAAAGTCTAGAAAGGTAGCTTTAGTGTCATAGGTTGAGAAGAAATCTAATTAGATAATTAAAATTATTTTTTCACATCATATGACTAGTGACATGAACAAGTTTTTTCACTTCAAAAGTTAGGATGGAGGAATTGTCATAGTTGGAATCAATGCAGCATGCCAAGTTAAAGGTATTGGATCTATAACTCTTGATGGTAAAAGTAAAACTAAGGATGTATACTTTTTTGATTGTTTAAAGTAAAATATTTTGAGTGTTGGACCATTAGAAGATAAAGGTTATCAGTTATAGTTCATAGAAAAGATATGTATGATCAAAGATAAAGATGGAAAGGTAATTAGAATAGGAACCAGATCTAGAGGTAATGTATTTTAGTTGAATCCTACTAAAATGACATGTTTGGTTGCAAAAGTACATGAAAATTGGTTATGGCATAAGATATTTTGTCACATAAACTTTGATAGTATTGTGAGGACTAGTAAAATGTTTGCAATTAGAGATTTGATTAAGATTGTAAAGCATACTAACACAATTTTCAACGTGTGTTTTGGAAAAATATAATAGAACTTCTTTTCCCAGCAAGAAGTATACCACTATAGAAAAATTGGAGATTGTAGACAAAAATCTTAGTGGTCCTACAAATACTAAAGGATTCTATGGTGAAAGGTATTTTATAATTCTAGTTGATGATTTTTCTAGAATAATGTGGGTGCATTTCTTAAAGAGAAATCTGAGGCATTTGATAAGTTCAAGATATTCAAGAATAGGGTTGAGAATGAATCTAGTATGAAGATTAAATATTTGAGATTAGATAGATGAGAAGAATTTACTTCAAATGAGTTTAACATGTTTTGTGAAGAAAATGGAATTAAAAGATAGTTATCAGCTCTAAGAATCCATGAACAAAATGGTGTTGTAAAGAGAAGGAACAAGTCAATTACAAAAGTTGCAAGAGCTATGTTAGCAAATAATGATGTATCCAAGACATTTTGGAGAGAATTTATCAATATAGCACTCTACACTATGAACAGATTGCAAGTCAAGAAAGACACAAACAAGACACCTTATGAATTGTGGTTTGGTCACTCACATACAGTTAAGTATTTCAAAAAATTTGGAAGTGTTATATCAAAAGAGATGATGATATTGGTAAGTTTGATGCTAGAAGTGATGAAGGTATATTTCTTGATTATTCACTGAAAAAAAAGGTTATAAATTTTATAATTAGAGAACTAAGACTATTATGGAAAGTGAAAATGTGAGAATTGATGAAAAATTTAGAATGCAAGAGAGAATAGTTTATTACAATTTAGATGATGATGTTGTTACTAAGCCAAGGAATAATGAGGTATTTCTTGAGGCTAACAATTATTTGCAAAATGAAGCAGAGCCAAGGTAGGAATAAAGCTTAGAACCTTCAGTAGAGCCAAGAGTTGAGATAGCAACTCCTACTTCAAGAAATAATATCATAAAGAATCACCCATCTAAGTAGATCATCAAAAGAAAAGGCAAAGGTGTGATGACAAGAAGTAGAGTAAATGAAGAACTGTGCTTGATATCTCAAGTTGAGCCTAAGAATGCAAATGAATAATGTAAAGATGATTATTGGAAACAAGCCATGAAAGAGGAACTAGATCAAATAGTAAAGAATGAGACATGGGAATTGGTCCCTAGACCAACAGAAAAGAATGTGATAGGAACTAAATGGGTATTTAGGAACAAGATGAATGAGAAAGGAGAAGTTGTAAGAAATAAAGAAAGATTGATATGTAAAGGTTACTAACAATTAGAAAGAGTAGATCATGAGGATACTTATGCTCTAATGGCTAGAATAGAAGTAGTAAGATTATTCTTAACCTATGCAACACAGAAGAAATTCAAAGTATATCAGATTGATGTCAAGTCAGAATTTCTAAATGGAGAACTTGAAGAAGTATACATTGAGTAGCTTGAAGGATGTCCTTTGACATACAACAAGGACATAGTATATAGACTAAGGAAAGCATTGTATGGATTGAAGCAAGAACCTAGAACCTGGTATGGAAGGTTAGACAAACATTTGAGAAAACTTGGATATAGAAAAGGTGTGGTAGATAGTAATCTATATTGGAAAGAAATTGATGATGGTTTGATGATTTTGGTAATATTTTTTGATGAAATCATATTTGGCAAAAATGATGAAGAAAGTGAGAAATTTGTAGAAGAGATGAAGAAAGAATTTGAAATGAGTATGATAGGAGAGATGAAATATTTTCTAAGATTGTAGATTGTACAAAATAAATAAAGAATCTTTATTTCTTAGACTAAGTACTTGAAAGATTTACTACAAAGATTTGGTTTGGAAACATGAAAACCCATTGGAACACCTATGGTAATTGGACACAAGTTATCTATGAAGGATGAGGCACCTATTGTTGAGCAGAAGAACTATAGATCTATGATCAAAAGATTGTAATATCTAACTCATACAAGGCTAAATATAGCAAATGCAGATGGAATTGTTGAAAGATTCCAAGTTGATACCAGAGAAGTACAGTATGTAGTAGTCAAAAGGATATTTAGATATTTAAAGGGAACATCTAAGTTTGGATTGTGGTATGATAGATCTAATAATTTTATTCTAAGTGCTTATACTGATGTAGATTGGAAAGGTAGTATAGATGCTAGAAAAAGCATGAGTGGAGGAGCCTTCTTTCTTGGAGGAAAATTGGTTTCTTGGTTAAGAAAGAAGTAGGATTGTACATCATAAAGTATAGTCAAGGTAGAGTATGTTGCAAAGGCAAATAATTACAATCAAGTCATTTGGATGAAGTAGATGTTGAAGGATATAAGGATAGAAATTAGTGAACTTTTTGTCAAACATTGAGACAATATAAGAATGCTAAATAAGTCTAAGAATCCAGTGTTGCATTTGAGGACTAAGCACATTTCTATTAAGTATCATATGTTGAGAGAAAAAGTTGCAGAAAAGAAAATCAGATTGGAGTATGTGAGCATTAAAAAGAAGATTGTAGATATATTCACTAAGCCTCTACCCAAAGAAACTTTTGAGCATTTGTAAGGTGTGCCTGGGGTTATGCCCCTTCCTACAGTAGAATATAAGATGTATGAGTGCATTAGTCTAGGGTAATAGAGCACCATTGTTTGTCTGGACAGAATTCTTATGCTTCTTGAATGGGGGAGTATCTGTGATGGACAAAGTCATCTAGGACTCTTATTAATATTGTTTTGAGCAGTGTTTTTTGACACTCAAGCTAGTAAGTATCAGTTGTTGTTGACACAAGAAAGAGATGAATAACTAGGGCTAAAGGCTCACCCAGCTATTCAAACCACCCTACAAGAGTTAACACAATGAAAGAAAACACAAAGAACAACAACCAAAGGAGGAAGAAGACTGAAATACTTTTATTGATTCATTAAAATATCTTCATACATTCCCAGATGTAAGGCCTTCTAGGTTATAGTCAAATACCAATACATTCACATTCAAAGATCCAATAGAAAAAAATTTCTCTCTAGTTCTAATTTGCAATCCCTTCCCAAAAAATTTTCTAACTCTAAGCCTACACACTCTATATATACTTGCCAAAATGGCTTATAGATCATTCTAGACATTACATAAGAGGAAGGCCAACCCAAAAATGGTTTGGACACATCCCAAGAAAGGATCTTAACATAAATGTTGCAATCAAAATAAATCCCACAAGTTAGCTTGTAAAAATCATGTCCAAATGTTGACACTTGACACAAATAGCAAAACTCAGCACATGAAGGGTCACTCAGCATACACTAGGTAACACAGCACATGAAGAGTCACTCAGCATACACTGGGTAACTCAGCACCAACTAAGTGCTATAATAACTTGGCACCAACTAAATGCTATAGTAACTTAGCACGAATTGAGTGTTACAGTAACTTGGCACTAAGTGCTACAGTAACTCGGCACTAATTGAATACTACAATAACTCGACACCAACTGAGTGCTATAGTAATCTGGCACCAACATGTAGAATGAACAAAATGAGTAGGATAACAAGGAAACCTAGGATGCTCCTACATCAGACAACTAGGGTTGAAAGAAATAATTCTCCTAAATCATTGAGATGTCACAATCTAAGTCAAATCCAACTTAGATTCAGAAATCCATAAAACATCTTCAATAAGCTTGTTCTTCCAATTCACCAAATATTCATATTAATCTTTTCCTCTTGTACTCTTGCCAACTCTCTGATCCAATATTTATTCAATTTCTTCAATCTGCTTCTTAAGATAATCTTTTGATACAACAACTTTATCATTTGACTCATGATACTTATACAAATTAGCAATATTGAATATAGGAGATATATCCATGTCATTAGGTAACTCAATTTCATAAGCATTACCACTATCAAACTTCTTCAAGATCTTATAAGGTCCAAAATTTTTCATCTTCAATTTACTGTATGTTCCAACTAGGAATCTTTCTTTCTTCAGATGAACCATCACCTCATCACCAACTTGAAAATCATGGTGTCTTCTAGACTTATTAAAATTCTCCTTATACTTCTAATTACTTTGTTCCAACCTCAACTTCACTTCCTTATGCAAAGACTCCATAAAATTAAAAAATTCTTCACTTGTAGTGCTTCTCTTTTCTTCACCAGTAACATCTCTCAAATCTGATATACCTCTAGGCTGCATTCTAGTAACAATCTCAAAAGGTGTTTTCCTTGTACTCCTATTCAGAAAATTATTATATGCAAATTCAGCTTGTACCAATATCATCTTCCAATTACTTGACTTATTTCCAACTAAACATCTTAGAAAATTACCCAAGCTTCTATTCACAACCTTTGTATGTCCATCTATTTGTGGATGTAATGTAGAACTAGACTTCAACTCAGTACCCATCTTATTCCACAAAGTCTTTCAAAAATAACCAACAAACTTATTGTCTCTGTCAGAAACAATACTTCTTGGTAATCCATGCAATCTCACAATCTCTTTAAAAAAAAATTTAGCAACATGCTCAACATCTAATGTCTTCTTACATAGTATGAAATGAGCCATCTAAAAAATCTATCCACTACAACAAATATGGAATCATACCCCTTCACTGTCTTAGGTGATCCAAGAACAAAATTCATACTAATGTCACTCCAAAGTTTCTTAAGAATAGTAATAGGTGTATACAAACTAGTATTTTGACTTGCTCCTTTTTCAATTTGACAAACTCTGCAACTCTTCACAAATTTTTGAACATCCTTATACATTTGTGGCCAATAATACTTCTCTTTCAGCAAACTCAATGTCTTATCAATTCTAAAATGTCTAGCCAATCCACCACTATAATTTTTCTTAATCAGATTCAACCTCATAGAACTTCTACAAATACACAACTAAATGCCTTTGAACAACATACCTTCTTGAATGAAATACTCATCATACTTACTTATGTGATCTATCAGATTTGGTGCTCTGCACTCTCTCCAAAGCTCAAAAAAATTAGGATCAGCATCATACAACCCTTTCATTTCATCAAAACCAAGAACCTTCATTTTAGTCAACAAAAAATGTCCTCTACTCAATGCATCAACAACTCTGTTAGTAACTCCACTCTTATGCTTAATAGAAAATGTGAAACTCTACAAGTACTCAAAGCACTTCATATGTCTCTAATTCAATTTATGTTGACTTCAAGTATTGTAAGGCTTTATGATCAATATATAGCACAAACTCCTTAGGAATCAAATAATGTCTCCACTTCTTCAAAGCTTGAACAATAGCATACAATTCTTGATCATACATAGAATAATTCCTTTTGGCATCATTCAAATTTTTACTAAAAAAAGTAATAGACTTACCTTCTTGACTTAATACAACTCCTTTTGCATTACTACTTGCATCACATTTAGCTTGAAATACTTTGTTGAAATCGGGCAAAGCCAATATAGGTAATTCAACAACCTTTTGTTTCAAAGTCTCAAAACTCTTATCAACTCCATGTGTCCACTTGAATTCATTTTTATCTCCCCTCATTGTTTTAGTCATAGCATTACAAATAGCACTAAAATTATTTATAAACTTTCTATAAAAACTAGCCAAACCATGAAATAATCTTACCTCACCCACATTCTTGGGTTTAGGCTATTGAAAAATAGCTTTAACCTTCTTAGGATCCATCTTAGATCCATCATCTGAAATCACAAATCCCAAATATACAATCTCCTCTTGCATAAAAGAACACTTTTTCAAATTAATCAGCAACTTTTCCTCTTTTAACCTCTGCAATACTTGCCTAATATGCTCAAGATATTCTTCCTTAGTCTTACTAAATATTAGAATGTCATCTGAATATACAATCACAAACTTACTCAAGAATCTTTTTATAACTTCATTCATCAACCTCATGAAAGTACTAGGTGCATTAGTCAAACCAAAAGGCATAACCAACCATTCATACAAAACATCTTTTGTTCTTAAAGTAGCCTTCCATTCATCACCTTTTCTAATTTTGATCTAATGATAGCCACACTTTAAACCAATCTTGGTAAAATACTTTGCTCCACTCAAATGATCCATTGTGTCATCCATCCTCAGCATAAGAAACCTATATTTCATTGTTATCTTGTTAATAGCTCTAGAATTAGTACACATTCTCTATTCTCCATTCTTTTTAGGTGCTAATATAGTAAGTACAGCACATGGACTCAAGCTTTCTCTGATCAAATTTTTCTACAAAAACTCATGCACTTGTCTATTAAGTTCTTCATTCTCTATAGGTTTCAATCTATATGGTGTTTTGTTTAGCAAACTAGCTCTAGGAATCAGATCCATACAATGACTTATACTTCTCATTGGTGGTAAACCATCAGGAATATCCTTAGCAACAATATCCTTATACTCATTCAGCAATTTTGTAATCTCTACTAGTACTCGGCTATTAGTATCTATTGTCACTCGATCATTACCAACTTCTACTACTCATTCATTACTACCAACACTCGATCCTCTAGGAACTATGGAAAAATAGACTTGATTCTTGTTCACTTCCTTTTCAAATTGTTTCCCATTAACTATGCAAACTTTTATTGCAATACAACTGACCACATCTAGACTTTCAATCAAAGGCAAAAATATTTGTTTCTTCCCATTTACCCAAAGAGTATATTGATTCAATCTTCCATAATTTACATCATATCTATCATATTGCCAAGGTCTACTTAACAAAATATGACAACAATATCATATGCTCATCTTTGATCTATGAAACATGATAGGGTTTAGGATGCTTCAGCCTCTGCAATTGCAACTTTGTAACCAAATTTTTTGATGCCAAATTTGTAGAACTTCCATTGTCAATGATCACTTTGCAATACTTTCCAACCATCTTACATATTGTCTTGAAAAGACTTCTCCTTAAAATAGATTCCTCATCACTTCCCTTATTACATAAGGTTCTTCTCACTATCAGATTTTCTCTAGCCTTAGGTCCACTTGGTGAACCCTCATCATCTCCTTGAATCATAGCATTTATGTTACCTTGCCCACTTTCAGAGGATCTACATTCAAAATATCTATGTCCCTCTTTTCCACATCTGAAACAATTACCATGAAATTCACCTCTAGAATAAGAATTACCTCTTCCTCGGTAAGAATTAGTGCCTCCTCAATAAGAATTATCATTTTTCCATTCAATCTTTCCTTTTCCATCATTCATCCATTTAGATTTACCTTTATCCTACACAAAACTTTTAGATGTACCACCTTCACCATAAGATCTACCACTGCCTCTTTGGAATCTACCACCTCTACCTCTTTGTATTTGTTCATGCTTCTTTACTAAGATCTCCTCAACTTTCAAGGCATATTGATATGCTTCTTCAACACTTTCCAACTTCATAAAACTTATTTCATCTTGAATTCCAAATCTCAATCCATTTATATACCTTGAAATTTTCTCAACATCATCATCCACATGTCTAGATTTGATTTCAAATATATAGGATTCCTCATTATACTCTTTCACAGTCATGTCCTTTTATTTCAAATGTTGCATCTTTCTCAACAAGCTAACTTGGTAATTAGCAAGAAAGAATTTTTTCTTTACCTTGTTCACCATCTTTAGCCAAGTTCTAATCTTCTCCTTTCCTCTCCTTTTTCTATTAGTTTGCAAATGTTCCCACCATAGTGATACATGACTTTTCAACCTAGTGATTACAATCTTTACCTTTCTATTAGCAGGAGTGTTTTCATACTCAAAGGACTTCTCCATATCTGAGATCTAATCCAACATAGCATTGGTATCTAATTTTCCATCATAAAGAACAACTTCTATAGAAAGCTTTGAATTTTCCCTAGACAACACTCACAACAATCTTTCCTCATCTTGATCTTCTTCAGGTTCTGGATTATTGTTTGGTTATGTTGTTTCATCATCACGATGTGCTCCTCTCCTTTGGGCTATCTAATTTGGCTGCAATTTTTCTCAATTGATCCAATATAGAATTATTATTGTTATTTTATCTACCACAAACCATATTTACAAATCAAGTTCTTGCAAGATTGTAACCCTCTGCAAGTTATAGGTCAAATTCACAGATCTGCCACCCTACAACCAAATCCAAATTAGGGTTCTACACGATCCAATCTCCACAAGGATGAACCTCAAGCTCTGATACCACATGATACAAGGAAGAGATGAATAACTAGGGTAAAAGGCTTTCCCAACTATCTAAACCACCCTACAAGAGTTAACACAACTAAAAAAAACACAAATAACAACAACCAAAGGAGGAAGCAAAGTGAAATACTTATATTGATTCATTAAAATATTTTCATACATGCCCAACCATAAGGCCTTCTGGGTTACGAAAAAATACCAATACATTCACATTCAAAGATCCAACAGCAAATTTTTCCTTTCTAGTTCTGCTCTACAATTGCTTCCTAAAAATTTGCCTAAACACTCTATATATACTTGCCAAAATGGCTTACAAATCATTCTAGAACATTACATAGTAGGAAGGTCAGCCCAAAAATGGTGTGGACACATCCCAAGAAAATATCTTAACATAAATGTCGTAGTCAAAACAAATCCTACAAGTCAGCTCATAGAAATCACGCCCAAATGCTGACAGTTAACATAAACAGAAAAACTTGACACATAAAGGGTCACTCAGCATACACTGGGTAACTTGGAACATGAAGAGTCACTCAACATACACTAGATAACTTGACACCAATTGAGTGTTACAGTAACTCAACTCCAACTGAGTGCTATAGTAACTCGACACCAACATGCTGAATGAACAAAATGAGCAAAATAACAAGGCAACCAAGGATGCTCCTGTATCAGTTGCATAGTTTGATGCAGAGATGTTGGTTGCTAAAAATTTTGACATTGATTTCAATGGGGGAGAATATTACATGAAAAACATTATGTAGAATAAAATTTGGTAGAAAGCACATTGAGATATATTAATGGGGGAGAATGATTGATGAAGAGGATTTGAAAAGATGAACAGTCTTTTGTTTGTATTCTTAGAACTAGATGTTTTTCATCTATGTTGTCATCAATACCAAAGGGGGAGATTGTTAGAAGATTGGTTGAAAGTTTTAATTTTGATGATATTCATATAGGGGAGTACTGTAGATATGTTACTATGATGATATGTTGCATTCATGACCGAGTTTGTCATTGATGTCAACATAACAATTTTTTGTGCTATCTAATAGAAGAATAGTTGAAAGATCAAGTTGGTATGGATGACTCATTAAGTATTCTAACTACTTGAGGTTTTGGAAGATAATTCTTAGTATCTATTATATGTAGTTAACATCAAAAGAAGAAAGGATAATTCTGAAAGAAGTTATGTAAGTTTTGGTGATGTATGTTCTAAGATAGAGTTTACAAAGGCATGTTATGGTAAACTTGTTATATATCTTAGCAAAGTTGATATTCTGAGAATTGAAGTTGAGGACATGAAGAAGACATGTTGAGGATGGCATGGCTAAGCTTTCTTGTCATAATATTGCATGTAAAAAAATTTATTCAAGTTTCAAGGTGGATGATTAATGTTATAGCTAAGTGTAATGTGTTCTTAATGTAGTCCTATAATAATTAATTGAGAAGGTCTAACAACTGACTCAAGAAATTTTTTAATGGACTCATTGTAAAGGAAGGATATTTTCCTTTATAATAATTTTGGATTTGAATTATTTGAGAAGCAACAACAAGAGTAGAATGTGAAGTTGAGCAAGAGAAGTGCAGAAGTGAAGGAAACTTCATTGCTGAGGTTTTTCTCAGTGATCTAAGGTTTGGTATTTGAATTTGAGTTTCCTGACCTAGTCTATAAGGTCTAATAGTGATTGATTTGGTTTTAAGAATAGAGGGAAGAGAAAAATAGCAATAAATTACTTACTTGTGCAATGAGCTCTTCTTGTAGTTGAAATTGCATGTTTGGGCAGTGGGCTCATCTTGCATACATTGTACTACAACTTCTAATAGGGTTAGCACAACTCCTAATGGGGTTGGAATCTCCTAATAGGAATTCAAACACTCCTAACAAGGACTCTATTTATTTAATTTTTTAATAGACTCTTGAAAAGGTCCATCCTCTACCAAGGAATATTTATATTAGTACATCATCTTATGGGCATCATTCCCATTGGGGTTTTCCCTCTAATCAAGGGTTTCCCTAGTCAACATATCTGGTTTAATTATCTATGTGCATTTTACTATGGTTGTTTTTTACTTTAGTTAAATGGTTAAGTTTGTTTAATAAAGATAAATGTTTTAATTGATGGATAACTGATTCACCCCCTCCCCCCACCCCCCCACACTCATTTATCTTGGTGGACTATTGTTTCCAATAATACCTTGATGATATAATAGTCTACTCAAAGAATGTGTAAGATCACCTTAGTTATCTAAGACAGATATTCGTCAAATGTAGAGAATATGGTGTGTCACTAAATCCAAGGAATTGTGCATTTGCTACTAATCAAGAAAAATTGCTTGGACATATTGTGTCTAAAGAAGGTTTGACTATTGATCCAAAGAGAACAAAGGAAATTCTTCCTCTCCCACTTCCTATTCATAAGAAAGGGTTGAAAATCTTCCTTGGTAGAATCAACTTTGTGAGGAGATTTATCCCTAATCTTTCTACCATGGTTAAGCCTCTTATAGCTATGCTCAAGAAGAACATGGTGTTTACCTGGACAAAGGAAGGGAGAGCCAATTTTGAAGAGATTAAAGTAGCATAGCCCCAACTCCAATTTTGATAAGGATTTCATTTGATACACCCTAGGGAGTGAATCAAGCATCTCAGTTGGCTTGACCCAATTAAATGATGCAAATGGAGAACAACATATAGCCTTTTTTAGTGAAGGGCTAAAGGACTATGAAGATAAGTATAGTTATGTAGAGAAATAGATCCTCTCTATCATAAGGGCCTTAAAGAAGTTCAAACATATTTTTTCATATAACAAGATCCAACTTTTGGTTCCTCATGCAAGTGTGAAGGACTTTCTTTCAAATAAAGATGTTAATGATAAGAGGTTTGGGTGGATCACTAAGGTCATCGAGTATGACATAGATATCAAGATCACCAAACTTGTAAGAGGTAAAGGATTATGTGAATAGATGATTTCATCCCAAGAACCAATTGAGGAAGTTTCTCTAGTTATAGAAAATGCAAAACTAGTAGGGGATGGAAATCTGAATGATTGGATGTAAGACATGACAACCTTCTTATTAGGAGGAGGATACCCACAAGGATTAGACAGAGCTAAAGAAGACAATAAATATTGTAGTCTATCCCTTTTTTCCTAGTGGATGGGATCCTTTTTAGGAAGGATTTCAATAGATCCTTATTGAGATACATCAACATTGATCAAATTGATAGGATGATCAAAGTGTTTCATGATGGTCATGATGGTGGTCATTTCTTAGCTAGAACAATAGCTATGAAGATCATGAGAACTAGTTATTATTGGCCAACCCTATTCCATGATTTTTTATAAATATATAAGGAAGTGTGAGAAGTGTGCCTTGTTTTCAGGTAAACATAGATTAGCAGCTCTTCCCTTGCATCCTATTCAAGTTGATACCACATTTTCTCAATGGGAGTTAGATTTCATTAGTCCAATCAATCCACCTTCGAGCTCTAGTCACAAGTGGATCTTAGCTATGACTGATTATTTTACAAGATGGATAGAGTTAGTAGCCTTGAAGCATGCCACTAAGACTTCAATGGTTAAACTCCTTGATGGAATTATAACTAGATTTGGCACCCCTTCAACAATAATATCAAACAATGCTAAATATTTTATTGGAACCCATATTTACTCTTGGACAATTAACCATGGCATCTATTTGAGCACCTCCTCAAATTACTACCCCCAAGGAAATGGCTTGGTTGAGTCCTCTAATAAGAACCTGATTAGAATCATGAAGAGGACTACTGAAGACAATCAAAGTTGTTGACATTCAAAATTAAAGACTACCCTTTGGGCTAATAGAATCACACATAACAGAGCAATGGAGAATTCATCTTTCATGTTGATATATCGAAGGGAGGCCAAACTTTCCATTTCCCTTGATTTCCACTCTCTTGAATTAGCTCTTTAGTTGGAGCTGGAAGAAAATGATGCCATGATAGTCAGAATGGCAAAATTGATGGAGCTAGAAGAAAAGAGGCAATAGGCTATGTGGACACTTGAACTTCATCAACAAGTTAAAAAGAGCTTTGACAAGAGGGCCAAAGCTAGGGTTTTTAGAGAGGGAGACCTTGTTCTCAAGTGGGATGTAGATAGAGCCAAATCAAGTTGGCAATCCAAATTTGATGTTATCTAGAGTGGACCTTATATTATCACCAGTTGCAAGTAGGCCAATGATTTCCAGCTATCTGGGCCCAATGATGATGTCCTACCAATTCCAGTCAATGGAATTTATCCCAAACCATATTTCTAGGAGGGTTAGGGTTTCCTATATATATTACGTGAGTTTCTAGCTTTTCAAGAAGTACATGAGCACAAGTTGTCTCTCTGTTCTTTTGGAGATAACCAGGTTTTTAAAATTTTTGAGGTTGTAGATAAGATGGAGCTAGAGTTTTTCAAAAGTTTTACAGTTGCAAAGGTTATAGTTCTTTAGTATTTCTTGTTTTGCAGTGTTGATCTTAGTTTTTCATGACTCCATAGCCCAATGGATACATAAGATCACTGATCATATACTTAATGGGCTAGTATCCCCTTTGAGTACCTAGAATTGTTAGTCATACTTTCCCTCCCACTAAAAAATTAGGTTTTTTTTGTCAAACATGCCCAGTGGTCACATTTATTTAGATTTTCAAATGTCCCAATTTTATTAAAAAAAATACATTGTAAAACCTTAGGTCATATTTTATTTCCTAATTCTTCAAGTGCTCACGTGGTATAACAAATTTTGGTAGGCTCACATCTTCTCATCCATTGGTTAGATCTTGATCTATGGTTGTCACTTTGTCATTGTTATAAGTTGCATGACCAAAATTCATATTGATATAGCTACAATGTGATATGTATCCCAAATGGGCATTCCTTCTCTATGGTTGGTGGAGTTGTTAGACAAGGTACAATTGGTGAGGTTTTATTTTTTCTTTGTGAAAGTGGGTCAATTGCTTGATGTGATCTTATCCACTATCAGATTAAGGATAATCCATAATTGTCGATATATCACAATGCAAAAATATACACTCATTTTCCATAGCAAGATAGCAACAGTGTGACACATGGACATGTGGGTCCTATTTCTATTATGGGCCACAAGTGAGGGAATGTTAAATGAGTTGGCACAGAGAAGTGTTTTCATTGATCAAGGTACTGACAGGGGTCAATGCATCTTCAAGACCATCAGATTAAATATAAATCAAGCATTGTCATTATGTCACTAACCAAAGATGTGAGGCCATTATCCATAGTGACACAATGATAGATAGACATGTGTCTCAATTGGCCTAGGTGGAGAGTAAGTAGTTGGAAATGGTGGCTAAGTCTATTTTTTCAAAGTCATGCACATTTCATGTTAATTCAATGTTCAAGCCATGACGGTGTGAATGATATGTTGGCAAATAGGTGCCCATAGTTCGTAGAGTTGCTAACATTTGTGTTGGAAGCATGAATATTAATGATACTTCTATGGATGAGTATTGTAGAAACATGATTAGATCATTATCATGATGATATGTTACATTCATGACAATGTTTTTCATTGATGTCAACATTGTAATTTTCTATGGTATCTGACATAAGAACAGTGGTAAAGATCAAGTTGGTAAAGACATATAGTTGAGCATTTCTACTAAGCAAGGTTAAAGGGAGATAATACTAAGTTTCTAGTATATGCAACTAACCTTGGAAGTATAAAACAATATATCTGGAAGAAGTTATATAATTTTTGGTGAAGATTATTTTAAGATAGAGCTTACAGAAGCAAGTTCTGGTAAACTTGTTATATCTCTTAGCAGATTTGTTATTCTGAGAAGCCAAAGTTACAGATGCCAAGAAGATATTATGGAGATGATGTAGCTAACATCACTTGTCATAATGTTACATGTATGGAAAGTTATTAAAGTTACAAGGTGAAATATTAATGTCATCACAAATTGTAGTGTGTTCTTAATGAGGTCCTATAATAATTAATTGAGAAAGTGCAATAGCCAAATCAAGGAATTATTTTATGGATTTGGTATAAAGGAAGGACATTTTCCTTTATCATGGATGTGATGAATGTATGATTTGGAAGAAGGATGAAGAGAAAAATGCAAAGATAAGCAGATCAGAGCGAAGGTGAAGAAGACTTCATTGTTGAGGTTTTATTATGTGATCTGAAGTTTGATATTTGGATCTAAGGTTTGTGACCTAGTCTACAAATTTTGATAGTGATTGTTTTGGTTGACAAGAAAAAAGAAATAATTTAAAGTATAATAAAGACAATTATTTTGTAAGAAATAGTTGAAAGATCGGTTGGATAGTTAGTCCAGTGGTCTTTCCCCAAAAAGTTGTTTGGATAGTGGGTATTTAAGAAAGTAGTTCAAATGATATAGTTGTTGATCTCTTGTACCAAATATTTCACAAAGGAAACATTACTTGGGAGACTAGAAGCAATTGAGTATGAGCTTAGATATTCTAGAGAATTGACCAGAATTGAAATAGCATTCAGTGCCCTAAATATTTGACCTAGTTTATCAAGGAGCACAAGTTCTAGAGGATACTCTGCTAGCCGTAGCAGATCTAATGAGGATAGAAAGATAGAAGGAGTAGCGCTTCTAGTAAGAAGAGAAAAGGATGGTAAGAAAAAAATTTAATGTTGGACTTGCAATGAGTTTGGCCATTATGCATCTAAGTTTCTTGAAAGAGAGAAAAAGTATAACAAAAATTTCAAACCTAGAAGAGATAGAGAGTGTTTGTATGCAAATGAAGAAGATTATTCTAATGAACAAGTAGTAAGTGCTAGTGATGATGATATAGGATTTTTAGCTATTAAAGAGGAAAGTCCAAAGAAGATGTCTTTGGTATCATAGGTTGAAAAGAAATATGATTGGGTAATTGATAGTGGTTGTTCACATCATATGACTAGTGATATGACCAATATGCACCCTAAAATGGTTGCCTAGACTATGGGCCCCCATTTTTCAATTTAACAATTTTATGAATCAATTTATCAATTTCCTAAATCAATGCATCACAATATTTTATTAAATCAATTCAAATCATTTTCCTTGATCAAATTGTTAAATCAATTCAAATAATTTTTCTTAACCAAATTGCAATTAATGTAATTATTTCAATATTTCTTAAGGTTTGATCATCTTATTCTAAATTTTATTTAATTAAGGAAAAACTTCTCTTTTAATTAAATAAAATAAATCTCCTTTTAATTAAAAGAGAATCCCTCTTTTAATTAAATAAATAAATCCCCAATTAAATATCTCTTTATGATGAAGAAAAGAAATAAATTAAATAAAAATAAATAAATAAATCATTTTTCTCTACACTTGAATGCACATATCTCTAAGTGGGATTCCTTTTTTTTCCTCTTTCCACTTTCTTCTTAAACACTCCTCTTTTCTCATTGGTAAAATTTTGTCTTACATGGATCAAACTCTATTATCTTATATTGGTTGTGAGAAGCATTCCACCTTCACATTTTCCATTATAAGGAGCCCTTTCCTTCTCATATAGAGAAATATAGAGAAAATAGAGGAAGATTTTATTGTTATGCTATAGGTTTGGAGAGTGATTTTGGAGGAGGAGTTTTAGCACTAGGGTTTGAGCCTTAGGGTTTGGACATTAGAGATTCATTGCAACTTCTCTCTTCTTGTCTTATTCTCTCTTGCATCCATAACTTCCATCATCAGGTTTCATCCTTTCATTTTCATATTATATTAAAGTCATATTTATTTTCATAGATTAATATTGCATTGTTATTTCCTTTCATAGATTAGATTTTCTTTCTTGCATTATTATCATACACATTAACTTGCATCTTTATTTTCATGCATATTTGATGATCATGGAGGCTAGAATTCTTGTTTTTCCTCTTTGAATCTCTCATTTTATGGTGTACTTACATGGGCACAAACTAGGTCAAACTAAGGAGCATCATTACAAACCCTTGGACTTCACAAATAGAGAGCTTTGGATTGCTATTTGAGACCTCATTCTTGAGAAATCTTAGATGTAATGACTCATAGAAGTGTGTCAACATTTTAGCACACATGAACAATTTTTTTAATTCAACAGTCGTGATGGAGGCATTGTCAGGGTTGGAAATAATGCAATGTATCATGTTAAAGGTATTGGATCTATAACTCTTGATCGTAAGACTAATACTAAGGATGTATATTTTGTTGATGGTTTGAAACACAACCTTCTAATTGTGGGACAACTAGTGGATAAAGGTTATCAGTTATAGTTCATAGAGAAGACATGCATGATCAGAGACAAAAATGGAAAGGTAATTGTAATAGGAACCATATCTAGAGGTAATGTATTTTAGCTTAATCCAATTGAAATGACATGTTTGGTTGATAAGGTAGATGATAGTTGGTTATGGCATAAGATACTTTATCATATAAACCTTGAAAGCATTGTGAAAACTAGTAGTATGATTATAGTTAGAGATTTACCTAAGATTGTTAAGCCTCCTAACACAATTTTCAATGAGTGTGTATTGGCAAAGAATACCAAAACTTCTTTTCCTAGTAAGAAGTTTACTACTACAGAAAAGTTAGATATTGTACATATATATCTTAGTGGTCCTACAAAGACTAAAGGATTCTATGGTGAAATGTATTTCATGATTTTAGTTGATGACTTTTCTAGAATGATGTGGGTTGCATTTCTTAAAGAAAAATATGAGACATTTGATAAGTTCAAGATATTTAAGAATGGAGTTGAGAAAGAATCAGGTATGAATATTAGATGTCTAAAATTAGATAGAGGAGGATAGTTTACTTCAAATGAGTTTAACATCTTTTGTGAAGCTAATGGAATCAAAAGACAGTTATCAACTCTAAGAACCCCTGAACAAAATGGCATTGTAGAGAGAAAAAACAAGTCAATAACAGAAGCAGCAAGAGCTATGTTAGCTAAGAATGATGTATCCAATATTTTTTGGAGAGAAATTGCGAATAAACCATTCTAAACTATGAATAGAGTACAAGTTAGGAAAGACATAAATAAGACCCCTTATGAACTATGGTTTGGTCACTCACCTATAGTTAAGTATTTCAGAATTTTTGGTTGCAAATGTTTCATCAAAAGAGAGTATAATATTGGTAAGTTTGATGCTAGAAGTGATGAAGGTATGTTTATTCATTATTTATTGAAAAGAAGAGCTTATAAATGTTATAATCTGAGAACTAAGACTATTGTTGAGAGTGCAAATGTAAGAGTTGATGAGAAATTTAGGATACAAGAAAGACTAGTTGATTACAATTCTAATGATGAGAATTTTGTTACTAAACCAAGGAATGATGAAGTATTACTTGAGACTAATAATGATTTGCAAAATGAAGAAGAGAAAAGGCATGAACAAAGCTTAGAACCTTTAACAGAGCTAAGAGTTGAGAGAACAACTCCTACTTGTAATAAGAATGTGACAAAGAATCATCCATCAGAGAAGATCATTGAAAGTAGAGATAAAGGTGTGATGACAAGAAGCAGAATCAATGAAGAATTATGTTTGCTATCTCAAGTTCAACCAAAGAATATAGATGAAGCATGTAAAGATGACTATTAGAACCAAGCTATGAAAGAAGAATTGGATCAAATAGTAAAGAATGAGACATGGGAGTTGGTCCCCAGACCAGTAGGAAAAAATGTGATAGGAAAAAAATGAGTATTTAGGAACAAGATGAATGAATAAGATGTTGTAAGGAACAAAGCAAGATTGGTATGTAAATTTTACTCATAGCAAGAAGGAATAGATTATGATGAAACCTAGGCTACTATGGAAAAAATAAAAATAGTAATATTATTCCTAGCATATGCAGCACATAAGAAATTCAAAGTTTATTAGATGGATCTCAAGTTAGCATGTATGAATGGAGAACTTGAAGAAGAGGTATACACAGAACAACCTAAATATGTTTCTCTAGAAAGCTTTGTATAGCTTGAAGCAAGCACCCAAAACCTAGTATGCAAGATTGGAAAAGCATTTAACAAATTTTTTATTTAGCAAAGGTATGACAGACAGTAATCTATACTTGAAAGAAATAGATGATGGATTGATGATTTTGATAATATTTGTTGATGATATCATGTTTGGAGGAAATGATAAAGTAAGTGACAAGTTTGTAGAAGAAATGAAGAAGGAATTTGAAATGAGAATGATAGGAGAGATGAAATACTTCCTAGGATTATAGATTATTTAGGACAAAGAAGGAATCTTTATTTCTCAGACTAAGTATTTGAAAGATCTATTGAAAGGGTTTGGTTTGGAAACATGTAAATGATGGAATTATGTTGTATTTTTCATTAGTGACAACACTTATTCAATTTTGTATGGTTACCGAGCTCATCACTCAGTCTATAACTTATACCAAGCATTCAATGGTTACCAAGTAAGATCACTCAGTTAAGTAGTTCACACCAAGCATTCCTAAAACTACCAAGTGAGTGTGTAGTCCAGCAGTATTTACTAAGCCTATAGTGTTCACCAAGTAGATAGTGGTCACCAAGCTTCTCAGTGTCTATTGATTCATTAGTTTGTGTGATGAGAAGCTAGTGTCTACCTAGTAATGGATGTGTAGTGTTTACTGAGTGAAAGCAAGGTAAACAAACGATTCAATATCTACCAAGTGATAATATATTCACTGAGTCTTCAATGGTTGTTAGATTGTGGTGATTGATCAGGAAAGTACTGTACATACTTCATAAATAGTGGGGTTCGAGGCATCGCCCCGAAAAAAAAATTTTGGGCAGTAGCCGACATTGTAGCCAACATATTATGGCCGACATGTTATAACCCTAAAGCGGTTTAATACTTGTATAAAAGGGCTTAGGGTTGGGTATTTTTTATAATGTTGTGATATGAAATTGGTTCTTGCGGCAATATTGAGCTGTAAGGGATTACGGATTGTAATCAGGTTGTAATCACTGGATTGTAATAAGATTGGACTTGCTGTTTGGTGGACGTAGCCCAGGGATTGGGTGAACCACATTAAATCTTGGTGCCTTCTATTCATTTCTGTGTGTTCTATTATTTTCTGTTATTGGTTATATTTGCATGTAGTTTTTTATTTCTGTCTGTGGTTTATCCTAACAAGTGGTATCAGAGCAAGGTTGTCTTTCAGTTATCCTCTGCAGGAAAGTCTCACGGTTAAGTGGGAGTCTCACAGTTCAGTGGGAGTGATGGCAGATGAGGGTAAGTTGAGGGTTGATAGGTTTAATGGGCAGAACTTCCAGTTATGGAAGATGCAAATGGAAGACTATTTATATCAGAAGGATTTATGGAAGCCGTTGGAAGGAAAAGCCAAGAATCAGGGAACTATGTCAGAGGCTGAATGGGATCTTTTGGACAGAAAGGCACTCGAAAGCATTCGGTTATGCTTGGCACCATCGGTGGCATTTAATATTACAAAAGCAAAGACGACAGAAGATTTGATGAAAACCCTAGCGACACTGTATGAAAAGCCCTCCGCTTTAAATAAGGTATTTCTCATGAAGCGTTTATTTAATATGAAAATGGCAGAAGGTGGATCTGTTGAAGATCATTTAAATGAGTTTAATACTATTACTAGTCAATTATCTTCTGTGGGTATCAATTTTGATGAAGAAATTAGGGCTCTCTTGATTTTGTGTTCTTTGCGTGAAAGCTGGAATGGCTTGGTAATGGCAGTGAGTAATTCTATTTCTGGATCTAATACCCTAAAATATGATGATGTGATCGATGTTATTTTAAGTGAGGAAACTCGTAGAAATTCCTCAGGTGGATCTACATCAGGAAGTGCTTTAAATGCACAAAATAGGGGTAGAACGATTGAAAGAGGAAGTAACTCTGAAAATCATGAAAAATCAAGAGGAAAGTCAAAGGGGAGGAGGTCTCAATCGAGAGGACCAAATGATTGCTGGTACTATGGAAAACCAGGGCACAAAAATAAAGATTGCTGGAATCGAAAGAAAAATGAAGGAGATAAATCAGATGGAGACAAGGAGGCAAATGTGGTAAGTAACAAATTCGAAGAGGATGCTTTGCTTCTGTCTTTAGAGAGTGTTAATGATTCATGGATTTTAGATTCTAGTGCTTCATTTCATGCTACACCTCATAGAGGTTATTTCATTGATTATGTCCAAGGGGATTTTGGGCTTGTTTATCTGGGGGATAATGAACCCTGTCAGATTGTTGGAAAGGAAAAAATTAAGATTAAGTTGCAGAATGGGAATCATTGGCTACTACATGAGGTAAGACATGTTCCAAAACTAAGTAGAAATTTAATTTCAGTAGGGCAACTCGGTGATGAGGGTTGTGTAGTTACTTTTAATTTTAAAAATTGGAAGGTTTCAAAAGGTTCCCTTGTAGTCGCAAAAGGTGTGAAAGTAGGCACCTTATATCTTTGTATAGGTCATATTGTTCCTTCTACTTTGATTGTTTCAGAAAAAAAAATGAATATTCAGGAACAAATACTGCAGTTGAGCAGGGAGAACAAATAGCTGTTGTAGATTCTGATACAGCGTTGTGGCACAATAGACTTGGGCACATGAGTGAGAAAGGTATGAAAGTACTTCATTCAAGGAAAGTTTTACCAGGTCTAAAATGTGTGAATATGGATTTCTGTGAAAGTTGTGTGTATGGAAAACAAAAGAGAGTGAGTTTTGTAAAGACAGGGAAGGAAAACAAAAAGGAGAAATTAGAGCTTGTGCATACAGATGTATGGGGACCAGCCTAGGTATCTTCCCTTGGTGGCTCTCATTATTATGTTACATTTATTGATGATGCAACTAGAAAAGTATGGGTTTATTTCCTTAGAAAGAAATTTGATGTATTTCAAACTTTTAAGAAATGGAAATGCTTGGTTGAAAATGGGACTGGTAAGAAATTAAAATGTCTCAGATCTGATAATGGTGGTGAGTATTGCAGTCATGAATTTCAAGATTATTGCTCCACTAATGGTATTCATAGACAAAAAACTATTCCAAGGACTCCACAAGAAAATGGAGTGGCTGAACGCATGAACAGGACTATAATGGAGCGCGCAAGGAGCATGAGGTTGCATGTTGGGTTGCCCTTACACATGTGGGCAAAGGCTGTCAATACTGCAGTATATTTGATTAATAGAGGTCCCTCTACTCCTTTGGGCTGTGGTATTCCAGAGGAAGCATGGACTGGTAAGAAGGTGAGTTATTCTTTTCTCAAGACCTTCGGTTGTGAAGCTTTTGCTCATATAGACTCTGAAAATAGAACCAAGCTAGAAGCTAAATCAAAGAAACGTGTCTTTGTTGGATATGGCATTAATGAATTTGGTTATAGGCTTTGAGATTTTGAAAATCTTAAAATTATTAGAAGTCAGGATGTCATATTCAATGAGAAAGTGTTGTACAAAGATCTGTCGCAGCAACATGAGAAGAAAGAAGATGATTATGTAGTGCTGGATGATACTCCAAAAGCTGATGTTCCAGCCATTCCTCATGATGTGCAACAACTGCAACAAAAAATACCACACACACCAGTGAATGTTAGACGGTCAACAAGAAAAATTAGACCTCCACAAAGGTTTTCTCCCTCTTTGTATTTTATTTTACTTACTGATGCTGGTGAACCTGAATGTTATGATGAAGCTATGCAGGTGGATACTAAGATTCAGTGGGAGTCTGCAATGAAAGATGAAATGGACTCTTTGCTGAAAAATAAGACATGGGATTTGTGCAAGTTTCTTGCAGGTAAAAAGGCTTTACAGAATAAATGAGTTTACAGGTTGAAAGAAGAGGAAGGAGGTAAGAAAAGATTTAACGCCAGGTTAGTTGTAAAAGGATTTGCACAGAAAAAGGAAATTGATTTTGATGAGATATTTTCTCCTGTTGTTAAAATGACTTCTATTCGTACTATTTTAAGTCTTGTGGCTACTGAAGATTTGCATTTAGAGTAGATGGATGTTAAAATAGCCTTTCTTCATGGTGATTTGGATGAAGAAATATGTATGGCTCAGCCACAGGGTTTTGAGGTCAAAGATAAGGAGAACTTAGTGTGCAAATTAAAGAAAAGTTTATATGGCTTGAAGCAAGCACCTCGGCAATGGTATCTAAAATTTGACAGTTTTATGCATGAGCATGGATATAATAGGTGTCATTCAGATTACTGTGTTTGTTTTAAGAGGTTGGATGATGATAGCTACATTATTTTATGTTTATATGTTGATGATATGCTTGTAGTTGGGTCTAACATGGATCATATTAAGGGGCTGAAATGCCAATTAGCACATGCATTTGCTATGAAGGATTTGGGGGCAGCAAAACAAATTCTTGGTATGAAGATTTGCAGAGATAGGAAGAACAGAAAATTGATGCTATCTCAAGCTGATTATGTTGAGAAGGTGTTGCAACGTTTCTCTATGGAGAATGCTAAAGCTGTCAGCACACCTTTACCTGGTCATTTGAAATTGACTAAGGAGATGATGTCCCAAGACACAGGAAGAGGAGGATAAGATGTCCAAGGTACCCTATGCTTCATCTATAGGAAGTTTGATGTATGCTATGGTATGCACTAGGCCAGATATTGCACATGCAGTGGGAGTCGTTAACAGGTATATGAGTCATCCAAGATTTGAGCATTGGAATGTTGTCAAGTGGATTCTCAGATATTTGAGAGGAACATCCAATAAGTGTTTACACTTTGGGGGCTCTACTACTAATTTACAGGGCTATGTTGACTCAAATTTGGCTGGGGATAGTGATACCAGGCGAAGTACTACAGGTTAAGTCTTTACTATTGGTGGGGCAGCCGTGAGCTGGGTTTCTAGGTTACAGAAGATTAATGCTCTCTCCACTACAGAGGCAGAGTATGTTGCTGCTACAGAGGCAGCCAAAGAGATGATATGGCTTCAGTTCTTCTTGGAAGAATTGGGACATCCTCAGAAGGATAATTATTTTTTCACAGATAGTTAGAGTGTCATTCATCTTGCTAAGAATTCAGCTCTGCATTCTAAGACCAAACACATACAATTGCGGTACCATTTCATTTGGTCAGTTTTGGAGGATGGACAGTTAAAGCTGGAGAAGATACATACCAATGAAAATCTAGTAGATATGTTGACAAAGGTTGTAACAAGGGAGAAGCTGAACTCCTCTTCAGCTTCGGTTGGCCTTTTAGACTGAACATGAATAAAAGAATAGTAGAGTCCAGGATGGTTTGATCTAGTGGGAGCCCCATGTGGTAGTGGTATTGCTACAGGATCAGTCTCCAAGTGGGAGATTTTTGTTTAGTGTGGAGCCTAATCAGTCCCCAAGTGGGAGATTGTTAAATTGTGGTGACTGATCAGGAAAGTACTATACATACTTCATAAATAGTGGAGTTCGAGGCATCGCCCCAAAAAAAAATTTTGGGCAGTAGCCAACATGGTAGCTGACATATTATGGCTGACATATGGCCGACATGTTATAACCCTAAACCTATTTAATACTTGTAGAAAAGGGCTTAGGGTTGGGTATTTTTTATAATGTTGTGATACGAAATTAGCTCTTGCGGCGGTATTGAGCTGTAAGGGATTACGAATTGTAATCAGGTTTTAATCACTGGATTGTAATAAGATCAAACTTGTTGTTTGGTGGATGTAGCCCAGGGATTGGGTAAACCATGTTAAATCTTGGTGATTTGTGTCCATTTCTGTGTGTTCTATTATTTTTTGTTATTGGTTATATTTGCATGTAGTTTTTTATTTCTGTCTGTGGTTTATCCTAACAATGGTTACCAAGTTCGAAGCTATGTTGTGTGATTAGTACGGATCAAGCTTCTAGTTCTACCAAGTGCATGATGATGCTGAGTAATCTAGTGGATGTCGAGTATTAGAAGGTCACCAAATTAGCTTATAGAGCTCAAGTTTCTACTATTTGGCTAACTCGGTAATATTCTGTTTACTTGCGTTTTAGCCAACCTTGTAATTGTAAAAATTGGAATGGTATATATGTAATGTATTGTATCATTTTCAATGTATGCATAAGTATCAAGGAATGGATATGCAATGTTTTGAAAAGATTGAATGCGAATCAACAGTAGAGCAGAATATTCAACAAGGTCTACAAGAAGCAATAAAGTTATATTAATCACAAGAGGTGATTTATACTTACAAGGATCTAATTAGCAATCAAGTTGTAAGTCAAATCTACTATTTCATCCTAATAGGTGAATCAATTTTCTAAATCCTTTAACAAGGTAGACTTAATAGTCTTTCTTTAAATCTCTTAACATAGTGCATACTTCATTATATGTTTGTAAAATCTCTAACAAGGTGGATCTAGTAGTCCAAATTACTCTCAACAGGGCAAATCATCAGAAGTGGTCAATGTAAGCCCTAATAGGCCAACTTTGTACTGCAGTAGTAAAATTTTGTGGGTATCATCCCCACCCCAGTTTTACTTTCTATTTGGAAGGTTTTTGGGTCACCAAAATATTGTGTTCATGTGTTATGAGTGTTTATCTTTTCTCATGCATATAGTAGATTAGATGAATGAATGATGAATGAATTAAGTGTTGAATTAATTTAAATTTTTTGAGGTTACTGATTCACCCCTCTCCTCTTAGTAATCTAGCTAGTCTTGATTATTTCCAACAATTGGTATCAAAGCTTTGTGGTTCTTAGGAGCAAAGATCAATGACAATGAAGATATTCAGACTTGACAAAGTCATTGACAATGAAAAGCTAGATCTGGAGATAGCCATAGCTCAACTCAAGGAAGCAACAGAGCATATTTCCCAGTCCCTAAAAAGAAAGAAGGAACTTGCAAAACAAATGAATGACCATCAATATGTTGAAGAAAATATTGAAGACATTTTCCCCTCCAATAATTCAGATGAAGCAAATGAAGCAATCAAAGAACTGCTAGAAAAGAATGGCTCTCTGGAAGAAGAGGTAAGAAAATTAAAAGGAGAACAGGAAATTCAGTCAATAAGAATGTATGAAATCTAAGAACAAAGGAACAAGGAAAATGAAGACATGGAAACAAGGAACAATGCAAATCAAAGTCAATCCCTTCAACAAGAAAGTCTTATCAATCAGCTCTTCAATGCAAATGAGGAAATCATGAATCTAAGATTTGAAAATGAAAGCTTAAGAAATGATTTAATCACTAAAAGAAAAACTAATGAACCATTGAAAGTTGATCTAATTTTTGAAAAGCAACTCAATGAAAGGATAATGAAATCTCAAGTAGACATGGATCAATTGAATTAGCAAAGTGAGCAGAATCTATATAGGAAAAAAGGTAAAGTAGGACTTGGATACAAAGAAGAAGGTGAATCTTCCAAATAAGGTGCCCAAAAAAATCAAAAACCTACTTGCAATCACTGTGGTAAGTTAGGTCATATATCAAATAAATTTTAGAGCAATGGAAAAAAAAAAATTCAATGGAAAATACTACAATTGTAGTCAACATGGTCATAAAGCTAATGAATGCAAGGAGAAACCAAAATTTGTATGTAAATGTCACAAATGCAAGAAACAAGGTCACAAGGCATCTGAATGCAAATCTAAATCATTCAATCTAGTTGAACAACTTGTAAAAGCAATATTTGGTTGAGACTACAATACTTGGTGTAGATGTCACTATTGTGGAGAATATGGACACATTGGCATAAGCTACGCAAGGCATCATTTGAGAAAGAAGGATACAACAGTAAGATGTTAACATGCACTAAACTTGGTCATGTAGCTAAGAACTACATGAATATAAGAAAGGTTGAAGATGAAAAGAAAGCTAAAGCTGATAATATTAAGAAATAAATGAGACAGCAATGGATTCCTAAATCTACCAAGAAAAATAGTTTAAATGATGGCCATGTCACTCAAGAAGTGGGTGACTCCACCATTTCCAATTATATTCTCAAAGGAAGAACTAGAACTGTATCTTCAAGTCAAATCTCGAGCAGTTCCAAATGAAAGAAAGAGAAAGATCCAAATCAATATTTCAGATACAAAGGGATCACATAAAATCAACATTCACCGAGCAAGGTTGGTTATAGACTTAATCAAGCTAGGCCAGGAGTAATAAGATTTTTGTTTGATTGTTCAGTCACAAGCTTCTATCGAGTGAGTGGATGACAGTCTATCACGCATTATGTCATTATGGTACCAAGCATTAACAAAGAATTTTTTCATCAAAAAGGGTAGAATTTGACTTCATTTTTCACTTCGACTTCAGAATACATAGAGCAGAGTGATTTCAGGTGTATTCAAGCTATTTCAAGTGAATTCACAATGAAGAATTTGTTCAATAAATTTCTCTCATTTACTAAGCATCCATGGAATCCGGAAGTAGAAACAGTAGCAATGCAAAAAGAGGATCTAAGATGTTGGTAAAAGGTGTGGAATGGAAACTGCCAAACTTCAAGATAGTAGCAATAGTTGCAGAGTCACTGGACCCTAATGGAGCTCAATCACAAATTCCTCCCAAGGTACTCCTAATTAATGACATTCACACTTATTTTAAGTGTTCTATTCAAGAAATTGGAAACCTAGAGATGGATAGTGCCTTAGAAGAAATGTGTGTTGATGGTTTACTAAAACTCGAGCATAAGCATCTCGAGACCAAAGGATTAACCCATATCTGATGGGGACACAACCCAAGAACAGAATGGACAACAATAGAAAAGAGAAATTGTATTAACTAAAAAATAAGCTAGTCCATTCAGTACAGAGAAAATAAACTTCAAAACATGCCCTAAGGGCTTACAATAGCATAATTGTGGAGATAATTTCTCCTTTCAGTACCTCCTGTCAAACTCCACTCGGAACTGCCTTTTACAATGCCAAAAATTTTCTTAAATAGACCTCGGAGGGTTAAGGACTAGGAGTACATTCTAGAAAGTGCTAGTAGGCATCCACCAACCAAATAGAAGGTTCCAAAAGCTGCGTTAGAAGTTGACGCAATTCTAGAAGAATCCAAAAATGGTAATTGAACTTCTGGGAGGCATAACATTTGAACTGTAGCTCCGATTGATGAACCGTTTACATTTTCGAAAAGCTCTCGAAGCGCTCTATAGCCCTATGGATGAGCTTTGCTCATCCCCCATTTTTTGGCCCTTTTTGAGGTTATTTAATGCCCCTAACTTGACTTTGAAGCATTCTTAGGAGGTCTCCAAAACTCAAAAAACTGCAATAACTTTCAAACTGTGGGGCCTTAATTCTTTTTTTGGAATGCTCTAAATCACAATTACATTCATCTGGCCAATTCACACCTTCTAGTTTACCAAAATGATGGCCCAATTACATGCTCTTATTTTTTCAAGATTTTCTAGCACACTGATAGTGAAACTATAAGAGTTGGAACCTTTATTTGACCCAAATGGGTGTCCAAAAATGAAAACACATGAAACAGAAACTAAGTCTAAGTACCCTTTTTTGGGTGACACAGGATTTCCCTTATACCTTTAGATGCTCCTACATCAGACACCCAGGGTAGATTGAAAACTGATCCTGTCACTTTATGAATGGTAGAGAAAATCCCAAATGGGAAACCTCAGCTACTAAAATTCAAGTTGAGTCCTCGATTGGTCATCCTTTCCATTTGACCAAATACTCTTCATACTGCCTATTTCTGGTACTCCTACCCACACGATAATCTAGAATGTCTTCTATCTCCTGCTTAGAAGCAGGAATTGGACATGGCTCTATCACCAGCTCCTCATCTGCACCATCATCATGATACTTTGTTAAATCTGCAATGTTGAAAATAGGAGAAATGTGAATACCATCTGGTAGCTCCACTTCATATGCATTTCCTGAGTCATGTTTTTTCAAAATTTTGCAGGGGCCAAATTTTTTCATTTTCAACTTGTTGTATGTACCGGCTGGAAATCTTTCTTTTCATAAGTGCAACATGACTAGATCCCCTGCTTGGAATTTTTTATGTCTTCTCCTTTGATCAGCCCTAGCTTTGTACTCTTGATTCATCTTGGTAATGTGTGTTTGAACCTCCTCATGTAGATGCTTGATATGTTCAGCAAATTCTTCAGCTTTAGCACTTGTCCTCTCCCCTTGTTCTATCTTCCTCAATTCTAGTGCAGTCCTTAGGCCATTCCCATATACAATTTGGAATGGTGATTTTCCAGTACTCCTATTTATAGAGTTATTGTAAGCAAACTCTGTTTGTGGTAGAATCAAATCCCATCCCTTGGGCTTATCCCCAACTAAACATCTCAGCAAATTGCCCAGACTTCTATTTACCACTTCTGTTTGGCCATCAATTTGCGGGTGATGCGTGGAACTGAATTTTAGGTCTGTTCTCAACTTCTTCCACAATGTCCTCCAGAAATATCCCACAAATTTAGTATCTCTGTCAAAAACTATGCTCCTTGGAAGACCATGTAGTCTTACCACCTCTTTGAAAAACAAGTCTGCAATATGGACAGCATCATGAGTTCTGTGGCATGGAATGAAATGTGCTATTTTGGAGAACCTATCAACCACCATGAATACTGAGTCATTACCCCTTTGTGTCCTTGGCAATCCAAGAACAAATTCCATACTTATGTCCTCCCATGGCCTTGATGGAATAGGCAATGGTTGATATAGGCCAGTATCGTGACTAAATCTCTTGGCAACTTGACAAACCTAGCAACTTTGTACAAACTTCTTCACATCCTATAAAATTTGAGGCCAAAAATAATGTTCTCTAAGAACGGAAATGGTCTTATCTCGACCAAAATGTCTTACCATCCCTCCACTATGTTTCTCCTTAATCAAATTTTCCCTCATAAAACTCCTTGGAATGCACAATTGACTACCCTTGAACAACATGCCATCCTGAATCAAATAGTCTAACCACTTGGTTCTATCTACAGCAACAGATTCTTTACAAGTTTTCCATGCTTCAGCAAAATCAAGATCTTCGGGGTACAAATTCTTGAGTTCATTAAACCCAACTACTTCAACCTGCATTACTGTAAGCAACAACTGTCTCCTACTTAGTGCATCTACAACCCTGTTAGATTTTCCACTTCTATGCTTCAACACAAATGTATAACTTTGCAAGAACTCTACACACTTCATATGCCTCTGATTCAATTTACCTTGGCTATTTAGGTACTGTAATGCATGATGATTAGTATACAAAACAAATTCCTTTGGCAATAAATAATGCCTCCATTTCTTTAAGGCCTGAACTATTGCATAGAACTCTTGATCATAAACAGAATACTTCTTCTTTGCATCATTCAATTTTTCACTAAAATATGCAATAGGCTTACCTTCTTGGCTTAATACAGCCCCAATAGCCCTGCCACTAGCATCACAACCCACCTAGAAAACCTTTCTAAAATCTAGAAGTGCCAACATAGGCTGTTCTGTCACCTTCTTCAGCAATTCAAAACCTCTCGTAGCTGTTGCAGTCCATTTGAACTCTTTTCTATCCCCTCTTATTGTATTAGTTAGGGTTGCACATATGCCACTAAAATTCTTAATAAACTTCCTATAAAAACTAACCAGACCATGAAATGATCTTACCTCAGTAGCAGACCTTGGAGTAGGCCATTCCAAGATGGATTTTACCTTCTCTAGATCCATTTTGAGAACTTTAGGTGATATAACAAATCCCAAATAGACTAACTCCTTTTTTGCAAAGATACACTACTTCAAATTAATTAACAGTTTCTCTTCCCTTAGCCTTTCAAGGACACTACGAATATGCAACAAATGTTCTTCCAAAGTCTTGCTGAAAATTAAAATATCATCCAAATAAACAATAACAAATTTTTCCAAGAACTTCTTAAGTACCTCATTCATGAGCCGCATGAAGGTGCTTGGCGCATTCATCAATCCAAAGGGCATGACTAACCACTCATAAAGACCCTCCTTGGTCTTGAAGGCTATTTTCCACTCATCTCCTTCTCAAATCCATATCTGGTGATAACCATTCTTCAGATCTATCTTTGTGAAGTACTGAGCTCCACTCAAGCAGTCCATAAGATCATCCATCCTTGGCAAAGGAAATTGGTACTTGATGGTTATCCTATTTATAGCTCGAGAATCTGTACACATCCTCCACTCTCCATCCTTCTTTGGTGCGAGTACTGTAGGTACTGCACATGGACTCAACCTCTCTCAAATCAAGCCCTTCCTCAATAGCTCTTGAACCTGTCTATTTAGCTCCTCTGTTTCAGTAGGAGTCATCCTGTGAGCAACCTTGTTAGGAAAACTAGCTCCTAGAATCAGATCTATCTGATGACTGATTTGCCTTACTAGTGGCAATCCATCTAGAACATTATCAGAGATAATATCTCCAAACTCCCCTAGTAAATCCAAAACTTCAAGTGGTATTTCACTACTAGCTTCTTTATCTTTCCTAGGAATCAAAGCATAGCACATATGTTGGTGTTTCATGCCATCTAAAAACTTCCTTTCATCAACAAGACAAATCCTAGCACTGCTACATACCTTTTCACCTTCTTTTTTCATGGGCTTCAATTTGTGGCAAACTCCATCCTTTGTCAGAGAGTATGTGTTTGCATGTCCATCATGTACTGCATGTCTATCAAACTACCATGGTCTACCCAGCAATAGATGGCAAACATCCATCGAAATAATATCATAGAGAACTTCATCATGGTAACTCACAATTTTGAATTTCACTAAACATTGTTCACTTGTCAGGACCTTATGATCATCTTTTACCCAAGCAATCTGATAGGGCTGGGGATGTTTCTCCCTCTTGAGCTTCAGCTTAGAGACCATCTCTTCTGATACCAAGTTATCAGTGCTACCACCATCAATGATCACATCACAAAATTTTTCCTCACGCTTGCATCTAGTAGGAAACAAACTCCTCTATTGCCCTGGTTCAATCTCACCACTTAGTAGGACTCTTTCATTTACCAAGGTCTCTCCTCTTTCTGCATCCTCTGAATGTGATGATTGTGCATCCTCATCCACATGAGCAACCCTACCTTGGCCCTTAGCTCTCCTATCTATCCTTCTTTGTCATTGAGGGCATTCAAAGGCACGATGACCTTCTTCATTGCAATGGAAATAGGTACCACGGAAGCCTCCTCTTCCTTGTCCATATCTTCTACCTCTTCCTCTCTGATTTCCAAAGTCTTGATCATGGGAACGGTTGAAACCCTCATTCCTCTGGTTCCTGCTAGTACCCACATCTTCATTTTTCTTTTGGGTTTCATTGCAGCCTCCAGATGATCTACCACTTCCCCTTCCTCCTTGACCGCACCCTCTTTGTCTTCCTTCAAACCTTTTATTCAGCTTCTCTTCAACTCGTAGGGCAAACTGGTATACCTCTTCAACATTGGTCATTCTTACCAGACTTAATTCCTCATGGATGCTAGGTCACAACCCAATGATATAACAAGCAACCTTCTCCTTATTTGCTTCTGCATGCCTCACTCTAATCAAGAGTCGGTAAAATTCTTCTATATATTCTTGGACAGATCTTCCTGCTTGCTTTAACCCATGCATCTTCTTAAACAAATCAAGCTCGTAGTCCATAAGAATGAACTGCTTCTTCAATTTGTCCACCATGCGATCCCATCTTGTGATCTTCTCCTTTCCTCTTCTGTTTCTTTCCAATTGGACCTCTTGCCACCAGATTTTGGCATGGCCTTTGAGTTTGGCCTTTGAAAACTTAACCCTATCTGGGTCCCTGATATCCTCATACTCAAAGTATTCTTCCAGTTCATTGATCCAATCGATCAACTCATCTGGTTTCAGGTTTCCTGAAAATACACCCACTTCAATTGTACGTCTTTTCCCAAAATTAGTAATGGCCCTAAAAATCCTTTCCTCTTCATGATTCAGAACTTCCTCATCACATTTCCCTTCTGGTCCAATTTCATCTTCTTTGTTGTCATCTTCACTTTCATCACCTATAGCCACAGTTGCTCCTCTACGGAACTCCTCCTGCAATGCTTGTACCTGCCTTTGGAGGGCTCTAACCTCCTTAGGATTAATAGCTCTGGCCCTTCTGCCACACTCTCTTCATGGAGGCATCTTCTTAACTCAAACCCACAACCACACAGTCCTGGTGCAAACTACCTCACAGTCAGCGCTCTGTCTACACACTCAGGAAAACCTGCTCTGATACCACTTGATGGGGACACAACCCAAGAATAGAATGGACAAAAACAGAAAAGAGAAATTGTATTAACTAAAAAATAAGCTAGTACATTTAGTATAGAGAAAATAAACTTCAAAACATGCCCTAAGGGCTTACAATAGCATAATTGTGGAGATAATTTCTCCTTTCAGTACCTCCTCTCAAACTCCACTCCGAACTGCCTTTTACAATGCCATAAATTTCCTTAAATAGACCTCAGAGGGCTAAGGACTAGGAGTACATTCTAGAAATTGTTAGTAGGCATCCACTGACCAAATAGAAGGTTCCAGAAGCTGCATTAGAAGTTGACGCAATTCTAGAAGAATCCAGAAATGGTAATCGAACTTCTGAAAGGCATAACTTTTTAACCGTAGCTCCGATTGACAAATCGTTTACATTTTTGAAAAGCTCTCAAAGTTCTCTATAGCCCTATGGAGGAGCTTTGCTTGTCTCCCATTTTTTGGCCCTTTTTGAGGTCATTTAATGCCCCTAACTTGACTTTGAAGCATTCTTAGGAGGTCTCCAAAACTTAAAAAATTGCAATAACTTTCAAATCGTGGGGCCTTTTGACCCGATTCTTTTTCTGGAATGCTCTAAATCACAATTACATTCATTTGGCCAATTCACACCTTCTAGTTTACCAAAATGATGGCCCAATTACATGCTCCTATTTTTTCAAGATTTTCTAGCACACTGATAGTGGAATTGTGAGAGTTGGAACCTTTATTTCACCCAAATGGGTGTCCAAAAATGAAAACACATGAAACAGAAACTAAGTCTAAGTACCTTTTTTTGGGTAACATAGGATTGCCCTTATACCTCTGGATGCTCTTGCATCAATATCCCACGTATGCCAATAAATTTTCAAATTAAGTGGATCAATTATATTCTCAATCATGTGCACAATGGTCAATTATGGTTAGAACAACCTGTGTTGATCACCAAGAAAATGATTCATAAGATCACGGGTCTTCCTATGCCAAGCAAAACCAAAACTACCAAAACCCTAGGTCAGGATGAACTTCAAAAAGAAAACCCTAGCCGAGTGGGATAGTAGAGGTCTGAAGATTAGCACTATTTTTGATATTGAACTAAGGTTTGGTATTCATGTCATTTCTCATAAGATTTATAGCTCCAGTCATTTGAATAGTGTGTCGTGTAAGGTAGTGGATTTGGCATATAAGGTTGTGAAGAAGAATCTAGAATTTGATCTATCAAAATTATTGTTGAAATAGTTGAATAAAAATATGGATAGTATCAGGACTTCAAAGAACAACCCTTACAAATTTGGTTCTTCACTAACATGTCTTTTCTTTTATGTTCAAAAGTTTTTCCCATCAAAAGGTTTAGTCATATGGAAGAAAGATACTCCAATTATATATCAGATTAATGACTTCATTGCAGAAATGGGTATAAATTTTGATAGTATTATAGACAATTACTTTGAAGATTTCAAGGAGAAGATGAGAAACAGGTTCAAGATTCCTCCTAAGCTTGTTGAGAATTATAAAGATGATGTATGTTTTATGGTTGATTGTGATAGAGTGTATATCCAGACAGTCAGGCATAGAATTGCATGGGTGAAACCTCTTCCATATGAGGTTAACATTGTTGAAACCAAAGATATCATTGAAGCACTGGTGAATGACCTAGTAGATCCTAAGCAACCTATTTTTGGAACTTATGAAGAGGAAAAAGCTAGAATTAAGCTTGAAATCAAGCTACCCTAGGCAATTATCAAAGGCAAGAGGAAGGTTGCCAAGTTCAAAACTGCAAGTACCCCTTTTATGCTTACTGAGGGAAATGGAGAGGATGAAGAAGAATTTGAAGAAGAAGAAGAGAAAGAATCTAAGAAGGAGGAAGAGCTAGTGAAAAATAAAGGTAGGGTAATCATTACCAAGCCACTCAAGGCTTCCACAGTTGTATTCACTAGGAGATCTAAAAGGAAAGGAGATAGAACTTTAAAAATAAATATAACTCACATTACAAATCATCTAAAGTAATAGTAGGTTGAACTAATAAATATAACTCACATTACAAATCATCTTATAACTCTATTCAACTCTTCCCTTTCTACTAGTGTCATTTTGTGTGCTACTTTGTTTGGAAAACTAGATCCTAGAACCAAATCTATCTGGTGACTGATCTTCCTCATTGAAGATAATCCATCAGGTATATTATCCAATACAATATTAGAAAACTCTCCCAACATATCTACAACTTCTACAAGTACCTCGTCTACTTCTTCTTTACTATTTTTTGGAATTATAGCAAAACAAATATGCTCATGCTTCATACCTTTGAGAAAATATTTTCCATCAACAAAACATATTGTAGTAGCACTACATACCTTTTCTTCTTTCTCCTTCAATGGCTTCATCTTATATTTCACTCCATCTTTGGTCAAAGTGTGGGTATTTTCTCACCTATTGTGTACAACATGCATGTCAAACTACCATGGCCTACCCAAAAACATATGACATATGTCCATAGATATGATATCATAATGTACTTCATCCTAGTAGCTTCCAATCTTGTACTTCACTAAGTACTGATCATTGATCATGACCTTGTGGTCATCTTACACCCAAGAAATATGGTATGGATGTGGGTGTTTCTACCTCTTCAACTTCAATTTGGTGACCATCATTTCTAACACTAGATTATTAGTACTTCCACCATAAATTATCACATCACAACACTTATCTTCACTTCTATACCTTGTACAAAATAAGCTCCTTCTTTACCTAGGTTCATTCCCACCACTCAACAGGACTCTTTGATTAACTACGAAACTCCTCGTTTTGCATCTTTAGAATTTGAGGATTTGACATCTTCATCAACATGTGCAACTCTGGCCTAGCCTTCTATTCTTTGATTTGTCCTTCATTGGCGATGGGAACATTCAAATTCTCTATGCCCTTCTTCTCTAAAGTGAAAACATTTTCCAGGAAGCCTCCTCTTCCAAATCCTCTTCCTCTTCTTCTCTGATCTATATTGTTTTGACCATGGAAATGATCAAAAAAATTTCCCCTTTAGTTTTGACTACTACTTGCAACCTCATCCTTGTTCTTCTAATCATCATTATGGCCACCATAAGATCGTTTACCAAATCTTCCACCACGACCTCTTCCACTATTCTCGTTGTCAAATTTTTTTCTTAATTTCTCCTCAACTCTTAGGGAAAACTGGTATGCCTCCTCAATACTATTCATTCAAACCAAATTTAGCTCATCTTGAATGCTTTGTCTTAACCCATTAAGATAATGGGAAACTTTCTCCTTATTAGCTTCTACATGGTCAGTTCTAATGAGAACTCGATAGAACTCTTTGGCATACTCAAGAATAGATTTTCCAACTTGCTTCAACCCTTGCATTTTCTTTAGGAAATCAAGCTCATAATCCATAAGAATGAATTATCACTTTAGTTTAGCTATCATCCAATCCCATCTTGTGATTTTATCCTTTCCCTTTCTATTTTGCTCCAATTGAACCTCCTTCCACCAGATCTTTGCTTCCTCAATATCTTCATATTCAAAGTACTCCTCAAATTCATTGATCCAATCGATTAGCTCCTCTGCATTAAGATTTCTCAAAAATGTGAGAACTTCAAACTTAAATTTTTTTCCAATCTTTGAGATGGCCCTAAAAAGACTTTATTCCTTTGGGTTTGGAACTATTTTTGCTTCAACATTTTCTTCTACTTTATCCTCATCCTCACTTTCATCTCTTACAAGAAGATTCATTCCCCTACACATTGGTTCTTCCAATGCTTGCATTTTTCTTTGGAGGTTTCAAAAACCCTCAATTATAACACCTATAGCTCTTCCACCATGCTCTCTTTATGGAATCATTTTTATGCTTCCACTGAAACCCTAGTGCAAACTACCTCACAATTGGTGATCTATCTACATGTTTAGCCAAACCATAGTCCTAGTGTGAACTACCTCACAATTGATCATCTATCCACACACTCAAGAACTCTAGCTCTAATACCACTTGATGAAAAGTGCTCTCCTTAATACCATAAAGTCATAATAGAAACAAAGAAACAACAGTAAATGTGAGAACAAAATATGGACTTCTTATTTGCGTTGCAAATGTGCTATTACAGAATTCACAAGTATAATATGCTTGTAGACACCTAAAAACCTTTAGAAAATAAAGTATTTTTATTTTCTAAAAAAATTCTGATGACATCACCATTTATTAATTAATTAATTATTTAATTTATTTATTTATTTTTATGCCATTAAATCCCTTTATCTTAATTTAAAATATTTAATTAAGCAATCCCTCCCAAAAATGTTTAAATCTTATTTAAACATTATATCTTTATTTATTAATTATTTAATTAATAAATTGACCAAAAAATCCAAAATAAATAAAAAAATTATTTTTTGCCCAAAACTTGGCCAATTTTCTTAAGACCACTAACCTCTTCCAAAATCTTCTAATCCTTCTTTAATTTTGATTAAAGGCTAATCCCATCATTTTCTACCCCTAATCCCAACTCAAAATATTTAATTAAGATTAAATATTAATCCTCATGTTTATTAAAAAAAAGTTTTAATAAATATCTCCTCAACCCAAACCCTTGAAATAAATAAAACTTTATTTATTTCTTAAAAATCTAATTTATCCTCATCCTAAGAAGTTCTAGACTCTTCTAGAAAGTCTTCATCCTCATCCTAAGAAATTCTAGACTATTCTAGAAAGTCTTTATCCTCATCCAAAGTCTAGACTCTTCTAGAAGATAGAAGATGTCTTTAAACCTAATCCTAATCCCCTCCTAACCTTATCACATTTCCTAAACATGGGTTAAGACTTACTAACCCAAGCCAAAGTTAACAAATATCTCCTCCTTCACCCACCCTCATTAAATGCCATCCACTTGCCTATCCCTAAGCTAATCGTAAACCATCCTAATCCATCCTCTAATCATTTGCACAAGCCTAAGCAAGCTTAAAACCCTCCTAATCAAGCCTAAGTCAAAATTTCTCAACCATAAAACTTTATGAAGCCCACTAGGCCATAAATGACTCTTCCAAGCCCTTTTATTGCTCTTACAAGCCATTATGAGGGTCTTTATGAAGATTTTATCCCTTGAGCCTCCTTTGTTGACTCATCCTTCCCCTTTCCTCCATCCTCTCACCATGTGACATGTGTCACTCCTTGATTGGTTGTAAGGAAGCACAATCCATGTGCTCTCCTCTCATGCAATCTGAGCCCTCCATGAGCTTTTTCCCATCCTTGCATCTTAGCCCTCAATCCCTCAAGCCTCTTGCCTATAAATTGGATCCTTCCCCTTTGCAAAATAACACAATCCATGAAGTAAAGTCATAATGCCATTTTAAAAAGCCATTTTACATCAAAACCATACACTCACACCCAAATTTCAACTCCATTTCAAGCCTTTTTTGAAGCATAAAGCTTGAGCATACATCTTATCTATTTAGACAAAGCTACTCAACAAGAGAGCTTCTCATTGAGAGAGCCCATTAATGGCTCATATTCTCAATTGAGAGCTCATCTTAGTCTATCTTGAAGTTTATGAATTTTTTTTATTTTGTAGAAGCTTTATGTAAATTTGGTTTCTATTAGCATACTAACATTGCTCATATACATTTTGACACGCCCGGTGGGACCCCGCATGGGTCATCTTCATTAGCTTTTTTAGTCAAATTTTGTATTTCATTTGCTAATTTTGGCTAATTTTGCTTATTTTTGTGATTGGTAGGATTGTATAAATTGGTTTTGTAGGTCCACATGAGCATTAAAAAGATAAAGGAACTCATAATCTATCTCATAGTGTTTGCAAATTTTTCAAGCTTATAGCTGGACAAAGAACTTGGAATTCTTCTTCCTCTTCTTGTCTATATTCTTCTTATTCCATCTACTTCTTCTTCTTCTTCTTGTGGGAGATCTTGGCCATTTTTTTTTAAGAAAGAAAAATCATACACACTTCTTTTTAGTACTTAAAATGAACCCCCAAATCATACTTAAATCCATTAGAAATTAAAAATTTGCAAAAAAGAAAAAAATCTTTTAACAAGTGAAACTAAACCAATCCAATCATTTGCATCCTTGCAACATCAAGATTTTAGATGCATTCATGCAAAGTTAGGAACACTTCATTTTTGGAAATTTAAAAAGAACTTCAAGTTTTCATTTCAAAAGGTTCAAAATCAACACTAAGTGCACACTAAAATATAAATCAAACTCAAAGCATCAATCAAGGATAAAATGAACCTCATTTGCAAATATTTTAAAGTTCTTTTAAAAATCTCATGAAAACTAAGAGCCCTAAATGGTTGCCAAAAATTTTCCTAAAAGCTTTGTTACTTGTTCCAAACAAATGTCTTGTTGCAAAATTTTGAATGTTTCTTAGGTTTTTGATGCATCAAAACAATCTAGGAATATCATTTTTGGGCTTAAAATATGCAAACTAGAACACAAAATCTTGAATGAAAACCAAAGTCCAAAGAGTCATTTTCACTTTTGAGTCCAAAACAAATCTTTAATGATCTAAGGTTAAAAAAAAGCACTTCAAAGTTCTTAAAACAACACACAAAATCTCAATCTTGAATGCTCAAAGGAAAAAACTTGAATGTTTAATCACTTGTCTTTGAATGCATGTTGCTAAACACACTCTTGAATGCCATGGATTAAAATCAAATCTTTCTTGAATGCATGACTAAAACAACAAATCCAATCTTGAATGCCAAGGATCAATTAACCATTTCAATATCAAACACTTCATTTGGAGCTTCTAAAATTGAACAAAACAAATCTATTTTCCACATGCAATTTAGGTAAAGTTTGATTTTTGGACATTTAAGAAACTTTGTTAAGTTAAAAAAAAAATTGCAAAAATCAATTTGACTAGTTCCTTGGACTCACCTCTTTTCTAATCACCCATCAATTCAACCATTGGTTGCAATCTCAGCACCATTTATGGGGATGGGTCTACTTGAGAAAGGTGTTAAATATTTCACAATCTAACTCACTCACTTGGTCTTTGAACGTTTGTTTTAACTTTATCAAAAAATTTAAATGACCAAAACTCTAGATTAAATCAATCACACTTCAAGTTTGGGCACTAAAATTGAACAACTATTGACGTGAAGGGCCTCCGGGCGCGCGCTTGACAAATCGAGTCTCACACATCTTTGCTTTGGGCTTAAAACAAAATCACACCAACTCTTGAATGCTTTAAAGGAAATTAATCGATACTTGACGTGGAGGGCCTCCGGGAGCGCAAGTTTGCTTTTGTTGACCCTAACTCTTCTTCTTGTTTACATTCTTCGATCGATTTACTTTTTTTGGCACTTCAAGTTGGAATTGAACATTGTCTCTTAAACATGAGTGCTTGCAAAGTCTAGATTAGCACACATAAGTGTCAGTTGGTAAAAGAAATAGCATGTTTTTTTTTTAGCCCAAGGTAATCCAAGTCTTCTCTCCCCTTGTCATCTTTCGAGGCCATCTTGGGTGCATAAGATTAGGATCAAAAACTTTGTTTCTTTTTAGGAGGCCTGCTTGGGGATTTTATCACCCCTTGGATGACCTCAACTCTAGTGTTCTGGCGGAGTATAAGAATCAGGAGGTGAATCGAAAGACACCTCTCTTGGAATCAAGATTTTTGTCACTCGGGCTAAGCCTCAAGGAACTTTATACCCTTGAGAAGTGAAAGAGGAGAAGTGGATTACCACTCCTCTCGGCTGTGTGACATCTTGTTAGTTTCATCTACGGATTTGGGCCTCATGTACCTTAGGGTATATCGAGGACTCCCTAGCTAAACCAACTGTCAGCCTTGTAGACAACCATCTAGAGTGTTAATGTGTTTGAAGTGACTGATCAAAACATTTGTAAAACATACACACTCTTCAGCACAAGTATCACATTCTGAGAATCAAAAACTTCTATCTGGTTGTTCCTATCTATTGCTTACTTTTTTATTTGTTGAATGAATATTTTCCAAACTTGGTCAATCCTAACTTAGGGTACACTTAGCATAGTCACTGCCTATTCCAAAAGTTGAACAAGTTGAAGCAAAATAATCGAGGTCTCTCAAAGCCAAGCAGATTCAAGAATTGATGTCAGAGCAACCCAAACTCAAACAGAAGTTCCACAAAGTTAAACTCAACCCATCTCAGGCATACCAAGAACTTTTAGCCAAGAGAAAGGAACTAACACCAAGTCCTCAAATTGCCAAACTCCACAAAGCAGAGGATAAAGCTACCAACGAAGCACTTCAAGAGGCCTGGATAGAGTGCACCATCAAATTTAGCCAACATCCAGGAGTTAATATTGCTTATGCCTTACCAACTAGGCATGATTTCTATGATTAGACACCCTTGTTTCTCCACACCTTCTTGGATAAGCTTCACGTTAGAGTCATCTTTGTAGAAAAGTCAGCCATCTTAGGTTATCCCCTTAAGCATTATTAGCTCATCCATCTCATTTAAGACCAAACCATCTAGCCAGCAATCCAAAATCTTCACATCCAAGCCTTCAAAATTTGTTGTCACCTTGCTAAAAGTTTTCCATTCCTAAAATCTTTCAAAACCACCAATCTCACCAAGGTTATCCCTTTGACAAAACTTTGTCTAGGGTAATCTAGCTTTGCCACTTGTTATCCCTCATCACCTTGAGTTAAAAGTTGGGATCCACAAGTGGTCAATCTCGTGTTCTTCCTAAAAGATCATCAGTCTATCCTTAAGTTGACACAATCACCACCAAGCTTGCACATAGGAAAGCAGACTTTTTGTGCTTTGGCAACATATCTTGGAAGTTAGAATCCCCAACCCAATCCTCCTTAGGTTTTGTCATATAGCTTTGCCTCAACCTAGGAAATCATTTGCATAGAAAATCCTTCCTCCCTTTTGCATCCACCGGCATTTGTTACATCTCATCCCTAGGAGCATTTTTCATGCCACCCGTCACTCGCTTAGCCAAGAAGAAAGAAACAATGGAGCCCTATCATTTGGATCAAACAACCTCACCCCCCTTGAGCACTCATCCATCCTTTAGCCCAGAGAAAGCTATGCATTCATCTACTGACATTGAAGCTTTCATGAACCAACCAGGAAATGCAGTATTGGTAAATGCCATTATAGACAAGAACAAAGAGACAATCATGGCTAATTTTCAAAGGGACAATGTAGGAACCTTTGACTTTGGAAGACCCCCTCCATTATCAGATCCATCTCACCCATTGTTTGGGTAGCTGCCACCACCCATAGCCTCTTATGATCCAAATTATCCTCAATATATGCCAAAAGAAGAGCCTCCAGCCAATCCATATGATCCAACAGACCCAAACATACCATCATCCACCCAAGTTGAAATCTCCATGCCGCAAGCCAACCCAGCCACCACCACTCCATCCTTGGTTCATACCTCTCTACTCCAAACCCCCTTTACCCAAAACACCTCACCGTTCATGCCCTTCACTATTGCTGTTGCTACTCCCCAACCTAGCCTTCCAAATCCACCCATCTCCCAAATTAGTGCTAGCATCTTTGGCCAACCTTAGCAATATACAACAGGGATGCCACCCATGGGGCCAAGTAATCAACCTTTCATCACCCCCAGCTTGTTCACCACAGCCCAAAGCATAATCCCATCATTTCCATTAGGTCTTGGAAGCTTAGTGCCATCAGCCACAAATCCACAAGCTACTGCCCTCACTCCACAAAGCTATCAAACCCCACAAGCTACTACCAATGTTCTACCTATCTCTCAAGTGACCCAAGCTCCCACCACCACTCTACCAAGCTTCCAAATCCAGCCACCAAGCTATCAAACCCCATCAATTCCATTTCCTAGCTTTCAATTCCCACCACCTCCACCACCAACTAATCCATTACCTCCTATTACTAACTACTTTTCAATGCCACTTCTAGGAGGTAACCCACCAATCCAGCCAACCACCAATTATTTGTAGGTACCATCCCAAATGGGAGCGCAGCCCACATACCTTGGTCAAACCCCACAAGCCCCCCGATCCTTTCCCCAAGCTTCACAACTATCTTATACCTTACCTCCACAAAGCCATTCATTTATCCCACAGCCAGCTTATGTTCCTCAATCCCAACCTCAAATCCCATATCAACAGCAAGCCTCACAGCACATGCAGCAATATGCGCCACATCCCCCTCAACAACCCGTCATCCACCGTGCAACTGCACAAACAATGTACAATCCCTATGAGAAAATCCCTCACAACCATCCATATTCAGTGGTCCCATCTAGCGCATACCTACCTCAAGGCACTCCTACATTAGGGGCACCCCAGCCATCACCTATCAATTCAAAATGGGAGCAAATGAAGACAGCTCTGAAAGCCATCTAAGAAGGGAATGATCCGAAGACATTCAAGTTTGAGAATGTGTTTCCTTACCCATTTGACAGAGCCATTACCATGACACCATTTCCCGAACACTTTGAGGTACCCAAATTTGACAAATTCAGAGGAAAAGGAGACCCTGTCACACATATCAAAGAATTTTACATGCACTACCAGGATGTGGCATACAATGATGTCTTTCTCTTGCACTTTTTTCCAAAAAGCTTGGCTAGACCAGCTCTTGAATGGTTTTACAGAATACCCTATGGCACAATTAAAAACTTTGCTAAATTATCTGAGGCATTCGTAGCCCAATATGCCCACCTTGTTGAAACAGAGCTATCAATAGTTCACCTTGTCGACACTAAGCAAAAAGGTGGAGAAAGCCTTGCTGAATACCTGCAAAGATGGAAAACCCTTACCACCTGCATATCCTGCACCTTGCTAGAGTGCCATGTGGTGAAAATGTTTATTGATAATGCCCATCCTAGTTTGGCTCACCACATGACCATGAACTGTTTGCAGACCTATAAAGATATCAAAGAGAAAGGAATGATCCTTGAGCAAGGACTCATTAAAGATTGTGTGGTCAAGATTTACAAAGAGGCCAACCAAAATCAATCACATTCCAATGACAAGTCTAGATATTGAAACAAAAACAAGCATGTTGCAACAGATGGCGTCACTGACACTAGACATGTGAATATTGTTGGTCCTTCTCACAACCAGTCCAACCCACCATATCAACCAAACAATCAACAAGCTATCAACTACCAACAACAGAATAACCAAAGCTATCAAAACCACAATCCAAGACCCAACTTCCAAAGGTCTAGCAATCAAGCTAATGCCATCAATGTAGCTGCAGGACAAAAGCCCAGATTCCAACCTACACCTAGAAACTATACACCCCTTGGTGAGCCATTGGATGTCATTTTTGAGAAATTAGTCAAGGAAAACCTCATCAAATTTCCTCCTACCTAGCAAATTGACCCAAGCCAATCCAAAGCTTCATGGTACAAAGACAATGAGTACTGCAAATTTCATAGGGTAAAAGGTCACACTACCCTCAGATGCATGAAACTGAAAGACTATGTGCAGGACCTCATTGATCGGAAGGAAATCACTATTGGTGCCCAAACCTCTCCCAATGCAGGTTTACAGATGTATCAAAATGCTTTTCCTCCACACAATAACCAAAATCTTGGAAAAGCACCTATCCAAACCAACAACACCAACAACCATCAGCCAAACCAATAACATGGGAAGAACAATGACCACACTTCATCCTATATAGAATATGGTAGCCTTATAGGTTGTATATCCAAGAAAGAGCCTTCTGTCAATGTTATCAATATCCAAGGACCAAACAATGAGTGTGTAGTCACCACTCGAAGAGCGCAATTTAACATTGCAGGCCCACCAGTTTCACCATCACCATCAGCTCCGTCAAAAAGCTAGTATAATATCTTGGAATACCTTGGGAACATGCCAACCCAAATCTCCATTTTAGACCTTCTTCGCACTAGTCCTATGTACAAGAACATCCTTGAAAGTGCTCTCATAGAATCTCATGACCCTTCTAATATCAATGCTACTGATTTTTGTAATCTTGTTGGACACCTTTCATCCTCATGTGCCCTATCTTTCAAACCCACCGACATACCCGTGCTCGAGCCAGATCACACCCTTCCGCTTCGCATAGCCATCATGGTATCCAATTTTTTTGTGAAAAGAGTAATGATAGATAATGGATCAGCCTTGAATATTTTCCCCCTAAAATTCATAAAACAAGCTAGGTATACTAAGGCAGATATCATCAGTGAGGTTATCACCATCAAAGCTTATGACAACTTGGAAAGAACCACAGAAGGAACTATTTTGCTACCAATCAAGGTTGGGCCCGTCATCCAAGAGACACTCTACCATGTTATTGATCTAAACCTACCATTCAACATCCTCCTCAGTCGCCCATGGATTCATGCCATGAAATTCATTCCATCCACTTACCATCAATGCATCAAATTTTTGCATCAAGGCACTGAGGTAACCATCCATGCCGGTCCAGAACCCTTTTCTTACTGCAATGCGGTTGAAGCTTCATATACAAACCATTTTCCTAGAATTGATATCAACATAGCCATCGCCAGCTCATCCCACACTTGTAATGACCCAGACACCATCCTCGCCTCCATCCTATCTACCGTGAAGATCAATAACAAAGGCTGTGGAGAGTATAGTCTATCAGATGCCTTTGTTGTCAGGGCACTCCCACTTGATCCACATGCCCATGGAAGACCAACATATCACAAAGCTAAAGAGATTCCACCTCCTCGATATAAACAGTTTGGCCCAACAACCTTTGTATCCTTGAAAATCCCTCTTCATGAGGAGCTCACTCCGGATATCAACAATTGGTTACATAAGGATGCACCTCAAAGAAATCAAGTACGCCTTGATCAATTTAGCCAAAAGTATCCCCAAGAACATAAGCTCATCACTGACAAATGGAACTATCAAGGTGGTGGTCTAGGACCAAAAGAAAGAGGCATGCAGTGCCCCATCGATGCACACAAGTGGGAATCAAAGTCAGGTCTTGGCTTTGGCATACCCACAACTAGGAGCACCAATGAGAACGGTCACACTTTTTCAAACATTCACTGCGACCTTGTCGAAATCGAAGACATTCCTGAGGAAGTTGAAAAGAGAGCCTATGATGATATCCTAGACCAAATCTCCCTCAGAGACTCTGTTCTCCAAGAACTATCCATCCACCTCAATGACCTACCACTCACCCATCCACAACTCATAGATTTGGACCAACCAAGCATCATACAAATTGATGAGTTCACATCAAAGGAAGCAATTCTGAGATTCATGGGAGCTGAAACACCTCACAAGAAAACAAAGCCAGATTTCACCTATATCTACAAGCTATATCCCAAGGGGTATTTTGGAGAAAATCCCCAACCTAGTTCCGATACACCCAAAACTAGAACTAAGGTGAATCTGAGACTAGCTAAGGCAGTGAAGAGAACTCTTCAGCAAGAGCGTCCAAAGCCACAAGTAGAACATGAGGATTTAGCATTACCTCCTCAAGATAATCGACCAGAGATATCTTCTATTCTAATTAAGGATACTAGGGAAGTCAACATCGGTTCTTCAAAGATCCCTAGGCTTGTTCACATTGATGCATCCCTATCACAAGACCAAGTTGATCTCCTCTTTGAGGTCTTAAGAGAGAACATTGGCTAATTTTCATGGTCATATCAGGACATGCCAGGACTTGATCCAAAGCTTGTAGTTCATCATCTTGCATTTGATCAAAAGATCAAGCTCGTCAAACAAAAGATTAGAAAAATGCACCCCAAGGTGGCATTACTGATCAAAGCTAAGTTAGAAAGAATGTTAGCTGCTAAGGTTATCCGACCTATCAACTATTCAGAGTGGATCTCCAACATGGTCCCTGTCACTAAACCTTTCGATGACATCAGAATCTGCACTGATTTTAGAGATCTTAAAAAAGCTTGTCCAAAAGATGATTTTTCCTTGCCCAACATAAATATGATTGTAGATCTTACAGCTAGACATGAAATTTTGTCCCTCATGGATGGATTTTTTGGGTATAATCAAATCAAGATTGCAGAAGAGGATCAGCATAAGACAGCATTCACTACCCCTTGGGGAACCTTTTGCTACAACATGATGCCTTTTGGCCTAAAGAATGCTGGGGCTACCTATCAAAGAGCTATGACAGCCATTTTTCATGATCTCATCCATAGCATTTTGGAGGATTATGTGGATGATATCTTGGTCAAGTCTCATACCTTCATGGATCATCTTGCTGACTTGGAGAAAGTCTTTGATAGGTTAGCCAAATATCATCTCATGCTGAATCCCAAGAAATGTGTCTTTGGGGTCACATCTGGCAAGCTTCTAGGCTTTATAGTTTCTAAACGAGGTATAGAGATCGACCCCAAGAAGGTCAAGGCTATCTTAGACATGCCTCCTCCCCAGAAACTATGACAGCTTCATTCTCTTCAAGGAAAGCTTCAATCTATTCGGCGCTTCATCTCCCAGCTTCCAGATAAGTGTACACCATTTTCACATTTACTGAAGAAGGATGAGAACTTAAAGTGGGATCCTTTATGTCAATGCAGCTTTGACCATCTCAAGCAGTATCTCATCAATCCCCCTATCTTGGTTCCACCAGTTCCTGGTTGTCCCCTAATTTTGTACATATCAGCAACACCTACTGCTCTAGGGGCACTTCTAGCATAGCTCGATGACTACAGCAGAAAAAGAGCCATCTACTACATCAGTAGAACCCTAGTTGGTTATGAACTCAATTACACTCCTATGGAAAAAGCTTGTTTGGCAGTTTTTTTCTCAACTCAAAAGCTTCACCATTACATGCTAAGTCATACCATCCAACTAGTCTCCAAGATTGACCCTCTCAAGTATATGCTCTCTAGAACAGCACTTACAGGCCGTTTGGCCAAATGGGTTATGCTTCTTAGCGAATTTGACATCCAATGTGTGGACAGAAAGGCAATCAAAGGGCAAGCTATAGCCAATCACCTAGCCGATGCACCTCTAATAGATGCTTATCCATTGATCACAGAATTTCCAGATGAGCATATCTGACTAATTGAAGAACAACCCCCATGGAAACTTTATTTTGATGGCTCATACACATCTCATGGATCAGGGGCAGGAATATTGTTGGTCACACCTCAAGGAGATTACATTCCAAAAGCCTTCAAGCTACAATTCCCTACCACCAACAATATAGCTGAATATGAGGCCCTCATAACAGGATTAAAGATAGCTGTAGAATGGAACATTGCTGAGCTACAAATCTTTGGCGATTCTCAGCTCATCATCAAGCAAGCCCTAAATGAATATCAAACCAAAGATAAAAAGCTATTACCCTACAAAGAGCTAGTTGATCAGCTAACCCAGCATTTTACAAGGCTTCAATTTACACAAGTGCCTCGAATACAAAACAAAGCAGCAAATGCTATGGCTACTATAGGCTCACTCTTGGAAATTCTTCAAGCAGCTACACAGTATAACTTTTTAGTGGAGCAGCTCCTCACACCCACCTATGCGAATGAGGATTCAAACCGTGTTTGTATCTTGGTTGGTCCCCAATCTCCTTGGTACCATGAGATTCATGCTTACCTTAATGATGGTATCATATCCCCTCACCTCACATGTACCCAACGCTAGAACCTCATTCAAAAATCATCCCGCTATGTTATCATAGCCAATACCCTATATCGTCGAGGTTATCACAATACTCTCTCTCGATGTTTAGACCAAAACAAGGCCACGATGGTGTTAAAGGAAGTACACTCTGGACTTTGTGGTGCCCACACAAGTGGTATTTTTCTAGTGCGAAAAATCCTTAGAGCAGGCTATTATTGGCCTACCATTGAAGAAGACTCCTATGACTTTGTCAGAAAGTGTCTCCCATGTCAGCAGCATGCAAATCTTGTGCACGCTCCAGCACAGGATCTACAACCTATTGCACCACCTTGGCCTTTCACTTGTTGGGGCCTTGATCTAAGTTGGAACTATCACACCCCTCTCATTTGATGGACATAAATGGATAATAACAGCTATAGACTATTTCACTAAATGGGTGGAAGCAGTCCCCCTAGTCTCAGCTACAGGAGTTCAGGTCTCAAAGTTCATCTTGTACCACATTGTTTGCCGCTTCAGCATCCCATCCACCATCTTCACCGACCACGGAGGTAACTTTGAAAATCTCAACATGGAAGAATTATGCACTTCCCTCTACATCCATCACCGCTTTTCTAGCCCATATTTCTCACAAGGTAACGGCCAGGTAGAGGCAACTAACAAAACCCTCCTCAAAATCCTAAAGAAAGTTGTCAATGATTCCGGCCGTGATTGGCACCTACAAATAAATCCAGCCCTATGGGCCGATCAAACTTCCTTCCGTACATCCACAGGCACAACTCTATACTCCCTAGTCTATGGTGCCGAAGCGGTACTACCTAGAGAGGTTGAACTTCCCTCCTTGTGCATATCTTTGCAAGGGAAAATATCAAATGAAGAATACAAAGTAGCTCGGCTCACCCAGCTAGATCTCTTAGACGAGAAGCGACAACAAGCCTATGATCATCTCATAGTCTATCAAACTTGTCTCAAAAGGAATTTCAACAAGAAGGTTCTTCCATGACACTTTTAGCCAGGTGACATGGTCCTCAAAGAAAACATGAAAGTCCAAGCAGATCGAGAAAAGAAAGGCAAGTTTGAACCTACATGGCTTGGTCCTTATGTTGTCACTGCTTCCTTTGGCTCCGGAGCCTATCAGCTATCTACACTGGAAGGAGAACTCTTGAATGATCCTACTAACATCATTCATCTCAAGAAGTTCTATGCTTGAAGATCCTTGGTATACCTAGCTTTTGAAAAATACAAAATAAAAAAATATTAAAGAGAAATAAATGTCCAATGGTAAAAACTTGGCAATTCAAGCGCCTTGGATAGGTACCTTGGTGAAAACCTGGTAATTTAGGCACCTTGTGTACTAAGACTAATCCATTATCTATCACTATCCTATCCCTCATCCATTCACCCATCATCCCATAAAACACCTGCTTGTTCCCTTGGTGTTCCAACCAAATATCCAAAATCTAATGGAGCTTGTAAATACATCCTGTACAGCTTGTAAAATCTTGTACCAAAGCTTGTATTATACCTTGTAAATCTTGTACCATACCTTATATATCCAAATCTTGTCCAAAGTTTATACCATATTCCATCCTGTAAATAATCTTGTATCCTAGCTTGTATACTATCACGTGCACACACAAAACCCCATTTTCACTTAAACTTTTCGCAAACCATCTACCTATCCACCTATCACCTATTATAGACATCCCATCCTTCACAAACATTTCCATCTCACAAAAACCAAAACATGAACAAACTTGTACATTTGTAACATATCTTGGTCCATCAGCTTGTACATCCTCTTTAGCTTAGTACCATTGTATCTATCCAACATTCATGTCAGTTCGTCCTTGATCAGCATCTTGCACCCATCGCACATCTTGGTTAGCTATTCCAATGCATCCTTTAGCTAGATTTTCTATCACCAAAGTGTTATCTTTCTTAGTTCAGCTGGCCAGATGCATCACTCATCCAAATCCACCAACTTAGGTGCTCTCCGATAGGTCCTTGCAGGATATAGCTTTCCTCATGTCTGATCTTGGTCCGTTAGTACCTCATCCTACCCATCTCGTTGGAAAACGGTTCTCTTTTGGATTTTTGATTTCTTTTGATTTGGACTCTTCCCTATTGGGTCTTGAAATATCTTTTCCAAGCAATCTCCTTGTTCCCTCCTCAAGGTTGCCACGATCTTCCATATCATGGTATACTACGAATGGGGCAATCAGAGCATAAGGTCTTGATCATGTCTTTTTGCTTGTTTTCTTTTCTACTTGTGGGTTACCTAGTGTCGGTTCCACTCTGATTCTTTCGAGATTCATGTGTGATGATGGGGCAATCCTTGCGTGTTTGTTTTGAGTCAGTTTATCAGTCCTCTGGACAATTGGTGAAAAGGCCTTGATGTTCTTGGTAACCTTGGCAATTAACCAACAGTCCTATAGCAAATCTAGTGCTCAACTACATGGTGGTACTTCTCTTTGAAGTATCCCCCCGCTCAAAAAGCTTCAATGGTTTCCCTTCATCTCCATTATCCCCCATCCATATCTAGCATCTATTTCTCCTACCCCAGCTTTTGCAACCGTATCTCTCAGAATCAATCATCACTCTTAGCTTTAGGGATCCACAATCCTAGTCTTAGAGATCCACCAATCCAAATCAATCCACCAAGCCTCATCTTTCGAGATCCACAATCCTAGTCCTAGGGATCTCCGAAACCCATCTTCCGCCAATCTAACTCTTTGAAATCCTGTTGCATTAGCTTTTTTAATCCCCCCATCCATCTCCCCATCCTGGATTCCTTTTATAGCGCTCCACTCCTTCATCCTCTGCAATCCCTGAGATCTTAAGCTTGCTTCCTCTTGTGCCTCTGATTCTCCCTTTATCATTCTCCCCTAGTGAGAGTTTGAGCTAACTAAACCTCTTCTCTTAAGCCAATCTGAGTCTTCTTGCTCATCTCAAATTCTTTTACTTTTCAAGAAGCCATCGAGCCTCGCTTTCTCTCCCCGCCACCTTCTTGAGGGGGCATCTCATAGTCCATTCTCTCCTCTTCTGCTCTAGCCTTGGGCATCTTATTTTCTTATCTTTGATGCCATGCCACTTGCGGCATCACATCAAAGAGGAGCAAAATGTAGACACCTAAAAACCTTTAGAAAATAAAGTATTTTTATTTTTTGAAAAATTCCTGATGACATCAGCATTTATTAATTAATTAATTATTTAATTTATTTATTTATTTTTATGCCATTAAATCCCTTTATCTTAATTTAAAATATTTAATTAAGCAATCCCTCCCAAATATGTTTAAATCTTATTTAAACATTATTTCTTTATTTATTAATTATTTAATTAATAAATTGACCAAAAAACTCAAAATAAATAAATAAATTTTTTTTGCCCAAAACTTGGCCAATTTCCTTAAGACCACTAACCTCTTCCAAAATCTTCTAATCCTTCTTTAATTTTGATTGAAGGCTAATCCCATCATTTCCTACCCCTAATTCCAACTCAAAATATTTAATTAAGATTAAATATTAATCCTCATGGTTATTAAAAAAAAGTTTTAATAAATATCTCCTCAACCCAAACCCCTGAAATAAATAAAACTTTATTTATTTCCTAAAAATCTAATTTATCCTCATCCTAAGAAGTTCTAGACTCTTCTAGAAAGTCTTCATCCTCATCTTAGGAAATTCTAGACTATTCTAGAAAGTCTTTATCCTCATCTAAAGTCTAAACTCTTCTAGAAGATAGAAGATGTCTTTAAACCTAATCCTAATCCCCTCCTAACCTTGTCACATTCCCTAAACATGGGTTAAGACTTACTAACCCAAACCAAAGTTAACAAATATCTCCTCCTTCACCCACCCTCATTAAATGTCATCCACTTGCCTATCCCTAAGCTAATCCTAAACCATCCTAATCCATCCTCTAATCATTTTCACAAGCCTAAGCAAGCTTAAAACCCTCCTAATCAAGCCTAAGTCGAAATTGCTCTCATCTCCCTCAAAATATCTCAATCATAAAACTTTATGAAGCCCACTAGGCCATAAATGACTCTTCCAAGCCCTTTTATTGCTCTTACAAGCCATTATGAGGGTCTTTATGAAGATTTTATCCCTTGAGCCTCCTTTGTTGACTCATCCTTCCCCTTTCCTCCATCCTCTCACCATGTGACATGTGTCACTCCTTGATTGGTTGTAAGGAAGCACAATCCATGTGCTCTCCTCTCATGCAATCTGAGCCCTCCATGAGCTTTTTCCCATCCTTGCATCTTAGCCCTCAATTTCTCAAGCCTCTTGCCTATAAATTGGATCCTTCCCCTTTGCAAAATAACACAATCCATGAAGTAAAGTCATAATGCCATTTTAAGAAGCCATTTTACATCAAAACCATACACTCACACCCAAATTTCAACTCCATTTCAAGCCCTTTTTGAAGCATAAAGCTTGAGCATACATCCTATCTATTTAGACAAAGCTACTCAACAAGAGAGCTTCTCATTGAGAGAGCCCATTAATGGCTCATATTCTCAATTGAGAGCTCATCTTAGTCTATCTTGAAGTTTATGAATTTTTTTTAGTTTGTAGAAGCTTTATTTAAATTTGGTTTCTATTAGCATACTAACATTGCTCATATACAATGCTAACCCACATGGGCACCTTCATTACAATAATTTGCAAAAAAAGTTGCGAACTATCACCCAAAGTTGTTTTAGACAATGTTCGGGCCTTTCTTAAATAGGTAATTTTATGCTACCTATGAAGGTTCTAGACATTGAAACTTAATTCCTAGGGCTGACAGACCTTAACAATACATATAGAGTCAGCCAAATACATCTTTGACAATTATTTTAAATATTTTAGGTAGCCCAACTTTGAAAGGCCATAACTCACAAATCGTTACTCTGATTGGCTATTATAACCATTTTTTAGAAATGTCAACTCCTAATCTACAAGCTTGGACTGGAACTAATACCCTTTCATTGAGTTTTTGGACCTAATATGGGCACTCTAAGGCTTCCAATGGTGAGCTTGAAGATTTTTTTACAAATTTTTCCACCATAAATCTACAATAACTTCTTTGATACTTAAGTTGGAGCAATGAGATTTTTATCATAGGCTTATGACTCCATAATAAACCATCATATAGAAAATGAGAACATTTAGATCTCATATGACAAACTTACTAAAAATAGAAAGTTCCTATAAATAGTAATTACCTTGTCTACTAGTCCATATTAAAATAAAAAAAGACTAAAAAGAAAAAAAAATTAGGTGATGCAAGATTGCTTTTACACCCAGGATGCTCCTACATCACAACTATCTCATCAGTAAGGTTTGACATCAATAATAGCATAACACTTTTTCCAATTATAGTTCCAACAAATATAGCATAACAATTTTTCCAATTATAGTTCCAACAAATATCACTATCTTCCTCCTTAGTCTAAGAATTATAATAAAATCTCTTCTTGTTTTTCTTTTTCTTGCATTGGAGTCCTTAGAGAAGTATTCCTATTTTTTTTTAATTTAACTAAATAACTTTGGATTTTCTAATATATTTTTATTTCCCCTTGGATATGGATTTATTATGCTTCTCGTTATTCTTTTTTTTTCTTGAGATCTTCCAATAGACTTAGTGCTACCTTAGCATTAAGGGATACTTTGCCCTCATCTATTTAGAAAGAAAAAAACACAATAATTTCAATATTCAAAATAATAAAATCATTATCGATAATTTTAACATGAGAATCCCATAAATTAGATAAATATATAAAAAAAGATCAAACATTTCTTCTCTGTATCCATCATGACACCAATGAATTTCAAATGATACATAATTATATTAAATGCTTCTAGGTAACTTGGAATTCAGCCATCCTCTTTCATGCTCAAGTAATATTATTTATTCCTTAATAAAATCATGTTCTCTAAATATTGACTTGATACATCTCGCCAAGTTTCATTTATAGCTTCTTTTGAGAGGACTCTTCATGGATATTAATTACGATAGAGTCTTTGAAGCTTTTAATTAGGTCCTTTTCATTATAATGATCCACAATACCACATTTATTATTAGATTTAGGGTCTACATGTCTAGAAATATTATCATCAATAGCATTCCATAGATCTCAAATTAATAATAGATCCTCCATCTTCTACTACCATATTTCAAATTGATTTCTAGAAAATTTCTCCACCTCTACTCTTTATAATAATATTTTCATCTAAATTTCTATGAAATGAATCAAAAAGTATATTTACACAATCTCAAATAATTTACTTCAAAAATATTAAAATAAAAAACTAAAACAAAAGTTGACTAACCTTAGGTACCACTTTAAAGGAAGTTAGGATAGTAAAATAACTTTCTACACTAACCTTGAGAGGATATATAAATATAGAAAAAAGGTGGAACCCAACTTATCTATAATCCAAGATGGCTTGTGATGTGTCAAAACACACAACAACACATGTGCATAACTCACTTTTACATATCATTTATGTTTCCAACACATTTTATATTTCACAATTATAAAGACCCAAATTCTAAGGTCAAGACTATTGATATGGGAATCTAAATGATAAACTATTTGAAGCACAATAAATATTGTGAAGTGATCTACAAAGCATTAACTTTCTACTCCAATTAAAACTAGTTCGATATGTCATATTTAAGTATCTAAGGCCTTTATAGTTGAATTCAAAACTTTTATTTGCAACTTTTAAAAATGGAAACTTTAATATCTTCAAATCTAGACATTCTCTTGCAAAAATAAATTACACAAATTTGTATTTAGCCAGTTTGTAGCTTGGGCAAATAATTAAGCCGGTCCATTATCAAATATAAACTTACTTTAAATAGTAAAATTATGTAAATGCAAGTTTGAGACAAGATTTTCCTCATTAAAAGGTTAATTTATAATTAAAATTGATCCATTTTGAGGGATTTCTAAACTCTTATGAATGGAAGAAGGAAATTCATTCATGGATCTGATCCAAGTATGGCCATTAGATCACATGAAATTGGTCCAAGGTGGGGATAATGGTAAAGGTAACATATAAGACTAAGAGTCAACTTTTTCCAAGTGATGATAGAACCTAATGTAGGTGAATAGAAACCATTATGATTTATCATATTTTTTCTAAAAAAATTATATCTGCAGATATAGTCTTCCTTAATTAAACTCATCACAAAATAAATTAGTAAAAACTCCTTATGAGAGTTAATCTTGAATTTCTTCAATAATTTATAATGGGCCATATGGTCCTTTTTATATCACTTAGGTAAATGTGATGTTAGGTTGATTATTAGGCTTGGTTTTTGTTGACTATTTTCACCCCCATTCAGCCCAGCAATGATATTTGATCTAAGAGATCTTTAGTGGGTTTGATTCCTTATAGAGGGATAACATGACTTTTTGAGTTGGCTCTTGTGGGTCCACAGTTATCAGAATTATGTCAATGTCGATTTATCCATGTGTATTAGCTCAGCTTATGTAGTTCTACGGGTGATAGAGTTTTGTTGTCCACAATTGGTCTAGGTACTTCCATGTCAACAGCTGGCAGGTTTCAATGTCTCATATGCACGCAAATGAGATCTACGATTGTTGTGTCTTTGTGTTTGTCTTAGTGGGGTCTCACGAAGATACAAGATGCTACTGCATGTTTTCATTCTAAAATTTCTTCATCTTGTAGTGCTCCTTTGATGCTCCAAAACTTGAAATTATGCCATGTGTGTCCAGGCGGTCATGTCCCATCTCCAGTGTTTAAGTTAACCCAATATGCACATCCACAAATCGACGACAAAGATTCAACAAAAGATTAAAAGATCATCATATGTTCTATCAAATAGAAAAACACATTGAAAGATCCCATGTTTTCTTGGAGTATCATCTGAGTCTTGCAAAAATATGAGATGTTTCCATGCATCTCCATTCTAGCATTTCTTCATACTGCAGTGTTTTTGAAAGGCTATGGAGCCTAAAATTGTGCCACATGGTGAGGGTCCCACCTTTTGTGCTATCCACTTACTTCTTTACTGAGATTGCTAGATCAATGGCTCTCATGTTTTTGTGTGCTATCTACCCATCCTCCCAAAAGTGTGAGATGCTGTCACACACCTCCATTTTGGTGTTTCTTCATGTTGTAGTGTTTCCTTGATGCTTTGTAGCCCAAAATTGTTCCACATATGGGAGGGTCCCATTTCATACAATATCTCGGCCACCCATTTCAAAGGAAGGATAATGATTGATAGTTGTGACTTAGTCCTTCATTGGCAGGAGTTTCCTCACTACATCTAGGTCATTCATCTCGAAGGGAAGATATGCATCGACAGTGGTGACTAAATCTCTTGTTTGGGGGATTCTCTTGTCATTTGGGTTGTCCATTTCAAAGAGAGGATCTACATCAATGACCAGCATTTATTTTCAAGAAAATTAGATTTCTCCCACCCCTTGTGGTTAACCCTACATTTTATAGGTAGATAACAAATCATGTCATCCCTCCCCATGGTTTTTCTTTGAGAGGCGTGAATCAGCTTCTTGTGACCATTTTGCACTATCAGGGCCAGTTCTTTATGGTTGAGTGACTTCTTGGGCTTTGTTTGCACAACATAATTACACTCCATGCTTCTTTAATGCATGAAATGATAAAAAAAATTAGGATTTGACCTCTTACATATGGCTGCATCATTATTTTCTCTTCTTGACACTTCTAGCAGTGATTGCACTTCATAATCAAATTTTCTTCTAATTCTCAGTTATTTCCCTCCTCTGCAACTCATCTCCATTATGGTTGGATTTTGAACTCATGGTCAAATTTGAGTTATGCCTAAACTCTTTCAAAGTTAGCTTGTAAAAATTTTTAAGGGTTGGTCTCTTTCTCTGATTCTTGGACAATAGCATTCTATGCTCTAGATTTTTAATTTCCCTTGCCTTGCATAAATATAATCTACTAGTTTACCTTCTTCCACCATTAATTTTGTGCATGCCTTCTTTCCTTCTATTAGTGTTGCTTCTTATTTCTTCAAGTTATATGTTCTATCTACTTTTCTTTTTTTTAATGCTATCTTGTGAAGCTTCTTCCTTGTAGCATTTCATCTAGTTCCTAATCTACATATGAGTTGTGAGGGGTAATTAGGGTTGGGGAGTTGCATATATTGGATCCATATTGATGTATGGTGAAATCTTGGGTATTGATAAGATCAAACAAACTATTTGGTGCATCACCTCCTTTTATCGTAGCTTTAGGTCAGGCAGTTCTTCTCCCCTTTTCCTTGAAAGAATTAGTTTAGTGCACCCTGATAGTAACGAAGCCAACCTTCTCCAAAGACTCAATCTCATAGTTCAAGTCCTACAATTTAGAGATTGTTTCCATGTTTCAAAAGGTTGCCTTAGGTTAAACTTTAGGAGGGTGCAAGATTTTGTGACAATAGTTTTTGGCATGCCTGGTGAGAAGTTCATTCTACTAGCTATTGGTGTCAATTGAAATATTTCAACTAATATGTTGAGGAGATAGTGTTGCTCTTAGAATTTCAAGCATTCAAGAGGCTCTTGTTCAAGCACTTGGAAACTCCATCTCTAATTGTAGTTCTTAAACAATAGTTGTTGCAATTAATACCCAAGGTTCACACAAGGGCATCTTCAGGAGGTAATTTTCAATTTACCCAATTTTCTCTTTTAGTCACTAGAAGAAGAAGAACCAGGCTCTCTCTTTCACTAGTTAGGAACGTTGAAGTGACTCATACTCTTACTAGGTCTCTTTCTACTCCTCTTATTGGTAGATTTCTACTCCTCTTGTTGGTAGACCATAGCCTAGAGTCTTATCCTCTCATTTGAATAGACCATTGTTCCACATGGCTATAAATCAAGTGTTCTCTACCTTCAATGGAGGGAGTCCTCTCATCTTACCCTAGAGGCATGACATACCAGTATTTGGATTTAAAAGTATCCTTGACTTCATTGGTTGAAACTTCTATTTTTGCAATAGAACATATTCAAGAAGTTTCAAATATATGTAATATACATGGTATTACAAAGGATGATGTTGTTGTTAGACTTTTAGCTTCATCATTAAAGGGAAACACCTTTCAATACTATAGAGGATTACCACACAACTCTATCCATAACTTGGATGAGCTAGGAGAGGGATTGTACAAGCATTTTGAGTATAAGAGTGATCATTTATCCCTCCTAGAGAAAATAAGCACCATAAAAAGGGCTCCTTGTGAGTTTATGACAGACTTCAATAATAGATTCCAAAAGACATGAGATAGAATACCTACTATACTAAGACCTTCCCTTGGTATTACCTAAGAGCTTTCAATAATGATATTGCTACTACTTTACAAACCATGGGAGGGGATACCTTACCACCTACATATGAGATTTCTATTAGAGCAGGGAATACTTCGATTCAAGGAGGGAAGTTAGCCCTAAGACCTCCAATACCTCTATTTCCTAATATGCCTACTCATCAACCTTTAGTAGCACCTATTCCTACCACATCTAAAATTTAGCCTCTTTCCCTAACTCTAATAGCCTCTACATCTTCTAATGAGTTAGGAGAGTTGAAGAAAATGATGCAAGATTTGATGTGAAATGTTGACAAGATCAAGGAATAGAGCACTGATATGGATAGGAAGTTTCAAGAGCATTCCTCAGTGGTTTAGAAGATGAATAATAAGTTGATGACCTTGGAAAGGAATCATACTTGAAATAATAGGCCTTTCCAACCTCGTTACAAAAACCCCACATATAATAGACCACCAGATCAGGGTCAAGCCCCATGGATGCAAAATAGACCTATGGGTAATACCCCAGCTACAAATGCAAACACAAACCTAGTAAGGACAGTAGTTCCGTAGAATAACCTTGCTCAAGAGAAAGATTTTTATCTGTCTTGAAATTATTTATATGAGAATTGCATATTTTATAAGGTAGAACCATCTCAAGCACTATCCACACAAGAACAAGAAGTAGGACAATAGTATGGTGTCAATCAATCCACTGATGGTTCTCAAACTCAACAAGCAGCAAGGGAACAATCTTTCATGAACCATCAACTAGAGGAGCATTGTCATGCCAACCATAATAATTTTGATGGAATAGGTCATAATACCATAAAAAAAAGAAGAGCTATGGAAGATGCTACACCTCCTCCATTAAATTAGGCTTCCACTTTAGACTTTAGGTATTGCTCTTCATGTTTTAGTTACTATTACATAACCAGATGTTACTCCCCAACAAAAGAAAAATCTAAGCAACAGGAACTCTATTAAACCTCTAGCTTGCTCCATTTTAGTCATCATTTCCTATGGCTCCCAAGGCTCTAGTCAAAGTAACTGGCACTTCTCTTAATATAGTAGATCAAATGAAGAGGATTATTGTCAATGTTCTTATGTGCGATGGTCTCAATATGTCACCACAGTTAGAGCTACTACAATAAGATCTAAAGAGTATAAGGGTGCCAAGCCAATCAGATACTTTGGATGATGCGACAAGTTTTGTGCAACCTATAGAGAAGGAGACATAAGTAAGAAATGCAGCGTCCTCCCTTTTATGTCTCTTTGATTATAGGTGACAAACTAGTTCATAATTGCATGAGAGATTCCAGAGCCAGTAGTTTAGTGATGCCTAAATATATAGCTGACCTCCTTGGTATTAAATATGAGCCAATGGCTAGAAGAGTATTGTAGTTATATGGTAGCTCTATTACAATAGTAAGAATACTAAAAAATGTGGAAATGGCATTGCACACATGCCTTGTTTGTACTTTCACTCAAGATATATCAATAGTTGAGCTTCCCCCATATTTTTTCATCTATCTTTCAAGAGACTTCACTGCATAGATAGGTGGTTATATTGCATCAAACTAGTTCTATATGTTCTTTAGGACAAGATATGGGACAAAAGCCTCCATAAGGATAGAACCTTTCGTCGTTAACCACGTCGAGACCTACACACCTAGACCTATAAACATGAATTATTTAGTCCATGAGATAGATGACAAGGGTGTAACACATGAACCTACCACTTCCCTAATAGAGGTGCCTAATTATCTTTTAGATCAATGGGATACTAATTTTCAATTTAATCTAGTACAAGAAGATAGAGAAATAGGTCTTTCCACCAACTATGTGTTCAAAAAGAATGCTTCTATTCCTAATCTCATGAAAATGCAGGAAGACAACAATGGGTTATGGAGCATATTTTTTAATGACTCAAGAAAAAAGAATGGCTCGAGTGTTGGTGTGATGCTTGTCTACCCTAACTTTGAAAGATATCATTTCTCTCATAGGCTTTAGTTCAGTTGCACTAACAATGAAATAGAATATGAGGCATTGATTCAAGGTCTCCAACTTGAACAAAAAAAGAGGGATTAAGTCCTTAAAGGTGTTTGGGGATAGTGAGTTGGTTGTTAATCAATCAAGAATCTAGAATATCACAAAGAATAATATTCTCAAATCATATAGACACAGAGTTTGGGATTTTCTTAAAGGCTTCTAAGAATTTAACATCCAAAGTTTTCCTGAAAGAGAAAACAAACATGTTGATAGACTTATAGCAATATGTGCTCACTATAATATACTAGATCATGTTGAAGACAAAAGAGAGAAAAACATCATACTTATTGTAAAGCCTACAATTCTAGACAATCATGCTAATTGGCAAGTGTTTGACTCTGATGTACAAATTGTAAACTTTCTGCAAGCTAAAGTAGAATTCTCTAATAGAAATTAGTCCAAGCTAAAAAGTCAACATGGAGATCAAATCATGATCCTCACTTCTAACAAGTTTCCTAAGGGTCTAATCACCTTCAGATGCGTCTTCAATTCTAATGATCAAGCAAAGAGAAAAGGTATGAACCTAGTTGCAAGAAAATATGATTACATACCTATTACCATTACTAAAGGGAAGACTCTCAACTTGGGAAAGGTATGCTCTAAAGTTGAACAAAAACATTTCATTAAACTATGTCAGGAATTCAATGATGTGTTTTCTTGGACATATGAATATTTAAAAGTATTTAAACCTAGCTTGTTTCAACATACCATAGATTTAAACATTGATGTAAATCCTGTTAGGCAAAACCAGATACCAGTTAATCCCAAGATTGAACCTTTAATGAGAAAAGAGCTATCCAAGTTTATAGAGGCCAATATCATCTTTCCTATTAAACATTCCTCTTGGGTAGCCAACCCTATTCTTGTTAGGAAGAAGAATGGGGAGATTAGACTGTGTGTAGATTTTAGAGATCTCAAAAAGGCTCCCCTTAGAGATCATCATCCTCTCCCTTCCATGGACAAAATCTTCTCCAAGGTCAGTGGCTCTAAAAGATTTTCCTTATTAGATGATTTTTTGGGTTACAACCAAGGTTTGGTCCAAGAATTTGATAGATATAAGATATCATTGACTACTAAATGGGGTACTTATGCCTATCATAAAATTCCTTTTGAACTAACCAATGCGGGTGGTACCTTCCAAAAAGAAATGGAATTGTCTTTCAAGAGTATGCTTGAAATATTTGAGCTGGTCTACCTTGACGACACAACAATCTACTCAAAGAATGTGGTAGACCACTTTGGTTATCTAAGGCAAGTGTTCATCAAGTGCATTGAATATGGTGTGTCATTGAATCCAACCAAGTGTGTGTTTTCCACCAATCAGGGAAAGATGATAGGACATATTATGTTAAGGGATGGCTTAACCAATAATTTGGAGAGGATAATGGAAATTATTGCTCTTCCACTTCCTATATATAAGAAGGGTTTGTAAAGTTTCCTTGGTAGAATCAACTTTGTGAGAAGGTTCATTCCTAACCTTACTACTATGGTTAAACCTCTCACAGCCATGCTAAGGAATAATATGATTTTCACATGGAAAAAGGAAGGAAGGGATAGTTTTGAAGAAATCAAAGAAGAAATAGCATTAGCTCCTACCCTTGTTAATCCAAATTTTGACAAAGATTTTATCCTCTACACCCTTGGTGATGAGTCAAGGAAAATAGTTAAATGATGAGAATCTAGAACAACCTATAGCTTTTTTTAGTGAAGGGCTAAAGGATTATGAATACAAGTATAGCTATGTGGAGAGACAAGTTCTCTCTATTATAAGAGCTTTAAAGAAGTTCAGACATCTTCTATCACATAACAAGGTTCAACTCCTAGTTCCATATGCAAGTGTGAAGGAGTTCATCTTAAACAAAGACATCAATGAGAAGAGGTTTGGATGGATCACCAAGCTCATGGAATATGATATTAACATCAGGATCACAATGATTGTGAGAGGTAAGGAACTATGTGAATGAATAAATTCATCTTATGATGCTAGTCAAGAGTCCGCCCTAGTGCTAGAAGATGACCAACCAACAGAGGTCAATAATCAGAATAGTTGGATGCATGATATGATAATCTTCTTGTTAGGAGAAGGATATCCACAAGGACTAGAGAGAGCTAAAAGAAGATAGTTTAGGTTGTATTCTATTCCTTAAGCAGTATTGGATGGGAATCTATTCAAGAGATATTCTAATGGAGTTCTATTGAGATGCATCAATCCTAATCAAACTAGTAGAATATTGAAAGGATTCCATGATGGCCCTAATGGTGGCCATTTCTTTCCTAAGAAAACTTCCATGAAGATAATAAGGGTCAGATATTATTGGCCAACTCTATTTAATGACTCCCACAAGTGGGTGAGAAAGTGTGAGAAGTGTGATATCTTCTCAAGTAAGCAAAGACTAGTTATCCTCCCCCTTCACCCTATTCAAGTTGATCAACCATTTGCTCAGTGGGGTTTGGATTTAATTGGACCAATAAACTCACCCTCTATTTTTGGTCATAAATGATTCTTGGAAGCCATAGATTACTTCACAAGATGGGCAATTGAAATTTCTTTTAGAGATGCAACAGAGGCTTCAATGGTAGAGTTCCTTCAACTATCATATCAAATAGCACCAAGTCTTTTATTGGAATTCATGTATGCCCTTGGGTTCTTGAACATGGAATATAATTGATGTTGATCTCAAAATGGTTTTGACATTTGAGTGTCAACACACTTAACCACTTTCTATATAGGTGTCAAGTACACTACATATGCCAAGCTACAATATGTTCTAAGCTAGAATTCCAATAGGTGTTGAGTGACTTCAGGTGCCAAGCATTATATAGGTGCCAAGTGATATATAGGTGTTGAGTCATAGTTGATGCCGGGTAAGTCAGAATGCTTCATGTGCTAAGTAAGCTAGAACTATGTATGTGTCGAGCAAGATAGAATGTAATAGGTGTCAAGCAAACCAAGATTAAACAAGTGTCAAGCACCAATAATCTAGTATGTATCAAGTAACACAGAATCAGAATATGAGTTTGTGGCTTCACAAACTCAGATGTAAACCATTTTTTTGAGCTGACATAGAAGGATTTTGAAGGATAATAAGGATGAGAATGAATCTTTTATATTTCCTATGCAATCAACATGCAGCCAATAAGAAAAATGGAGAAGGCATGCAACCAATGATAAAAGTGCAAGGAATGAGCAAGAATTAAATATTCAATATGGATCATAGATCCATACCTAACCCTAAGTCTAAAAAGCCTTTATAACAAGGCTTAGACCCCATGATTTCATGTTGTTGAATAGGAGTTAAGGAAGTTGCTAAGTAGATAGCAAAAATTGCATAACATGGCAAACAACAGGGGCATCAAAGACTTAGTGAATTGAGCAACAATTACACATCCAATTCATTAGAACAGTATAAGGGCTACAAATAGATATCAAATCAAGCAAGGATTACATCAGAATGAGAAGATCAAAATCAGCAATTGAAGATTGTAAACAATCAGGTCAAAGATTTCTAATACTATCTAGCAATTGTATTAGATAGTGGAAAATCCTATGTCGATAAGTTAGCTTAACATCTATTTTGTAGATCCTTTAAAGAGGTGATTAAATCCTTTAATAGGGTGACACTTCATGTAAAGTTTTTGTAAATCCTCTAACCAGGTCACTATTGAAATAGTGTAAAGCCTTTAACAGGGCAGTCCTTTAATAGGGTAGACCATCAAAAGTGGTCAAACAATTATTGCTGCAGTGATTTTGTGGGTATCATCCCCACCCCAGTTTTATCTTCTTATTCCTACAGGGTTTTTGAGTTACCAAAATTCTAGTGTTATGTGTGTTGATGCATGTGTTTACTTTATGTTTATTTAATATGTTTGCATGCATGTCGTTTACTTTTAGTTATTTGTTTTAAAGGATTTGAAAAGGTTAAAGTGTGGTACTTCTAATTCACCCCCCCTCCCCCCCCCCCCCCCCCCCCCCCTCTTAGAAGTACTCTTCCCATTTGAATATTCCAACAATTGGTATTAGAGAAAAGGTTCTCACAAGGAGAAGCCTAATAGCTTAGAGAAAAGATCTAAAGATGTAAGTTTTCAAACTTGAGAATATCATAGACAATCAGGTGATTGATGTGCATCTCACTCTACACAAATTGGAGGAAGCCAAAGAAGAATTGATAAAGTCATTGAAAAGAAGGAAGGATATAGCCATAGCTGAAAATGACATACACTACAAGGAGATTGACACCACACAAGTCTTTTCCAATGGAGATTCCAAGGAATTTGATGTAGCACTAGCAGAACTAATGGAGAAAAATAGAGTTCAAGCAGAAGAAATCAAAATACTCAATCTTGAACAAAAATCACAAGCCATAATGCTTTGTGAAGTGATTGAACAAAAGAAGAGAGCCATTGAAGACAAGGCTATGATACAAGATGACAAGAGAAATCTTACCAATAAACTAGAGGAGAAGACAATTGAGTTTGAAAGACTCTCAACCATGCAACTTGACACCTTAAGCTAGATGATGAATGTTAATCATGAGCTAAACATGAAGGACATTGAGATCTCCACCTTAAGAATGAAAAATGAAAAATTGTAGAATGAATTGAGGAGAGAGAAGGAGATAGAAGAAAGCTTCAACAAACCCAATGAGGCTATCAAGTACTTTGAGCAGCTACTGAAATCACCAAGCACTAGTAATGATACTTTATGACTTGGTTACACCAGCACTGAACAAGGAGAATCATCCAAGACTACAAAAAAAAGGAATAACAAAGGTAAGAATACTAAACCTACTTGTCATTTCTATGGTAAAAAGGGACATATCTCTAATGTATGTAGAAGCAAGAATGGTCATCAGCATGATAAGCCTAAAAATGCAAGCTTTTGTCACAAGTGCAAAAAGCAAAGACATCAAGCACATGAATGCAAAACCAAGACCATGAGGACACCAAAATTTGAGGGCCACTACTACAATTGCAACAAGTATGGACATAGAGCATTTAAATGCAAATCAAAGCCTATGTGGACACCTAATTAGCCTACAAAGGGAAATAACCATGGTCATTACTACAATTGGGACTATAACACCAAGTATAGTTGTCACTACTATCAGGAATATGGACACATTCCTCAAAATTTCATAAGGACACATTTTAGAGGGAACTACATCAGGTGATTAAGCCAAACCACATGTTTTAGCTGCTTGAAGACTAGTCATATTAGCAAGAATTTCCCAACAAAGTCAAAAACACCCAAGTCAGAAGTAAAGAAAGGAAAAGAGAAGGTAGATGTTGAAAAAATCAGAGGGCAAATGAACAAGACTTGGAAGAAGAAAGATGAGTGCAGCACAACAAATGGAGGGATCACTTCACCCAAGAGGTCAAGTGATCACACCTCATCCAACTAAGCATGGATAGGTGTATGGGACTAATATACAAAGTTATATCATACATCAATCCCAAGACAAAGAAGTACTGCAAAGAAGAAATCAGCATGAGCAAAGATGCCACGTCAAAATTTGAAATTTTTGCAAATATCGTCTAATTGTCCTCAGATGCCAAGTAAAGCTCTAGCAGATGTCGAGTAGTTAGTAGTGACCGAGTTGATAGTTGATGCCGAGTTGAGAAATGTCAATGGAAATTGAGTGAAGTGGAAATCTAGTAGAAGCCGAGTGAACAAAATCTAATGGAAGCTGAGTCATGTTGAAACCTTCAAGTGCCGAGTTTACAAATGTATGCACTAAGCATTTAATGCTAAGTTTTGTAAGGTATAAGGTCAAATTTTGATCATTTTTATGCCATTCAAATTTAGAGCAAAGATGAGAAGAGTGTAGAAGTGATCAAATAGCAACCTTGAAGCCATTTGCATCAATTTCAACAATGATTTAGCATAAATTTCGTCAATCTAAGGTATTTATCAAGTGCTAAGCTACGCAGTGTTAAAGTTTTAATATATTGAAACCCTAGATCAGTATAATGGCTTCTAGTTTTAAGAGCCCCAAGGGAAAGGAAAGTCATGAGGTTCAGCTAGTTAGTAATGAAGTAAAACAACTTGAGTTTAGACCCATTCCCGAGGTAGCCTACAAGAATGACCCTGCCGATACATTGTCCATAATTCCACCCAATGTTGTCATGGTATAGAATGTAAAGAAGTGTTACAACTGCAAAATAGGAGTAGTAGGAGACCTTGAAATTTTTCAAACATATGATAAATTGTGTGACAACAAAATATTGAAGGATGAATTTCAAATAGTCAAGAAGAAGGGTTTAACCCATGCCCTAGTTTACCCTACAGGTTTTTAAAAAGAATGGATAAGAACTGTTTTAAGTAGGATACACAATGGTTGTTTATGGCTAGAAATAGGACCAATTAAAATAACAAAGAAGATAGTACATAGGGTTACGGGTTTTCCAACCCTAGATTGGACTATGACCTTGAGAAGTGATTCAAAAGAGGTCATTGAAAGGAATACAGGGGCTAAGTGGAATAAGAGGGGTATGACAATTGATACTGTAAAAAATCCTCTTCTAAATTTGGTAGTGAGAGTGATATCTCACAAATTTTACCAATCCAGCAGATTAAAGAGTATACCATGTATTGCTATTGATGTAGCCTATAAGCTTGTAAAGAAAGATCATACAGATGATCTAGCAAAACTGATGTTGCAACAGATAAATGAGAACCTAGGAGCAATAAGAAGGTCAAAACGTGCTCAACGCAAGTTTGGTTTAGTTCTTGTGTGCATATTCTTTTATGTCTTGGAAGAGTTTCCATTAATAGGAAAGGTGAACTAGAATCCAAACAAAACTATAATCACTCAAATCAATGAGTACATTGATCAGATGGGTGATAACTTTGAAGCATAAATGACAAGCTATTTTGAGGATTTTAAGAAATCCATGAAGCAAAGGGTTAGGATACCAATTTCCCTAGTGGAAAAACATATCAATGACATATGCTTCTTGGTAAACATTGATTTCACCTACATTCAAGTAGCAGTTCCAAGGGTGAGATGGCTAAGGCCATTAGGATATGAACTTGATGTGGATGAAGCCTCGACAGCAATCATAGCATTGCTTGCAGAAGAGATTGATAAAGAGGCACCCCATTTTGGAACATATGATGTTGTACATTCCAAGGTAGATATGGAACTAAAAATAATCTCTACCCTAAAGAAGAAGGATAAACTAGTGAAGAAAATAAAGAAGAAATTTGGTGCAGATATTAAAGAGGCAGTAGATGCTAAAGAGGAGGAAGAAGAAGAAGGTGAGAGTGAAGAAGAACAACAAGGGCAAGGCCCAATGGAGTTAACCCAAGGCTTAGGAGAAGATAAGGAGGAAGGTGTTGAGGAAGAAGAAGCCAAGGAAGCACCTACACAATCCGAGTCAAAGAAGAGAAAGGCTAAAACTCAACCTCTAGCCTAGCCAAAAGAGAAAAAGAAGGCTACAAAAATAACTCAAGCCAAGCCAGCACTAGTAACAAGAGCTACCATAAGGGCTTCTACTCAAAATTCCAAGGAGCAAATAAAAGAGAAGAAAAAGGCCACTGAACAGACTGGTGAAGTGCAAAAGAAAAGAAGAAAGTATGTAGCATAGCCAGACACTGATGATGAGGAGAGAACAAAATTAGAGGATATCAACCAATTCAGAGTGGTTAGCCATCCTCCCAAATCTACCATAGATAAAATTTGTGAAAATATTAAGAATGCAGCTTTGATTGATTTGAAAAGCCTTGAATTTAACAAGTAAAGTAGAGAAGAACAAAACAAAATAGAGGAATATGTATATGCCATGATGGCTAAATTTAAGAACACACCTCTAGAGCTAGACAATACCATGCCTACACAATTATATGAGATAATTGAAAACAAATGGCATTATTGTCTGAAAATGGAAAAGCAGATCAGAGAATCTACCTTAGCACAAGTCATGCCTGACCTAACAAGAGGTCAAATAACAAAGGCTAATAAGAAACATGGTGACAAATTTGCACCTAAATATAAAGCCTGCATCATCCTACAAAATAAGATTGAGGATGTAGTAGATAAGTCCACAAAATTGTGGAATACAATATACAAATTGACTAATGATAAAAATGAAGAAGAGGGATAGGATAAGGATGTAAATAAGGCTAAAGCCAATGAGAAAGAAAAGAAAGCCAAAGTAGTGGAGGAGGAAATGAAAATAGAAGAGAAGACAGAAGAGGAGAAAATAGAAAAAGGAGAAGAAGAGAAGAAAGGAGAGGAAGAGAAGCAAGAAGAAGAGAAGAAAGATGAGGAGGATAAAGAAAAAGGAGAGGAGGAAACATAAAAGGGAAAAGACATGGCAACAATCGAATAGTAGAAACAAGAGGAATAGAGTGTGCAAGACACACAAATGCCACCCCCTAGCCCTCCTCATGTAACCATCACACCTGTAGACACTATAATCATTAAGGATGTTGCTAACAATTCTACTCAGAACATCAATCCCCTAACTACAAAGGATCTCTCCAAGATCCTTCACCAATCAACTTTAAAAGCACAATTATGCACAAATCCTATATTGGTGAGTGTAGCTGAGTTACAGAAGGTAGTAGCAGAACCAAAAATAGACAAGGTGAAACCACAAGAACCACCTTTCATCTATATAGCTACTAGCACTCAAATTTAATGCTTCCACCACCATCTCCAACAATTGAAACAATTGGCACATCAGTAGTAGGTGACACCATTCAGAAGCCGAATGCAAAAGGGAAGTCTAATGAGGAGAAGGAGGATACATCAAAGGAAGAGGAGCAGGCCGCTATTTAGACATTGGTAGAGCTACCAAAAATAGGTACTCCTACAAAAACTCTTCAGAAGCCAAGCACTGAATCCATACCTTTACAAATATCAACACCACACTCGAGCTCAACCAAGGTGACCAGGGTACTTCACTATGGAGACCTTGAGTTAGATGAAGAGATAGTCATACCTTCTTATGACTCTCAGGACTATCACAATTGAGAAAATTATAGAGATGCAAGATGCATTAAATAGAAGGAGAAGACAAGAAATACTTAGAAAAGAGTATAAGCATAAGCAAGCACTACATGAGAATAAGGACATCTTTATGGATGCCTTCAACTTGTAGTCACCAAATGAGTCAAAGCCTATACTAGAACAATTATCAAATATAGTTGACCAAGTGACAAGCAAAGATCAAGACACCAATGTCAAACTTATGGAGTGGTCTAAGGAGAAGTTTCAAGGGAATGTGAATGAGAAAATATCTAGTGGCATAGCACTTGCACAAGTTGAATTGGCCAAGAAGATTGAAAAGGTCAAAATTCTACTTGAGAATACCTTCTCATTGTACAAAAAGTTATGTGATTTTTCCAATTTCACACAAGAGACAAGCCAGAGGATGTTGATCTTGGAGAGAAATTTTAAGATTTCTAGCATGCAATTACCAAGAGATCCAGCTCAAGGTGAGAAGCATTTTTTCCAATCACTTCACACTCAAAGAGAGTTAGCTGTAGTCACAAGTGAAGAGGCCAATATAAAGGCATAATTGATACAGATTCAGTCTTCCATTACCCCACATTTGGAGGTCCTCCATAAAGAACAAGTCTATGTTGAAAATGTTCTAAAGAAAGATCCTAATCTTTCTACATTAGATGGGCTTGTACATCTTGCTGCAGAGACTACCATCTAGCATAAGTCATTAGACATTGCATTGGAGAATTGGGATGCAGCTCTTAAGATGATAATGGAGGTAAACAACACATTTTTGGCAAAATATGGTATTACTCCTTAGCACCCTTTGACATAAGTATCAAAAAGGGGGAGAAATAACAATAAGGAAGATATGACTAAGGGGGAGAATACTAAGTATTCTAGTAATTACATTCTTTCATTCATTCTTTTGAAAAATAAAAGGGAAAAGATTGTAGATACCCAAAAGGGGGGAGATAAGACTTAATGTGTAAATAGTGTGGAGGATTTTACCTTCTTATTCCTAGAGGGTTTCTGGGTTACCAAAATTTTGGTTTTATGTGTGTTGATGCATCTGTTTACTTTATATTTATTTAATATGTTTACATGCATGCAATTTACTTTTAGTTATTTGTTTTAAAGGATTTGAAAAGGTTAAAGTGTGGTACTTCTGATTCAAACCCCCCCACCCCCCAGAAGTACTCTTCCCATTTGAATATTCCAACAATTGAGCACTTCCTCAAATTATTATCCCTAAGGGAATGGCTTAGTTGAGTCTTCTAACAAGAACCTTATAAAAATAATAAAGAGGGAAATTAAAGATAATCAGAGGTTTTCACATACTAAGTTGAGTACTACCCTTTGGGCTGATAGAATTACACCTAAGAGAGAAATTGGAAACTCACCCTTCATGGTAGTATATGGAATGGAAACAAGAGTTCCTATTTCACTTGACTTTCCCTCTCTTGAACTAGCTCATTAATTGGAGCTAGTTGACAATGATTCCATGATAGTCAAGTTGTTGAAGTAATGGAGTTGGAAGAGAAAAGACAACAATCCATGCATACACTTGAGGTTCACCAACAATAAGTCAAGAGGAGTTCTGACAAGAAGGCTACTGCTAGAGCCTGCTCAAAGGGAGATTCGGTCCTGAAGTGGGATGTTGATAGAGTCAAGCTTGGTAGGCACTCCAAATTTGATGCTATGTGGACTGGCCCATATATTATCACTAACTGCAAAGAGGCCAATGCTATTCAGCTATACAAGCCTGATGGTGAAGTTCTCCCAATACCAACCAATGTGATTCCCCTTAAATATTTCTTCTAGAAGAGGTTAAAGGTTTTGTTTACATATTAGAGTATATTTCTTCTTTCCAAGAAGTGCACGAGCACAGTTTTTCCCTCCTAGATATAGCATTTTTTGTAGTTTTGCTAGTTGTAGAGGCATATTTTTGTGAATTTGCATGTGGAATGACATCTTGTTCTTTTTGGTGACTCCATACCCAATGGATTGTTTAAGCCCATTGATCTTATGTTTAGTAGGCAAGCATCCCCTCTGAGTCACCAAGAATGTTGACTATTTTTTCCCCCATTCATCCCAATAGTGATATTTGATCTAAGACATCTTTAGTGAGTTGGATTCCTTAAAAAGGGATAACATGACTTTTTGAGTTGGCTCCAGTGGGTCCCCAGTTAGCAAAGTTATGCTGATTTTTATTTTTCCATGTGTGTCATCTTAGTTTCTATGGGCCCGCAGGTGACAGATTTTTGTTGTCTGCGATTAGTCCATGTACTTCCATGTCAATAGCTTGTGGGGTCTAAGGTTTCATGCCCATGTACATGAGATCAATGATTGTCATTTCTTCATGCTTCACTTAGTGAGGTTTCATAAAGATACAAGATTCTTCCATGTGTCTTCATTTTGGCATTTCTTCATGCTGGAATACTTCTTCGATGCTATAGAACCCATAATTGCACCATGTGTCTTTGGGTGGTCGTGTCCCACCTCTAGCGTTCAAGTCAACCCAATATGCACATGCACAAATCAACGATGAAGATTCAACAAAAGATTAAAAGATCATCGTTTATTATATCAAACAGATTATGGCTCCCATGTTTTTGTGGAGTATCAGCTCAGGCTCGCGAAAACATGAGATGCTAACATGCATCTCCATTATGACATTTCTTCATACTACAATGTTTTTGCAAGGCTCTAAAGCCCAAAATTTTTCCATGTGGTGAGGGTCCCACCTTTCATGCTATCCACTTCCTTCTTTGTTGAGATCGCCAAATTAATACCTCTCATATTTTTACATGCTATCTTCCCATCCTCCCAAAAGTGTGAGATGTTGCTAGGCATCTCCATTCTAGTGCTTCTCCATGTTGTAGTGTTTCCTTGATGCTTTGGAACCTGGAATTGTGCCATGTGGAAGAGGGTCTCATTTCCCACGACATCTCAACCGCTTATTTTGAAGATAGGATCTTGATTAACAACTGCAAATTAATCCTTAATTGGGAGGATTTTCCTTACTACATCTGGGTTGTTCATTTCAAGGGGAAGATTTGAATTGACGGTGGTGACTAAATCTCTTGTTGGGAACATTCTCCTACCATCTAGGTCATCCATTTCAAAGAGAGGATCTACATCAATGACTTACATTTATTTTCAAGAAAATTAGATTCCCACACCACCCCCCCCCCCCCCCCCCTCATGGTCAACCTTGCAATTTGTGGCCAAATAACACATCGTGTTATCCGTCCACCCAAGTTTTTCTGGAAGTCATTTTGAGTCCGTTTGACTAGGTTTTGAATCCCTCAAAGTTGGTCTTTTAATGTTGTCATCCATTTGCAAATTGTGCAAAATTTTGGGAAGCCCTATTTGACGAGTTATATTTTTGACCCAGTTGACTAAAATGTTGAAATTCCTTTTGCGTTGCATTTTAGAGGTCAAAGATATACTATTTTTCAAGTTTGAGCACTTGATGAATCCATTTGATCAATTTTCAAACGTGATTCAAAGTGCAATTTTTTATTTGTTACTAGTGTCAGCACATGCAAATTTGATTGGAACCCCTGTTCATGATGTCACATCTCAAAATTCATGATAGGTGAGATTAAATGAATTGTACCACTACAGTGTCCTCTAAAAATACTCCAAGCCTGTCAGTTTCCAACTCATGAAAAATCTGTATGCACACTTTTCCAGGTTCATTCCATTTGCAAAAAATATTTTTCTGCCAATTTTTTCAGTCTGCAAATTCTAAGTAGCCCACTTTGACCACTTCTCAAACGCACCATGTTATTCGTCATGAGCCCAAATTGCATATTTATAATATCCTCATGATAGTGAATTGATGCCCCAATTTTTGTCTTCCCAAGTGCCAATTCAAAATGTAATTTATTGTTCTCTGACGTGTTTTCTTCCAAGCAATTCTAGGAAGTCAACTTTGACAGTCAATATCTTTTGACTGGAAATTTTTCATGAGACGAGATATGATGGGGTGCAAGTGTGTGGAACAGAGAATCAATGTGCCAATTTTTAGAGCCCGGTCAAGTGTTTGGATCAATTTTTAAGGCCAGTCAAAGGACCCTCTGGCATGAAATTGACAGTGGGTAGTAAGGGGTAAAAATGTGTTTTTAAGAATAATTCAACGCTCAATTTTGTTTTCAGTCAGTTTGAAGATCTCAATAGATCAATTTGAAGGTTCATTTGTTCAAAAACAAAACAAAAAATTAGACAGACCCAATCTGGGGTCCGAATGATTTCATCAGGCTGATAGATCATTGAATGGTCCAATAAATATTAAAGTTGTCAGTTATTACTTTCATACATTAAGGTATATCATGAATAGTTTGAAGCATAAACAACCATCTTTAAGGCCCCCAAGATCCCATCCTAATAACAGAAAAATTTATCATCATAAAGATGGAGCAAAAGGTTTTGAACTCTGGACAGATGGGCTAACTGTGCCTACAAGTTTATATCTAGGAGGAAGAAGAAAAGTAGAAGTGGGTTGCATTCTAAAAATCAAATAGCAACTAAGAAAATTGTGCAAGATATAACAAGTGTTAGACAATCGGATCCAAATAACTTGTATAAAATCAATGTAAGTAGGGATCCAAAACTAGAGAGTTTCAACTGATAAAGAAGATCCTCAATCAAGTTTGCCAATTGTTGAAGAAACAAGTGGAAATAAAGGCACGGTGGTGCTAAGGGAAAGTCAAAAGTGAAAGAACGAAGAGAAATGTAGATACACTTCAAAAATGTTATTGGATCCCAACTGGATGGAAAAGACTATCAAAACTCATCCAAATGGTTCAAGTTGATGCAGAGTGGACTTCTCAGCCACCAAAATGCAGTGATGAAGATGCTTCTATTCGAGGGCTTGACCAAAGAGAATTTTGTCAACAAAGGCATTTTCTCTCTATGGAATGGGCAAGGAACTTGAATTTTATTGATAGAAGCTACCTCTCTAAATACTACAATCTAGCCTAAGTTGAAAATAGAGCACGATGGTTGAGAAAAGAAAAGTTGCATGCAGATGTAGCAGTGAGCAGAGAAGAAGCTCATGCAGGCACATTAAAGGCAAAGGGGTTTTTTTTTGAAAAAAAAAGAGGCCAAAGCTGCAGTAGTAAGAAGCTGGCTAGTGAGAATAGAGGGTCTCCATGAAAAAGCAAACACTAGAAACAAAGGGCCTATGTCAATAGCCTACAAATGACCCACGCATAGTAAACAATGAAGGAAGAAGCACCAGGCTCCTATGTTAGGAGGGTAGATGCCATAAAATGAAAGAAGAAAAAAATAAAAAAGAGAGTCAATGCCAGAAAAGGGGAGGTGTTAGACTCAACAAAACCCATGCAATTAAACGGAGTACCCACATTTTAAAGACCACACTAGCAGAGCAAGCAAACAAGAATAGCCAGCTAGCAAGTGAAGCAGGCCAGCATTAAGGTAAGGAACCTATGCAATTGAAAGTAGAAGGCCAACACAGAATAATAGGGGGAGCACGTGAATAGAAGAAACCCCCTAGCAAAAGGTCAAAGATGCTGGAAAGAGCAACCAAGGAAGGAGCTCACGTCAGGTAGAAGACAAAGCAGTCCATGCATGCAATCAAAAGGAGACCTTGCGCAGTAGACAAAACCATCCACGCCAAGCAAAACAAGGGAAGCCCAAAGCAACTTGCACAAGGGAATAGTGATATTTGAAAATCCATATACTCAAGAGGAGGTCGCATTTCATCTGGAGAACACGCAAAGAGGGAGTGGGAAATAAGAAAAAATATGATCCAATTAAAGATGATAACAATGATATGCCCAATGATGAATGGGAATCTAGCTCCACAATTGCGCTCAAGGTGAAGAAGGCTAAATCTCAATCAGATTGGAGGCTTGGTGGAAGACATTGAGGAGCAAAAGAAATTGTCAAGTAATGGCAATGTGGCAGCAGACCTGAAAAGGAAGCCACAACATATAAGGAACCTGTAGGCAGGTCTATGTAAAGAATGAGGAAGGGAAGAAAGCTTGAAACTTGTTTATCCCACATGCATCATGGAGGGTTCTTTTCATAACTTAAATAAAAATTATTACAAGTTGTATTTTGTCTAAAGAAAGATTCTTTTTGAAAGATTATGGCATGTGTAGGTGGGTCCTAGTCAGCCAGAAGGAAGATGATGTCAGCATAATTTTGAACAAGGACACACGCGTGATGATGTGGTGAGATCACAAACTAAGGAAGGAGATGGTGACACGTGGCAAATCATGTGCATATCACTATGTCGCCAACCAGAATTGCTCACTAGTTAAGCAAAGTGACATAGTGACTGCCTGCATGGCATGATGAGGTGGTGATGATGTAGCATCAAGAAAGTTTGCCAGAAAAGTGACCAAAATCCGGTGGTCACTACGTCACCACTAAAAAATGGGAAAATTTCCTGCCAGTGCCATGGTGACTTGCCAAAAAATTCAAGAATTCGGTATGGTTTGGGAGAAGGAATGTGGGGCCCGCTCAGGTATCAATGGCTAGTAAAGTGATGACAAGAGTTGTCCAATTGGCTGAAGGGTATAAAAGGGTTTAAAATTTTAAAAATAATCCCTTGCATTCATTCAAACAGAGATTTGAAGAATTTAGTTTTAAAATGTGAATATTCTATAGTTTGAACTATAGAACTTTTTTTCAAAAATTAAATTTTTGGTTTTTAATGCAAACTATGGAGTCAGAAGCCCGATCTTCAGAACGGCATAACTGGGGCAATTTTTATTGAAAATGGGCACTCTAATATACCATCGAAACTGGGAAGAGAAAAACTTTCCGAATCTTAGGTCAATTTTTGTTAACATCATAATGTTTTTGACACTTGAGTGCCAACACACTTAATCATATTCCACATTGCATGCCGAGTAAAGTTTAGATGCCGAGTGAAGTTCAGATGCTGAGTAAGTTCAAGTGCCAAGTAAGTTCAAGTGCCGAGTAAGTTTAAGTGCCAAGCTGGTATAGGTGTTGAGTAACACAGAGGTGCTGAGCACCAGTAACTCAATAATGTCGAGTTGCTGCATTATTTAGGAAATCAAAGATTCGCCAGATCTAAGCCGACAAGGTTGTTATCTAGAAATCTGTGAATTAAAAGGAAGATAAGAATGATGATTTGGTGGCACAGAATACCATGTAGAACATTTTTAAGATACAATTGGCGAAGTTTCAAGAAGAAAACAAGATATGAGGTAGATACATTGTATCCTACCTAATCAATTTTGAAACCCTAAAATTGAAGATAAGTATTGAGCAAAAAATGAAGATTGAATATGGATTGTAGATCCATACCTAACCCTAAATCTTCAAATGTCTTTATAAGGAAGACAAAACTTCATTGTAAAAAAAAAGGAGAGATAAGAGGTATGAGAAGATATACAAGGGTTCGCAAGGAAGTCTATTTTCAGAAGTGAGGATTATCAGATCACAAAAGGATCCAGATCAGAGAAAGCAGAACAAGTGCCTACAATCAGCAATCAAGGATTGTAATCAGTCAGGTTTATTGTACCTAATACTTTCTAGCAATTGTATTAGAATAAAAATCCTATGGTGATAGGTTAGCTTTACAGCTATTTTGTAAGACCCTTTTGATTAGGTGATTAAAATCTTTTAACAGGGTAACACTTCATGTTAAGTGTTTAAAAGCCTCTAAGCAGGTCACTATTGACACAGTGTAAAGCCTTTAACAGGGCAGGCCTTTAACAAGGCAAACCATCAGAAGTGGTTGAACAATATTGATGCAGTAATTTTTGTGGGTATCATCCCCACCCCAGTTTTACCTTCTTATTCCTGAAGGGTTTCTGGGTTACCAAATTTCAGTGTTAAGTGTTATTGATGCATGTGTTTGGTTTCATGATTATTCGATATACTTACATGCATGCAATTTACTTTCAGTTAAAAGTTTTATTGACTAAAGTATGATACTTATGACTCACACACCCCCCCCCCCCTCTCATAAGCACTCTTTTCATATTTGAATATTCCAACAATTGGTATCAGAGCATAATCCAGGTTCTCTTAAGGAAAAGCCTAACAGCTTGGAGGAAAAGATCTAAAGATGGAAGCCTTCAAACTTGGAAAGATCATTGAAAATTAGGTGATAGATGTGCAACTTGTTTTGCATAGCTTGGAGGAATTCAGAAACAAGTTGAGAAACTCATTAAAAAAGAGGAAGGATCTAGCCATAGCTGAAAATGATATACACTACAAGGAGATTGATACCACCAACATATTATCCAGTGGAGACACTAAAGAGTTTGATGCAGCAATAGCAGAACTGACGGAGAAAAACAAAGTTCAAGCAGATGAGATAAGATCTCTCAAGATGGAACATGAATCACAGGCTATAATGATATGTGAAATTACTGAACAAAAGAAAAGAGCAGTTGATGATAAGGTCATGATGAAAAATGACAAAAGGAATCTTGCAAACAGACTTGAAGAAAAATGTACTGAACTGACAAGGATCTCAAACATGCAGATGGATACACTTGCCCAAATGATGAACCTTCATCATGAACTCAATGTAAAGGATATTGAGATCTCTACCTTGAAGATGAAAAATGAACAAATGCAGAATGAATTGAACAGGGAAAAAGAAGTAGAAGAGAATCTCAACAAATCAAGTGAAGCAATCAAATGTTTTGAACAGTTGCTAAAATCACCAAAATCTACCCATGATACATCAGGACTAAGATACAATAGCACTGAAGTTGGAGAATCATCAAAGAGTGCTAAACAAAGAAGTGATAAAGGTAAGAATTCAAAACCCACTTGTCATTTCTGTAATAAGAAGGGACATACAGCTAATGTGTGCAGGAGTAGAAGACTTAATCAATCAAACATACCCAAAAGTTTCTGTCACAAGTGCAACATACAAGGACATATGACACAAAATTGCAAATCCAATGTCACAAGGACTCAAAGATTTGATGGACATTGTTATAATTGCAAAAAATATGGACATAGGGCATTTGAATGCAGATCAAAACCTATGTGGACATTAAATCAACTAGCAAAAACAGAAGGAAATGAAAGTCATTATCATTGGGATTACAACACCAGGTACAGTTGTCACTATTGTCAAGAATATGGACATATACCACAAAACTGTATAAGAACACATTTCAAAGGAAACTACAAAATATGGTTGAATCAAACTACATGTTTCAGTTGTTAGAAAATTGGTCATATCAGCAGAAACTGTCCTACAAGATCAAAGGCACCCAAGGCTGAAGATAACAAAGGAAAACAAATAATTGATGTTGAAAAGATAAGAGGGAAAATGAATAAGACTTGGAAAAATAAGGAAGATTGCAACACATCAAGTGGAGGGATCACCTCACCCAATGGGTTAAGTGATCATACTTCATCAAACTAAGCACATGAAGTACACAGGACTGATATACAAAGCTATATCATACATCAGTCCCAAGACAAAGAAGCTAAGCAAAGTATAAATCTACATGAAACAAGATGTTAAGATAAAACTAAATGTTGATGCCGAACTGCCTTTGGATGCCGAGCTCCCAACAGCGATCGAGCTGAAAATTGATGTTGAGTTGGATAACTCCAATGGAAGCCGAGTTAGGTCAAAATTTCTTTAGAAGCCGAGTTGGCAGTTGAGTATTTAATGCGATAAAATTGGGGTATATTATCGCAATTTCAATCAATTTTTTGCATCGTGATCAAGAAGCAAAGGAGAAGAAAGAGAGTTGGGTGAATTCATAGCAAGAATCCAATATTTCAAGTAGATTGCAAGCTCATTCAACACATTTTTCATCAATTTAAGGTATTTTACTTAAGTGTCGAGCTACGTAGGACTTATAAACTTGTTTAAATTATAAACCCTAATTTGGCAAACAATGGCATCTGGGTCAAGAACCACCAAGGGTTTAGAGAGTCATGAAGTTTAGTTGGTTAGTAACGAAGTAAAACAACCTTTCCAGAAGTAGCATACAAGAATGATCCTGCAGGAGCATTATTAGTTATTCCGGATAAGGTTGTTATGGTACAAGATGTTCGAAGATGTTACAATTGCAAAATTGGTGCCATAGGAGACTTATAAATTCATAATGCATATGATAAACTGTGTGAAAACAAAGTACTGAAAAATGAGTTTTCAATAGTAGAAAGAAAAGGGTTGACCAAAACCCTAGCATTTTTTACTATTTTTAAAACAGAATGGGTACGGATAATTTTGAGCCGAATACATGACGGAGCTTTTTGGTTAGAGTCAGGGCCGGTAAAATTTATCAAGAAAACTATTCATAGGGTTACTGGTATTCCAACCCTAGATCGGCCAAAGACCTTGTGAAGTGACAAAAGGGAAATAATAGAGAAAAATACAGGTGCCAAATGGAATAATAGAGGAATGACTATCGACATAGTCACAGATCCTCTACTAAATTTTGCTGTGAGAATTATTTCACACAAATTCTATCAATCAAGCAGGTTGAATAGTGTACCTTGTATAGCAGTTGATGTTGCATACAAAATAATCAAAAGAGATCACACTTATGATCTAGCAGAGCTCATGTTTCAACAGATTAATGAAAATCTGGGAGCCATAAGGAAAAGCAAGGGAGCTCAATGCAAATTTGGATCAGTTTTGATGTGTATGTTCTTTTATCTGATGAAAGAATTTCCTTCTATAGGGAAAGTAAAATGGAATCCAGATAAAACAATTGTTGAACAAATTAATGGATACATTGAACAAATGGGTGAAAATTTCGATGCCCAAATGACAGGTTATTTTGAGGATTTCAAGAAATCCATGAAGCAAAGGTCAAGGATACCAGCTTCATTAGTAGAAAAGCATACAAATGACATATGTTTCTTAGTTGATATAGATTATACTTATATACAAGCAGTTATACCTAGAATAAGATGGCTTAGGCCACTAGGTTATGAACTTGATGTTGATCAAGCCTCTGCAGCAATAACAACTCTACTTGCAGAAGAAGCTAATAAAAATGCACCACATTTTGGCACTTATGATGTGGTAAGATCAAAAATAAATATGGAATTAAAAACTGCTTCTACATTGAAGAAGAAACAAGTCAAGGAATCTCAAGAAGAGCCGAGGAAAAGAAGAAAGTATGTGGCTCAACCCGACACTGATGACGAAGAGCAAACGGAAGAGGTAAGTAATTCATCAGTTGATACCCTATGTAAAAGGATTGCAAGTGGAGACTTGAACAATTTAAATAAAGTTGATTTTAGTAAATTTAATAAAGAAGAACAAAATAAGATAGAAGAAATAGTGTATGGAATGATGGCATAGTTCAAGTACACCCCACTTGAACTAGATGGTCAATTGCCAAAGGAGCTGTCAAAAATTATAGAAGACAGATGGCATTTTTGCTTAAAAATGGAGAAGGAGATGAGGGAATCAACCCTAGCTAGTGTATTGTCAGATTTGACTAGAGAACAAATTAGCAAAGCAGTCAAAAGGCATAATAATAGGTTCACACCCAAATACAGGGCATTCTTTATACTTCAAAATAGAATGGAAGAGATTGTTCAAAGAACAATAAAATCATGGAAGAATTTGTATAAAAAGATTGAAGATTTTCTTGAGGAAGAATACAAGGAAGAAGCAGCCATAGCAATGGAAGAAAGGAAAAAGAGGAAAGAAGAAGAAGAAAAGAGAAGAGAAGAAGAAAAGATAGATGGAAAGGAGGAAAAGACAGAAAAATAGGATACAATGGCAACAGCTAAACAAGAGGAGCAACTAGATCAAAGTGTACAATTGCCACCCCCTAGCCCTCCACAAGCATCCATTCCACCTGCAGATACAATAACAATTACTAATGTTCCTGATACTTTTGGTCAGAATGTCAATCCATTAACTGCAAAAGATCTGAAAAGAATTCTTGACCAGTCAACACAACAAGCAATATTATGTACAGAACTAGTATTGGTCAGTATAGATGAGTTACAGAAACTAGTAGAAAGTACAGTTAAAGATAAGGTGAATACACAAGAACCACCCTCTATCACAACTACTAGTAGTCAATTTGAAATACCAACTAGTATAATTGATGCTGCAAGACAAAAGCAAAGTGTAGCTATAGAACAAGGAAAGGAACAAACAGGACAGACCATTACATCTGATCCTACAGCACAAATACAAGGTGCACTTCCACAGATAACAATAATTGATCATGGTAAATAGAAAGAGGAGGAAATAGTAAAAACCCCTAAAGAATAGGTGGCAATACAAACACTAATAAATTTTCCTACCTCAGGGACTCCTTCACACAAGCCATTACAAATTTTAGTACCATCATCCAGCACTACCAGAATTGCAAGGGTACTTCATTATGGAGACCCTGAATTAGATGAAGAGATAGTCATACCAAGTTATGACTCAAAATCAATAACCATTGATCAAATTAATGAAGTGCAGGATGCACTAAATAGAAGGAAAAGGCGGGAAATACTCAGGAAAGAGTATAAAAATAAGCAAACACTTTATGAGATCAAGGACATGTTTATGGATGCCTTCAGTTTGAAATCACCAGATGAGTCAAAGCATATCACAGAGCAATTAACAGATATTGTTGACCAGGTGACAAATGAAGACCTAGAAATTAGTGCAAAACTTATGGAATGGTCAGAAAAGAAATTTCAAGGGAAAGTGAACGAGAAAATATCAAGACAAATCACACTTTCACAAGTAGAATTGGCAAAGCTCATTGATAAGGTGAAGAAGGTACTTGAGAATGTATTCTCACTATACAAAAAGTTGTGTGATTTTTCATATTTCACACAAGAAACTAGTCAAAAGATACTGAGCTTGGAAAGAAATTTAAACATTTCAAGCATGCAACTACCGAGTGATCCAGGTCAAAGTGAGAAGCATTTTTCTCAATCGCTTCACACTCACAAAGAAATAGTTGTATTAATAGTAGATGAGGCCAATATCAAGGCCAAAGTAATACAACTCTAGTACTCCATTACCCCACAGTTAGAAATACTCCATAAAGAGCAAGTATATGCTGAAAATGTACTCAAGAAAGATCCCAATCTTTCTACATTAGATGGACTTGTTCATCTTGCTGCCAAGACTGCCATCCAGCATAAGTCACTAGAAATTGCTTTGAATAATTTGGATGCAGCTCTCAGAATGATTATGGAGGTAAATAGCACATTTTTGGCCAAATATGATCTTAACCCTTAAACACTCTTTGACATAAGTGTCAAAAAGGGGGAGATGTAGATTGTAAAGGGGGAGTTATGTAGATTAATAAGGGGAGCCCAGATACAAAGGAGGGGTATTGATATACAAATAATATACAGATAAGGCACAATCAACTCAGGGGGAGTTACAAAATTTTTGAGGTATATATTGTAAGATTGTAAGTCATAAATTTTGATCAAAGTTTTCAATATGTACATAGCAATTAGACTAGTAAATGTACTTATAAGGTCAGTTAAGTGTTTTTGTCACTCATGTCAAAGGGAGAGATTGTTAACATCATAATTTTTTTGACACTTGAGTGCCAACACACTTAATCATATTCCACATTGCATGCCGAGTAAAGTTCAGATGTCGAGTGAAGTTCAGATGTCGAGTAAGTTCAAGTGCCGAGTAAGTTCAAGTGCCGAGTAAGTTCAAGTGCCGAGTAAGTTCAAGTGTTGAGTAAGTTCAAGTGCCGAGTAAGTTCAAGTGCCAAGTAAGTTTAAGTGCCGAGCTAGTATAGGTGCCGAGTAACACAGAGGTGTCGAGCACCAGTAACTCAATAATGCCGAGTTGCTGCATTATTTAGGAAATCAAAGATTCGCCAGATCTAAGCCGACAAGGTTGTTATCTAGAAATCTGTGAATTAAAAGGAAGATAAGAACAATGAGTTGGTGGCACAGAATACCATGTAGAACATTTTTAAGATAAAACTAGCAAATGTTAAGTTTTATTTTAAATCTTGTCTCTTTTCTCAGTTGAGCTGTTATGTTTTATGATCTTTAAACAAAGAGCCTAGATCATAGTTGTAGGCCCTTAAGGTTGTATGTTGCTTCATTGTTGCTTGTAATTCAAGGAATTATGTAAATGCTTTAGGGAAATCAACAAGGTTGCAAGTTTATTGAGGAGGATATCAAGTAAGAATGAGATTTAGATCGAACATTGATAGCCAATTAACAAGGTAAATGGATAGATCTGGAGTCTTGGCATAAGATATGTATTCTAGATATCCAAAATGCATGAGGGAGATTCATGAATTGCCCAATGGATGAGGCACTAATCTATTATAGGATCATAAGTTTTTTGTTCATACCTAGTGTTCATCCACTTTCCTCACCCACATAAAATCAAATCAAATTCAAATTATCTTTACATTTTATGTTGAAGAACCTAAATGTGATGCCCTCACTCAGCTTGTGAATATCATAGGATTTTCATTTTACTACTGCAGATCTATGCCATTGCATAAGTGTTAGGAGATATAAGGTTTTTTTATCTACTTTAATAGATTCATGGATATGTTTTGCACTAGTACCATATCGATTGAATCTAAGGTCTACCCACCTAGGTTTTGTAGAGCCTGAAGTAGAAGAAGGGTCTAGCCTTATAGTTGGCCCGATGTATGAAATTACATGTTGAAAATGGGAGTTAGCTGCCCCTAGATATGTTTTGTTCTCATTGGGGTAATTTAAAATCCTCCAACATTTAAAAACACCAACAAAATGGTGACTCCACTAGGGAGTTTCATATAGAAAGAATCAAAATCCATGACATGAAACAAGTTGGATATAGCATATATATAGCAAGAGGTGTTTCTTATTTCCTTACTGAAGTTTCATGTTCCCTAGTGTCCTTATTCATTGATAGCAATAGTTTGATTGAATTGAATAATTTGTAATATCAAAGTCACTTGAAGTTTTGATAAGTTCTTGTCATAATTCAGAATCAGTGTCAAGTGATTTCACTTGTCAAGAATATGAAATTCCCATGTTGTTGAATAAAGTTTTCAAGTACCAATTGTAAAGTCTAGATTAGCTTGTTACATTTTGCAAGTTTGATAAATCTTTTCTCACTAAGTGAGTGGCAACTCAAAGTCAAATCTCTATACCAGTGCTTCATGAATGTGAAGGTATTTTGAAGGATACAATAGTTGGAATGCAGATTTGAAGTATTTATCTCAAGATTCTTGACAATGGGTGAAAGATTCGTATGAGATGCATTGCAAAGTTACTAAATCTTGATAAGATCTGAATCTTTTGTTATTTGCAGCATTGAAGTAGTTGCAGCCATCCATATTAAAAGGTATTCTCCATTTTCATGTGTATTCATTTCCATGACAGTAAGTTTTGCAAAAGATTCTTTGTCAAATGGTTTTCAACATTAACTAGGAGAATGGTCTAATACAGTTCAACATACTTTGTGAGAGGTAGATCCGCAAAAGTGCTTGTCATATTTCAAAGTATGTTTTAAGTTGAAATTGGTAGAAGATATTTCCAAATCTGCTACAATTAATAAATTCTAAGAGTATTTATGACGAATGAGTTTTAAGTTTGTGAGAAATGTCAATTTTCCCTTCATCAAGTATGCAACCAATTAGTGAAAGTTTTAGATCTTTTTCTACCAAACGGTATATGACATTAAGTTTTAATGGTATTCATGGTTTCCCAAATACTATGCCTTATAACCTTAGAAAGTATTTACCTAAGTTTAGTGGGAACCATGAAAAGTTAGCTAACCATCATGTTCAGTTATTCAGTGACCTAGTTGGTGATTTCGAGATTGCTCATGAAGACGTGCATATGAAGTTGTTACTTCAAACCTTAGAAGGTAATTCTAGAGAATGGTTTTCATTTTTACCAGCATGTTCAATTTCATTGTGGGATGAATTACTTTCAGCCTTCATGATGTAGTTCGAGGAAAGAATAAGCATATCTGATTACTTTGATAAGTTTTTGAATATCCAAGTTGGGAATAGTGAGTTAGTTCCTGAATTTAATATGAGATTTGCAAAGGTTTTAAATAAAATTCCTGAAAGTTATAAGCCAGATGATCAAGTGTGTCTAGTGGTTTATCTCGATGCATTCAATAAGAAGATGAGTTACCTATTAAGAGATAAAGAGCCTAAGACTTTGCATCAGACATTCATGATGGCAATGAAGATTGAATATAACATAAAATATGGTTTAACTAAGAGTCATTTCTCTTGAAATTTTTGCCGACTAGAAGAGTTTCAAAGAAAGAATCAATGTCATCTAGAATGTTCAAATTCAAATCAGCAAGTAGGTATCCCTATTGTAGTAGATGGTTTGGTTGAAAATTCAGAGTTAAAGACATGTGTAGATGAGGTTTATTGGTTTCAATGAAGAGATAAGTTTGTTCTTGCTGAATGTAATTCACATGTTTCTAGTATTACAACAGCAAATGATAGAGTTAATGCATTTGAAAAGTTATACATGCAAGATATAAATTCGGTGGTCTCTTCCCCTAATGTTGAATTGCTTTATGCTGAAAACATACCCGATCATGAGGTTCAGGGAATTTCATCTCAATATGAGGATGAAGAGGTTGGAAGTGATGTGTTGAATGATGAAGTTGAATTTTCTGATTTGATGTATAATCAAGAAGCATCATATGAAGCTAATGATGAGATTTTTTGCTCGATTCAACAAGAAGATAATGATAGCATATGTTCGTCTTCATGTAAATCAGATGCAAACTAGGGAAGAAGAAAGCAATGACAAAAGTAAGTAATATTATGAAAGTAAAGGTATAAGTGCTTTTTCTAAATCTGAAAGTAATGTTCTATTTCAAAGTTTTACAAGTCAACTTGAGGTTGAAGATGGTGAAGACGAGTTTTCTACACAATCCAAAGACAAAGAGATTATCTATAAGGACAGATTGATTGGTTGTGTAGATAAATGTCTTGAAGATAGATGTAGTAGTAACCAGTAGTATACTAATGATTCTGAGGTTAATGCATCAGCTATATTGGTAAGATAAATACTAATTTTTTTGCAAGACATTTGAGTTACCTTGATGACGACAATGAGAAAAGTATTGATTTAATTTCTATATGCTCCATTGATGGAGAAGAAAATGAGTCTTCATATAGTTCTGAATTTTCTTCACATGTTGAAAATGTCCATGATTGTGATGTTAGAGATGGTTTTAAAGTTTTCACTAACCCATTATATGGTGAGGAGTTTGATGTTGATCAGCTTATGTTTTGTCAAGATGTTCAACAAGGATCACTACATGGAGTTATCAACCCCTTGTTCGAAGAAGATATGGGATTTTCAGATTTGATTGAGGATGGGCTTAATGATGATACTTTATCCTACTATTGTAAGAGGTCAAATGGGTCTTCTTCCGAGTGTGATGGTGAAATTATTGATGAGATTGCATCTCATGATTATGAGGACAAGGTGTTTGATGAGATGGATATTGAAAACTTGCCTACACCTTGCAAGGATTTTTATGGTGAATGTTTTAATATGACTGATTCATTTGTTGATTGTGAAGAATCATTGAAGGACTCTAGATCAGATTTGGACATTGATGACATGTGTAAGTATAAATTTTATTGCTCCTTCGACTACCATCTGGTTATGCACAAGGATATACAATTTGAAGGTATGTATGATCCTTTTCCTCAAGTTGAGTATTGAGCCTTCATATTCAAAGTTGATAGCATGCATGAGTCATTAAATAAAGAGGATTTTCAGTTTCAGTCTGATTTATTTGAGCATGTTGATCAGTACTCTCATAATGAGCAAGTGGTTGAAAATGAAATGAGTTTTTACATGCATTATGAAAGTGAGTTGTTTCAAGATGTTAATCTGATTGACAAAACAGATATGAGTGATAATTTTAGCCTACCTCATGATGAAAGGAATCAAAATCAGGTTTATGATAGAGGTAAAAAATTTTGTTGAAGTTCAATGGCCCAGTGTCATCGCTTGTACATAATATTGGTAGTTTCTTTACTTTCAATAAAGTTGTTCAAGAGGAAGTTTTTGTTGTTTCGAGAGTGGTCTGCTTCTTCTAGAGACCTAAATCCTTACCATGCCCATAAGGGACATGCATCCCCAGATAGACCCACTGTTGGCGCACAAAATTGAAGCCCGATTTTGAGCACCATTAGAGAAATTAAGCCTTATAAGCATTTTTTGATGCATGTATACCCAGTTGTACCTTTGAGCCCCATGAGGTGTTTAATTCTTCTAGCACCTTTCATTTAGTGCATCTACCTATTCCATGAAGTTAAATTGAGATTCTGAGTCATTTTTTGAAGTCCCGTTTTGAGAAATTGTCAAATCTACTTTTTAACCAGTGTGAAACAGTGACAGGAGGCTATGTTTGCATTTGAATATCTTGCACCCAGAAATGTTTCATGGCTTGATGCTTTGGGAGTATCTAGCATCCATACCTGAGAATATATGTTTCAAATTTTGAGTTGTTTCAAGTCCGTTTGACTAGGTTTTGAATCCCTCAAAGATAGTCTTTTAATGTTGTCATGCATTTGCAAATTGTGCAAAATTCTGGGAAGCCTTGTTTGACGAGTTATATTTTTTCTCAGTTGACTAAAATGTTGAAATTCCTTTTGTGTTGCATGTTAGAGGTCAGAGACATGTTATGTTTCAAGTTTGAGCACTTGACAAATCCATTTGATCAGTTTTCAAATGTGATTCCAAATGTAATTTCTGATTTGTTACTGGTGTCAACACATGCAAATTTGATTGGAACCCCTGCTCGTGATGTCATATCTCCAAATCTATGGTAAATGACATCGAATAGATTTTACCACTGCATTTTCCTCTAAAAATACTCCAAGTGTGTCAGTTTCCAAGTCATGATGAATCCCTATGCAAATTTTTTTAGTTGGACCCACTCTGGGGTTCAACTGATTGCATCAAGCTGATAGATCATTGAATGGTCCAATAAATGTTAGAGTTGTCAATTATTACTTTCATACATTAAGGTACATCATGAATAGTTTGAAGCACGAACAATCATCTTTAAGGCCTCCAAGATCCCATCCTGATAACAGCAAAATTTATCATCATAAAGATGGAGCAAAATGTTCAGAACTTTGGACAGATGGGCTAACTGTGCTTACAAGGTTATATTTGGGAAGAAGAAGAAAAGTAGAAGTGGGTTGCATTATAAAAACCAAATAGCAACTGCAAAAATTGTGCAAGATATAACAAGTGTTAGACAATCTAATCCAAATAACTTGTATAAAATCAATGTAAGTAGGGATCCAAAACTAGAGAGTTACAACTGATAAAGAAGATCCTCGATCAAGTTTACCAATTGTTGAAGAAACAGCTGAAAATAAAGGCATGGTGGTGCCAAGGGAAAGTCAAAAGTGAAAGAACAAAGAGAAATGTGGATACACTTCAAAAATGCTATTGGATCCCAATTGGATGGTCAAGACTATCAAAACTTATCCAGATGGTTCAAGTTGATGCAGAGTGGACTTCTCAGCCACCAGAATACATTGATGAAGATGCTGCTACTCAAGGGCTTGACCAAAGAGAATTTGGTCGGCAAAGGCATTGTCTCTCTATGGAATAGGCAAGGAACTTGAATTTTATTGATAGAAGTTGCCTCTCTGAATACTACAATCTAGCCTAAGTTGAAAATAGGGCATAATGGTTGAGAAAAGAAAAGCCGCATGCAGATGTAGCAGTGAGCAAAGAAGAAGCTCATGCATGCACATTAAAGGCAGAGGAGTCATTTTTAAATAAAAAAAGAGGCCAGAGCTAGAGCAATAAGAAGTTGGCCAGTGAGAATAGAGGGTCTCCATGACAAAACAAACACTAGAAACAGAGGGCCTATGTCAACAACGTGCAAATGACCCATGCATAGTAAACAATGAAGGAAGAAGCGCGGGGCTCCTATGTTAGGAGGGTAGATGCCATAAAATGAAAGAAGCAACATATCGAAAAGAGAGTCAACGCCAGAATAGGGGAGGTGTTAGATTCAGCAAAAACCCACACAATTAAAAGGAATATCCACATTTTAAAGACCACGATAGTAGAGCAAGCAAACATTAATAGCCAGCTAACAAGTGAAGCAAGGCAGCATTAAGGTAAGGAACCTAAGCAAATGAAAGTAGAAGGCCAACGCAGCATAATGGGGGGAGCATGTGAAGAGAAGAAAGGCCCTAGAAAAAGGTCAAAGACTTTGGAAAGAGAAACCAAGGAAAGATCTCACATCAGGCAGAAGACAAAGCCGTCCACGCATGTAGTCAGAAGGAGACCTTGCACAGTAGACAAAACCATCCATGCCAAGCAAAACAAGGGAATCCCAAAGTGGCTTGCATAAGGGAATACCGATATTTGAAAATCCATATACTCAAGAGGAGGTCGCATTTCATCTAGAGAACCTACAAAGAGGGAATGGGAAATAAGAAAAAACATGATCCAATTAAAGATGATAGCAGTGATATGGCCAACGATGAATGGGAATCCAACTCCACAACTATGCCCAAGGTGAAGAAGGCTAAATCTCAATCAGATTGGAGGGTTGGTGGAAGACACTAAGGAGCAAAAGAAATTGTCAAGTAATGGCAACGCGGCAACATACTTGAAAAGGAAGCCGCAGCATGTAAGGAACCCACAGGTAGGTCTACGTAAGGAATGAGCAAGGGAAGAAAGCTTGAAACTCATTTATCCCACATACATCGTGGAGAGTGCTTTTCATAGCTTAAATACAAATTATTAAAAGTTGTATTGTGTCTAAAGAAAGATGCCTTTTGAAAGGTTGTGGCATTTGTAGGTGGGTCCCAGTCGACTAGAAGGAAGATGATTTCAGCATAATTTTTAACAAGGACACACACGTGATGATGTGGTGAGATCACAGACTGAGGAAGGAGATGGTGACATGTGGCAGATTGTGTGGATATCACTATGTTGCTCACCAGTTAAGAAAATCAACATAGTGACTGCCTGTGTGGTGTGATGATGTGGTAATGATGTGGCGTCAGGGGAGTTTGCCGAAAAAGTGACCAAAATCCTATGGTCACCATGTCGCCACTGAAAAATGGAAAAAAATTTGGCAAGCACCATGGCAACTTGCCAAAAAATTCAAGAATTCTACAAGGTTTGGGAGAAGGAATGTGGAGCCTGCTCGGGTATCAATGGCCAGTAAGGTGATGACAAGTGGAGTTGTCCGGTTGGCTAAAGGGTATAAAAGAGTTTAAATTTTTAAAAATAATCCTTGTGTGTTCATTCAAACAGAGATTTGAAGAATTTAGTTTTAAAAAGTGAATATTCTATAGTTTGAACAATAGAACTTTTTTTAAAAATTCAAATTTTTGGTTTTTAATGCAAACTATGGAGTCAGAAGCCTGATCTTCAGAAGGGCATAACTGGGGAAACTTTTATCAAAAATGGGTGCTCCAATATACCACCAGAACCAGGAAGAGACAAGCTTTCTAAATCTAAGGTTATTTTTTGCATAGGTGCTCACTAGTTCAGTCTATAAGCCAATTTGTGATCCTTGGTCCATTCTCAGTAGAATAGGAAAAACTCATCATTGATCATCGAGAGTGGTCAAAGGGAAAATGTGAAGGCTTGTTGAATCCTGAGTATGGAGGAAAACCATTCAAAAAAATTATTTTTCCTTTTGAGGTCATATAACTGATTTTCACCTTTTACTTTGAGTTTAAATTCAACATCAGAAATTAGTTATCTTTTCCAATCAAAATATATGAGATTCTTTATGCCTTGTAGAGGCCAAATGATGGGATTTGACATGCAATTATAAAGAGAAGGTAGAGAGAGGCTTTTTCAGCTTCTTCGTAAGGAATTCTGAAGGGACACATGTCAGTTGCAAATTCAATCCAGGAATTGCCTTCTTGATATTTATGCTTTCTTCTTCTCGTGTAAGGGTAAGAAAATGTTGGAAGTTTCTTTGGAATGAAGACACTTAGTAGAACTGGCCCTGGAATTGATGAAGTCTAAATGGAAGATCTAGGATGTGCTGGTTCCAAACCATGAAGCTTTTGCTTTGGCTATGATACCCCCTTCCCATCCCATCAGTTTCTCATTCTCACAATTTTTACTCTTGTATGACATCATTTGGTCATTGTATAGTCTAGTTTATTAGGTTCTTTATGAGTTAATTTCATGCATTTTATGTATTATTTCAAGGAAATCAATACAAGGAGTAGCAAATGTTAAGTTTCAATTTAAATCTTGTCTCCTTTCTTAGTTGAGTTGTGATATTTTATGATCTTTGAACAAAGAGCCTAGATCATAGTTGCAGTCCCTTAAGGTTGTATGTTGCTTCATTGTTGCTTGTAATTCAAGGAATTACGTAAATTCTTTAGGGAAATCAAAAAGGTTGCAGGTTTATTGAGGAGGATATTAGGTAAGAATGAAATTTAGATCGAACATTGATATCCAATTTACAAGGTAAATAGATAGATCTGGAGTCTTGGCATAAGATATGTGTTCTAGATATCCAAAATGCATGAGGAGATTCATGAATTGCCCAATGGATGAGGCACTGATCTGTTACAAGATCATAAGTTTTTTGTTCATATCTGGTCTTCATCCACTTTCCCCACCCACATAAAATCAAATCAAATTCAAATCATCTTTAAATTTTATGTTGAACCTAAATGTGATGCCCTCACTCAGCTTGTGAATATCATAGGATTTGCATTTTGCTACTGCAGATCTGTGTCATTGCATAAGTGTTTGGAGATATAAGGTTCTTGTATCTACTTTAATAGATTCACGAATATGTTTTGCGCTAGTACCATATCAATTGAATCTGAGGTCTACCCACGTAGGTTTTGCAGAGCCTGAAGTAGAAGAAGGGTCTAGCCTTATAGTTGGCCTAATGTATGAAATTACATGTTGAAAATGCGAGTTAGCTTCCCCTAGATATGTTTTTTTCTCATCAGAGTAATTTAAAACCCTCCAGCGTTTTAAAACACCAACACATTCGAGCCATATTGATGTGTAGTATAATCGTAGGTAGAGATAAGATCAAACAAACTATTTGGTGCATCACCTCCTGTCATTATAGCTTTAGGTTAGGGAGTTCTTCTCCCCTTTTCCTTGAAAGAAGTAGTTTAGTGCACCCTTATAGTAAGGAAGTTGGCCTTCTCTAGAGACTCAATCTCAGAGTTCAAGCCCCACAGCTTGGAGATTGTTTCCATTTTCACAATGCCGCCTATAGTTTAAACTTCAGGCAAGGGTGCAAGCTTTTGTGACAATAGCTTCTCAATAAAGGCCATAAAAATATTTGATTCATTAGATGTATCATCAAAGATATGTAAAGGCATTGTCACCATGTTCAACAATATTTTTAGATAATGCAAAGGAAAAGAATTGGTAAATATTTGGGACTTTTTATTAGGAGGTTCTACATGTTTATTCACTTTATCATTCACACCATCCATTACTATAGAATTAAAAATCTATAGGATCTTATATTTTATGCTTCAAATGCATACATTTTTTCACATCATGCCTAGGTTGATGATAGTATTGAAAAAAGAGCTTTTGAGTCAAAAGAAAGTGGAAAGGGTTTAGAGGTATTCATGGGATGGATAGGAGGGAGCTTCCTCAATTCATTTTTTATTAATTAAAGCATTATTCTATGAAATAACTCAAGATTAAGTTTGATTTCTATTTCTTTAATTAGAATAAAACAAAGCCATAATAGTCGATGATGTAGTTGAAAATTTCTGTCAATATTATTAGAATAATTGTATTAGTAATTTAAATGAATATATTTGTTTGTTTTTTTTTTTTTAAATTATGGACCTCTTCATTATTATCAACATCATGTTGAGATTATGTGTATTGCACACATTGCATCATATGTTATATTGTATTATTTTATTTTATTATGTAATGTTGTACCTAGGAACACTTAGATGGATGTGCAATATGGCGAGATTTCTATGGAATATTCTTGATGAGTTGTATTGTAACATTGTGATAATATTTGATATAAATATTTAATATTGGAAAAAAGAATTAAGTGTCTAATATTAAATGTGGGGTCAATGGGTTAATTAATGCATGGATTTAACACATAGTTTATTTAATATCACTTTGTGGTTTGTGGGACTTAATAGTATGTAAGGAAGCCACAAGGGTAGTTGTAGACACAAGACAAAAGGGGAAAAAATGAAAAAGAAAGTCAAGCAAGACAAGGCTTGACAAGTTAGCCAAGGGAGAATTTTTGGAGGTTGGAAGCATGGCATAAGATGTGTGGATTCATGTTTGTTCACATAGATTTTTTGGTTGTGACTATGGCTTTCAAAGCTTCCATGGTTATATTGCAATGGTATTTTTTGTTGAATAATACATGTTGATGAATGCTTTCGAAGGCTAGGTTTTTCCCTCAATAAGGATTTCTCAAGGTATATCCTATGTCATATTTTTGTGGGTATGTTGTGTATTCTCTTGCATGTGGATTTTAATTACATATTTATTTCAGATCTATGATGAGTTATGTGGAAAATATTATATTCTTTGTTGCAAGTTTTCTTACAAGTGGTATTAGAGCTATAGTTTTGTTATTGTAACCTTATATTGAACCCATGGGAATGCATGAGAGGATATAAGAAAGGGAAAGAGATGTGAGTTGTTTATTGCAAATGTGAGTTGTTTATTGCAAATCTAAGGGATTTGGGTTTTTTGTAATAATGGGATGTTGGAAATTTTGGGTATTTGAAACTGTTCGTCAAAAAGGTTTTTTGGATGTTTCATTTAAATGTGGGTTTTAGGGAAAACTTGTAGAAATGACCTCCTAGGTAAAAATAGACCTCACCATTAGATCTAGGTCGGCATTTTCATAAATTTTGATATATAATATGCCCTAGTTTGGCCATGTGAAGAGAAAATGCAAATTTTTTTTAGTTTCATCTTATGATGGCCATCAAATTTAATCTCATCATAATTTTCATCATCAAATAAAAATCACAGTGAAAATGGTAAAAATCTTGTCTTGGTAAAAGGGTCATAACTTTCTCTCAGGATATTAGATCTTGAAAATATTATAGTCATTGGAAAGCTAATTCAAAGCACTACAACTTAGTGTAGGTTTAAATCTGTGATTCTGATATTTTATCAAGTTTAAAGAGCTCAAAAGTTAGATGTTATTTATTTTGAGCATAGATTAGGACATAACTTGGGCATACAGAGTCAAATTTTATACTTCCAATAGTCAACGAAAAGCTCTTTGAGAGGTCTATCGATTGGTTCAGATTTGGTTTAGGTTTGACATAATTTATTTAATGTTATATTGATCTAAATAGTTTATAATATATATTGACTATGGTAAGATTGTGATTTTATGACATTGTATATTTTGGAGATTTAGATTTGATGTCATTGTATAATCAGTACATATTTCATATTGGTCTCATAAATATATAATTATCAGTATTTGATTTGGATATATATGATGACTTGTTAGATCTACAAGTTGTATAGTGTTGTAAGTGGTCTACACTTATATATTACATTTATGGCTTGTACATGTGTTATCTTTGCCCATTGATCTATTATTATTGATACATATTCATATTGGTGGCTTGTATTTGTGTTGTCTATGCCCTAACTCATATGATTTGGTTATTTTTCTTCATGTAGAAGGGATGTCATCTTGTTACCAAGTACAAAAATGGTGGAGGATTGTGGTTAAATATTTTATGCTAACAGTTTGGACACTTTGAGAGTTATATGCTCAATTTATGAATGTGATCATGGTGCAATAGATTTTTGCATTACATGATTGGATTTACAGGTATTTAATTTGTGTTCATTGGTTTAGATTCCTAATTTGGTTATGGTATTATATCTTCTTGGTTGAGGATCATGGTCATTCAGTTTCTTTTGAGGATCTCATGATGTGCACTTTGAATTCTTTGATGGTTTAATGGCTTGGTTGATTCTCATAGTTAGAGGATGGTTTTTTTATCATGATGTCATGGATAGCTTGGATACACGGTTTAGTGGGATCTTGTGATAGTGGTGAGGTAATAGTACAAGATTAGTTCCTAGCTTGGTTTGTATCTTCTAGTTTTGGAGATCTTAGTTTTACTTGGTTCTGAAACATTGGTTGTGTGTGTGTAGACCTAGAGTATCTTCATGTAGGAGATGAATTTTATGATTTCATCAGTGCCTCGATACCATAGTTGAGTATTTTTTTCACATTGATATATTTATAGAGTGTTTGTAGATGTTGGAGGTTTGTCTTAGATCCTATTGTTGCAGAAGCATCTTTGACATTTGAATTGTGCACTTGTTATCTTAATGGTGTGTGGAGATGGTTTTTTCATGGTGTGTGAAGATGGTTGCATCTCGAGGACTCATGGGTTTCTTAGTAAATTTGTGGTTTATTCTTTCATTTGACATGTTATCCTTAGTATTAGGATGGTTTCAATATTATGTCATGGTATACTCTTGATACATCTTTAGAGTTGTGACATGTTATGTTATGTTCATATTTAGCATGTCATCTCTTTAGTTGAGATGGTTTAGATCATGTTTCCATTTTTTTTATTTCTAAGGCCATGCTTGGAACTTTGACATTGATCTTGGTTTAGTTTTTTAATATTGATTACATTGACCATTTGTTGGATACTTCATGATATTTCTATATTGAATTTAGATTTGACATGGATTAATTAGTTACAAGTGCTCATAGATTCTTAGAGATGGTGGTGATGTTGATTTCTTTTGGATTAGAGATATATTTGTTGGAATAGTTGATGATTTCAACAGGAAGTCTAAGGGGCATTCACCTGATTTGGACTTGAGAGGAGATTGGTCTTCGATGAGTCTTGATTGGAGACTTGGATATCTTGATGAGCATTCTCATTCCCCACTCTTGGTCTACTTGAAAGTTTCTCTCAGTTGTATTGTGCTTATACTTTTCTTTCATATATATCGATCTTAAAGTATGGTACATGAGTTAGTTCTAGAGGGTTCATATGATAGATGGTTTAGCATTGGTTATGTCCTTGTGCATATGGTTATTATTATGTTGATTGAGTTTGGGAAATAGATTTATATTGGTAATATTCCTTGGATTAGTAATGGTTTACAACATTTGTCTTTTTGTGAGAGGATTACATCCATGATTAGTTATATTGTATGGTTTGGGTGTTTTTTTGGTTTCTTGGTTGGGGTTTTATAGAGGAAATCATACTTGCACAATTTAAAACTAGAGGTGTGTAGAAGGACATGATATAGGTTATGATTTGCATAGTTACTCTTTGGTCTTAGTTATCTTTCTAGATGTTCAGTTTCACTAACATTGAATTTGAGATTGGTTAAAGACTATGACCATTAGTTTGTGTTCATGTATGTCATATGAGATATGACATGGTGATTCCTTTATCTCTTTCCTTTGTTGGTTGTGGAGAACTTGGGAGAGTGTTGGAGACTTTCTATGAGAATTGTTCTTATAGGTTATTGGTATATATATTGTGGATATCCTTGATACTGTATGGATTCACTTCTTTGAGATGTTGTGAGTGGGTTGGTTATAGATTTGACATTATCTTTTGTAGTGAGATCTTCTTGGTATATATGTAACAAATATTATTCTTCAAGCTTGTGATTATAGGTTATAGATTGGATAACTTAATGATGTGAGATTCACTTGATATACCTTTGGAGGTATGGATAGTTGGATGGGTTGGCACTTTTTGTGGGTACTATTTCAATTATAGATTTTTGACAACTACGAAAACATGTGACTACCTTTGGATCAGGTGTTTGTGCTTGGAATTATAGTTGGTATAGGATTTTATGATTCTTATGTGATAGATTGGGTGGCTTTCTTTTTGGATGGCTTTTATGTATGTTCAGTGGTAGTAGCATAATAGGAGGTGGGATTATTCATGTTTGAGATGCTAGATACTTTGATTTTTTTGTCAGTACAAGGATGGAACACATGGTGTACTTTGATCCATGATGGTGGATGTTCTAGGAGGGAGATTTTTCCTTGTTCATTTATGTGGCTACAAATTGACCCTATGCAATTTATACAATAAGTGGGAGATTATTGAGATTGTGTGTTGCACACATTGCATCATATGTTATATTATTTTATTTTATTTTATTATGTAATATTGCACCTAAGAGTACCTAGATGGATGTGCAATATGGAGAGATTCCCATGGAATATTCTTAATGAGTTATATTATAACATTGTGATAATATTTGATGTAATTATTTAATATTGGAGAAAAGAATTAAATTTCTAATATTAAATGTGGGGAAAATGGGTCAGGTAGCACATGGTTTATGTAATACCACTTGGTGGTTTTGTAGGACTTGCTACTATATAAGCATCCACAAGATAAGTTGTAGACACAAGAAAAAAGAGAAAAAAATGAAAAGGAAAGTCAAGCAAGACAAGGCTTGACAAGTTAGCCAAGGGAGCATTTGTGAAAGTTGGAAGCATGGCATGGGATGTGTGGATTCATGCTTGTTGACATGGATTTCTTGGTTATGGCTATGGCTTTCAAGGCCTCCATGGTTGTATTGTATTGGTGTTTTTTGTTGAATAATACATGGTGATGGATGCTTTTGGAGGATGGGTTTTTTTCTCTTAATGAGGGTTTTCTAAATATATCTTGTATCACATTTTTTGGGGTATTTTTTCTATTCTCTTGCATGTGGATTTTAATTACATATTTATTTTAGATCTATTATGGGTTGTGTGGAAATTGCTATATTCTTTGTTGCAAATTTTCTTACACTTATGTCAAAGGTGAAAAAGCTTTATATTGATTAATTTGGTGTTGATAATTATGAATAAATGTACATATTTGTGTGAAAATATGAATTTACGGGGAAAAAAAAAAAAAGTAATTTCTCTAATGTCCTTTTGAAATTTTTTAAAGAAATACATTTTTCATAGGCATTAGGAAGAGGTCAGAAATTTATGAATACAAATGTCTATGTCTACCAATAAAATCAATCATGCTTCATTAACACCTTATTTGAAATATTCTAGGTCATTCAAAGTTTTTTCTAGTCCAAATATTTTTAAAGTAAATGCATCTATCAATTGTTAAAAAATATCAATTAAATGAATAGGAAATGAAAAAAATATTCCAAATATTTCTTTTTCAAGTAAATAGGGAATATTTTCTCAAGGATTTTGTAGCCATAGAAGAATCCACTACCTATATTACAAAGTATTTTCACACAAGTGTGGGATGCCATCTTATCCATTATGTTTCTTCAAATAGAAACCTTAAAATTATGTTGGGATATGGTAAAAAGGATATAAATGGAAGGTGGTTACCTACATAATATGTAACAATAGTCAATTTTATTAGCTATGTTTATTGATTATTGTAAGGATAAAAAATTGAAACAAATAGTTTATTGTATAATTAGTGGATGGATTAGATGTAGATAAATTCGATAGTGGTGGAGGATTTAAAATTATAGTGTGGTAAGTAGGTTGAACATTTCTGTGGGTAAGTGGATATATGGTTGATAAATTAATAATAATAAATGGGGATCAAGGAGGGTCAATCATATCTCCTATTGCACATTAGGAATTAGGATGATTCACTAGGCTTGATTGAGATCGAGGGCTTAATGGGTAACTCTAGTCCCTCATGAAAAAGGTTTATTATGGGTGTGACTAAATGATGCAAAATAGAGGATAAAATGAACAAAAATTATTTAGTTTTGGACTTGTTCAAGATTCATTACATGTTTTGGGAGTGCTCTCTTTTGTTCATTTTTTTTATTCTATGTATTCCCTTTTTATCTCTCCATGGGCTTTCATTTTTTTCTCTACATATTAAGGTCTTAGGGCGATGAATGCACAAATTGAGAAAAAATTAACATAAGAGAAAAGAAAACTTATATTTTTTGGTAATTATATGTAAGTTTTTGGTCTAAATTACACTAACATGATTAACCAGGCAAAATGGTTAGCAATGAACTCAAGTATTGAGTAAATTTTGGTGTGTCATCATTGATTAGAAACTGGTTAACAAGAGGATTGAAGTGTGGAAAGTTCAACTACTGGTAGACTAGTACACTAACATCGACAAAGGAAAAGAAGATGACAAGATTATGATAGGAAGATAGATGTGGAATTTTAATGATAGCAATTGAGTCACTAGTGTTGTGACTAAACCAAGGAGAAGGTCTTGTTAGAAAGTAAAGTCCACCGAGATAACTATGAGCGAGGGGGGTTAATTAGTTATCAAATCAGTATAACTTTTATCAATCTTATTAAACCTTAAGTATGTGAACAATATAATCAGCAACCATAAGAAGATACACAAACACAATAACACTAAATATGTTAACTAGGGAAACCCTTGATCAGAGGGAAAACCCTACTGGGGATGGTACCCACAAAATGATGCACTAACATAAAAGTATCTTGTAAGAGGATGAATTCTTTTAGGAGCCAATGATATACATTCAGTACATATCAAACCCTCTCAAGAGACTTTGAATCCATGTTAGGAGATTCCAACCCTATTAGGAGTTGTGCCAACCCTAGTAGGAGTTGTAGAAGACAGATCGACCCACTATCCAATAGCTTCAGGGGCAAGACCACTGAACTCACTATCCAACTATTATTTTTATTATTCTTTACAAAATAATAGAAATAAAATTGAATTCCACAAAATTTGAACTCTATCCTCTTATTGTGCCAATACCACACCAATCTCTTTCTCAAATCTTAATACCAAATCTCCAACTTCTCATATCACTTGCACAATTTAAAAATCACATCTCTTGCCTATATTGCATACTTCACCAGAAGGAAAATAACCTTCCTTTATACCATATCCTCAAAAATAATTTATTGAGTTGGCATTGAGGCTTTCCCAGTGAATTATAATAGGACATCATTAAGAGATTGCATCTTTTTGTAATTAAAAAGTATTGTTAGCTCATACTTAATACAACTTCTCACACATACAACCTCTAACCTTGCACACTCACTCACATCATCATCAAACTACCTACAATCATTATCTAACATCACCCATCATGATTCTATCCCTATTAAGAGATACAATTCAAACATCAAAAACCACTTCTCAAATACTCTGTTTGTACGCTATTCTCTATAATTCTTGAATGACTCTCACCTGTCTTTGAATCTTTGTACATGGACTTGTCTACTACATAAAAATATATTGTAGAACATATCCTCAACTGCGCTTGATATCATACTCGATGCATAGTCCATACGACCTCATTTTTTGTCTGCTACTCTATCTTTCTTTATAGAAACAATACTATGTTGACATCAATGACAAATAGATTCATGAATGCAACATGTCAATATCCTCAACTATTCTAGAAATTTGTAGGATATTTTTCCAAAGGAATATCATCAACATTCTTGCTAACAATCTCCTCCTTTGACATTGATGGCAATATAGGTGAAAAATATCTAAGTCCACGAATACCAAATCAAACTTTGATGTTGTTTCTCTCATCTTTTCAAATCCTCATCATCGATCAAATTTGAAACTCACGAGAGCAATTCTCCATCTGTACTTCCTCATTCTTACATGGATGGCATCAATTGTTCACACTTTTTCCACATTGATATGCTTCCACATAAAATTCTTATGAATAATTTTGCATAGATTCTCTTCCTCATATACATATTTGCATACTGTCAAAAGATGTAATCTCTCCCCCAATGCTCATGCAATTTCTTCCCCAATGCACACTCACATTCATTCAATGAAAAAGGAATCATTATGTCAATCAATTGATCAAACTCTTGAACCAGCTCAAGTGTCCAAAGACACTATTTCTTACCAACCACCAAGAGTCCTTCATGACTCTCCTCAACCACAGATACTGTAACACACAAAAAGAGGAGAAAACTCCTAAGTCAATAAAAGATGAATTGATGGACAGAAATACAATGATTGTATAGATCAAGGAATATCCAAAGATTGGTGATCAACAACAAGTTTAATAGGTAACAATAAGTCTCATCGATACATCTAAAGTTATTGTTGAAACTGATGTGCAAGTATTAGACAAGGCACAAGATGTTGTAGTTGCCAAGAAGCATAAGAGAAATATCAGAGACTTGTCAGAGATAAGAGTGAATGCCTAGTTAGTCAGTGTTAATAGTGGATGCAAACTGTTATAGAGGTTGAGTTATTCAATTCGTGTCAAGCATAGTTAAGGTCGAGGGACAACATGAAGAAATAGTATATGTCAAGTATCAATGTGATGTAAGTGTTGAGTAATACAGTTTAACATTTTTGTTTGGAATGGAACTGAATCCTATGTTAATATTTTTTATTGAGATGGATGCATGTTTTGAAGATTGAGGAGGTAATCAAGGAGGTGATTACGCATTCAAAGGGAGATCCTTAATCCCTAGGCATGGAAATCCACCAATCATAAAAATGCAAGGACCAAATAGAAAAATGACTGATTCTAGATCATTGATTTGGATCTAGAAGTGATGTAGGAGCATCCAGAGCTATAAGGGCAATCCTGTGTCACCCAAAAAAAATGTACTTAGACTTAGTTTCTGTTTGATGTGTTTTCATTTTTGGATACCCATTTGGGTCAAATGAAGGTTCCAACTCTCACAGTTTCACTATCAGTGCGTTTGAAAATCTCAAAAAAATAGGAGCATGTATTTGGGCCATCATTTTGGTAAACTAGAAGGTGTGAATTTGCTAGATGAATGTAATCATGATTTAGAGCATTCCAAAAAAATAATTAGGTCAATAGGCCCCACGGTTTGAAAGTTATTGCAGTTTTTCGGGTTTTGGAGACCTCTTAAGAATGCTTCAAAGTCAGGTTTGGGGCATTAAATGACCTCGAAAAGGGTCAAAAAAAGGGGGACGAGTGAAGCTGGTCCATAGGGCTATAAAGCACTTCGAGAGCTTTTCAAAAATGTAAACGGTTCATCAATCGGAGCTACGGTTCAAAAGTTATGCCTCCCGGAAGTTCGGTTACCGTTTCTGGATTCTTCTAGATTTGCACCGACTTCTAACATAGCTTCTGGAACCTTCTATTTTGTCGGTGGATGCCTACTAGCACTTTCTAGAATGTACTCCTAGTCCTTAACCCTCCGAGGTCTATTTAAGGAGATTTCTGGCATTGTAAAAGGCAGTTCGGAGTGGAGTTTGAGAGGAGGTACTGAAAGGAGAAATTATCTCCAGATTTATGCTATTGTAAGCCTTAGGGCATGTTCTAAAGTTTATTTTCTTTGTACTATTTGTAATAGCTTATTTTCTCAGTTAATATAATTTTCCCTTTCTGTTGTGTCCATTTTGTTCTTGGGTTGTGTCTCCATCAAGTGGTATCAAAGCTGGTTTTTCTGAGTGTGTAGACAGAACGTCGATTGTGAGGCAGTTTGCACCAGGACTGTGTGGTTGTGGATTTGAGTTAAGAAGATGCCTCCATGAAGAGAGCATGGTGGAAGGGCGAGAGCTATTAATCCTGAGGAGGTTAGAGCCCTCCAAAGGCAGGTACAGGCATTGCAAGAGGAGCTCCGTAGAGGAACAAATGTTGTCGCAGGTGACGACAGTGAGGATGAAAATGAAGAAGAAGAAATGGGACCAGAAGGGGAACTTGACGGGGAAGTCCTGAATGCTGTAGAGGAAAGGCTTTTTAGGTCCATTACTAAGTTTGGGAAAAGACCTACAATTGAAGTGGGTGTATTTTTAGGAAATCTAAAACTAGATGAGTTGATCGATTGGATCAATGAACAGGAAGAATACTTTGAGTATGAGGATATCAAGGACCCAGATAGGGTTAAGTTTGCAAAGGCCAAACTGAAAGGCTATGCCAAAATCTGGTGGCAAGAGGTTCAATTGGAAAGAAACAAAAGAGGAAAGGAGAAGATCACAAGATGGGATCTCATGGTGGACAAATTGAAGTAGTTCATTCCTGTGGACTACGAGCTTGATCTGTTTAAGAAGATGCATGGGTTAAAGCAAGCAGGAAGATCAGTCCAAGAATATACAGAGGAGTTTTACCGACTCTTGATTAGAGCGGGGCATGTAGAAGAAAATAAGGAGAAGGTTGCTCGTTATATCAGTGGGTTGCGACCTAGCATCCAAGAGGAATTAAGTCTGGTAAGTATGACCAGCGTTGAAGAGGCATACCAGTTTGCCCTACCAGTTGAAGAGAAGTTGAATAAAAGGTTTGAAGGAAGACAAAGAGGGTGCGGTCAAGGACGAAGGGGGAGTGGTAGATCATCTGGAAGCCACAATGAAACCCAAAAGAAAAATGAAGATGTGGGTACTAGCAGGAACCAGAGGAATGAGGGTTTCAACCGCTCCCATGATCAAGAGTTTGGAAATCAAAGAGGAAGAGGTAGAGGACGTGGACAAGGAAGAGGAGGCTTCCGTGGTACATGTTTCCATTGCAATGAAGAAGGTCATCGTGCCTTTGAATGCCCTCAACGACAAGGAAGGATAGATAGGAGAGCTGAGGGCCAAGCTAGGGTTGCTCATGTGGATGAGGATGCACAATCATCACATTCAGAGGATGCAGAAAGAGGAGAGACCTTGGTAAATGAAAGAGTCCTACTAAGTGGTGAGATTGAACCAGGACAACGGAGGAGTTTGTTTCGTACCAAATGCAAGTGTGAGGATAAATGGTGTGACGTGATCATTGATGGTGGTAGCACTGATAACTTGGTATCAGAAGAGATGGTCTCTAAGCTGAAGCTCGAGAGGGAGAAACATCCACAGCCCTATTGGATTGCTTGGGTAAAAGATGATCATAAGGTCCTGGTAAGTGAACAATGTTTAGTAAAATTCAAAATTGGGAGTTACCATGATGAAGTTCTCTATGATGTTATTTCGATGGATGTTTGCCATCTATTGTTGGGTGGACCATGGCAGTTTGATAGACATGCAGTGTATGATGGACATGCAAACACATACTCTCTCACAAAGGATGGAGTTTGCCATAAATTGAAGCCCATGAAAAAGGAAGATGAAAAGGTATGTAGCAGTGCTAGGATTTGTCTTGTTGATGGAAGGAAGTTTTTAGATGGCATGAAACATCAGCATATGTGCTATGCTTTGATTCCTACGAAAGATAAAGAAGGTAGTAGTGAAATACCATTTGAAGTTTCAGATTTACTAGGGGATTTTGGAGATATTATCTCTGATAATGTTCCAGATGGATTGCCACCAGTAAGGCAAATCAGTCATCAGATAGATCTGATTCCAGGAGCTAGTTTGCCTAGCAAGGCTGCCCACAGGATGACTCCTACTGAAACAGAGGAGCTAAATAGACAGGTTCAAGAGTTGTTGAGGAAGGGCTTGATTCGAGAGAGCCTGAGTCCATGTGTAGTACCTGTAGTACTCACACCAAAGAAGGATGGAGAGTGGAGGATGTGTACAGATTCTCGAGCTATAAATAGGATCACCATCAAGTACCGATTTCCTTTGCCAAGGATGGATGATATTATGGACTGCTTGAGTGGAGCTCAGTACTTCACAAAGGTAGATCTGAAGAGTGGTTATCACCAGATACGGATTCGAGAAGGAGATGAGTGGAAAATAGCCTTCAAGACCAAGAAGGGTCTTTATGAGTGGTTAGTCATGCACTTTGGATTGACGAACGCCCCAAGCACCTTCATGCGGCTCATGAATGAGGTACTTAAGAAGTTCTTGGGAAAATTTGTTATTGTCTATTTGGATGATATTTTAATTTTCAGCAAGACTTTGGAAGAACACTTATTGCATATTCGTAATGTCCTTGAAAGGCGAAGGGAAGAGAAACTGTTAATTAATCTGAAAAAGTGTAACTTTGCAAAAAGGGAGTTAGTCTATTTGGGGTTTGTTATATCACCTAAAGGTCTCAAAATGGATCCGAAGAAGGTAAAAGCCATCTTGGAATGGCCTACTCCAAGGTCTGCTACTGAGTTAAGATCATTTCATGGTCTGGTTAGTTTTTACAGGAAGTTTATTAAGAATTTCAGTGGCATATGTGCACCCCTAACTGATACAATAAGAGGGGATAGAAAAGAGTTCAAATGGACTGCAACAGCTGCGAGAAGTTTTGAATTGCTGAAGAAGAAGGTGACAGAAAAGCCTGTGTTGGCACTTCCAGATTTTAGAAAGGTTTTCCAAGTGGATTGTGATGCAAGTGGCAGCGCTATTGGGGTTGTATTAAGCCAAGAAGGTAAGCCTATTGCATATTTTAGTGAAAAATTGAATGATGCAAAGAAGAAGTATTCTGTTTATGATCAAGAGTTCTATGCAATAGTTCAGGCCTTAAAGAAATGGAGGCATTATTTATTGCCAAAGGAATTTTTTTTGTATACTGATCATCAGGCATTACAGTACCTAAATAGCCAAGGTAAATTGAATCAGAGGCATATGAAGTGGGTAGAGTTCTTGCAGAGCTATACATTTGTGTTGAAGCATAGAAGTGGAAAATCTAACAGGGTTGCAGATGCACTAAGTAGGAGACAGTTGTTGCTTACAGTAATGCAAGTTGAAGTAGTTAGGTTTGATGAACTCAAGAATTTGTACCCTGAGGATCCTGATTTTGCTGAAGCTTGGAAAGCTTGTAAAGAACCTGTTGTTGTAGATAGAACCAAGTGGTTAGACTATTTGATTCAGGATGGTATGTTGTTCAAAGGTAGTCAATTGTGCATTCCAAGGAGTTCCATGAGGAAAAATCTAATTAAGGAGAAACATAGTGGAGGGATGGCAGGACATTTTGGTCGAGATAAGACCATTTCCATTCTTAGAGAACATTATTTTTGGCCTCAAATTTCATAGGATGTGAAGAAGTTTGTACAGAGTTGCCAGGTTTGTCAAGTTGCCAAGGGGTTTAGTCACAATACTGGCCTATATCAGCCATTGTCTGTTCCATCAAGGCCATGGGAGGACATAAGTATGGAATTTGTTCTTGGATTGCCAAGGACGCAAAGGGGTAATGACTCAGTATTCGTGGTGGTTGATAGGTTCTCCAAAATGGCATATTTCATTCCATGCCACAAAACTCATGATGTTGTCCATATTGCAGACTTGTTTTTCAAAGAGGTGGTAAGACTACATGGTCTTCCAAGGAGTATAGTTTCTAACAGAGATACTAAATTTGTGGGGTATTTCTGGAGGACATTGTGGAAAAAGTTGAGAACAGACTTGAAATTCAGTTCCACGCATCACCCACAAACTGACGGCCAAACAGAAATGGTAAACAGGAGTCTGGGCAATTTGCTGAGATGTTTAGTTGGGGATAAGCCCAAGGGATGGGATTTGATTCTACCATAGGCAGAGTTTGCTTATAATAACTCTTTAAATAGGAGTACTAGAAAATCACCATTCCAAATTGTATATGGAAGTAGCCTAAGGACTACACTAGAGCTGAGGAAGATAGAACAAGGGGAGAGGACAAGTGTTGAAGCTGAAGAATTTGCTGAACATATCAAGCGTCTACATGAGGAGGTTCAAGCACACATTACCAAGATGAATCAAGAGTATAAAGCTAGGGTTGATCAAAGGAGAAGACATAAGGAATTCCAAGTAGGAGATTTAGTCATGGTGCACTTACGAAAAGAAAGATTTCCAGCCAGTACTTACAACAAGCTGAAAATGAAGAAATTTGGCCCCTGCAAAATTCTGAAGAAACATGACTCAGGAAATACATATGAGGTGGAGCTACCAGAAGGCATTCACATTTCTCCCATCTTCAACATTGCAGATTTAACAGAGTATCATGATGATGGTGCAGATAAGGAGCTGGTTTTAGAGCCATGTCCAATTCCTGCTTCTAAGAAGGAGGAGATAGAAGACATTCTAGATCATCGTGTGGGTAGGATTACTAGAAACAGGCAATATGAAGAGTATTTGGTGAAGTGGAAAGGATGGTTGATCGAGGACTCAACTTGGATTTCAGCAGTTGAGGTTTCCCATTTGGGATTTCCTCTACCATTTATAAAGTGACAGGGTCACTTTTCAATCTACCCTGGGTGTCTGATGCAGGAGCATCTAGAGGTATAAGGTCAATCCTATGTCACCCAAAAAAAAATGCACTTAGACTTAGTTTCTATTTGATGTGTTTTCATTTTTGGATACCCATTTGGGTCAAATAAAGGTTCCAACTCTCACAGTTCCACTATCAGTGCGTTTGAAAATCTCAAAAAAATAAGAGCATGTATTTGGGCCATCATTTTGGTAAACTAGAAGGTGTGAATTGGCCAAATGAGTGTAATCATGATTTAGAGCATTCTAGAAAAAGAATCAGGTCAATAGGCCCCACGGTTTGAAAGTTATTGCAGTTTTTCGGGTTTTGGAGACCTCCTAAGAATGCTTCAAAGTCAGGTTTGGGGCATTAAATAACCTCAAAAATGGTCAAAAATGGGGGACAAGTGAAGCTGGTCCATAGGGAAATAGAGCGCTTCGAGAGCTTTCCGAAAATGTAAACGGTTCGTTAATCGGAGCTACGGTTCAAAATTTATGCCTCCCGGAAGTTTGGTTACCATTTCTGGATTCTTCTAGATTTGCACCGACTTCTAACGCAGCTTCTGGAACTTTCTATTTTGTCAGTGGATGCCTACTAGCACTTTCTAGAATGTACTCCTAGTCTTTAACCCTCCGGGGTCTATTTAAGGAGATTTCTGGCATTGTAAAAGGCAGTTCGGAGTGGAGTTTGAGAGGAGGTACTGAAAGGAGAAATTATCTCCAGATTTATGCTATTGTAAGCCTTAGGGCATGTTCTAAAGTTTATTTTCTCTATACTGTTTGTAATAGCTTATTTTCTTAGTTAATATAATTTTCCCTTTCTATTGTGTCCATTTTGTTCTTGGGTTGTGTCTCCATCAAGAAGGTTCACCAAAATGTTTATTTATAGAGATTCAATGACCTAATTCATTATGGATGAGATGTATGTGCATAAAGAGGTGAAGAGAAAATTTTCAAAGGTGAATCAGAGTGTAGAAACTGAGCAGTGTAGTGAAGAGTCTTAAGCAAAAGGAGGGGAGATGTAATGTCCCCTTTTTTTCAGACATTATAATTCTGTGTTACCGGCTCACTTTGCCTAGGTTTTGAGGGTGAAAGGGTTCTTTACGGGGTTCAGTTTGAGGTTTGCCCTAGACATTTCCAATTCCAGACCCATCAAAGTAGTTTTGGTAGGTCATCCGGATGCTTATTATTTTTAGTAAGCAAAGCTCAGTATTCTTGATATCTTAGTGTTGGTTTGGAAGCATCTCACCGAGAGCTTTCCAACAAGCTATTGCATGTACTTATTCGAGTTCATTTGGTCAGTTATTTTAATGCCTAATGATTATATGGTTTATTGGCTAAGTGACTGTTAAAGTTCATTTAACTTGTCACTTTATTTTAAAAAGGTACTATGTTCACTTAAGTGATTAAAGGACAAAAAGGTACTTTATCCCACATTGCTTAAAAGAGTGTGCATCACATTGGGAAAAGTGATAAAGGTACAACAAGCTCCACATGGGAAGTTATGAAGATTATAATATTTAGAAACAAATATTAATCTGGGAGCTAGAAACAGTGATTAGTTATTTCTTTGAGGACGCAAACCCTTGAAGAATTATTTGGAGGTTGGACACAAACCTAGTCTTCTCACAGGTTTTATCTACATTGTCAATCTAACTGTTATTTCTATTTATAAGATTGGATTTTCTGAATTTGTTGTGTGTTATTGTATTTTTGTTGTATAATACAGTAACGTTATTTGGCAACCATTGGTGATTAATTACTGGTTTATATTGTATTCTTAAATATTCGATGAATAAAAAAATCTTTTCTGAGTTTTCTTGTATGCAAATCTGTTGGTTACAAATCGATTAAAGTTCTAAAATTTATATGGAATATTGATTTTCTACTCGGTATTAAATCTGCAAGTTTATATCAAGGGTTTTTACTAGAATATCCAGAAAGGGATATTATAGTGGTATCAAAGTTGATCCTCCTGCCACCCTGTGAAGTTATATCAAAGCCGTGTTTTCTGCTAGTTGGTGTGGGTTTTGGAAATTGATAATAAATCCTTATTAGATTTTATCGGAGCCAAAGGTCTAGCGTCCTATGGAATTTGTAGAAAATGAGATTCACAAAGTTCTAAATCATAATTGTTGAATCTTGTTGTCATATGAGGCTTAAAGGTAGCAAAGAAGTTTTATTAAATCCCTAGCATTGAGGAGTTTATTGTGAAAGATAATTTAGAAAGGGATTTATCAATTTTAAAAACCCAAAAATGTATGAGAGATTCATTGAAGTACTGGTACAGGGTTTAGTTGGCAGACTAATTGAGGGAGAAGTCTCATATCCTTCCCCACACCATGTTTGGCCTTGTTCTACCTATAGCATAGAGCACAGGAGTCAAGGAAAGTGAATGTTGTAGTTGACAGAAGTTCACGAGTTTTGAGGTTTAGTTGAGAACGTTTCATATAGCCAGGTGGAAGGTGATTAAAGGGAATGTCAGCAGATGCATCAGAAGTTCCCTTCATAGCTAATGTAGTAATTGCATTCAAAGGATATCCTTTCATTACATGGGATTTGGGAAGAGTCACTATCAATGGCATAGTACATGACATTTGAATGGACCATGACCCATAACAGTGTGTTGGAAATATGTCCCAATCGCAGGTCTCCTCAGTCCATCCACAGCATGGGCATTTCAAGATAAATCTTACCAGTAAGAGAAGTAGCATTGGGTTGGAGGACTAACAATAATTAGAGCTAGTTGAGATTTTATTCGTTGAAGTCACGCCATAAACCTAGCAAGTCATCTGACTCGGGTCTCAGACTGAAGTCAGCATTTATAGAAAACATAGAGGATGGTGTTTGTAATGTGTTGGGAGGTCAACCACGATGGGTAACACTTCACCAATCGGACAGGATAGGGTGAGTGAGACATGCCGACCATCTTTTCCAAGTTGCAGGTATTGTGTGATGCCAAACATAGGAGTTGTGGGAGACACGGCCAGTAATATGCAAGTGTGGGGTTAAAGAGAAACCACCCAGACTTGATGGTAGTAAGGAGGTATTAATGTCTAAAGGTACTTCTCATTACAAATGATGGATATTGTTCTTCGATCAATGTTTGGAAAGAAATAGACAAAATTTATTATCCTTTTTGTTTAATAAAATAGAGTTTATGTCAATCACATGTATTGTTGGCTGAAGTTTGATACTTATCCCCTCGAGGTATATAGTTCTTGGCGAAATATTTGTGGGGCCGACTATTCTTTAGTTGGCATTGAAATGATTTAATTTTGCTACCACCATGAGAACGGGGGGTGGGAAGAGCTCTAAAGTTTCTTGAATATTTGTATCAACCATCTAATGTTTGGTAATAAGGTTTTGATGATAAGGTGCCAAGTGTTGTGAACAAGTCATTGGAGCCTATTTCATTATTTTGGCAAATAAATATCTTCCTTATTGTGGCATCCTCAGCTGGTGGAAAGATTATTTCTTGGAACTTTAACCTACAGACTCTTCATTATGGCTCTTCCTATTTTAGAAAGATTTTGGATGTGCATCTTAAGATAGCATGTGATATTCTGAGTGGGTGGTCAGCTAAGAGACATGTACAGATTTCATTCCAGTAGGTAGGAGAAATGAATAACTCCAACCAGATTGCATACTCGCCATGGTTTGAGACCATATTGTTACCAGTAGCAGGTTGGACGAAAATCAAGAAAGTTGACTAGGTTGTATGAGTGGAGCAAATCAAAGGTTTCAACGGCATTTTCTTTGCACGGGTTTGTGCACTCTTATAACTCTCTTGCATTATTTTACCTTAATAACATGAGTTGGTCTATTATATGAGTCTAAGAAAGGCACGTAATTCTAAGAATCTATGATTTCACGGCAACTATTTGTCATAATACCTCAAAGCTCAAATTTAACTAATTAATCAAAACTGGCTAAGACTAGTATAGAATTTGTTACCTTTGTCAATAGGCATGAGGCAGGAAAAAGAGCCCAGTTAAAGATCACCAGCTAGCCATATTACCTTGGCATTTTTTATGCTTTGCAAGCCATACAGACATCAAAGAATGTACACCAAGTGTTTGACCGAATTCCTACAGCAAACATTTAAACTCTCTGTTCAGGTTAGACAGAATTGTGAAGTTTATAATGGCAATTTGATGAAATACATCCTATGTTCAGAGTTCAACAAAAATTGGCAGTCAGACTGTAGCTTTAAGTTCACCAAACTATTGGTCAAAAATTAGGAAGTTGTTTACAGTGATTGGCATTAAGCCAGAGTCATAATCTTGATCAGTCTTTCAGTAAAGGCATAAAAAGACGAGAATTGTTGAAGACACAAATCATCGCTACAACAGACCTTCAAAAAAATAAGAGTTCAAGATACACTCATGATGGGCAAGTCAAAGATCCTTATGAATGTAAAACTGAGGTAAGGAGATTGTAAAGTGATTATAAAAAAAAAATTGTCAAAGCTTCAAAAAGAATTTTCTTTCATTGGTTATGTGGACCTTCAGCTAGAGCTACAAAAGAAGACAGATATGATAAGAAACAAATGCTATGATTTGGCTCGGGATCTCCTTGTAGAGGACAGTTATAGAAATTTGCATAAGGAAGATACCAATCAACTTGATAATAGTATGGATAATATGCAAAATACTAATAATGGCATAAGTTTACTAACAGGTAATTAGGAGACAAAAGTATCTTATGGAGCTTTTTACACTAGTCCTTCTAATGAGCATGTTGATGGCCCATATAGAAGATTTGACCAACCCGCCAATGTTGGCAACTCCCCATCCTATTTAAACATGGAAAACTCCAACATCTTATTTGGTGACATGGAAATTAGCTTGGATAAATTTTATGGTGATAATGTGCTAGAAATTATGTCAAATTTTGAGGAGGAGCAAATGGACCACAATGTTGATAGGATGGATGATATAGCACACATTGAGTTAGAAGACATATCTGGTAATGTTTTTTCCTTAGGTGATGAAAAATCAAAAAATTCTATGTAGAGCAGCCCACTTGTGTTCAAAGAAGATGGTCAAAAAACATTATCGCTCCTTGACTTATTGGATATGCTTTTGGTGAAAAAGGACAAGATTGTCCAAGTGTTGACAAGGATGGATGATTATTCCAAATTGGTTGAGGATCTCATGCGAAAGATTGTGATAGAAGAGAGACATGGTAGTGTATGTGGTGTCACAAGTCTTCCCTTACATACTACTTTTGAAACTTTAAAAATGATAAAATATGAGTACTTGCAACTATTAATGGATCGAGATCTAGCAATAAAATTTGGGAAGGACAAGGAGAGTGAGGTAGATGATTTATACCTTCAATTGAGTTTAGCACAGTACTCCATCCACAAAGCTGAAAATCAAATGAGTGGGGCACCCACTTATGAAGAAGATGACAGTGGTACAAGGGCACAAGAAGTCATGCAAATCATTGAAAAAATTCATAAAGCGGGTAGATGTACAGGCAAACAATGTAATTCAATCACGTGTTCCCCAACTGAGACTTTTGTAATGTCCTTTTTTTAGCATTCATAGCATGATGTTGTCGTTAGCCTATTTCCCCACAGTCTCGTAGGCTAACTAGGACATTAAAGGGACTTAGAGGCCATTTGGCCTAGATAGTTTCAGTTGCAGATCTTTTCAAGGGATCTTTAGGCAACTTTGAGCATACTTACTATTTATAGTAAGTCATCTTGGACATGGTCGGACATCAAGTGGCAGTAGTATGTCGATGATAATTGTTTAAAATCGACAAGAAGACTTGTTTGTCATTGATAAGATTTTTTATGCATTGATAAAGCTATTTTATGAAGTTAAATTTAAATATTTAACTTTATTAATGCATAGACTATAGTTTGTGAGAAATATTTAAATTAAAAGAGTCCCCTTTATTTTCTAACACATTGGAGACATAAGTTACATAAAGGGAGTTATGTTTTATCCCACATTGAGAAAACGAAGGCTTGAGCTCTTGTGAGAACACTATAAAAGAAATGGAAGAGCTTCTTTTTAGTATGTTTGGATGAAGATTAATATTATGTTGTTGAATATCTGATTATCGGGCTTGGAGGATGGAATCCCTCTTTGCTAGCATTCTCTTCGTTGTTGAAAGAAATAGTCAGGAGGATTACGGTGTTTCCAAACACACTGGGTTTCATTTAGTGTTTTGCTACAGTACTAATGAATAGTGTTTTGCTACAGTGCGCGTGAATAGTGTTTTGCTACAGTGTAGATGAATAGTGTTTTGCTACAGTGCATGTGAATAGTGGTTGCTACTGTGTGTATGAATAGTGAATTTTCTACAGTGCGTGAACAGTATTTGCAACAAGTTTATTGTTTATTCTTGCTGATTTGGGGGTTTGGAAGGCTGCCAACTACATCTACAAAAATACTACAGCAACTAATTCCAAGTTTCTTCTGTCAAATTTGTATACTTTTGCATTGTAGTTGTTCAATACGAGACTAATATTTGTCGCAGCATGTTAAACAATTGTATGAGCACATTTACATGGCAAAAATTAATATTTAATTAGCAAATAAGAAGTTTCAGATTTTTCTATATATTGTAGTATGTGTGCCAAGTGTTTGACAAAAAATGCTATGTTGAGTTATTAAGCAAATTAATTGATATCATAAAGTAGCTTGCAAGTTTCTTTATTTGGGAAAAATAGGGGAGGATATTGCAGTGGTTTTAGAGCTATAAGTCCTGCCATCATGTGGGGGTCTTATAGGGAATTTGGAATAGCCGAATAGAGGGGAAAGTGTTTGACAAAATGTCAAAACACTAAAATCAGAGTATTTATGTTTGAGCATTTGACAAGGGCCTTATAATTTCCGTAATACCAGAGCAAGAAAAAATAGGATTTCAAACCTGCAGAGCAAACAGTCTAGTTCATCTGTGCAAGTGGACATAGAATCCAGTCATACAAACATAGAGGAGGTATTCTTTGATCAAGACAGCAATATGGGTGACCAAGATGACAGGAATACAGGATTAGGCAGAGGCGGGAATGCCGGTCCAAATCAGGGAGAGGAAAGATTCTTACAGTTATTAGACACCTTGGCACAGGGACAGTGATTACAAGAGCAGAGAGCACAGGAACAGAGTCAGAGATTGGAGCTTATGATGTAGATGATGGCTCGTCAAATGGGGTTGAATGCTAATGTGGGTGGAGGAAATAATCAGAATGGTAATAATCAGGGTGGGACAAATAATGGAGGCAAACAAATTGGGAACAATTTTGGTCATGCACCCCAGCAAACTAGGACAGTGAGTTTGAGGCCCATGATTCCCACATTTCCTCCTAGAGCTCCAGAGCAATCCGTACCAGAGCCTGAAATCACTGATATACAGGACCAGTTGAGGAGAGATTGGGAAGTCAGAGTTCTAGATTTTACTACCGCAATTACCTTTAGGGAGTATATGGATGTGCAGATGAAGCATATGCCACGTGGACATGACAAGAGCCAGAGCTGTGAGCCACGGAAGAAAGTAGGGAAACTTTAGTTACCATTTTATGATGGCTCGAGGAAGTCTACAGCAAGAGCTTGGGTTCAAAATCTTAACACATACTTTCAATTGAACCCTATGCCTGAGGAAAAAGCTATTAAGTATGCAACAATTCACCTGGATGGGTTAGCACATGAGTGGTGGCATCACGGTATAGTCACTATGGGTCATGCACACATTACCTCATATTGGAGTTTACGAAGAGACTGATTGAACGTTTTCACCGAAAGGATCCAAAACTCCATTTCAAGGAGTTAGCTCAGCTTAAACAGTGGAGATCATTGGAAACATACATTTCAGAGTTTCAGAAACTTGTAGTATTAGTAATAGATGTATCTAAACAGAGGATATTGGTTCTATTTATGGATGGGTTAGCTCATCCGTTGAGGGGGTGGATTAAAGCTCTCAACCCTCCCACTTTGCAGGAAGCCATTAAGAAAGCTCATGACATGGATTCCTCTTCAGCTTCTAAAAATAAATTTCAAGCAAAGAGTTTCCCTCCGAGGAAAGATAAGGACATGAAACCTTTCCATAGAGAGGCTCAGCCACCTAAGGAGGAAAGTAAGAGGTTGGACAATGAGAGACTTAATGATCTTAGGAAGAAGAAGATTTGTTTTCATTGCAGGGAGCCTTGGGATTTATCACATAAGTGTCCATTGAAAGAAAAAGCTAAGCAGATGGAGTACTTTTTAGCCGAAGAGTCAGTGAATGGAGATTCAGAGCACTCATCAGAATCAGATGGAGATGATGATAAATCTTCACATGAGGAAGCACGCAGTGATAGCACGATAGCTTAGTTGTCTAGTATACAGGAGGCCGTCACTTTCAGAGTTAGCAAAACTTTGGATGGACAGAGATTTGTGGCACTCATTGATACAGGGGCAACACATAACTTCATTGATGAGAAGTTTGTGTCACACAGAGGCTACATACAGAGGAGCATAGGAGATTTAACGTGATGGTTGTCGATGGCTTCAAAATCAATTGTACCAAGAAGATCTCCAACTTGCAACATCATTTGGGAGATTATGACATGATAGGAGATTTCTTTGTGGTCAACATTGGTGATCAAGAAATGGTGCTTGGGATGAACTGGATGAAGTCTCTGGAAGAGTTCACATTTAACCTCCAAAAAATGGAAATGAGGTTTGAGGCAAATGGTAAGAAGATAGTGCTAAGAGGGTTGTTAGATGGGAGACTTCGAGTGGTGTCACTCAAGTGGATGCAGAGTTTCTTTAGACATGATCAGGTACAGTGGGCAGTAGAGTTCAAAGCAATGCCTGAGATGACGGAGCAACATGAACAAAAGTATCCACCTGATGTACAGGAACTAATAACCAAACATACTAAGTTTTTTGGTGAGATACCTCCGGAGAGACCCCCGGATAGGGGAATCGAGCATGTTATTTAGTTAGAGGAAGGGGCTAAGCTAGTCATCATCACACCCTACTACCATCCAAAGAGATATAAGGATGAAATAGAAAAGGCAATCAAGGAGTTGATTGACATGGGGCACATACGGCCAAGCAAGAGTCCTTTTGCTTCTTCAATGGTATTGGTGAAGAAGAAGGATGGTACAATGAGGATGTGCATTGATTATAGGGAGCTAAACAAGAAGACAATCAAGAACCGATACCCTATCCCACGCATCGATGAGCTTATTGATGAATTGCACAGTGCATGCTACTTCTTTAAGATTGATTTGAGATCCGGCTACCACCAGATACGGGTTAGAGAGGTGGATGTGGAGAAGACAGCTTTTAGATGCCACTACAGACATTTTGAGTTCTTAGTCATGCCCTTTGGGTTGACTAATGCCCCCGCCACTTTCCAGTCCTGTATGAATAGAGTATTCAGAGATCAGTTGAGGAAGTTTGTGTTGATTTTTTTTGATGATATACTGATATACACTCGTACTTGGGAGGAACATTTGAAGCATATTGATGCAGTGCTCAGTATTCTAGAGAGGGAGTCATTATATTCCAAGATGAGTAAATGTGAGTTTGGGATGATAGAGTTGCTCTATCTAGGGCATATTATTAGTGCAGGAAGTGTTTGGGTTGACCCAAACAAGATCAAGGCCATTTTGGATTGGCCACTGCCGAGGAACACTTCACAACTCAAGGGATTTCTTGGGCTTTGCAGGTTCTACCGCAAATTTGTGAAGGGATTTTCACAGATAGCAACACCACTTACAGATTTGACACAGAGAGATAGTTTCAACTGGTCAGAGAGGGCTCAGGATTGTTTTGACAGGTTCAAGGAGTTGATGAGTACATGTCCTATTTTAGCCATTCCAAATTTCACTAGGCCTTTCAAGCTGCAGTGTGATGCCTCGGGAGAGGGCGTAGGAGTTGTCCTCATGCAAGACAAACATCCCATCGCATATGAGAGCAAGAAATTACAAGATGTTGAGAGAACTTACAGCATCTATGACAAAAAAATGCTAGCAATCATGCATGCGCTAGCTAAGTTTAGGCAATACTTAGCAGGGAGCCAATTCACAATAAAAATAGATCATAACAATTTGAAACATTTTCTTGGATAGAAGGATCTTAATGACATGCAACAAAAATGGGTGAGTAAGTTACAGGCCTATGATTTCTACATAGTCTATGTCAAAGGGAAGAAAAATATTGTCGCAGATGCTTTATCCAAAAGGCCTCATTTTCTTGTTGTTGGGCTAGTCATGGATGATTGGAGAGAGTTGATCTTGGCAAAGTATGCCAAGGATAGTTGGGCATCTAGTGTTATTGAAGAAGCTATTCATGATAGTCGATACACTGTTGTAAATGATTTGATCATTTACAAGGAAAGGATTTATTTGGTACTTGGGTTTGCCGTGAAGCAAAAGATCTTGAGAGCATTTCATGATTCACCATTAGCAAGACATCCAAGATTTTTTAAGACATATCGACAGGTGAGAGAGTGCTTCACTTGGAAGGGGCTTAAGTCAGAAGTGCTACAGTTCATTAGGGAGTGCCCAGTGTGTCAGCAAAACAAACAGCAACATTCCTTTCTAGGAAGTTTACTACAGCCCCTACCTATACCAGAGAAGAAGTGGGATAGCATTTCCATGGATTTTATCACAAGCCTTCCAAAGGCATAGGGTCGGGATTATATTTGATGGGGACGCAACCCAAGCACAGAATGGACACAATAGGAAAAGGAAAATTGTATTAACTGTGAAAATAAGCTAGTACATTCAGTACAGAGAAAATAGACTTCATAACATGCCCTAAGGGCTTATAATAACATAAATCTAGAGATAATTTCTCCTTTCAGTACCTCCTCTCAAACTCCACTCCGAACTGCCTTTTACAATGCCAGAAATGTCCTTAAATAGACCCCGGAGGGTTAAGGACTAGGAATACATTCTAGAAAGTGCTAGTAGGCATCCATCGACCAAGTAGAAGGCTCCAGAAGCCACGTTAGAAGTTGGTCCAAATCTAGAAGAATCCAAAAACGGTAACCGAACTTTCGGGAGGCATAACTTTTGAACCGTAGCTCTGATTGACGAACTGTTTACATTTTCGAAAAGCTCTCAAAGCGCTCTATAGCCCTATGGACCAACTTCGCTTGTCCCCCATTTTTTGGCCCTTTTCAAGGTCATTTAATGCCCCTAACCTGACTTTGAAGCATTCTTAGGAGGTCTCCAAAACTTGAAAAATTGCGATAACTTTCAAACCGTGGGGCCTTTTGACCTGATTCTTTTTTTGCAATGCTCTAAATTACAATTACATTCTTCTGGCCAATTTACACCTCCTAGTTCACCAAAATGATGGCTCAATTACATACTCCTATTTTTTTGGCATTTACACGTGTCCCAAGGTGTTCAAATACTCTATCCTAGAACACTGATAGTGGAACTATGAGAGTTGGAACCTTTATTTGACTCAAATGAGTATCCAGAAATGAAAACACATGAAACAAAAACTAAGTCTAAGTACATTTTTTTGGGTGACACAGGATTGCCCTTATACCTCTGGATGCTCCTGCATCAATATTTTTGTTGTGGTAGACAGATTCACGAAATTTGCACATTTCCTTGTGATTTTGTCCACATATTCAACAGTACAGACAGCAGAGCTATTCTTTCGAGAGGTATTTAGATTACATGGGATGCCACGGAGCATAGTCAGCGACAGGGATAGTAGGTTTATGAGCCACTTTTGGCAAAAGTTGTTCAGGTTGTGTGGAACAGAGCTAACTCTGAGTACCAGTTACCACCCCCAAACTGATGGGCAAACAAAGATAGCGAATAAATGGGTTGAGAGGTACCTTCGAAACTACATTGCAGGAGAGCAAAAGGCTTGGGTGAAGTGGCTACATCTAGGGGAATACTGCTATAATACCTCTTTCCATATGTCTATTCAAATATCCCCTTCCATGGCACTGTACGAGTATGATGCTCCTAATTTTTTGGATTTGTTATTTGGGGACAGTAGGGTGCCTAAGGCCAAGGAAATTTTGCAAGAGTTTCATGACATTATGCGATCCTTGAAGAAAAACTTGCAAAAGGCACAAAATCAACAGAAGCAATATGCTGATCAGCACAGGGTTGAGAGGTCTTTCGAGGTAGGAGACATGGTGTACCTCATGTTACAGCCGTATAGACAATCCTCTCTCAAGAAGAGTGGAGCAGAGAAATTGAAACCACGCTATTATGGACCATTCAAAGTAATCAAGAGAATGGGCGAAGTAGCTTATGAGTTGGAGTTGCCTGCAGACAATAAAGTGCATAATGTGTTCCATGTGTCACACTTTAATAAGGCATTGGGCCACAATGTGGTGCCTTCAGTAGTATTTTCACCTCTTGATGATGAGGGAAAGCTTATTTTGGTTCCCAAGGCTATACTTGACTCCAGGGAGAGGGTGCTTCGCAAGCGGATCATCAAGGAGTACTTGGTCAAGTGGAGGAATCTACTAGTGGAGGATGCTACTTGGGAAAATGAGCATATATTACAACATCCAGAGTTGAAATTTCTTGAGGACAAGCAATTTTGGGAAGGGCAGACTGTAATGTTCCCTTTTTAGCATTCATAGCATGATGTTGTCATTAGCCTATTTCCCCATGGTCCTGTAGGCTAACCAGGACATTAAAGGGACTTAGAGGCCATTTGGCCTAGATAGTTTCAGTTGCAGGTCTTTCTGAGGGGTTTTGAGGCAACTTTGGGCATACTTACTATTTATAGTAAGTCATCTTAAACATGGTTGAACATCCAATGGCAGCGGTATGTCGATGGTAATTGTTTAAAATTGACAAGAATACTTGTTTATCATTGATAAGATTTGTTATGCATTGATAAAGCTATTTTATAAAGTTAAATTTAAATATTTAACTTTATTAATGCATAGACTATAGTTTGTGAGAAATATTTAAATTAAAAGAGTCCCCTTTATTTTATAACACATTGGAGACATAAGTTACATAAAGGGAGTTATGTTTTATCCCACATTGAGAAAACGAAGGATTGAGCTCTTGTGAGAACACTATAAAAAAAATGGAAAAGCTTCTTTTTAGTATGCTTGGATGAAGATTAATGTTATGTTGCTAGATATCTAATTAGCAGGCTTGGAGGACGGAATCCCTCTTTGTTAGCATTCTCTTCACTGTTGAAAGACACAGTCAAGAGGATTAACGATGTTTTCAAACATAGTGGGTTTCATTTAATGTTTTGCTACAGTACGGATGAATAGTGTTTTGCTACAGAGCGCGTGAATAGTGTTTTGCTACAGTGCGAATGAATAGTGTTTTGCTACAGTGCGCATGAATAGTGGTTGCTATAGTGCGCATGAATAGTGAATTTGCTACAGTGTATGAACAGTATTTGCAACAAGTTTATTGTTTATTTTTGTTGATTTGGGGATTTGGAAGGTTGCCAACTACATCTGCAAAAATACTACAGCAACTAATTCTAAGTTTCTTCTGTCAAATTTTTATACTTTTGCATTGTAGTTGTTGAATACGAGACTGATATTTGTCACAGCATGTTAAAAAATTGTATGAGCACATTTACATGGCAAAAATTAATATTTAATTAGCAAATAAGAAGTTTCAGATTTTCCTAGATATTGTAGTATGTGTTTGACAAAAATGCTATATTGTGTTATTAAGCAAATTAATTGATATCATAAAGTAGTGTGCAAGTTTCTTTATTTGGGAAAAATAGGGGAGGATAATGCAACTTTCTATGATGAGAAAAACTCTATGGATCAATGAGTTGTTGAATCTAGAAATGCTAATTTTTATGACAGCAATTGTACATCTTCACATGAGCACATGGTTAGTGATACAACAAGTGAGGATAATTTGGAGATTTCAATTAATGGTGAACCATCCTTCTACAAAGACTTTGACATAAGCGAGACTACTTATGGTGGAGTAGGAAGTTTAGATTTATCCTTAGCATTCTTTGAGAGATTTTTTAGCTTACCCAGAGTTTTATCACCCATCTCTTATGAGATGGCCATAGCCTACTTGTTGATTGGTGATTATACTTGTTGGTATATTCCAGCTATCAATGATTTGCCTGCATATATTAGTAGTATTTTCGCCGATTCTAATTGACCTTCAAGGGTCAGTGAGTTATTTGCATATGAGTGGGGAAAACACACATTATCCTATGTTCCTCATGAGGTGTCTACATTTTTATTCAACTGTATCTTGAAGATAGTGTTAGCCTTCATGATGTTGGTGATTCACCAACAGCTCTTCCCTTTATCCAGGATCATGTTGATTGGGCAATCGGGTATCTAGGTGTTAATAGTATCTTACATATGGTGGATTATGTTGTGTTGTTACACAGTCATAAATTTTTCTAGACAATGGGTTCATTGGTCTTGCCCCTAAAACTATTTGGACAATGGGTCCATCTATCTTCCACATCTCCTAATAGGTTTGGCACAACTCCTAACAGGGATTCAAAGTCTCCTAACAGGTACTGATATGTATTGAATGTTGTTATAGACTCCTAACAGGCTCCATCCTCTAACAAGGAATATTTATATTAGTACATCATCTTGTGGGTACCATCCCCAATGAGTTTTTCCCTCTGATCAAGGGTTTCCCTAGTTAACATATATAGTGTTATTGTGCATGAGTATCTTGTAGTGGTTTCTAATTATATTGTTCACATGGTTAAGTTTTATTAAGATTGATAATTGTGATAATAGTTGGATAACTAATTCACCCCTCCCCTCTTAGTTATAATTGGTGGACTATATATTCTAACAATTATGGTACTATTTTATGTGAGATGTTTAATAAGGTCATCTTGACTGGAGTTTACATGATCTAATGGGATTAGTGGTGTTTCTCTATCATCTTTCCTAGGTCTATTATTTTGATAGGCTAATTTAGATGGGAAATTTCTATGTCTTCCCTTGGGTGTGTTGGGTTCAATTTTTTTGGCTTTCCGAATGGACTACTCAAAGTTTTGAGTTTCAAAGGGTTTTATTTGAGCTTTAATGAATTCTTTAAGTCCTTCTATGAATATGTACATGAGTTTCCCTTGAGATAAATTTGGGATCATTACATTTAAGTCTTGAAATTTATTGGTGCTTGATCGAGCATTTACTGGGTATAGATGTATCTAATTAGCAAATGATTATAAAAACACAAATCAATAAAAAAAACCTAATATAATACACCATATAAAAAAAAAAAAATTTAAAAATGTTATCTAACTTTTTTGTGGAGGTGGTATCATCAAAGATTGTTGGAAAATTAGATGGGTTAGAGGTTGAGGGAGCCAACCACAATCACATTTGTGCAAGAATTTTCTGTTTTTCCTCTGTTGTCCATAGTTTTGGGTGTGAAAAATGTCCCAACCCCACAAGCCAACAAAATATAATTTTACTAGTAAAAATGCAATCACATTATTAGTAAGTAAAAATATGATTGCGTTTGGCTGAATTGATATTTTTAATATTATTTTCTTGGACTTTTTACTTATGATTGTGTTATGTGTACTTTTGACTTTTTTTCCATGGTTTCCATTTTTTTGCACACCATCTTGGTGCACCCACCCTTAAAGATAGTGGATGTTCACATCATATGATAGGTGACAATAAAAGGTTTATTGAGATGAGAAGGTGTGATGGAGGTGCTGTCAGATTTGGTGACAATTCACCTTGCTTAATAAAGGAAAAAGGTTTTACAACACTTGATGGTAAGACTAACATAGATAATGTTTTATTTTGTAATGGATTTAAGTAGAACTTGCTAAGTGTTGGATATGTTGTAGACAAGGGTGACCATTTACAATTCATAAATGGGAAATGTTCGACATAGAAGGTAATAACATTACAATTGGTACTAAGAACAGAGGTAATGTATTTTAGTTAAATACATCTTAGATATCTTATTTTTTTGCAAATATTGATGATGGTTATGGCATATGATATTTTGTCACATAAACTTTGATAAACTAATGAAGGTCAATAATTCTAGTGCAGAGATATTTTTCTATGATTGTGAAGCCTTCTAACATGATATGTAAGGAATGTGTGATGGCAAAAAAGAAAAATAATACATTTTATAGAAAAATAATTTCTACTATAGAACAGTTAGAAATTGTTCACATAGACCTATGTGGGCCTACAAAGACAAGAACATTCTATGGTGAGAAGTATTTTATTCTTTTTATTAATGATTACACTAGAATTATGTGTGTTTCTTTCTTAAAAGAGAAATTTTAAGCATTTGATAAGTTTAAGATCTTTAAAGTAAAAGTTTTGAATAAATTAGAATTCAACATAAAATGTTTAAAGGTTAGATATAAATGGAGAGTTTGCATTAACAAATTTGATGCATATCGTGAGGATCTTGGAATTTGCAAACAGACCTCAGCCCCTAAAACACCAAAGCAAAATGGAGTAGCAGAAAGAATTAACATAATGTTGAGATAATGGATGTTGCACACATTCCATAATATTGTAATATTATATTCATTTTATTTTATTGTGTAATGTTGTACCTAAATGGGCGTCCAACATTTAAAGATTCTCATGGGATATACTTGATGAGTTTTATTGTAGTATTGTGATAATATTTCATGTAATTATTTAATATTGGAGAAAAGAATTAAATTTCTAATATTAAATGTGGGGTCAAGGTGTTAGGTAGCACATGGTTTATGTAATACCACTTAGTAGTTTTTTTGGAACTCACTACTATATAAGAGACCACAGGGGTAGTTGTTAGTTTGAAAAGACAGAAAGGGAAAGAGTCGAGCAAGAATGGGCTTGACAGGTTAGCCAAGGGAGCATTTCTGAAAGTTGGAAGCATGGCATGGGATATGTGGATTAATGTTTGTTCACATGGATTGCTTGGTAGTGGCTATGGCTTTGAAGGCTTCCATAGTTGTATTGCAATGGTGTTTTTTGTTGAATAATACATGGCGATGGATGCTTTTGAAGGCTAGGTTTTTCCCTCAATGAGGGTTTCCTAGGGTATATCTTGTGTCACATTTTTGTGGATATGTTGTCTATTCTCTTGCATGTAAATTTCAATTGTCTATTTATTTCATATCTATTATGGGTTATGTGGAAACAGTTATATTCTTTGTTGCAAATTTCCTAACAAGTGGTATCAGAGCTATGGTTTTATTATTGTAACCCTAGATTGAATCTATGAAAATGTATGAGAGGATTAAAAAAATGGCAAGATATATGAGTTGTTTATTGTAGATCTGAGGGTTTTTGGGTTTGTTGTTATGATGGGATATTGGTAGATTTTGGGCATGTGATATTATTAGTCAAATGTATTTTTTGGATATTTCATTTAAATGAGGTTATAGGAGGTTGCTTGCAAAAATGACCTTTTGGGTAAAAATAAACCTCACCATTGGATCTGGGTTGATGTTTTCATAAATTTTGATACATAGTATGCCCTAGTTTGGCCATGTTCAAAAGAAATGAAAGAGTTTTTTAGTTTCAACCCATGATGGCCATCAAATTTAATCATGTGTAGAGATGACCTCCTGGGTAAAAATAGACCTCACCATTGGATCTGGATCAATGATTCCATTAATTTTGATATATAATATGCCCTAGTTTGGCCATGTTCAAAGGAAACAAGAGAGTTTTTTAGTTTTAGCCTATGATGACTGTCAAATTTAATCCCATCAGATGTGCTGGGAGGGATTGTTCCCTTGTTCATTTATGTGGCTATGGATTGACCCCATGTAATGCATACAATAAGTGGGAGATTGTTGAGATAATGGGTGTTGTACACATTGCATAATATTATTATATTGTATGCAGAAATGACCTCCTGGGTAAAACTAGACCGCACCATTGGATCTAAGTCGATGTTTCCATAAATTTTGATATATAATATGCCTTAGTTTGGCCATGTTCAAAAGAAATGAAAGAGTTTTTTAGTTATAGCCTATGATGGCCGTCAAATTTAATCTCGTTGGATGTGTTGAGAGAGATTGTTTCCTTGTTCATTTATGTGGCTACAGATTGACCCTATGCAATGTATACAAGAAGTGGGAGATTACTGAGATAATTGGTGTTGCACACATTACATAATATTGTTATATTTTTTTTGTTGTACCTAGATGGACGTGTAACATGTAAAGATTTTCATGGAATATACTTAATGAGTTGTATTGTAACATTGTAATAATATTTCATGTAATTATTTAATATTGGGGAAAAGAATTAAATTTCCAATATTAAATGTGGGGTCAATGGGTTAGGTAGCACATGGCTTATGTAAACCCACTTGGTGGTTTTATGGCACTTGCTACTATATAAGCAGCCACAACAGTAGTTATTGGTGTGAGAAGATAGAAGGTAAAAAAGGGAAATAGTCAAGCGAGACAAGGTTTGAAAACTTAGCCAAGGGAGCATTTGTGAAGGTTGGAAGCATGGCATGGGATGTGTAGATTCATACTTGTTCACGTGGATTGCTTAGTAGTGGCTATGGCTTTGAAGGCTTCCATGGTTGTATTAAAATGGTGTTTTTTGCTTAATAATACATGGTGATGGATGCTTTTGGAGGCTGGGTTTTTCCCTCAATGAGGGTTTCCTAGGGTATATCTTGTGTCACATTTTTGTGGGTATGTTGTCTATTCTCTTGTATGTGGATTTCAATTGCTTATTTATTTCAAATCTATTATGGGTTATGTGGAAACGGTTATATTTGTTGTTGCAAGTTTCCTTACACATAATAGTTTGAAGTAGCAAGATAAATGTAACTTGAAGGTAATGTAGCATATATACACTAGAGAGAAGTAGTAAATATTATAGTATACACCTTAAACAAAGTTCAGGTGAGACAAGGAATAGGTAAAACACCTTATGGACTTTGGTTTGGTCATGCACCGACAATAATGTACTTAAGAATCTTTGGAAGACAATGTTATATCAAGAAAGATGATGAAATAGGGAGGTTTGTTCCTAGAAGTGATGAAGGTATACTTCTTGGTTATTATACTAAAAATAAGGATTACAAATGTTATAACTTATATTGTTGAAAGTGCAAATCTAAGAATTGATTAAATATTTCAACTACAAGAAAGAAATTTTGAGTATGATTCAAATAACGGTACCAATCAAGAGAGCACAAATCAAAGACTAGAGAAAAAACCATAATGCATAATAAGATATATTCTTTGAGGTTGGCAATGGAATTCATGTTTCGGTTGAAGAACCTAGAGAAGAATAGAGAATGCCAAGGTACATTGCTTTAAATCATCTTGGTGAATAGATTATTGAAAATGCAAGTAGTGGAGTAAAGATAAGAGGAAGAATGAGGAATAAAATATGTTTGACTTCACAATTTAAACCTAAAAATTTGATGGAGCATGCAAAGATGAATTATAGATTAATGTTATGAAGGAAGAATTGGAACAAATTTAGAAGACAACACATGGGAATTAGCTTCTAAGACTGATGTCAAAACTGTTATAGGAACTAAGTGCATATTTAGAAACAAGATGAATGAGCAAGGAGAAGTAGTAAGGAACAAAGCAAGACTGGTATATAAAGGTTACTCACAACATGAGGGTATTGATTTTGAAGAAATATTTTCTCCTATATCTAGATTTGAATCAGTTAGACTATTTATATCATATGCAAATAAAAATAAATTTAAAGTGTAATGAATGGATGTTAAATCAAATTTCTTAAATAGAGAATTAGAGGAAGAAGTATACATTAAGTATCCATATATATTTCCATTAACACAGAAAGAAGACATGGTATGTAAACTAAAAAAATCCATTTATATATTGAGCAAGCTCCAACATATTGGTATGTGAGGTTAGATAACAATTGTTGCATTTGGAATTCAAACAGGGAAGTGCAAACAAAAATATGTAGCTAAGAATTAATTCAAGTGGATTATTGATCATTAAAGCTTTTGTGGATGACATTATTTCTTAAGAAAATGATGAGGTAACTAATAAAAATTTTTGATGAAATAAAAGGAGAATTTGAAAATTCTATGAGAAGAGAGATAAATTACTTTCTTGGATTTCAAATAGCTCAAACTAGAGATGGTATCTTTATATATCAAATTAAGTATTTTATACAGTTACTAGGAAGATTTAGTAAGGAGAATCGCAAACCAGCTAGAACACCTAAAGTTATGTGTTATAAGTTGATTAGTATTGATGATTTCCCTAGCACTATTCAGAAAAGGTATAGATCCATGATTTTGTGGTCTACAATTCTTAACTCATACTAGACCTATCATAGAAGGTGTAGTTCATACTACTGAAAGATATCAAGAGAAACCTAAAGAATCACACTTGGGACCGGTAAAAAGGAATTTTAGATATTTGAAAGGAACTTTGGAATTTGGTTTATGCTATTATAGATCAAATGATTTCACATTATATGCTTATAGTGATGTAGATTGGGCAAGAAATTTTGATGACAGGAAATGTAATAATGGAGGTGCATTTTTTTCTTGGAGGACTAGTTTCATGGATGTAAGAAGCAAGATTGTATATCACAATCTACTGTAGAAGCAGAATATGTTGTAGCAGAAAATAATATTTGAAAGGAACTTTGGAATTTGGTTTATGCTATGATAGATCAAATGATTTCATATTATATGCTTATACTGATGTAGATTGGGCAAGAAATTTTGATGACAGGAAATGTACTAGTCGAGGTGCGTTTTTTCTTGGAGGACTAGTTTCATGGATGTAAGAAGAAGGATTGTATATCACAATCTACAGTAGAAGCAGAATCTGTTGTAGTAGAAAATAAGCATAATCATTTGATGTGGTTGAAATAGATGTTGAAAGGTATTGGTATAATACTCTATGAACCTGTCATCATGGATTGTTGTAATACAAGTATAATTACCATCTCAAAAAATCTAGTGTTGTATTCAAGGAATATACATACTACTATTAAGTAATCATTTTCTAAGAAGGGAGATTGTTGAGAAGGAAATTAGATTGGAATATGAAAACACAAAAGAGAAAGTATCAAATATCTTTATTAAACATTTACCTAAAGACAATTTTGAATATATAAGAGGCATTCTGAGGGTGATAGCCCCTCCTTATTAAGAGTAATTGATGCAGGAATGCATCAATCTAATATATCTAGAGTACATTCATTCACCTAGATGTGATTCTTTCCACTTATTCTAAAGGATAGTGGTTACATGGTGCAGAGCTATTCCTAGAGCTCTTATGTCATTATTTTTATATATAACAATTTTTGTTGGCACTTCATGTAGTGTCTCTCGTGTTTGCAATCTAAACACTATTATATTTTGATTCGAGAGATACTTGATACTCTTATTATGTTTCATTTGAGATGACTTGAGGGTTGGATGTTATACTTTGATTTCAATATCATAGATTTTATACTACTACGATGTTCAATTTATCATATTTGCATGTTGATGTCATTTTGAGATGACAGTGGGTCTATGATGATATCTAGCTATCTGGTATTTGGAAATATTTATGATTCTGTTATGTGATGGATTTTATGCTATGATGATTTATTTCATTCTTGTTTCATTGTGCTTTATGTGAACGTGAGTGGTGTAAATGGATTATTTTGGTATAATTGAATAAATAGTTAAATTAGGTATTTAATGCATTTATTGCTTTGGCTATGATATTAAATACAATTGCACTTGATCATGTGTTTTAGTGTGCAAGATTTATATCCCTGACAGTGGCACATGGAGTTAGTGATTTAGCTATTCATATTTTACCAATGTCATCCTTGTATGGTTGACGTATCTTATTTAAATGTTAAATAAAACCTTCCACTAGTTTGCTAAATTCGGACTCATTTCCATTATGCGATTAGACCAATGAGTGTGCCTGTGCATTTAGAGTTTCTCATTGTCACAAAGTTGCTAAGGCCTTCTATGATTTTGGTTTCAGGGTTTTCAAGCTTTATTTAATTAATTTTTTATTTCTGGAAGCTTTGCCATAGATGAATTCCTATTACTAGGAATAGCTTATTTTCATTTGGGTTGATTTGGAGTCTAGCTGGTCTAACTAGATATTTACCCTAATCGATTATTCACTCGAAAAGTGAATAAGTATTGAAAGAGGAATTTAATTCCTCACTTCTCACTTTTGCAATTTGGAAAATTGAGAGATTTTTCTGAAATCCTTTTTTAAAGGATCGTGTTTCTATTCGTTGTGAGAGCTACGGGCATGGGATCTTTGTGAGGAGGGACTCATTGGATCCAGCTCGAGGATACCTTGCTTTGTCATCATTTTAAGTTGTATCTGTGGTCTATTTATTTTACCTGGTTGTTTTCCATTTTAGCCCTTTTCGCTGTCAAGTAAGGCTTTCTCGTTTTCCTGTTTCAGCTCCATTTTTGGTTTTGTTTCTAGTAGCGGTTTATTTGGAGGCTGAGAACTAGTGTTCCCCTCCATTTATGTTTGTTGACTCTACCCGATTGGTCAAGTATGAATTTTTTTCCAATTTTTGGGATGAGGTTTTGGGGTTTCGTACTATTATGTTGGTCATTTTTGCATATGGTGTTTGAATCCAATTTTTATTAGATTGTTTAAGTTTTTGTGCCCTAAGACCAAATGGATTTTTATTTCAAAGTTTTCTAGTTTTGGGGTTTTTACCTCATTTTGTGTGTCACCCTATTTTCTTAGGTTTTCTTGGCATGATGTTCGTCGTGGACCTGGATCCTCCATTTGGATGTCAATCAGACCATTGTTACTCCTTTATGTTGCATTGGGATGCTTGTCATATCCATTCTGCTGAGCTTGTTTTTGGTGGAGTGATTATCTACTTGTGTTCTCATCCAGTCCTTATGATCTTCGTGATGGTGGTGTTCCATACATGAGTACGTATGTGTACATTGTTGGGTGACTTGCGAGGCCTGATCTCCCATTTGTATTTTGGTGGAGTTATGATCATTTGAGGTTGAATTGGAAATGTGCATGCCTACGGGAACTCATCATTGGATGAGCATGGGTAGGGTAGGGTAGCACATAGAGGGGCTTCTATCTCATATCCAAGTGACTATTTCCCATGGATTGGTAGAGGAAGTTTTAAATAAGTGATAACTAAATAAAAATACTAGGTGGTAATAAATTTAAGATAATTAAAAGTGGATTGTGTGCCTTTCATTGGGGAGAATTACTGCCTAGATTGTGTATCTTTCGTTGGGGAGAGTAGTTGCCAATACTAGCTTGGGCTTTCCGATGCCAAGTGACTCTCCATGATGTAAGACCCTACATAGTAACCCATTGACTGTCTAACCAGGACCTATTGTACTTGCATTATCTCATGATCTTGGTTTTTTTCATCATTACAATCTGGCGTGAGTGTTAGCCATGGTCATTTTCTTTATGTGTGTTTGTGGTTGGATCATTATCTCCATCAGCACAACAGGAGTGGGCCTATGGGTTTCACATGGTTGGGAGGTGTAACTACCTATCCCACTGCTAAGCACTGGTGTACAAAGACAGTCTATTATCCCAATGTGACCGTTGCTAAATGTTTTCACTTGGTACTTCAGGTTCTGGAGTATGCTTTCTTGTGATTTATGTTTTCATTGGAATGCTTGTATATCATGTTTTGATGATGTTAGTTTATTAACGCATTCCCTTATTATGATGTTTAGCATATGTTTAGATGATGTTATCTGCTTAGTTGGAGTATCTATTTCTTTTGGTTTAACATGTTAGATTTCTTGTTCTTACGATGTCATTATGCTTTAAGAGTGACGTCCTTGTAAGACAACTCCAACTATCTAGTTGGAAATTTGGGATTTTATGCATGGGGGATGGCTAAGACCTTCGATGTTTCATGATGTTATTACAGTTGGGAGGAACCGCATACATAGCTTGTTATTTCAGTACATGGCGATGTTGCTTTCAGTTCTTTCCCTTCACTATTATGTTAGATGGTTATATGTTTGAGTGTCTATGCCTCAACTATGGATCCAGTACTCCCCGGTGTGAAGGTTTTGACTTCTTATTTTATCCCTTTGGTTGTTCTTGGAGCATTTCTTGCTTTTCCTAGGCGACCATGTGTCAACATTGGGTGATTCTTTAAAGTATCGCACACTCAAAGTGTTGACAATTGGCTAATTGTGATATGTAATTGTTGTCATAATGGCAACACATGATGTACATGTTTACAAGAAACCTTAGAAATAAAGATACTGTGTTTGGTAATCAGAAAATTGTCTACGTGTAGAATTTGTTTAAAGCAATATTTTTTTTGTTTATAACATGTTGCAGATGTCATATTATGACTAACAAAGTTACATAGAGATAGTATATATGTTGGTGATGATGTGTATAACCTCGAAAATTTGTACAGACTATATAGAATAGAGATAATCATGTTTTGATGATGTAGGACAACGAAATTGAAAGAAAGAATTGTTTTATTTACAAAAAAATTACTTGTCCAATTAGGGCCAACGTCCTAAATGTTTACTCTAACTTGGAAAAGTAAATTATGGTCTTAGCCGACCCAACAATAATTTGTGTAAAGGCGTGGTATTTATGCAAAGGACTTCTTGTGATAAGAAGTGTGTTATCTTGATATTATGTAGAAGTGAAGTGCAAGTATGAATTGTGAATTGTGACTATATAGAAAATCAATATATGTGAAGTCATTTGGTGATCTGAGATCAAGATGAAGATCAAAGATCAATCAAAGAAAGAATAAAATAACAATAAACTATTTGTTTGAGCAATGAGCTCTTCTTGTAGTTGAAATTGTATATTTGGGCAGTGGGCTCTTCTTACATACATTGTACTACAACTCCTAAAAGGGTTGGCACAACTTTTAACAAGGTTGGAATCTCCTAACAGGGATTCAAAGTATCCTAATAGGAACTTCTTATACTAAATTTTCTCATTGACTGCTAATAGGGTCCATGCTCTAACAAGGAACTTATATATCAGTATATTATGTAGTGGGTATCATCCACAATGTGGTTGTCACTTGACCAAGGTTTCCCTAGTTAACAAAATATGGTGTTATGAGTTATCTTTGTGCATTGCTATTGTTATTGTTCAGGATCCCCTTAATGTTTTGTTATGCATAGTTTAAAGTAACTAATAATATCCAGTTAGTGAATAAGGTTTATATATTATTGGTTCAACCCCCCCCCCCCCCCCCCCCCCACCCCTCAGTAATTCATATTTCTGACAATTGGTATCATAGCACAGTTCCTTTGAAGAGGCTTAATAGTTTAAGTAAGATCCTTATGGATATGGAACAGTTGATGAAGAATCTTGAAGAAGCTCTTGAACAAATTGATCTCCTCACTAAAGAAAGAGATAAGCTAAAGGACAGATATGAAGACTCCAAAGTATATATTGGTCAGTTGAAGGAAAAGATTAAACATCTGAAATCCAAGCCTGAATCTACTAAATTTGGAACTAGTGATGATGACTATTCAAAGTTGAAGACAAAGTACAAGATCTTGAAGCATGAATTGGAGATTACAAATCTAAAGTTGACTTTGAGAAATGACTTTAGCAAAATTGAATCTGATTTGAAGACTGAAAATACAGATCTGACAGAAAGTCTAGAAAAGAAAACATTTGAACTTGAAACATTGAAAGAAGATAATGAAGAACTCGTAAAGTACAATAGTATTGTGAAAGGTGAATTGACACAGTGTAAACAGCAGCTTGAGAAACTTTATTCTAACAAAGAAAAGCTTGATGATTCAATGTCTTCTTATGATAAGAATGGTCTTGGCTATCTAATTAACATGTCTGCGAAGAAACCTAAGACTAGATCATATTCGAAAGAAAAAGACAAATCTGATGACAAGATTGAATCCAATCAAACTTCTGAGAAACCTAAAGAAGTTGAGCAAAACAAGGAAGCTAAAATCTTAGATGAACCAAAGCAAGTGGAAATTCCTAAGGCAACCAGGTATGAATTTAGAGGTGAATGATTTTTATGTAATGAAATAGGTCATATGAAAAGAGATTGTACTAATAAGTCATCAATCATGTTAAGGACTCTTATTGTCATAATTGTCATGTCCAAAAATATGAGGGCAAAAACACTAGTAATTTTTTTTTTATTTTTTTTTTATATCAAACTCTTTTATATTATTCTACCTGGTTCAAGGCTCTGCCGAGAAAGAACCAATAAGAAAACCTAGCGTCCTTGCCACTTCCACAAAAAAGTTTAAAATATCTTTTCACAAAAATTACAATACAATTTGAAATATTTTCTAGGTCCTTAACAAGGAATCATTTTCAATAACTTCGATACATCACAGTGATCATGGAGAAGACAACAACTAACCTGGAGACCAATCGAGCATAAAATTAAGAACAAAACAAAATGCATCCCCATCTCGGTTTTGCACAATAGGTTCAACTTTGAACCACACTAGGGAGAAGGTGGATTTTCCTGATAGGAGATGTTGACCACAATACCATAGCATAGCCCTTTCGAGGCTAAAATCTCAAGAACTTTCGTTCTTCAACAAATGCCCTTTCGAGGCCAATAATACAAAGATTTTTCATTCTTTCACTTCTTCAAATTTCACAATTTCAAAACATGGTATGTGATGACAAGTAGGGGCCCATAACACCCTACCCTCTTTCTCTCTTCTCGTCATGAGAAGAGACTCTACACTATCAAGGTCCAACTAAAGCCCTTCCCCCGTACATGGCCATTTCTGCCCTATCCAAGGGTGAGTAATGCCAAAACAACCATACAAGAAAACTTTGAAATTCAAGCAAAACATGAAGGAAAAGAATTTATGAAAAACATGGTTTCAATCCTTCCCAAGCATATCCAACATACATACAAGCATACCAATAAACAACACAATAGCATAAGCATGAACCAAGCATGGAACAACATTAACAAAGGAGATGAAGAACTCCTACCTTCACAAAGAGGTTATGGTAAAATGAACAAATTGAGAAGAGATTTTCCTTCCTTGCCTTCAATCTTCCAAGACACTTCTCTAAAAGTAGAGATTAGGTAACAACCAAAACTACTCAGAAAAGCCTCTAAATAAGATCCAAACTCAACCACCTAAAAAGGCAATAACTTCCCAACTTACCTAAAAATCTAGAGGTTTCTAACTCAACCAAACCCAAGGTTAACCTCTCAATGGAGTTGAAGTTATTCAACCCATGGTAACAACTTTCAATTTTCGCACTAAGGCAAAAATAGACTTTTTGAGTGACCATAAAAGTCAACAAAAGGGGCTAAGGGGGTGGAAAATGCCCCCAACCCATACCCATACTCCTTGGGTATTAAGATTTCATGATTTAAGGCCTTAGGAATTGATTTGGGACCAAACAAATGTTAGGAATATTTAGGACCATCTAACAACTCCAAAATGCAAATTAAGCACTAATCCAGATCAGGGGTAACTAAACTTGATTAAAAATAGATTAGCAAAAATGGCACTAACTTGGTCCAACTTAGGTCCATAGGTTACACAGTTAACCCTAACTAGCATGCTGAAATGCATAAACAATTCACGAGTGTCAAGTGACACTATAAAAATACTATTACAAAATATTGACATCTACTAAATTACAGAAAGATACATTCATACATCTCACAATACAATTAAGATACAAACAACAAGGTTTCTACGAATGGCACATAGGGATCAGTTTCGTTCCTCCGTTAGGTTTCTCGGCTAAAATATCCTGCACTCTCATTGCACACATCAGTAGCCCCATAAAATCACATGCACATATATTCAAAGCTTATTTGGATTGTTACATAAATCAAAACATGAATCTCTCACATAATTAACTATTTAATTGATTTCTACTCACATTTAATCATCAAAAATCATATAATCAATAAAACATAACTTATTCATTAATTTAGATTAAAATGCTAGAAAAATCATCGTTAGACATGCATATACCTAACATCATAAACATTGCCATTTAAGGAATACTGAACTATCGCAACATAAAACTTAATCATCTGGATATCAAAATCAACACCCTTATCATCAAGTGAAAATGTCTCGTATCATCGTTAGTAAAATTTTAATGTTTAAACAGTCGAGATAATGTAGTTTGTTCTTGAATTACTTAATTATTTAAAACATGAATGTATTAGGATCTCAATTCTTATTAGGACATCTAAACCATAAAACATTATTTCATATCCATTCTAATCGCCTACAACAAATTTAACAAGGAAATTCATATTTAATAAGTAAATGCGAGGAGGGACCTTACATCCTCCCCCACTAGCCTTTGACTTCCTCCTGGAAGTCACACAACTAAAATGTTCATGCTATGCTAGACCTTGTCTAGACTTATTCCAAGATTTACTCTTATTATAAGAATGATTAATAATTTCACATACATTCACAGGGATGATAACCTATTTGCTTGATTAATAATTGTCATGGTAAGGGTCATAATGCATTTGATTGTAGGAAACCTAAGTATAATAATGATAGGAGAAATAGTAGAATGTCTAGATATACTGACCCTGCAAATAGAAGATCCAATGAAAGAACATCAAGAGAAGGAAGATCTTATGAAGAAAGAAGACAAATCATGTGTTATAAGTGTAACAACTTAGGACACATTCCTCAGAATTGTCATGCACTCCATGATCAGCAGAATCCTACAAATAGAGCACCTGTATGTCAGTTATGCAACAACTTTGGACACACAGCGAAGTACTGTAGAATGGACAGAAACTTCGGAGATAGAAGAATCAATGGAAGAAACTTCAGGAACAAAAGGAATGATAGAAGGAACCATGAAAGGAACTCTAGAACTAGCAAAGGAAAAGAAGAACAAAGAAACATTGTGAGTGAACTTTGAGAAGAACTTAATGAAGCATTTGTGAAAGGAACAAATATTTCAACAGAAAAGTTAGATGATAATGAGATAGGAAGATCGAAGTCATTTGTTGAGTTTGATTCAATTAAGTTGAATTAAGCTTGTTCACAGCATCAAAATTTGAGAACTTTAGTCAAAGACCAAAATGGAGATAGTGAAGTTGGGAAAAGATGTATCTTGTTACATTTAGATGGTACCTAAGCTCGCTTGTGATTTGGAGCCCATCTAAAGAAGTTATGATGGAATTCAAAGTTATTGGTATTACAATAAAGATTAATTCTATAGCAGAAGATGAAAAGTATATTTTTGCAGAGAATTTTGTGATGCAAAGTCTTAAGCATGTATGTCATGATGGAAGGAGGCTATAGTAAGCCTCGGGTGACATCCAAAGATCAAATAGATGATCTTGAGTAGTTAACTGATTGTAGAATGCAAGTAATGATTTTTTCATATTTGTGAAAGTACGCAATTAATGCAAGTTCAAGTTGAGGATTATATCGAGAATAGAATTGATTTTACTTCATTGCGAACACATTTGAAGTGAAGAGAATTCAGAAGTGACTTGTCCCAGCGATTTCGAAGCAAACCCTATTTTCAGAAAGAGGTATTTTATCATTTTTCGCAAATTTGCTCAGTAAAAGTTCATATTGATAAAGATCATGGATATTTTGTTAGTACACAATGTTAAGAATAAGGATATACCTCAGTTTAAGATAGTTTCCGTAAAACCTAAAGAAGGAAACCCTAACTTTGCGTTGTCTATCGCTCCAAACAACATAGTTTACATTGAAGACGTAGAAAGTTATTTGAATTGCAAGTTTGAGTCAATTGGCAATGAATATATGAATAAGGATATGGAACTAGTCTTTAACCTCGACATGACCATGAAGCCCGAATTTGAACACATAAAGGAACTTGACATGTTTAACTATCATTTCTACTATGAGCTAGATACAAATGAACGGACTCAAATCATATTGAGTAGGATACATGATGGCAAATTGTGGATGCAAGATAATGTAGTAGACATTTGTGTCGACCTTATACATGAGGTAACTGGTCTTAGCAAACAAGGTAGTGTACCCATAGGTGAGAAGATGGTTAAGAAGAAAGTGGAAAGTTACACTAAGGCAGTATATAATGGGAAGGCCATGGTAATCAGCTCCATCAAGCAACATGATGTGAGATTTCTTAGTAGAATTATTGCTTATTCAATTAGGTGCAAGTTCTAAAATAGATGAACTTTCAAAAGGATTCATACATGCAGCTTATAAGATATGTGTTGAGAAAGAGCAAGTAAATCTAAGTGAAATACTAAGAATGCAACTCTTGGAAAACCTTGAAAAGATTAAGAGAGCCAAGAATGGTGTATTTAGATACCAATCATTGATAAATCACATATTCTTCCATGCATTGAAGAGATTTCCCTACTTATCAATAATAGATATAATGAGTAGTGAACAGATGCACTATGGAGAAGATCACAGAGGTATGCAGAAGACACCCTGCAGACAAGATATTGGACAGTGGAAACCTAATTATGAGGGACTTTCAGAATGAGATGAAATAGAGATTTAGGATTTCACCAACAATTTTGGATAGATTCAAGGAGGATATATGTATTCTAGTTGATACAGATCATACTTATATTCAAGCAGTAGAACCTCGCGAGACATTTTTAGATCCTTTGAGCTATGAGTTGAATGATGATGTTGCAGTTGGTTACATTGATTTGTTGTTAAATTCAAAGAAAGACAAAGCAGAATATAGATTTGGCACCTATGATGAGATCACATAGCATGCTCATCAAGAAACCTTGGAGAAGGCATCACATAAAAAGATTAAATCAAAAATGAAGAAGGCATTATCAGAGGCTAGAATGACAAAGAGTGAATATAAGGCCATGAGACAAAAATTGAAGCAAGGTGTATTGAACATACAACCCTTGTCAATATTAGCTCTTGAGACAACTTCGGAGCAGAGCATACCATATGTGGATGTATCTGATGTTCAGCCTAGTGAGCAAAACAGAAAATTAGAGAGATTAGTGGAAGCAGTATCTTCAAAGACTAAGAGAGTCAAACAACTAGCCACCGGACTGGGTAAGAAGTAGAAAACATTGTTGACAATTGAGTCTAGTGATGAAGAAGAGGAGGAATAGGAAACCAAACAAGCTGAAAAGGTGACTCCACCTAAGAAAGCAGCAGGAAAAGCTCGGCAACCATGGAAGCCGAAGATTAAGAAGATCAACATGGCGATTGCCAATGAGGGGAACTTTGCCCAGATGAACAAGTTTTATGACTTATATAATAAATTTGAGAAGGATCGGATTGATATATCTGCTGTAATATATATCATAGCAAATGATCTAAGTCTAAGAGATATTGAAGGAGTAGTGAACAAGAAAATCAGAGACTTATAAATAAGAAGACTCCTGCAAGAGAAGAAGACCTTGAACTCTGGAACTCTATGCTGAGGACTATCTGCAAGACTGATGATGAAAATGAAACAAAAGGAATTTTGAATAACCTCGCATCATATCTGAGGAATAAATTGAGGTCATTTTTATTCATGGTTGGAGAAAAGGATAAGTTGAGAAAGGAGATTGCAGTTGCTATCAATAAGATGTTGACAGAGTCACAGGCAACATCTCCTGTAGCTCTTAGAACCTCGGAAGTGTCAGTAAGTGATGACATTATACAGATCGATCAAACCAATGTTACTAGTAACATTGATGACACCAATCCATTTGGTGATTCTGAACCAAATGTACCTAACACCAAAGATATTGAGGATAAGCTTAAACAAATTGAGGAAGAAAAGAGGCTACTAGATGTAGAAAAGAAGAAATAGAAGCCAAGCAAAAATTTCTTGAGGAAGAAAGGAAAAGAAAGGAAGACGAAGACAAGAGAAGGATTGCAGAAGAAGAGAGGAAAAAGAAAACTATGGAAGAAGAGAAGAAAAGATCAGAAGAGAAGAAAGAAAGAGAAGAAAAGGAAAGGAAGGAAGAGAGAAGAGAACAAGAAGCAGCAAAGAGACAGAGGGAGGATGAGACTAAACCATCTAGTTCATTTACTCTACTCTCTCTTGCAAGTTTGGCTACTGATGATGATGATCAAACTGATCTGATCTCATCTTATCTAAACTCATACAAAAGAACGAAATTGTGAAAATTTTCTAGAAAACCTGAATGAAAGTAACAAACAGATTGCACAGCACTTTGATAGTTTAGTATTCTGAGTCAGATCCTGAACAAAGCGCACAAGTAGTGCTAAAATCCTTTGATGAAGAATTTATTAATTTGTTGAATGTTGCAGAGGTGAAGGCTCAAATTTCACATGATGCTAACTTGTTTAGCACCATTTGCCAGAATATCAAGAATGACTTAGTCAACCTTGATACATGCATAAAAGAACTTTGAAAATGTCAGCAAGAAGGGAAAACTCTATATGTTAAGTGTGCCTTATCATACAAGCTGACTAAAGACTTTGACAATCAGATCGAGTCAAAGATGAGTGAGCTAGATGCTCTATGCAGCCAAATCCAGCATCCATCCAGCCAAGTAGATGATTTTGATGGACAAGTTGCCAGTGTTCACAGTGACATCAGGAAACTAGAAATTCAGAAAGAGCAGATCTTGAAGAGAACATCTGATTTTAGAGAATCCATTGCTCTGAAGTTATCTTTTTTTGAGAAATGGCTAGAGGAATGTATCAAGACCAAGCACACATATATAAACTTTTTGTATTTGGATATCAATGCAGTTGAGATTGCATCATATGCTTTATGTGCAATTCTCACATTAGCTGAATCTACCAAAGAAACATGGAACAAAGGTATGGACAATCTGAAGACTATTTTGATGATTGTACGAAGATCATTCCAACTTAAAGAAGGACAACAATTTTGATAGTTTTTGGACAGTATCTTGACATTTTGACCTTTGTCATTGATGTCAAAGAGGGATAGATGTGAAAACTGTATACATGACAAAACGAGAGATTGTTGGGAAAGATACAATGGGGAGAAATACATGTGAAGATTGTAAAAGTATAAAGTATATTGCAAGGGGGAGCATATATGTAAAATTGAACGAGTTGTAATAGATGAAATGTTTATATGTTGTTTATGTTAAGTTTTTGTCACTTAGCCAATTTTTCCTATTTAGTTGTCATCAATGCCAAAGGGGGAGATTGTTGATAATTGGCTAATTGTGTTATATAATTGTTGTCATTAATGGCAACACATGATGTACATGTTGGCAGGAAATCTTGGAAATAAAGATAGTGTTTGGTAATCAGAAAATTGTTTTAAGTATAGAATTTGTTTACAGTAGTATATTGTTTTCTTTATATCATGTTGCAGACATTATATTATGACTAGTGAAGTTACATGCAGATAGTATACATGTTGGTGATGATGTATATAACCTTGGAAGTTTGTACAAACTGTACGGAACAGAGATAATCATGTTTTGATGATGCAGGACACTAGAATTGAAAGAAAGAATTGTTTTGTTTACAAAACAATTACTTATCCAATTAGGGACGACATCCTAGATTTTTGCTCTAACTTGGAAAAGCGAATTATGGTTTTAATTGACCCAGCAGTAATTTGTGTAAAGGCATGGTATTTATGCAAAGGACTTCTTGCGATAAGAAATGTGTTATCTTGATATTATGTGGAAGCGAAGTGCAAATATGAATTGTGAATTGTGACTATATGGGAAAGAAATATATGTGAAGTCATCTGGTAATCCGAGATCAAGCTAAAGATCACAGATTAGTCAAGGAAAGAAGAAAATAACAGTAAACTATTTGTTTGAGCAATGAGCTCTTCTTGTAGTTGAAATTGCATGTTTGGGTAGTGGGCTCTTCTTGCATACATTGTACTACTACAACTCCTAACAAGGTTGGAATCTCCTAAAAAGGATTCAAAGTCTCCTAACAGGGACTACTTATACTAAATTTTCTCATTGACTCCTAACAGGGTCCATCCTCTAACAAAGAACTTATATATCAATATATTATCTACTGGATATCATCCCCATCGGGGTTTTCCCTTTGCCAGGGTTTCACTAGTTAACAAAATATGGTGTTATGAGTTATCTTTGTGCATTGTTATTGTTACTGTTTAGCATTACTTTATTGCTTTGTTATGCATGGTTTAAAGTAAGTAATAATATCCAATTGGTGACAAAAGTTTGTAGATTACTGATTCACCCCCCAGCTCTCAATAATCCCTATTTCTAACACAAAGAAGAAGAATCATGCGATACTAGAAAGTATCGCACTCCCATAGGAAAACTGTCATGCAATACTTCAGAGTATTGCATGCCCTTTGAAGAAAGATCATATGATACTTACAAAGTATTGCACGACTTCTTGAGAAGTGTGACCCAAACCTTGAAAGTATCGCACGCCTTCTTTAGAAAGGGCATATGATACTAGAAAGTATCACACAGTGTTGAATTAAAGTATCACCTAGGTCTTAGGAAAACCTATCTGGGTAGATAGCGAGCACTTTTTAATTTGTCTGAAAGTTTTCAAGAGGATTTTTGGCTACCCTCTTGAGTGTTCTTGAATAACTTGAAATTGCATTTTGATTTTGGAATGTTTTGGATTCAAAATCGTTTGCATCCTTTTGTGGTTAGTCGTTTTGGTCAGTAGTGGTGTTTGGAGATTCGTTGGTGTTTGGGTGTTTGGTTAGTCTTTCATTATGATCTTTGTGATCCTTCTATGTTATATGTTAGGTGCATCCATACTTGTTTTAAAAAAAATATCTTGGCTTATATTTATCCTTGTTCCAAGGATCTTCGAGCGGGGCATTACACTTCACATTATTTTTGTTACTGATTGGTTCAATCCAACACAAGTATTTTGAAAATTTTATCATCAAAGGGGGAGAGATTATTGATATTTGGCATATTGGCTCCTTTTCCATTGATGTCAAAGGGGGAGAGAATATGTGAAAAAGATTTCATCTAGGAAGGAACATGCATGAGAAATTTGAAGACTGTATATATATAGTGAGGATACTCAAAAATTTGTATTTCTAATGATTACTTTTGGGTTGATAGCTTTTCACCATATGTTTCCATCAATTCCAAAGGGGGAGATTGGTAGGAATAGAGGATATTGTTAGCACTTGGAGTTTTGCGGAGATGTATTTATGACATGTTTCTCCGTTAAAGTCAAACATATATTATTTATTTCATGATAGACTAATATTTTATACATCACATGCTACTTATGCAGATTTGCATATGTGAGCTTATATTTGAGAAGAAAAATGAGAGTAGACATCATGTCTATGTTCATTGTACTTAGTGTGATATTTTGGTTGAGTTAGAATATGTTTTGTAAACACTGGTAGAACAACAATATGCAAAAAAATGTGACTGAGGTGGTTGCAAAGTTTTTGTTGTATCTTAATGGTGAGTAAGAATAATTATGGCAAGCATGGAAGATGGTAGAAGACTTGTTTACACATTATATTCATATTTTTGAGTCATTTGACTTATTTTAGAAAGGTCACTAGTGTGTAACATGCGATGCATTTTACTAACAACCAACTAGGTTATTCTAGCATGTGAATTATCATTGGTAAATGTTATATTCTTATTGTAACATGGGGGACATTTTATGTAATGATTGTATAAATGTTTATGAAGGCATGCATACCTTAGCATGGTTGTATGTAATTAATTGTACGTTGGGGAAACTCTAATAGGTTGATCAAATTGATTATTTGTAATAGATATGAAGCAAATAAATTTTCCTTGTTTGGTATGAACTTGATAGAATGGTGTGATTCTTGATGTTGGAATATCATAGTAGAGTGGGGATGATGAATGGATGCTTGTGAACCTCAAAGGAATTGTTTTGGCAAGTAAGTTGTGGATCAATATGTTATCCTAAAAAGTCGATCTTTTACCTTTTATAAGAGCATTTGGACAATGTGTCTACTTGGTCTTATCAACCTTTAATAGGGCTATAACCCTCTAGCAAGGGTTTGAGGTCTCCTAATGGGGATTTGTCCTTTAACAGATACTATTGTACTAACTAAACTATATTTAACTCCTAACAGGGTCACATCCTTTCACAAGGAATTTATATATTAGTACACTATCTTGTGGGTGTCATACCCACCAAGGTTTCCCTCTAATAAAAGGTTTCCCTAGTCAACAAAATCATTGTGTTATGGTGTATGGTTTCTTATTGTTATTTCCAATATTACATTAGATAGAGCATGGTTTGGACAAGATGGCACCCTTTTTATTAGGTTTCTCTCACTGTCTAATCGACTACAAGCTCTCAGGACAAAGAAGAACCTCTTCCTTCTTCCCACAAAGATATTTCTTGATGAGGACCTCACAAAATCACAGGTAGCTAAACTAAAGCACTCTAGGAGCCTCATGGTAGAAGCAAGGAGTAACGAGAAATGGGCAATAATAAAGAATTTTAAAGCAATTATTTGTGACTCAACTCCCAAGGGTTGGGATGCGAGACATACCCAAGTCAAATGACGGTTTGAGCACCAACAGTTGGGCAAGCCTAAGCCCTCCATTGGCTCTTTTCTTGTCAACTGTTGGAATGGCAATGGCGCCCTGTGGTCTTTGCTAGGCTTACTTCATGATGCAGTTGGGTATGCTGATTTGTTGATTGTTACTGAAACTCATGAGTGTCCTCGGCCCCTTACAGGTTACACAAGATATCAATGGCTTTCAGTTTATAGAGAGAAGGTTCCCACTTCAGGTAGGGTGTGTGGTTCCGGTGGGGTTGCTTGTTTGATTAGAGATGATCTGTTCAGTACTACAACATCGGTTCTTTCTTACTCTTAGACCAGATTTATGTGGATCCAAGTTGGTGGCACCAGTTGTCATCAAAGAGATATCTTCATTGTCGTTTGTTACTTTTTGCTAACTTCCTCACCTTATGCCATTCACAATGTTGAGGATGAGAACCCTTTTGCAAACCTATTCAAGAGCATCTCCAAGCTTGGGGTTATGGGTGACATTATCATCTTAGGAGACTTTAATGCAAGAACTAAAGATCTCCAGACCTCCCAGTATGACCATGGGTCTGACTTGATTTGTACTACTGAGAGGGATCCTACTAGTATGGGGCTTCAGCGTTTGTCCAAGGATCATAGTGGACCTCTAACTTGCTATGGTCACCACCTCCAACTCTATGAGTCCTCCGATCTAGTGATTCTAAATGGCCTCTCTTGCTTCTCGGGTTCTGAGCTTTGTACGTGTTGGCCTCATAGTGGGGGTGCAAGTGTGGTTGATTAGATCCTCACTGTTGCTTCTTTCCTCCCCTCCATCCAAAATTTTACTATCTCTTGTCTTCCCCTAGAGAATCATGCCCTCCTTTGCCTTTCGGTTCGCGTTTCTTTCCACCCTCTACCACCCATCTCTAGTCATCCTGCCCAGAACCACCCCCTTACCCGTTTCTATTTTGAGGATAGTGATCAAGGCCTTTTCATTTTTCATTTGAGAAGATTCCTCTACCCTGCTAGCTTCACGGATCATAGTTAGGTGTCTACCATGTTTCACTCACTAGCTACCGCGATTTGGGAGTCAGATCTCCTCTCTATCCCTCACTGCTCCATTCCCAGCACTCCTAGATCCATTCGATGAAATACTTGTCCCATGAACTAGCGGTTTGATGAGGCCTGTAAAACTTTCCACAGCTCTTAACGCTTGGCTTTTGATACTCATTCCCCTACTTTCACAAATTTATGACTCTCCTACAAACGCTTTTTTCGCCATTTTATTGCTTCACAAGGCAAATCCCTCTGTGACATGCTTATTCAGTATCCCAAGTTGTTTTGGCCCATCATGTTCCCCCAGCATAGGCAACCCCAATCTTCACCTCCTTGCCTCTCATGTCTCCACGTTGTATGATATCTCGGGTCAGCTCACTCCCCCATTGTCACTTATTCTCCACCTTCAGCATTTATGAGGCCATCAAACTTATGAAATGCAGTAGGGCAACTAATGAGGAGTTTTCTTAAGTTGAGCTCTTCAAGCTCGACACCACAATCTTGGGTCCTTATCTCTCTACACTCTCTAATAGAGTGGTTTGTTTTGGTTTCTGGAGTCTTGATCGAGACACGTTATTCACCCAATCCATAAGTCTGGGCTGACCTCTGATCCCAAAATCTATAGGACCATCATGATTAGGCATATATTTGCCAAACTTTATGCTACAACATTGAATACTATTTTATCCAATGAGCTCGCCAAGAGGAATTGCAAGGCTAAGGGTCAAGCAGGATTTAGGGCAGACTTACACTACGGGCTATTATTGAGGAGGCTCGACACCACTCGAAGAAAGTCTAATGTTGTTTTGTGGATTTTCGTAAGGCTTTTGATTCCATCCCCAAAGCGACCCTTTTTTAGAGATTGAGAGATATTGGTATTTCTGAGATCTTACTGATGGCTATCATGAGGTTATATGAGAAGTGATTGGTAGACTCAGGACCACAAAGGGCTTCTCCGACCCTATCCAAAGCACCATTGGGGTGAAGTAAGGTTGCTCTCTCTCACCCACCTCTTTTGGGATCTACATTGATGAGCTTGAGGCTTTTCTCAATGACTCCTCACTTCCAAGTGATGGTTGTCATCTACACCAGGTATTGATCTCCATCCTTCTCTACTGATGATGTGGTTCTTCTTGCTTCTTGTCTTGAGGAGCTTCAAAGGATTTTGGATAGACTTGCATCTTTTTGTGACATGAGACAGCTGGTCGTGAACCTTGAGAAGACTCATGTTATGGTCTTCAATGGTTTGAAGACCTCACATCTCCATTTTCACTTCCAGGGTCGAGAAGTTGAGATTACATCATCTTACACATACCTTGGCGTTAAGTTTTCCAAATCTCGTTTCAGCTTGAGATCAGCCATTCAGCCTCGAATCAGTAAAAGGTTGGGTTGCCTTACCATGCTCAAGAAACAGTGCTACAAACACCACTTTTAGGACACATCATCTAAGCTATCCCTCCTGGATTCCTTTGTAAGACCCATAGTGCTCTATGGTGTGGTGGTTTGGGGTCCTTCCCTTTTAGATTCAGATTGGGCCATGATCGAGCGTACCCAGACTCTGCTCCTCCATCGGATTATCGGATGTCACAGATCTACCCCCCACAGTATTATTTTGGCTAAGCTTGGAGCTCACCCATTCAAGCTTGCAGCCATTTTTTACCTAATCTAGTTTCTCCACCTCTTCGTGGTTTTGCAAACTCGACTAAAGGCCAACACAGATACCCTTACTTAGCCTACTACTCCTCGGTTGTTATTGCAGACTTCGGTCCAGCTACTAGAGCCCGTTCTTGCTATGCTCAAGTTACTATCCTGTTGAGTTCAGTTGGGATCAACATTGACCATCTCCCTTCATACAAATTCTCATTAGACGCTCCTACTCATCTACTCCCCTCTTAGCGGGAGTTGAATGGGCATGTTAGACTTGACATCTACAGGCAGTATATCATACGAACTTGGGTGGATCCTCCAAGGGGACTACATCCGAGGATGGCTTTCTACACCAAGCACTTCTTAGATATTTGGGATGGGATTATTGTTCGCCCTAAGTACTTACACAGATACTAGACACATGCCCTATGTATCTCCCTTGGCTCTTTCAGGGTGGACTCACACAAACTCTGGATCTGGGTCAATCATCATATTGCTAGAGAGGATCGGGTGTGCACACTTTGTACCTTAGCTAAGGCAAAATCCAAGACTCATTTTCTTTTTGGATGCCCCATATATTATGAGATTAGAGGGAGATTTTGCTATCTATTTAGAGATTGCAGATCCCTCTCGAATTTTTTCAGGTACACCGATCAACATTACATTGCACTCTATCTTTGTGAGTCCTTGCAACTTTGTGATCATATTTTGCAGCTTTCATTTCCCATGAGTCAGGCCCAGACACAGCTTGTTACGACCTCCTTCTTGCCCTTAACTCTGGTTCGAGGTATGAAGCGTTCGTACAGTCTCCCTAATATGGGTCATTCCAAATCTGTGAGACCCCACAGGGGACCTCTTCGCCAGCGACACTCCTCTTGTAGCACTTAGCTTCATCACAAGGCCTCTGGTAGCCGCACAAATCAATCACTATAGGAATTTTTCCCTGCGATGACAGATACCTAATCTTTTTTGTGATGTCTCCTGCTTTTTTCTTCTTCTTCGTTTGTTGTACTTGTTCTTTTGTGGTCACTGTTTGGTGCTCCATTTGTCTGCTATTTTCTTGATGTAAGCTTCGAGTCTCATAGACCCTCCTTGTGGTCTTTTGTTGGAGATTAATAATATTATCTTATCTTATTTTATCTATTGTCTTGCATCATTGTTTTAATTGTTGGTGATTAGTTTTATAAGTTTGGGTTAAATTACATACTAGGATGAGTGAGCCCCCAATAAGTCCCAGTGCCTCACCTCTATGAGCATCACATGAATCTAATGTGTGTTAAGTTCTCAATTCTTTCTCGTGAGAGATGATTTGGTATGAGCTACTACTCATGAAACATTTCTATTCTAATAGCAACTACACAATATCTCTTAATATTCAACTTTATTCAACTTTTGATTCATCGTGATGGCTCATATTCCCAAATTGTTTCATCTTCACAAATGTTCTTCATTTTCATGGTAATTCTTCTTATAGCATCATTTTTTAAAAAAAAACTTAAATGACTTGATATCTTATTAAGGTGTAAGTGCATTTCCTTGATCTTCTTTAATGACTTAGACATTATTGATCTTCATGTTAATATTGGGTACTTAGACATTATTGATCTTCATGTTAATATTGGGTTTCCTTCATGTTCATCGTGATTGTGATAGCATTCTTCATTGTTAGAGTCATCCACTTCTTTATACATCTTGTATTCATTATTAAGTATGATTCTTGTCTTCATCTTGAACTTGTCCATCTTGCCTTGATCACCATCATTCCTTTATGTGAAGTCTTTTTTATCTTCTCCCTACACATGTTGATCTTAGGGTTGTGTTCCTTCACTATCCATCATGATCTTTGAACATGTTCCTTGTAATTGTTGGTTATTTTTGCCCCCATTCATCCCATCACATATAACCGATATGAGAGATCTTCAATGGGATGGATTCTTTGATGGGTTAAAACATTAGTTTGTGGTTGGCCTTTCGTGTTATCTCATTGTGCTATTTTGCAGAGGTCATTTTTGGGCGGCCTACGAAATAATGAAAGTGTTTTGCTAATCCTTCCATTTTATGTTTGGAAATGTGTCAACTGTTAGATTAAAAGGCTCGTCATCTACAGTTGTGTTTTAATTATGCATAGGGAGATTTTTGCAACATCTTAGCCATTCATTCAAATAAGCAAGATCTTCATCGACGGTTGTCACTTTTCTGTGCAGATCTAATCTTTTCCACGCGGGTCAACTCTACAGTTTACACAGATGGGTTAATATGTGTGCTATCCCATCCTGCATATTTTGACAGTAGTGCAAATTGATTTCTTGCAGCCATAATATGTTACAAGGGCTATTTCTTTAATGCAAAGTGACTTTTTGGGCCTTGTTTTCGATGCCAATGTATTTCCATGCCTATTCATTGCTTGTAATGATCAGATCTTTTGGATTTTGATCTTTTACGGCTGAGTGCATTTTCTTTGTTCTTTCCTATCACTTCCAATAGCAAATTGCACTTCGTGATCATATTTCTTTCGGATTCATTTATTGCTTTCTCTGCAACTCAACTCCAATAGTTGAGGTTTGAAGTTCAATGCTTCATTTGAGTTATGCTTGATCTATAAAGAAAAGTTGTAAATACTCTTTCTGGGTCCTTCTCTATTTGCATTTTTTCAACAGCAATATGCTCTATAAATGCATTCCTTGCCTACTATCAATGAAACTCTCAGTTTTACCTCTTCTTTCCAATCTGATATATTGTGCAATTATTTCCTTGTATCGATTGTTTTCTTTTCTATTGGCTTAGTTTGTGTGTTGTGTTAAATTTGTTGGTAGTTGTTGCATAGTGAAATCTCATTTCCTTTCAACATCTGATTAGTTCTAACCTACATACAAGTTATTGGAAGGTAGAATAGAGTTGGGATTTGTGTATTTGAGTGTTTTATTGATGTTTAGTGCACTCATGGGCAGAGGTAGTAACCAAGTTTCAATATGGTGCATCACCCCCTTTCCCTTTCAGCATTTTAATTTTATGAATTCTCTCTTCCTTTTCTTCGAAAGCTTTAGTTTAGATGCATCTTAATTGTAAGGAAGTCGGCCTTCTCCGGAGATTCAACCTCAAAGCACAAGTCTCGCACTTGGAGGTTATTTCCATGTTACACAAGGTCGCTTGAGGGCTAGACCTCAAGCAAGGGTGCAAACTTTTGTGTCACAATGTTTGTCATGCCCTGTGGGACAAGATTTCGGTTTCATAAATTTGTTGGTTAGCTAGTTGATCTCTATTCATTAACAAATTAGGTGTTCTCTCGATGCAATTAACCTTTGGAGGCATTCATCTAACACCATGGCGACTCTATGCATCTACTGGTTTCAATAGACCAAGTGCTAGTATAAATAAATGATTTTTGTTTTTTATGTTTCTTCAAGATTTCAATGAAGCTTCTCACTTAAATGCTTTATCATGGATCCCCTTCATAGAGATCCCTCCAAATTTCCCCCTTATCATGAAAAGGTTATTCCTCAGCCCTCCCATCCTCTATCTCAGCCACAGCCTGGTTATGACCAACATGATTACCCAGATCACTAAGAGGTTTATTTTACTCTAACCGATCATGTCATCAATGGTCATGAATATGTGAAAGTTTCACCCTCCAAGTTCATCACAACCCGAGAATTCTAAGAGCAACAAGAGTGGAAGATGAAATCAAAGCTCAGTTCAAAGCTAGGAGAGCTTTATGACCGCATAAATAATTTGGGCCTTGGATTTTCTAACTTAGAAAAGATTTTTTAATATGTTCATAATCCTTGTGAGGATACATATTGTGGGGATTCTTCTTATGTTATGCTCATTATGACTTCTTGGATTAAGGAGTTACAGGATGACAAGAAGATGTGGGAGAATGACCCTTATGTTTGCAACATGGTATCTGAGGCTTTTGACATTTTTAATGAGCTCACCAGCCCCTCCTTAGGTTGTAGCAGGAGGACGAATTAAGATAGAGGAAATATGAGGAGACAAGGCTCAAAAGCTTGTCCAAATGCAAGAAGTTGAAGCATAAGAGCCTCCAAGGAGAAAGTTTGCTAGCTTCAGACAAAGTAGTCCTCCTCAAGTTTCTACTTCAAACTGCCCTCAATCTCAGCCTGTACTTCAAATGCCTCACAATGTTGATGAAGCCTCCAAATGATTATTGTCCCTTCTTTATTGTTGATGAAGTGGGCATGCCTTTGCTCACATTAGACACAACACAAGAGAAGCTGCCAATTGAAGAACATGTGTTGCAGTAGGGGGTCAAGGAGGAAATGAATAATGAGGTTGTTCATATTCTTGAGGAACAATATTTGGCTTTTGAGCCTATGATGGAACTTGAGGGCCTACTACAAAAAAAAGAAAAGTCAAACCAAGTGTTGCATCGAGTAGTCTCACATGATATGGTGGAGAAAGAAACATTGCATAGGTTGCCCCAAGTACAAGAGGTACAAATTGTTTCTCATGAGCCAACACATACTCCAAAGGGAGAAATATTGTTGTAGCAGATAGAAGCACAACGAAGGTAGTTTGAGGCAAAGCTTGCAAATAAATTAGAGGCCTGACATCGAGAGCATGAGGTGATTCTTGCGAGGGAATTGGCTACACAAAAAGAAAGATGTGAGAAAGAACTACAGGTGACGCTGATGAGCATGTTGTTTACTACGACAGAGACATCAAAGGAGACACATCCAACTATTTCTTCCACATCACAAGAGCCTACACAAGTACAGGAGGGTGCAGCATCTTGTTTGCAAGGATTCACATGGGCTAAGGGAGAACATTTGTTATAGCGGCAACAAGAGGAGAGCACACTACCAGCCATAACATCAAAGCCAACCCTTGTTGGCCATAAGGATTTGAAGGTTGTACAACACAACAATGTGGTCAAGGTTGATTGACAAGACCTGGAGGATGAAGAGGATGCCCCATAAGGCATCTAGCTCTACAATAATACATGTCACCCCCGATCATGTCTACTCTTGAGCATGAGGGTGAGTATCAAAAGGAGCAAGTGTTTCTTGCTCAAGATCAAGGTGTCCCAATGCTAGAAAGCTTCATTGTTTTCAACATTGGGAAGGTTTTCCATTCAGCAATGTCTTTCATGCTTGCTTGTATTTTTAGTTGCTCACATGCATGAAAGAAAAAACCAGTTGGTAAGAAAGGGTAGCCATTTCAACAAGCCAGTAAATGGCTTTCTTTGTAAATACTTGTACATAGTAAAGTAGGTGTTTTAAGCTTTCCAAGAAGTGCATGTGCACAATTGTTCTCCTCTCCCGAAGCAAATCTGGAGTTGTCTTGAGCTTCCCAAAGCCTTTTGTTTTTTGTTGGTTGCAGATTTTTGTAAAGTTGGAGGTGGGATAACGTGTCATTCTTTGCGTGTGACTCTATGCCCAATAGATTGCTTAAGGCCATTGATCTATGCTTAGCAGGCATTTGACTCTATGCCCTCATTCAGCCCATCACATATAACTGATCTAAGATATCTTCAATGGGCTAGATTCTTTTGTGGGTTGACACATCAGTTGACGGTTGGTCTTTCGTGTTATTCCATTGCGTTATTTTGCAGTGGTCATCTTTGGGCAGCCTACAAAATAATGGAAGTGTTTTGTTGTTTCTCCATAGTATGTTTGGAAATGTGTCGACTTTTAGATTAAAAAGGTTCTTCATCTACAGTTGTGTTTTAATCATGCATTGGGTGATTTTTGCAACATCTTGGCCGTTCATTCAAATATTGAAGATCTTCATCAACAGTCATCATTTTTATGGGCAGATCTAATCTTTTCCGCACAGGGCAACTCTGTAGTTTACACAAGTGGGTCAATATGTGTGTTATCCCATCCCACATTTTCTGACAACGGCACAAATTAACTTCTTGCGTCCATGATACATTACAAGGACGATTTCTTTAATGCAAAGCGACTTTTTGGGATTTATTTTACGATGTCAATGTATTCCCATGCCTATTCATTGCTTGTAATGATCAAATTTTTTGGATTTTGATCTTTTATGGTTGGGTGCATTTTCTTTGTTCTTTCCTAACACTTCCAGCAGCAAATTACACTTCATGATTAGATTTCTTTCTGATTTATTTATTGCGTTCTCTACAACTCAACTCCAATGGTTGGGGCTTGAACTTCAATGCTTCAATTGAGTTATGCCTGGTCTATAAAGGCAAGTTGTAAATACTCTTTTTGAGGTTCTTCTATGTTTGCATTTTTTCAACAACAATATGCTCTATAAATGCATTCCTTGCCTACCATCAATGAAATTCTCAGTTTTACCTCTACTTTCCAATTTGATATATTGTGCAATTCTTGTCGTGTATGGATTGTTTTCTTTTCTATTTTTTTAGTTTGTGTGTTGTGTTAAATTTGTTGGTAGTTGTTGCATAGTGAAATCCCATTTCCTTCTAGCATTTGATTAGTTCTAACCTACATACAAGTTCTTGGAACGTAGAATAGAGTTGGGATTTGTGTATTTGGGTATTTTGTTGATGTTTAGTGCATTCATCAACAAAGGTAGTAACCAAGTTTCAATCTAGTGCATCACCCCCTTTCCCTTCCAACATTTTAATTGTATGCATTCTCTCTCCCTTTCTCTCAAAAATTTTAGTTTAAATGCATCCTAGTTGTAAAGAAGTCAGGCTTCTCCGAAGATTCAACCTCAAAGTGCAAGTCCCACACTTGAGGTTATTTTCGTGTTACACGAAGTCGCTTTAGGATCATACCTCAAGCAAAGGTGCAAACCTTTGTGTCAACATTCTTAATAAGAGAGGCAAAACATTGTGGATTACAATTGTAAGTGAAAACCCTTTGTTAGCTTCAAAACTCTTAAAATACAAGATGTTTACAAGAAAACATTAGAGCTCGAAATCTTGTGTCCTTAATTCAACTTAACAATCATGCTCCAAGAAAAAGTAAAACCAACATTAGTGATTCATACAAAAATTATAACCCACCCAAAAAAATTGGTCATTACATTTTGCACATGGAATTCTTATGGGAAAACTTGAATTTTTCATTTCCACTTAGCTCTTCTACTTTAACATTCTTTCATTTAGCATTTTATGAATTCCACATTCACCATCTATTTGCCACTTTTAGGGCATTTCCCTTCGATTTGACAACTTTTATACTTAGCATTTTATTTAGATATTGAGTTTTCATTTTTCCCTCATTATAATTTGACAATCCAAACATGGGTTTTTCTAATATTATTATCTCAACTTACACAAGAAATGAATGGGAAATTGGACCTACGGACAAATTTGCTCAAGGAAATCCCTCCTCGAACTTAGATTTTAACATTGAGATTCAATCATTTGGAAATAAAGATTTTGACTTAGCAATACCCATATCAACTCACCCCTTCCTTAAGAACTCGGACTAAGAAACCCAAAAAGGTTGAGGTATTGAGCCAAAAAAAAAAAGGACAAGCCTCATTTGTAATAGGGTGTGTTCACAACACAACAATTCTAATACATAATTCCAAATGGATTGCTATGTTTCCTATGAGGTGTTGTGCTAAGAAGGATTCAATTTAAAACAATTGTGATAAGTAACTCTCTATGGGTTGTTGCTATGCTTTATTTAAGATATTGTATTAATGACTAAGTGGTAGTAATTGTATCTAAGGTATTGTATTAATGACCAAGCCTTAATAATTTTAAGGATTCAATTTAAAAATTAGGGGATCCACATGATACTCTAGCATCTCCACTAAAGAACCTATGTAATATTTAAACACATTAATATTTCCTAGTGAAGGGAGGAACTAGATGTAATTGTCACTTTGGTCTTCCACTCTTTACCAATTAAAAATCATTAGGATTCCATATACAACTGAAAGGATCGAGAAATAAATCATTCTAGAGCATTAACAAGTCCCCATTAATAGTGGCATTTCAATTTGGTTCACTAAGAGTAATAAATCTATACTTCTTAGCAATTGAATGTTGCTCTTGGTTCACTAGAAGTAATAAATCTGCATTTTTTAAAGCAACTGCATGTTGCTTTTGACCCATGTTCGCTTTTGGTAGTTCATTTAGGAGAAATGACTCCTAGCAATGAATTGACAGCCCTTAAATTATTTCTAGATACCACCAAATCCCTAAATCTTTTAGAAGTGCATAATAGACACTCATTGATCAACTGAGTGATAAGGTATAGCATTACCATGTACAAAGACGAGCCCAAACCTTGAGTACAAATCCACAACCACAACTTTATCCCAAATCTGCAAACTCGCCTATGACAAAGCATGGATCTAGCATAAAGGCATTTCACTCGCTGAAAGACACTACTACCAAAAGAAATGTCCAATAAAGCCTAAAATATTCAACAGACTACCCATTCTTTGATCATAAAACTAAGATCATAAAGGCATTTCACTCGCTGAAAGACACTACTACCAAAAGAAATGTCCAATAAAGCCTAAAATATTCAACAGACTACCCATTCTTTGATCATAAAACTAAGATCATAAAGGCATTTCACTCGCTGAAAGACACTACTACCAAAAGAAATGTCCAATAAAGCCTAAAATATTCAACAGACTACCCATTCTTTGCTCATAAAACTAAGTACCTTAACTATTGCAATTCCATTTCCTGTAATAACTTGCACCATTATCAACTATACAATTTCCCAACCATAATAAATGAGACAAGTAATTATACTTGAATTGTATTTAATTAAATCTACCTAGGTTACCCTAAGGAAACTTTATTTTCTTTCACAAGGCTGATATACTACCAAATATCAAAAATCACACAAGCATTGAAGACTAGACCCTTGAAATATTTATCTTCGCAAGTGTGAAAAAATAAATGTTGCAAGGACAAATAACTGCATGCTTACAGTTTACTTTACAATCAAATTAATTATAAACAACGTTGACAATCAAAGATTCAATGAGCACAACAATTTATATCCTCTGTAAATCAGAATCAGATAAACTTCCCTTCCATTTAAATCACTTGATCAGAAGAGCATAATACAGCAATGCATTATGCAATCAAGCATTATCTAGATTGTAGCATTTCAAATGTTGGTCATTTTTTACCAAATACGTTCTGCAAAGCCTTCTAATGCTAAATTTGAGCCTTAGTCCCCAATTAACAAAAAATTATGAAATAAATACTATAGCATAAAGACTTCCAAGGAGAATTGCCACGATGAAATCACAACCTACAATATGCAGTTTCCACATACCTCTTTGGTCAATAGTCTCCAATGATGTCTGGTTGGTTGGTTGGTTAGTGAATGATACCCACTTCAGCAATATCTAGAGCACGAATAATTTTGACAGCAGATTAACAAACTTCAGTTATCTGAAATGCTATAGTTCTGAACAAATGGTACAGAAGCCAGTCAATCCTAATGTAGACAGACAGTTGTAATTTATAATCAGTGTTAGAAATCAATTACAATCTCAAAATCAAACTGAAAAATTACTTCCAACTGAACCATCACATTTAGACTCACTGCTTAACTGGTTTGCAGCATAATTGGATGAATGAAGGTTGGAATTAGATATATTAATAAAAAATCTGTTATCACAATTTTTTCATTTAAAAAGCTCCGGCATGTGAACATTGGTTAATTTTGTTCTCTTGGAAAAACTATGCTTCTTCTTTTGTTTTGGTTTCTGCTGGGCTCCCTGAACTTGCATTGCCAGCTTCCTATTGGCAGTGTTGGTTGCAGGTTTCATTCCACTTTTAAATAATTCTCTTTCAAGATCAACCATGTCTTTCGGCAACTCAATTTCTCGATACAATTGCTTCACATCATCATCAACCTTGATCTTCATCTTTGGGTCATTTGGATAAACTATATCTTCCTGGGAGTCATAATTTGATAACAGCCAAATATCACCATTTGCCTTGAGTTCCTGCACAACAAATGGAACATTATAATCCTAAAACAGCTAACCAAAAATGAATCACTGGCATTTTAACCTCACTATGAACAACCAGCAACTAGAGTGTCTGAAAGTTGAGGAGACAATGATTCAACCTAACCTGCAAATCATTCACAACAGATGGGTAGGCATCCTTCAGGTCAACAACCGCTACACCTTCTGGACATTTACGGATCAGCACCAGGAGCTCACTTTTGTCCTTTAGGTCATGCTTGGACTGCAGAGAAGTTGAAATAGTTCATTTCAATACCAAAATACAATTCACACGTGTGTGTGTGCACACTACCTGAAAATTTTAAGAGCCTACAGCCAATCTATGCCAGATGCACAGAGGAGTACCCTGTAAGAGAACCGACGACCATCATAAGTGACTTTCACATTTTTCTTCAAACTCTCAAAAACGCCCTTATTGTTATTAATATCCACATAACATGCCTCATTTATCTCCTCTGCTGTCAGAGCCCGCCTAGTCTGTGTACAAAGACAAAGTTACAAGAAAATAAACTCGTTAAAAAGTTTGATAATGGTTCATGTCCAGATGTACACTCAGGTAAACTGTATAAATGAAAGTGAAAGAAACACCATAATCACACTCCCATTTCTATACTTCTTCACATTTTGTGGAGATAACAGTAAAATTAGATTTCAAATACATAGGTGTGCTTGGGAAGGAAGTAACAGTGGAATTCAATTTCAGATACATTGGTGTCCTTTAAGCATAGTGTTGAAGATATGGTAGCTATGGTCAGATTATTGGACCCTATTTTGATTAAGATATAAATCGATCAATGGTTGAGTTGCAACTTTTGCTAATAATACTTTGATTAGTTAGTAAATACTAACCAACCCTAAGTAATCGCAACTCTTTGTAATGAATGGTCATGACCGATTGGAATTGGTTCTCAATATATATATATGCCATCTAACAAAGGAGTATAGACATTGTAATTGATATATATTCAAATAACTTCCTACAGTCTGAAGATGATCATATTTGCAGAATTATATTCATCCTAATATATAAAACTATCCTACCTTAACAATTAGTATCTCATGAAATGGAATCATGACAAAACAATCATAATTAGACCCAATGTTGATGACACCACTAAATTTCAAATGCCTAATCAACCAAGAAAAAAAACAAAGTCGTCTCTAGTTCCCATAAGTAAAAAAAATGTGACGCGTGCAATTATGAATCCAATAAGAACTAACCAAAATGCTTTAGTTGTTGGGGGATGTAAATGTGGTCTTAAATTTCAAGTAGGGTTCTCTTTAAGAGATGCAATAGTGTGTCATAATAAGCAAAAAGAAAACCAAGCTTGTTATAACAAGGCCACATGTGAAAACAATTAAAGACTCGAGCACTTAACAAATATTGAAAATGTAAATCCCTAGTACTTGACACCCAAAGTATTAACATCCTTCGATCTGGTACGAATAAATAAAATCACAAAACTGCAAACAAAATGGATACATCCAGTCATACACAAGAAGTTCTGAAGCATAAAGGTAAAGCATAATGATAAGACCAATAATGGTTTAGCATGGCGATATTATAAAATCAATGATATCCAAGGAATTGGCAACAGCGTTAATTTTTAAAGTCCATTTGTAATGTGGAAGCTCCTTTCAGATAATGCTGCCAGCCAACAACAAAATTTTGAGGTTCTGCATTCAATTTTTATCTGTCTTATTTTTCCCACTTATGGGAATTTTGTCATTGAATCATTACTTTTGTGGCTGTTCTTTTAGAATTTGCTAATTTGCATGAGATTTGGAATAGGGCATCTCCGACCCAGTAATTCAGGGAGCATTTTCCACCTCTTGTTTTGTGTTGATCACAGAATTGCCACTGAATTCACACAGCTTGGGTTAAGCCAACATGAGAGACAATCTATTCGGATAATTTCACAGAAGCCTTCAGAAAAATCAGTTCAAGCAAGTTTCAAAGAAAATTTAATTGTAAAACTAATTGGTTGTCCATGAAGTGATGCAATATATACAGATTAAGTTGCCCAATTGGGAATGGGAACAGGTATGTGGGTACAAAACACTAGTACGGCAGCAATTTTTTTGAGTGGTTGGTTATGTTATTGGCACATCCATACAAATATATATACATACATATACTGTTATATGTATATGTGTGTGGGTATGTATAGAATAAGTTTGAAAGGTCATAAACCAATACACATGCTAAACAAAACCATTAGACATTTCAAATTTTGAACGTACCATTCTAATTTATATTCAGGTTTCTGTATCAAAAAGATCAAGCTGGAGTCTCGTGATAAATAAGTTCAGAGTTCGCTAACCAGCAGTCTAGGTCTTACAAATATCTAAAAGATCAAACTAGAATCACAAAGCATTTCGGCATTTAAAAACAAAAAATCCCAGATGTGAACCCGCAGGAGATTTGTTTCAGAATCCGATTCCAGTAGGCTTTGTATCTGGAATCGCTTGGAAGTCCCACAATTCAGCAACATAGAATACACAAGAAAAACAGTTATTAAAGAGTGATTATACCGGAATCTCTTGTTATTGTGGTTCTCAAATGTAATTTGCAATTCAAAACCTTTTTTAAAAGCTTCAATTGCAATGGCACTATAAGAAGGATATCAACTTAAAAAGTTTAAATGTTTTAAGTCAAGATATCAGTGCTCATAGACTTCCTATCAGGGCAAAAAGAAAAAATTATTGCCATATGATTGTGCCATAGTGTTGAATAACATGGATCTTTTCTGCAATTTTAATAATATAACCATTGTAATAGATATGTTCCAAATGCAGATTTGGATCTCATATAAATATGAGAGAAGACATGTCTCCAAGGTTTAATCATCATTTAATTAATACATGTATTTCAAAATAATAATTAGTATAATATATATATGTATATATATCACATATATATATAGATATATATAGATATATATGTATTACATAATATATATATATATATAATATGTATATTTTATACTTTTATAATAATATTTATTATTATTACTTGAATACACACACACACACATATATATATATAGAAAATGATGATTTACAATAATAACAATGTATCTCAGATCGAATTTATCCGACTGAAGCTACAACTTTAACACTCCCTCTTAGCTAGGGAGGATTTGTTGATCACCTTGTGCTCTCAAGTATATGAAGAGATACTGACTCAGTATGATATTCCTGGAATGACACATATAAGGATATCAACATAAATACATCAACACAAAGATATATATTAACATATATTACCTATGGAATTTGCTTCAATTCACTGAGGCTAAATTTCTCAACACTCCCTCTTTAGCAAGGAGAGAATTTCAGCAGTTATAATACAAGATTTGAATAGCACCTTCAGTGTGGTTCACGATAGATTTAAGTTATGGTGTTCGGCAAGATCCAGCCCGAAGAACTATAACAAATTGATTTTCATGGTGTCTGGCAAAATCCAGCCCAAAGAACCAAGATAACACTTGCTCCAACACATTTTGGTGTTAGGAGATAGGTCAACTATTGATAAGATCGTCACCTTACAATAGTTACCTTCTATTCGTTATCATAACTTCCGGCACTCCAGGACAACAACTTAATTTAGTCTGTTATGATAACATGTCCAACTATTGATAAGATTGTCACATTTCAATAGCTTCCCTCTAAATATATACATCAATGAAAGATCGTCACCTTTCATGAGATAATCAAAACAGCATCATGTAGTAACTCACATGATATCACCATGAACCAAGTCAGAGGTTGGACCCACCATAGCTGCTACTAGAGGGTGGAACAAGGGTTTTCACCTCAAACTTCTCTCTCATAGAGGAGAGCACATTACAAAGAATTTCGCTTAGAACTTCTCTTCCTAGAGAAGATATCATCCACAAAGGATTGCATCTCAAAATTTCTCCCTCTGAACAATGATCTTGGGAAGTCAAGTCTTGTAGTTATTCCCTTTGAGACTCTCTTCACCCAAGGATGCCTCTCGGACTCTCTCTGAATCAAATAGTAATCTTTCAACCTTCAGTAATAAGTAGTTATTTCCTCATGATGTATATAGGGGTAGGCCCATCAAAATCATGCAATCACATACGTGTATTTTTAGACTCCTTCTGAGTATCAATCTTCTAAGCTCCTTCATTTCTTTAGAAGTGTCATACTCCCTCTTAATGCAGAAGAATCTCATAATCTCGATCATCAGGGTCTTTGCTTCAAGAGCCTCACTTTATCCAGCCTGATCACAACTTCTTTGAAGCTACTATCATAAGCTGCCTAATGTGTCATTCTTATTTTCTTGTATATCAACTTCAGATACAAAGGACAAAAAAAAAGGAAAAAAACTAACTCATATAGTACATATAAAACTACAAATGATAGAGATAATTAAGAATAATAAATATGCATCTATACATCACCATCATTAATACAAGTTGCTCAAGAGATGATTTAGATTGAAACTCTAATGATGTCCCTTCTCTTACATCTCCCTTCTAAGATGGTTCGAGTGGGAATGGAACATTTGTTATTATTCCCTCCCACAATATAAAATTCTCAATCTTCGATCTTATAGAGTCAGAACATTTCTTCCAATTTTCTTTAAGTGTGCACATGTAATTTGATTGTATATTTGCATGGACATGATTGTTGGTTATTAAAGTACAAGTATAGTGGTAGAAGCATTGTCTAATTTCAACAATCCTTAAGGAATTTTCTTTCATATTTGCACTTCACTGATATTTCTTCATCAATGAGGACATAACTCGATAACTATAAAGGAACTAATGTCATCATAACAAAGAGTTGTTCTTATTAATAGGCCCAATGTTTATGGTCTCAATATTCTTTGATCTTTTGATTTTAGCATAAATTTTGTTAGAATTAGTTTCACTTGTATGACTCGTAGTGAGCTGTGAAAGAAATGAAGGTCTTCAATCCATGGTCATAGGGCATACTTTCCTCACAATCATAAAATTAGTTGAAATGCTAACTCAGTTTTCTTTCCTTTAACTTCCTCAAAGTTGGGAAACCTTTCGAAAGATAGTAGTTGAAAAAGAAAAGAAAAATTAACTTCCTCCAACAACCCATAATGTGATATTCGATGGGTCCCTTATACCACATTCTCCAAGTCTAAGCACAGTCAGATTTGATCACATGTGAAACTTAGAAGCTGCTTCTGACAGTGCATATTCCATAGCCAAAGATTTTTCAGTCCGTCAAATGAGTGTAATCTTTTGGGCACTGAGGCAACTTATCCAGCAAGGAGAGACACGTTGACCATCTAGCAGCAACTTGTCAAGAACACTACTCAAAGCTCTGCGCATTCTTAATCTCTCTACAAGAGACACAACTGACAAGATACTCTAGCTGATTCACCACCTAGCTTACTCACTTATCTAAAGCTATGCTATCTATTGGATGTTTTGTATATTTTTTCAAATGATTCGAGGTCTTTGCATTTGCCTAATGTGATATATCTTAGATTTCCCTTATTCAAGCTCTTTCACATTTCGCACATCTACGAGGTGAAAAAGCAATAGATTTGAAGGTCCTTGGAAATGATCTAAAATGGTCTTCGGTACAAGCGTTGCCCCAAACTTAGCCAACTCAAACCCTGTTATGTCTTCTAATGATATTAACCCACAGGTACTATGTGGGTCACACTTCCACCATTTGTGATTTGTTTCTTCAAATCCCTAACAAGTATTAACTATGCATAAGTTCGGATACTCTAGCTTGATGTCAACTATGCTCCATTCTCCATTCGACACTGGTAGAGTTGAAAGTGGCAGAACCATCTATGAAATTTATTCTCATATCCACACGGAGACTCGACATACACCATTCATTCTGTACCACAAAAAATCATAGCTGGTCACAGAGTCCATAGTCGAAGTTTCATCCATTGGTAACACCCAAATAATACATGGCCCTAGACTTTTCTTATCTCTGAACTCGATCCACTCTTATACTCTTCTTCTTCCTTAAAGATACATCCTTGCCATTTGATCTTCCTTGTTAGTCATTTGTTGTTTTGTAATGGGTATGTATATCTTATTTCTGATGATGTAACTATTGTTCCCAACTCATAGATTGAGTTATCTTCTCTCCATTGTGCATTATAACATCTAATGATTTTTGTTGATGAGGGATACACTGGACATCTTCTTCAATGTGGGGGATGGAAGTGAGACGCCTTGCTTGAAGCTGTGATCACAAAGCGATGGGGTGATCAAGAGTGCCGTAAATAGTTTTCAATTTTAATATCCCTTGCTTATAAATGAAGTAGTCATTTTTTTTTTTCTTATCCTCTACATTGGTTATGAAAAATTCGTTCTCTCTAACTTTGTCGTCCAGACTCATTTTCATATTTTCTTTAATAGATGTCTGTGGTTTCTCCTTCTAGTCTTTCATAGTGCTGATTATATATAACAACTCTACGATAATAATACATATCAATTTTCCTATGGTGGTAGGTTGCCACCGAAACTCATCTTCCTCATACCTCTTTGTAGTGAATAATCTAGAATCAAATTTATTTACATCTCCATTTGAAAACTCTATATACCATTCTTCACTCTCTGACAGAGTTACAGAGAAACAACCATGTTGAACTATCATATGACATTGGATGTCGACGATCATCTTAAAATAGATGTGTGCACTATTGCATATGGTGCCTTGGAGTTGTCCATTGCTGGTTCAGTGATTTCAAACTGTGTGCAGTTAGAATTTTATCTCTTATTTTCTTACATCTGCAGCTAGGCTCTGATAAAATGTTGAGTAACATGGATCTTTTCTGCAAATGTAATAATATGACCATTGTAATAGATATGTTCCAAATGCAGATTTGGATCTCATATAAATATGAGAGGAAGAAACATGTCTCCAAGGTTACATAATCATTTAATTAATACATATATTTCAAAATAATAATTAGTAAAATATATATATGTACACACACACACATATAATGTACTATATATTATTATTACTTGATTATGCATATATATAGAAAATGATGAGTTACCAATAATAACAATGTATCTCAGATCGAATTTATCCGACTGAAGCTACAACTTTAACACATAGAATTGGATTGGTGGAGAAGAAATCCCTGACAAATATGGACAGAGAAATCCACTCATCAATAAAACTTGAGTGTTTTAATATTTCCATCACTCATGTGGTTTAAAGTCAAACAATTGTTTTGAATCTTCAATAAACCTTAACTAATCATTCTTCTAGCTTCCAGCATTCCATGCAGAAATTATGCCTCTATCCATTGAGATGCTTGACCCTGTACCTCCCAAAAACTGTAAGCATCAGGCAGCAGTTTCCTACACCTACTAGAATGTTTATTTTCATTGTTCCCCCTACCACAGCTAGAGGGTGTGATGCATGTCCTTCAGCTTCACCGATATCAGCACTGGAAGCGTAAAACGTGTCAGGTTGCGCACATAACACACTTTATGGAGAAACCCACATACTCTTAAACATCACAGACAACACAGAACTAATAGCCAATTTTCAAAATCTTTCAGATCTTGAACCATGAATATATATATATATATATAGACACACACATACACATTAGAATGATGAAGGAGAGAACACATCTAAGGATTGATCAACTTCTGTCAGGCCCGTCCATCTAATAACTTTAGCAACTAAGTTTCACCTATTGGAAGTAGTTGTTAGTATCTTAAAGATGTCAAATTTGCACTTCTTCCATACACATTTAATTTAAATTTTCTCATTCTTTTCTTCCTTTCTACTTCAAGTGACCCATTCCAATCGCTTGAGAGATTAAAAGAGTACAATTTCATTTCATTGAATTCAACCATAAATGCCTCTTTAACTGACCATTCACATGCCAAATGTTGCACGAGCATCTGTATAATGGTAATTTAAGGGAAATTTAATTTCTTGAAGGCAGATGAACCAACGATTACTAGTCTGTAGATCACAAACTTCAAAACAAACAAATATGGAAAAGCCCCAAATTGCCTTGAAGAATGGGAGACAGGGCATCCATTATATAGAAAACTAAAACAGTGGTGACATTATGGAGTTCAACCATATTCACCAATATTACAACTACAAAATTCAATGGATGCAACTATCAATTATTAAAGTAAACACATACAACCATTAATTTAATATGGTATAGCAAAGTCAAGAAAGGCTGCGCCAAAGTCAAAAAAGACAGCCCCAATGGGCATTACTGCTGGCATTCCTCCATAATGGCCATTGGAAAGAACATGAAGTAAATTTCTAAGCTTCTAGAACCTTTCATGAGCTAGAGCCTTTGTGAAGATATCAGCAATCTGATCTCTTGTATTGCAGTACACAATTTCAATCAACCTTGTTGAACCAATTCCTTGATATAATGATGGTGTATCTCAACATGTTTGGTTCTAGTATGAATTTACGAGATACAGGATTCTTTGTCATTTATAATAGCACTCTTTTTGTCACAATACAACAAGGTAGGTTCATTCTGATTTGGTGTAATTCTTGTGGTAGTCTTCACAACCATACAGTTTGACAGGTTGCTGTTGTTGCAGCTTTGTATTTTGCCTCCGCTGTAGAAAGTGATATTATTGGTTGTTTCTAGGACTTCCAAGAGAATACTGCAGAACCAAGGCTAAAAATGTAACCAATGGTAGACTTCCTCTCATCTACAGAAGCTATCCCAATTCGAATTTGCATAGTCAACCAATCTACAATCCTCTGAATACTGAAATTTGAGACCATAATATCCCTTTGACATCATGAGAATTCATTTAGGTACATTCCAATGTGTTTTTCCTTGGGTTCTGACATGAACCTATAGACTAAACTCCATATGTGATATCTAGACAAAATTCCAATCAGTTGTCTATATAGAGTGGGGTTCATTAGATCTGACACATCTAAAGTAGACAATTTAAGTCCAACTTCAATGGGTGTTGCCACTAAAAATTTTGTAAGATATCAGAAGAACTTTTTTAGGCATAAATGTTTCATCTTTGTTTTGCCATACTTCTACCAAGAAATTAACATATTTGTCACATAACTCTCATTTCGAACTCAATAATCATTTCTGTTCTATGTTAAATTTTGTAGCTGCGATAGAGATCTTTATCTCTCAAAATCTAGAAGTTATTATCGTTATTGTCATCTTCAACTGAAAAGGACACTTAAGGTTAATTTGTAATATTAAATGTAAATGACAAGTGTCATTCACATGCATTGAGACATGAATATTTGAAGAATCATAATTAATTATAGGAGTTATGGGAATCTCAAGAGACCTTTGGTTATACTGTGAAGAGTCTCTCCTATTGTTATATATTCGCTCTCTACCAAAGGATATTGTACACTCGAACATTTCATTATCAATAAAGACATTTTTCTGTTGCGTGGCTAGGTTTTTCCCTTCATTCTCGAAGGGTTTTCCCAAGATATTTTTGGTGTTTATTGGTTCAATTTTTTTGTTTCTTCTTATTGCTGAAGTCATTATTCATTTCTGGGCTAAAACTTAACATGGTATCAGAGCGAGGTTTGACATCAGCATGAGGGAGTCTTCCTCTAATGATAGTCCTTCGAGCTATGGTTATGATCATACCTATTTTGAGTCTTATTTTATGGGTATTTGTTATGTGTAAAGTTTTCTGTTTGCTATAATTTCCCTCTAGAATGTCTCAGTTCTATTTTGCATGATCTCTACATGAGCATTTGTCTGTTACTTTTGTTTGGTGTTTTCAGTTGTGGTAGTGATCTCTCACCGACATTGGCTCTCTCACCAAGTGATTGAAAGTTATCATTTATGAGATAATTTGATGCTTCCATGTACTCGACATTGTTTCACCATTTTCTGCTATTAGCCTTCATGTCTGAGTTAAATTATAATTCTTTATTTGAGCATTGTCTGTGGAGCTCCTTTGATCGCTTGCACCTGTATGTTAGGGGCATCAAAAGGTTTGTTAAATTTGAAATTATTATCTACTTAGGCGCAGAATCTTCAATTTTAAAAATCACTGCACATAAATAGTCCTTATCGAAAGTTTACTTCTTGATTAAGATATCATGATTGTAGAGTTTCTTGATTAAGTGATTTTGATAAGGTTGGCAAGTCGGCCTGGAAAGGAATGTCAGTTTTCTTTCATGGCATATTTATTAACGTCAATCTATATATTTACCATGTCGTTATTGGTTTCCTGTTTTGGCTTTAGGCGTTACTTATTATTTTATGAGTTTGACGTTTGTATCACTCGTCTTCGGGGTATGCATATCATTTCTCTTTATGCAAGATTTATGTTTTTTTTTCTTGCATTATGTGGACGCTGTCTAGGCATCGGTTTCCTTTTGCCAACTAAATTTACGATTTGATCTTCTCATTGGTGTCAATTTCTTTCTTTTCATTGCCTTTATCAATTCTTCAAAAATTTGCCAGTTGGAGTAGTTCCAATAATCTTAACTGCAATGTATGGATGAATTAGTGTGAGCAATGATTAAAAAAAGAGGCGTCAAAGTTGAATAATCTTTGTATCTGCAAACAGTAGCTGGCCTTTGATCATAGCAAAGGTGGACGGACTAAATCATACAGGGAAACTTCTTTACTGCTATGTCGAGACAAATGAAGGGATACGGAATAGGGTGACTTGGCATTGTTTTATTTGGTTCAACCCTAGATATATCCAGATTGCATACTACCCTTTTTGGAGGCTCAACAGTGCCAACTTTGTTCGACAACGAGTGCAGAGGTTGAGGTGAGGGAAGTGAAGTGGGTGTAAAATGGGGCTGATTTCAGGGATTGTTTTCGGCATAATTGTCAAAATAGCACTGATGGCAGGGCTAAAAAAGGTTATGACGAGGCGCAGTCTGAAGCGTATTTCTAAGAGTTCTTTTGGAAGTCTACCAAGTCAAATATTGGCTCAAAGAGGGAGTCGGAGCAGCCCAGCCTCCAACGTTCATGGCTTGATTTCTCCCGAGGCTTGCCAAGGCCTATGATATCTAAGGTTATTTTCTTTGTGATAAAATATTCTTGCTAATACTCTTGGTAGTAGAATTCTTTTTGTGGATTATCTCTGTGATGAATCATGTGCGTAGAGGAGATCACCATTTATAGGTACCGACTTGGCAAATGATTTTTTTTTTTTTTTTGGATTGTCGTAACTGTTGCTTTGAAACATGTCCAGCATCTAAAGGAAAACTGTCAAAACCATATGAACACTTGGTAGTAGAATCCCTTTTGTGGATTCATCTCTATGATGAGTCATGTGCGCAGAGGAGATCACCATTTATAGGTACTGACTTGGCAAATGATTTTTTATTTTTATTTTGGATTGTCGTAACTGCTGCCTTGAAACATGTCGAGCATCTAAAGGAAAACTGTCAAAACCATATGAACACCCATTTCACACTTGAAAATGCAATTCATTGAAAGACAAGTTTGAGGTAAAAAAAAAAAATCTGTATTAGATGTGATCAAGTATTCTTGTGCATCATATGAAACACAGATATGAAACTTTGGTCTAGTACAGGTTGCAAAGATAAGTATTATTGTGATGTTTATAGTATATTCTTATAATTATGAAATAACATTTACATTTGTTATAGAGGCATTATTCTAAATCTCTTTGTGTATGTTTATTTATTGAGATAAGACCACAAAGAAAAGTATTAATGATTTTCATTTTGCAGTGAGCCGATCTGATGCTTCGATGGTCATTGAGCTGGCTGCAACAAGATAAGGATTATAGCTCCAAAGAGAGATGTTGAGATTCAGAAGGAGATTTTAGCTTCAGAGGGAGGCTCCATAATTAAGAGTGAGTGCTTATAGAATCCCCTTCATTCTCATATATGATTGTGATACTTGTGGTATTTGTAAATTTGAGACTTAAATGGAACTAAGTTTTTCTTTTATAAAGTATATTTCTATTCTCATTTGAATAAATGAGATTGTAAGATCAGCTACAGTAACTCTTTCACTATACAATAGCGAACATCATGTTGGGAAAGTCCATGATGCCATCACGTTGAGAGATTCCGTGATGGGAGTTACATGTCATGTTGAGAGATTTCATGATAGTTCATGTTGAGAGAGTCCATGATTAAAGACTTAGTTGTGAGTCTTACAAATCTATCATGTTGAGTAATTTCATGTTGAGTGATTCCATGAATATGAGCAATTGTTATAGGTTTTCATGTTGAATGATTCCATGAATATGACTCATTATTACAAATTTTCATGTTGAGTAACTCCATGAATTATATTTTGAATTCGTATGATCAGAATTTATCATTGACATTTTCTGGTTGCAGTTTTGTGTGACTATTCAGCTAAAGATCTCTCTCTTGCTAAGAGGGAGTGTTAAATTTTGTAGCTGCGATAGAGATCTTTATCTCTCAAAATCTGGACGTTATTATCGTTATTGTCATCTTCAACTGAAAAGGACACTTAAGGTTAATTTGTAATATTAAATGTAAATGACAAGTGTCATTCACATGCATTGAGACATGAATATTTGAAGAATCATAATTAATTATAGGAGTTATGGGAATCTCAAGAGACCTTCGGTTATACTGTGAAGAGTCTCTCCTATTGTTATATATTCGCTCTCTACCAAAGGATATTGTACACTCGAACATTTCATTATCAATAAAGACATATTTCTGTTGTGTGGCTAGGTTTTTCCCTTCATTCTCGAAGGGTTTTCCCAGGATATTTCTGGTGTTTATTGGTTCAATTTTTTTGTTTCTTCTTATTGCTGAAGTCATTATTCATTTCTGGGCTAAAACTTAACATTCTAAACTCTGCAAGCAAAGTTGAGTCATTCCATATGAAAATATTAAATAATATCAACATAGAGAACTAAGATAAAATATCTTTAGTTGATCTTTTGAAATAGAGATTTGAATCTGACTGACTACATAAAAAATGTTTCTACTGTAGGTATGAGTCTATTTTTGAATACCATGCTCTTAATGCCTGCCTGAAACCATACAAGGCCTTCTTTAATTTGTAAACATGATGTTCTTTAATAAGGATTTCAACACATTTAGCTTGTGAAACGTGCACTTCTTCATCAAGCTATCCATTCAAGAAAGCACATTTTACATCCATTCGATAAAATATCCAACTCCACTAAGCTGCTAATGTCAAACCAATTTGACAGTATCCATTTGTGCTACAGGTGCAAGTAGTTAATACCTTCCTGTTGAGTGTTCCCTTTGGCTACCAATCTAGCCTTACAACTAATTTCCTTACCAGGAGGTAATTGAACCAAATCTCATATGTGTCTATTTCAGTATTCATTTCTTCAATCTACTCTTCATTTTCTTTAGCTTGTTCAAATGTTTGTGGCTCATTATTTTCTATGATTTGAGTCATCAATGCAAAATTCAATTTTACTTATGACCTTATCAGTTTTTCAAAAATGGAATCCAACATAAGAGTCGATGTTTAAATGATTATTCTCAGTCCTTTGATAGTTTTTATATTTTCTTTTCCTACACTATTTGATTCAAGTTCATCTTCTTCTTCCTCCTCTTTAATCTTATCAATTACTATCTCTTTTCATTTTGTTGCATTTTCTTTAATATATTTTGCTACTTCATTGAATACCATATCTCTTCTTATCACAAGCTTTTTCCCAACTGGACGATACAACCTGTATGCTTTATATTCACTTACATAACTAATAAAAATGCATTTAAGGCCTTTAACATCTACCTTAGACCTTTTTCCATTTGGTATGTCTGCATAAGAGACACACAAAAATACTCTGAAGTGATCAAGACTTGGCTTTACCCTAGCCAAAACTTGTTCAAGAATCATTCCTTTAACTACTTTTGTAGAACTTTTGTTCAGCAGATAAATTGTTGTGCATATTGCTTCTACCCAAAAATGTTTATCCATTTTTTTCTCTTTCAACAAATTCTTGTCATTTCAACAATTGACCTATTCTTCATTTTAGCAAACTCCATTTTACAGTGAAGTGTAGGAAGTGGTGAACTCTTTTTCGATTCTATGATTTTTCAAAAATCAATAAATTGATTTGACATGTACTCTGACCTTATCACTTTGATATACTTACTATGTTTTACAACCAAACCCTTCAACTCTGCAAATTTTTCAAGCACTCCTGATTTTGTAAACAAACAATACACCCAAGTTTTCTTGAATAATCACCGATGAAGGTTAGAAAATTTTTGGATTTGTTCAAAGAGGGTGTTTACATAGGACCACACAAATCTGTATGGATTATCTCAAGATGTTGTTTAGTTCTACTGGATTTTCCAATGGGAAATTCTATCCTATGTTGTTTACCAACAATAAACTTTTCACACACCTCTTCAATGTATTCAATTAATGGTAGATATTCAACAATTTTTAATCTTTTGAGTAAAATCAGCCCATAAAACTGAGGTGACTGTATCTTTGTGCCAAATTTTACTTCCATTCATTTCACTAGACCTTAGTGTTTGGTTCCCATGTGTAGCCGGCAATTAGTTTGTAGTTGGCATTTGGTAATTTAAGTATTTTGTACTTGTGTTAATGCGTAGTTAGGAAGCGAGGAGTGTGTCAGTTGGTTTCTAACCAACCGACCCCTTTATAAGAAGATTGATACTTGGACTTTGTACATTCATGTTTTGGTAATATTAATAAAATAAAACTGTTCCTCGCCTCCATAGGAATAACATTGTGGTATGGTATATTGGTGAACTTGATAATAATAGTTGTAGGATATTCTGTAAGTTCGGATAGTAATTGCTCTCTACATTTTTGGCGTTATTACCGGGGAAATGAAGTGAAATGAAGTGGAAACATCCTATTACCTGTCATTTGCTCTTGCAATAACTACATTCCTCCTTAACTTATCTCTTATTATACACTCATTATTATCAAAAGAAACCTGATAATTTTGCTATAAGATTTCTCTGACAAACGACAAATTCGTTTTGAGTGCTAGAACCAATAGTGCTTGGTTGATATGCATATTTTGTTTCACTAGACCTTAGTGTTTGGTTCCCATGAGTGAAATGAAGTGGAAACATCCTATTACTTGTCATTTGCTCTCGCAATAACTACGTTCCTATTTAATTTATCTCTTATTATGCACTCGGTATTATCAAAGGACACCTGATAATTTTGCTCTAAGATTTCTCTGGCAAATGACAAATTCTTTATGAGCGCTAGATATATTGGCGATAAATCTTCTCTCGAGAAGTTCCGGGCTGCGAGAAATGTAGAGATTTTATTGTTAGTTTGAGAGGCCGAGATTTTAAACTTCTCGCAGCGAGAAGTTGGTGATAACTCGGCGATATATTGCCAACTTCTCGCGATAACTTGTAGTCTTCTCGCAGGCAGCATGCTAGTAAATACCTGTGCACAAAAACGTCATTTTATTGTTTTGTTCGCTGCGTTCAGCATCTTGGGTGGAGGAGAAGGGTTTTGGAGCAGCACCTAAGTGTTTGGCATTGATTTGTAGCGATTTCCAGTCGATTAGGAGCGGATTTGAAGCTCTTTCCAAGCAAATCTGGATCCACAAGTAAGTTTCTCAATTTTTTGTTCTTTTGAGCTAAACTTCTTTTTGTCTTCCCATATTTGCATATCTTGCATCTAACTTAATTAAGACACTAGGAATACCATTTGTAATATTCTCTAATACATTTTAGAGTGTAATAACAAAGACCTAACACCATCTTTTTGCAATTTTCCAAAAACAATCAAGTTTTTCTCAATAATTTCAAAACCTAAAGGCTAATACATTTTTTGTTTTATTCTCTGATTTTCTAGCAAATATGGCTTCCTCTACATCTGGGTCACCTGCAACATCTCCCAATGGTCCCGTAGCATGTGCATCTGGATTCATAGGCATGCGCCCTAAAGGGGCTAGAGACTTTGCATGGAAATATGCCTTTGAAGGAACAGAGTATAATAACGTCATATGCATGAAATGTGAAAAACAAATCCGTGGAGGCATCTCTTGTTTGAAGTACCACCTTGCTGGTATAGAAAAGCGTGACACAAGGGTTTAGGATGCGACTACAAAGGAAATAAAAAGAGAGATGACTGCTTTGCTTAGTGCCCAAGAAGAGAAGAAGTTGAAAAGGGAAAGGAAAAAATTGGCCATGAGGGCAGCCATTTACAAATCGTAAGGTATGTTTCCTTTAAGAATCATTTATTATTTTCTAATCACGATTAATGATTGTGCTAAAACAATTATCATGATTCATAATGAAATGATGTGGGTTGTGTCATGTGACTAGGTATCCCAATCACCCTTGATGAAGAAGAAGAAGCACTTGAGGGGATAGTGGGCTCTTTTTCGTGGCCCACAGATCCGCGCACAGAATACACCTACCTATGGCAGGTCCTTGGGCTCAACTTCCACATCTGTTGGTTCTAATAGACCACAAAACTCTTATATTGATGGTTATTTTGTGCATAAAAACACGCCTGGAGCACAACCATCATCAGAGGGTACTGGATGGAACTGTGATGTGTATGAGCAACTTGACATTCAATGTGCTGATTTTTGGTTTTTTAACAAGCTCTCCTTCAATGTTGCAACAAGTCCATATTTTCTAAATTTTGTGACTGGTTGTACGGTAGTGGGAAAGGGTGTAATATCCTGAACCGGATACTAACTGATTTCCCTTTTTTCTATATAATCAAATATAAACTTTGCAGATAAATTTCTAGCACATTTGTAAACAGTAGAAATGCCAATCGACACTTTTCCAGCCTCTACTTGAATACAATATCAGACTCCAATATAAACAAATGTAATACGAGACATTCAATAAAACCAATGATTCTCCACAAGATAACAATTTGTTATTTCCAAAATAACATTCAAGATGTCGAACATATAATCATGAATTACAAACTGATATTACGAAACTAGCAAACTCTTATAATATCTTAAACAATGCTATTGCCTTATACAGCACCAATATAACAACCAGCACCTAAAACGTTATTGTATTATACAACAGCAATACAATAACCAATACACAAAAACCAATCCTAAATACAGTTTCAATAGTTGGATTGGAACGATAAGATAAGAACCTGTAAGCGTGAATGAAACACCTGAAGTGATGTTCCCCGGGACAATGGGTTTGCGTCCACTGTCTGCTAGCACAAGGGGCTATGTCCTCCAACTAGCTGAAAGCTGAAGCTTTCTGAGACTCTCATAAGAGAGGAAACTAAACTGAATAATAAAATTAAGCATCCCCAACAATGAACCTCTTTCCCTTTTTAATACGCAAACCAAGACTCTTCGGCTTCTCTCTAGTTTTCCTCTTATTCCCCTGTGGCTCTCTCAACTTCCCTAAGGCATTTCGTCTTATTCATCCTTACTCCTTTGTCCTTTATATAACATTAAATCGACCTTTTTAACATTTTGAGCCTAAGTCTCAAAGTCAATTTAATATTGCATAAAATAAGACTTCAATATCTCTAATTTTCCAAAAAGGAACATTACAAAGGGCTATTGTTACATCGCAATTTTTGCCCTAAAATTTTAAACTAATTATAGCCGTTGAACCAAATTATTTCTTCATGTTCATGTGAAATTGAATTAGTGCATTATAGCCATTGTTATAACATGTTAGTTATAGCCATTGTTATAACATGTTAGTTATAGCCATTGCTTATTCCTTCATAATCATGTGAAATTGAATCAGTTAATTATAGTCGTTGTATCGATTTAATTATTATATGAAATTGAGTTAGTTAATTCTAGCCGTTGTATCCATTTATTCATGATCATGTGAAATAGAGTCAGTTAATTGTAGCCGTTGTACATATATGATGAACAAGTTAGTTATTATGACATTGATGAAATTCCTAACGGTCACTTGATGATTTTAATTAACAATTTATAAATCTTGAATTGATGTCTTGGCGAGAATGTTCTTTTGAATGATTACAGGATGAAGACCAGAGAGAGAGGGGAAGCATTGCGAAACGAGGTCATCGAAAGGGGATGGTCATATGGTTCAGTCATCAGAAGCGACAGGTTTGACCTAAAACCATCCTAGCAAGGTTATTAGGACTTGGCAACATATTTCATGGTGAAACCGCATGAGCTATAAGTAAAGACATTATTATTAAAACAATGAAAAAATAAACATAAGTTCTTACTTTTAAGAATTATCAAATATTACTATCATTTATTTATTATTTTATACTCTCAAATATGATCATATGTAAATAATAATAAAGTGACACCATTACATTAAAAACATTAATCCAATGATGCCACCTTACCATTACATACATATAAACATAATTGAGAAAATAAAACAATTATCAATAATATTAATTATTTATAACCTTTTCATCTTCTTTTCCTTCTCAATTTTTCCCTCCTTTCTCTTTTTCTTTTTAGCCGATTTGAATAAAGTTTTCGAATATGATCTTTGTAACTGAAGGTAGTCGTAAGGTCTGGCTCATGTCTATAATATGAAACCTTTAAACATATCTCGGCATTCATTCCTAGCTCTTGGTATTCATTCCTGCTCTCGGCTTTCAAGCCATTCAACTTTCAAACCCTCCCTGCTAGCATACAAAATAACTTGCAGAGGCAACAGCGGATATACTGTGCATACAGCTGAGTGATCTTGCCACTGATTGGTGAACTCATCCAAACTCACCGAGCTACTTAGTGATTAGGCAAAGTCACGTAAGAGATTCTATTGCATTTCATAGAAACCGCTTTTCATTCCTTCCCTGTTTGATAATGAATACGTAATCGCTCCTGTAGCAGATGTATATGTTCATCGAATTTCACGATAAATAGCATAGGATGCTAGGTCTCTATTTCAAGTAACAAGTGAATCATATTCCTTAATCTGTCGTTTCTTTATGAAAAACATAATGCAAATAATAAAGTCTAATGCTTCCCATATTCTGATTTAAGATTGCCGTAGTTTATTTATATGAAAAAATTAAATATCTCTACTTTCTTTTAAAGATTCAAGACAAATAAGTAACAATCCAGTATTAAACCTTTACAGTTTGATCGGCATATATAAATATCTCAATAAGTGAACACCAAGGGATTCACCAAGTGAAATGCCAGAGTATGGTGAAGAGGTGTGAAGTATCACAATGAATATAATTTGATAGCACTAGGGCATCACCGGCTTGATGGCCTGATATAGGTGAAGAGGCGCAGAGAACTACAATAAACAAAAATGATATCAGAATAAGATAATAACATGATAAATAAATAATTCAATAGCTCATGCAAGTTCCACTTTTGAAATAAGTTGTCAAGCTAAGTGGTGGAGATCAGGTTGTAAACCCACAATTTGAAATCCTTGGCCAAGGTGGAATTAGGCAAATTTGCCGGAACAATTGATCTTCTTGTTGTCCAGATGCTTCAGTTATTTTGTCGAATAACTGTTGAGACCTCAACCCACCTGGATACTCTGATCGCTAAATTAATGAACATCCCAAGCCCGACCTCGAGGTAGGGAGGGTCGTTCTATTAAATTAGAACCTGTGGGGATAAGTAATGGTCCATAGTTGGGAGGTTAAGCCTATGTCAATGCTTCTCCTCTCACCAAAGCCAAAGCTTGGACAACCAATGAAAGAAACTTCACAAAATAATCTATATGTTCTTCTAACCTCTGTATGTTAGTTAATTCTTATCTAGCTGAAGATCTCTTACTTTAATGATAGTTACTACAGTTCACAAATATTTCAATTTGAAATTCCTTGCAAGAATATTTGATGTTTATATTCGGTTGAAATCTAGAAGTAGTTGAATGATTACATTTGATATTTACTTTCAGCTGATTAAGTAATTCAATTATGATTTCAATTTGTGTTCTTGGAAATTCAGCATTGCAATTTGATTTATATCAGTTTATTTAGTCATTGGAAATCTTAGTCATGTGAATAAGAGTTAGTTTAAGACTAAAATTAGTTAGTAAAAATCCGTATGTTACAGCTACAAGCCACCTACTCTTGCAGCCTTGAGTGGGAGGTAGTTCACTTGTTTCAAACTTCAATACTTTTACAGTTTTACAGTTTACTTGTTTTTGTTGAAAGTAATTTTTCTTAATCAAAGTTGTCTAAATAAAGTTATCTCATTTTTTATTTTGTGCTTGTAGATTGTTGAAAAATGTTGTTTCTAGGGGTAGAGATGTGGTTGAAGAGCAAAAGTTACAATGAAAACAATATGGCTGCACCATACTTTCAGATGGATGGACGGATGGAAGAAACAGTACCGTATCAACTTTTTAGTTTCTTGCAAGGATCAAGTAGTCTTTCTTAAATCCTTGGATGCCTCGGACAAGAAAAAGACGGCTGAGACTTTGGCTCGAATGCTAGAGAATGTTGTAATGGAGGTTGGAGCTAAAAAAGTGATGCAAATCATAACCAACAATGCAGCGGCATATGTGGCAGCGGGTAGGATCTTACAAGAAAAGCATAACACACTCTTTTGGTCTCCTTGTGCAGCGCATGTTATTGACCTTCTTTTGGAGGATATGGGGAAATTGGATTGGGTGAAACTGGTTGCAGAGGAAGAAAGGAAGATGAAAAAATATATCTACAATCACCCTTGGGTCCTTCGCTTGATAAGAGACTACATTGAAGACAAGGCATTGGTTAGACCCACTGTCATAAGATTTGCAACGGTTATTTTAATGTTGCAAAGTGTTCATCATATGAATCCTTTGAGGCAGATGTTTGTGTGTCCAAAATGGCTATAGTTAAGTAATTCAAAGAAGGTCGATGGGCAAAGTGTTACACGCATTGTGTTTGACATCCATTTTTTTGATCAAGCTACAAAAATTGTGGAGGTAACTTGGAAACTTCAAAATTTGATTTTTTTTGTACTTATTAATCAAGTCTTTCATTATTAATTTATAACCCTACTCTCTGATTAATAATTGTTTTCTACTTTTCAATTATACGTGGTGAAGCCCTTGGTTAGAGTTCTCCGCTTGGTAGATGGGGAACAAACCCCAATGGGATCCCTTTATGAGGCCATAGATAGGGTGAAAGAGGTTGTAAGAAATAAGTACAAGGCAGAGAACCTAAAATTTCAGCCCATATGGGATATTATTGAGCGGAGATGAGCAATCAGCTCCACCAGTCCATTCATGCAGCAAGATATTTCCTCAACCCTTGTTACCACTTCTCTCCATCATATGCAGATCTCAATGGAGAGGCCATGGAGGGCTTTAGTGAATGTATGCAAAGTATGGTACCTGACATTGTGGTGGGAGACCTCACTGTGGCCAAGATGGAAGTGTATCAAAATGCAATGAGCAAACTATTCTCCTTAGCCTTGGCGAAGAGAGGCAGACACACTCAAACCCCAGGTACAATATTTGGAATTTGGAGTCTCTCACATGCATAATAAGTAGATAAATACTAAGCTATAAAAACTTGTCCTCATCTTGGTTTGTAAATCTTTAATATTTATGTTGCAAATGCTTGGTGGCGAAATTGGGGTGGTAATGTCTCAAATCTGCAAAAGCTTGCTCTTGGCATCTTATGTCAGCCTTGTAGCTCATCTAGTTGTGAGCATAATTGGAGCTTGTTCGAATCTATTCACACAAAGAAGAGGAACAAGTTGGCACAAAAACACCTAAATGACCTTGTCTGTGTGCATTATAACCTCAAATTGCACATAAGAAAGGTAATGTCAGCAACAACTAAGCCACTTGATCTAGATGACATAGATCCTTTTGGTGATTGGGCAGCGCAGGAGCAACCTTCACTATTCACTGAGGATGAAATATGAGTTGGAGAGGGAGGCTATGGAGGAGGGTGGTTTTGTAGTGGGACTTGACGACATTCAGAAGGAGGGCAGTGAGAGTGAGGACAGTGACAGTGAGCATAGTAACAGTGAGGATGAGGATGATGAGTCATTGCCAGGGCCAACACTAGCACCACCACAAATGACTGCTACGGCTAGAGCTACTAGACCCCCTCCCTCTCCCATAGTTTTTACTAGAACTACTGGGATGGGGAAGAGGAAGATGTAGACTAGTTTCATATTGAACTTGACATTTGTATTTGCTTATATTTTGACAAAGAGAATTTGATATTTATAGCTTGCTTCAGAGTTCAGACTCTATGACTACAACGGCATTCCACATAAGGATGCAATTTTGTTACTTATTGCATTTATATATATCTAGATCAGCTTGTTTATTTTGTTTACTCATTTACTGACTCAATACATACATCTACTTATTGAATTTTTGAAAAAAATGGATTTTTAATTAAATTAAAGTCATTTTTAAAATTCTTGATATTTTGCCGAAAAAAATTTTGAGATTTTGAACTATGGCTAGAACCAATAGTGCTTGGTTGATATGCATATTTTGTTGTAACTGCAATAGTACCCTTGCCTTTGCTTCCATGGCAATTATAATCTCCTAGTACTACAATACTTTGATGCTTTTGATCCAAATTGACAAATAGATGCTCATTAGATGTCATATGTGAAGAACATCCAGAGTGTACATACCACATATTATTTTCATTGGCGCTGCTATTGAAGCAAGAAATGAACAAATTTAGCACTAAGAGTACTTCTCTTTTCTGTTTCACCTTGTTTAATCCAACATTATGAAGCATAATGTCCAGACTTATTGCAATGAAAGCATTTAATATTCCTTTTACCACTGCCTCCACCATTACTTGTAGTTTCCCCAAATGGGATACTAAAAAGAAAACAAATATGCAAACTAGGGCAAAGGTTGGTTAACAAAAACTTTTACATATAGGGCACAAATCTAGAAATGAACTTTGTATCAAATTATTCTCATTACATCTCAGATTTTAGATCAAGTTTAGAACCATAAACAGAAATTTCTGGTTGTTATAATGATCCAAACCTGATCAATACTTGCAGCCCAGGACCAACAATATGCTAGTGTTTCACAAACCGTAGTTCTTCCACCAAAACACGCTCTTATGACTAGGGAGAGCCCTTGTGTCTTCCCGAAATCAGGGATACTTGGGGGTTTCAATCCTCAAGCCAAGTTGCAGCAGCAATAAGAAGAAATCTTCATCACATAATGAGCTAAAAATGATCCCCTTAGGGTGTTTTATAGCATCTTTTACACAGATGTATCAACCTCCACCCTTGATATGCCACCTCTTAATCCAATGCTCCAAAATAAAATCCTAAAGTGTGCACCAATGGAACTTTTTCAAGTTGGGGCCCACCATGACTTTTTGTCATATGTTTAACTTTTATCAAGTCACTTAAGTACATAAAAGAGAGAATAACTTAAAGTCACTTGGCGAGGCGTCACTTAAGTTGCCTAAAAAGACGTGCCTAACATAAAATAACTCCAGATCACTTAGAAATATGTGCACTCTACTTAAAATTAGAATTAAGAACAACCCTTAGAATTTAGAACAAGCCAAGGACTTCATTTCTTACCCAATGATGCTCTACATTCTCCAAGGAAAGGACAGCCAACTGTTGTTAATCTTCTTGCTTTGAGCTCAGGACATTGCATTACTTCTAACTCTTCCTCTTCCTGCTCATCAGAACTTGCTGCTTCCTCTAGAATAATTTCCTCTTCCTCTAGAATTTCTAGATTCACCTTTGTATTCACTCTTAATATTATCATCAATTTTAATGCAAGAAAGATAGCCCCAAAGGGCATTAATGGTGTCAAACTTGGTCCTCAAAATAATATCTCCACAATATTTTTCTGTAATAGATTCTTATTATTCCCTACTTATGATCCAATCAAATGTCTATAATTCCACGAATCTTGCCACCCTTAGTTATTTCAACCAAACATCTTGATGCATTCTGTAAACAACTTGCTGCAACACTTTGCAAGGTGCAAGCATATATAACCCAGGCTTGTATTCCAAGTAATATGCTGACTGAACAGCAGCAGCTGATGGATTTAGCTTCTCGGGAAAAGCATTTTGTCCATATCACTAAAGGAAGACAGACATTAATATATGGCTTGACTTTAAAGCAGTGCAAAGCCATTATGAATTGTCTACAAGCCATTTTTTCCTTCAATGTATAATCTAAATATAACTTTGATTTTTGTTCTACTGTCAAACCAGATCAACACGACCTCACAATAAACTTAAATATCTATGGTTATCCCATTTGAGCCACTATTATCCTATGAAAACTTATCAAAAATCAATGAGAGCAACTGTTGATCGGAACTTATTCTTCCCCAGTTCTTGGGAAATATAATATAACTGCTAGAGATATCTCAGACATCAGCTAGGCAAGAATTGTATTCCACACTATCCTGGCTCTATACCTATTATGTATTACAACCTCATTCACCCTTATACGAGTCATTCAAGGACCCATGCTATTGCTATGTAAATGGTAAAGCACTTCTCTGTATCAACAGCAGGACATTACATGGAATCAATGTAACCCTCCAAAAAAACATGTACAAGCATCTAAATACTTTATAATAAATGACACGTCTTATCAACGGTATTCAATAATATGGTCCTTACAAATACTGGTACCACTTACTGAAGTCATACAACCAATGTGGCTTGGTTTGGCTTGTTAATTAAAAGACTATGATGCCATTGCATCTTAAATCAAACAGTTTCTCTGCTTGACCTTGAAGTTCTTACTGGTTTTATCATTGCAATTGAGCATAGTAATACGAGGACACATCCCCCTCACAAAGAAAAATCCCCATGTCTTGAACTCGGTGACAAGGGACGTCATTCCGGTACCATCTGTCAACCACCATTCTGGAGGAGGCGAGGGGACGTCCTCGCTTCCCTTGAGGGGACATGGGGATGTGCAAGTATCCCTTGACCCTTCCAAGGAACAGCGGGGTGACTCCCATCCAGTCAAAAAAAATTAAAGTTTGTTTTTTAAAAATACATTATTCTTATAACATATTATTCATTTTTCAACCCTAGGCCATGTGGGGCCCATTACTTGTGTTATATCACTTGCATTCACCATGTGGCTTCATTTGCATTCACTATTGGTTTCTTATTGTTTGCAACAGCAGTAAGAAGAAGAGTGAAGAGTCAAGAAAAGGGTGCTTGTCAGAGAGAAAAGTGTGATTACAAGTCAAAGAGGAGTGACAAGGAGTAAGATGAAGAGGAGGAAGATTTTTCACTTGTTTAAAAGATTTTTGAAACAAAAGGTAGGTTTTCTCACTGATTTTTAATTTCATTTTCTCATTTTCAAATGAATGTTCATTGTTTTTAGTTTTATATTTTTTGTTACATTTTGTTATAATTATGTGAATTACATTTATAAATTGAAGTAGATTCTTGTTGTTTCAATTCTAAAGTCTTGTTGCTTAAATTTTCACTTAAAATTTTGTTATTTTAAAAGAAAGGCATAGGCTGAAACCGTGTCTTTATAGGGTTTATTTGATTTGGTGAAATGCAGTGTCAAAATGAGCTCCCACAATCATAAAACGAGTCACGGTGATGATGAGATAGAATTGGAAACTCATTTTTATACTAGCCAAGGATATTAACCTTAGCATTACGATGAGAGAAATAAGGGGGATGAGCAAACCGAATCTCAACCCACAGATAATTGGCCACTTGGTCCACCATCTACTAATTGTCCCTTACACTTCTAACAAAGAGGGTTAGGGGTAAATATGATGTAGTGCAAGGCAGGAGAATCCCCAAAGGAAATGTCCTAGCCCCTAGCAAATAACCACACGGCAAAAACACAACAACAATGCAAGATCTGATATCAAATTACAACTCTTTATTCATAAAATAATTGATTAGATGCAATGTGTCGGCTATAAGGCCTTCCCAGTTACGGCCAAATACAAAGCAAGTAATAGTTCTACAAGATCCCTAAAGATCCAAACCAAACCCTAGCTAGTCCAGATCCACGCTCTGGTAGAAACCTCCAAGAAAAACCTAAACTTGTGCTCGCAAGCTCACCAAGCAATCTCCTTGTTTCTCAAGCCTCAGGTACAAGCCCTTCTCAAAGTTCGCTCCTCTACCACCTCCTCTTCTCCAAGATGGATGAATAATGACTAAACACTTCATAAGACCCCCTACTTATACCCAACTAAGACACAAGTCGGCCTAGTAAGCTACAAATTAAATAAACCCTTACATTAAATGCATGTTGAGCCACAAGTCGGCCTCCAATAGAAATTAAATACCAAATGCCTTAAAAGGCTTACAACACTTATTAAATACTTCAAGAACAATTAACCAAGACCAAAATAGGTCCACACAAACTCCAACAATCGATCCACATCACAATCTCAATCCTCATGCAATAAATGCACCAAATCATTTGAACAAATCCTCAAGAACTCCATCCTGCAAGTTAAAAATCCCTCCAACATACAGGATTGCCAAATACCCTAGGATGCTCCTGCATCAAAATATGATCCCAAATCGCCTCTTAGACATTGTGCAACAAGGATAGATGCGCCAACACAAACAGGTGGTGGCACAAGGAAGTGGAAATGCAACATAATGACTCGGAATGGTTTGGTAACATCACTAAAGTGAATGCACACTTCCGCTTCTGGACAAGAAAAGGTGTTGGAGCATGTGAGTTTTTGAAGCCCAATAAAAATTGCATTATAGAATTGAATTCAACAAGCTTTTGGGCATTTTAGATGACTTGATGATTGAAATGCCTACTACCTTATCTAGTAGGCAATAGATTCTATGTATTCAAAAGTCACATGAGCAGCAATTATAGGGGCAACCACGTACTCCTAGATCGCAGCTAAGAACATCATCATTTACAGAGACAACCTCAAGACCTTCTTCCACTTTTAGTATTAGGGCTAAAGCAGAACCGAGCAAGGGGAAACGAAAGGTGACAACTAAAGCTAATACATTTGGTGCCAAATTCTGACGATAATTTGTGACAAAGAAGACTCGTCTTGTGATTTTTGAACTTTTTTGGGATTTTTGTCTACATTAGTCAAAGTTTTGACTACATCTCTTTTAATTCCGACGGCAACTTGAATCGCCATTGAAAATCCAACAGCCTCAATGAGATGTAATTGGATGTAGGGCAATTTAAGAAAAAAATAGAAATTGCAACATCAGTTTTATCTACTAATGCCATGAAAGTAATACTGTTCTAATGATTTCATTGAGGGATTGTAGATTTGTAAAAATGAAGATTTCAATGGTATCTCGCAGTGGCAGAGAGATTGTTAAGGGTGGTATCGAGCTCAATGAGAATGTGAGGTAAGTTTTAAATTTTATTCTGTTTGATATTCTTGAACATTGTTGAATTTTTACTAGTGTAACACGAGAACTCACACCGCCCTCCCAAACCTCGAAATATTTGTCCCTGAGACATCCTTGCACCGAGTACTTGAGTACCCAAATACTCAAGTACCCCCACCTCCACTATTCTACAACCATGCCGCTGCTGGGATGGGTACTTGAATTTCTTATTTTACTATGTTTAATGTTCAACTCATGTTATAATTTTTCTTTATTCAAGTATTTTAGTTTGGTATGTTCTACTGAAACATCATTTCATAATTAGTGTTTCAATTTCTATATGTATACTATACAACATCCCTCCCTGCCCCATCGTTCCCTTGCCACTGTCCCCTGGTCGTCCCTCCGCTAGCACAAAAGTTTGACACATCCCAAAGTGCATTTCACCAAAGGCCCACTTTTATTGTATTCCAGAGCGCATGCTTATATATATATATATATATATATATATATATATATATATAAAACATCATTTTTATCTACTAATGCCACGAAAGTAATACTGTTCTAATGATTTCATTGAGTGATTGTAGATTTGTAAAAATGAAGATTTCAGTGGTATCTCGCAGTGGCAAAGAGATTGTTAAGGGTGGTATCGAGCTCAATGAGAATGTGAGATAAGTTTTAAATTTTATTCTGTTTGATATTCTTGAACATTGTTGAATTTTTTTCTAGTGTAACATGGGAACTCGCACCGCCCTCCCAAACCTCGAAGTATTTGTCCCTAAGACATCCCTACACTGAGTACTTGAGTACCCAAGTACCCCCACCTCCACTATTCTATAACCATGCTGCTGCTGGGATGGGTACTTGAATTTCTCATGTTACTATGTTTAATGTTCAACTCATGTTACAATCCATATTCAAGTATTTTAATCTGGTATGTTCTACTAAAACAACATTTCATAATTAGTGTTTCAAGTTCTATATGTATACTATACAACATCCCTCCTTGCCCCATCGTTCCCTTGCCACTGTCCCCTGGTTGTCCCTCCACTGGCACGAAAGTGTGACACATTCCAAAGTGCATTTCACCAAAGGCCCACTTTTTTGTATTCCAAAGCGCATGCTTATATATATATATATATATATATCGTGCACACACATACACACATGTTGTATGCATAATTTGAAATTTCTAATATATTGATTGGATTGGTAATTATAAAAATTCTTTGTCTATGTCTAAGCCTTTAAGTTCACAACCCATTGCATGTCAAGTTGCTTTTGCGATCATTAACCATCAACAACTATCTGATGATCTCTTGTTGGGAACATTTATCAAAGTCATCCCTATAGCTAATGTCAGCAATGTCATCATTAACCCACTTTGGGATGTGCGTGTATTGTATTAAGCACCATTTATGGAAGCACGTTGGTATTACTGATCTATTCTAGATCATTTTGCAGTCTTACAATTTAGAACCAATCTTCATATCACATGCCTGCCATAAGAAAAGTTGGGATGCACCAATAAAATTAATTCATTTTAGCGTTTAGTCTTGAATTCTCTTGTAACAACTTTATGATGCTGCTAAACACATTCTGTGATTTATCATCAATACTCTCGTTGTAGTCACAATATCAAGTATTGAGCCTGTTTTTAAGCCTTTAGGTTACTCATTTTTTAAACTGGTTCAGTGTTTTATATTTTTTTGGCATTTTCTCTTTATAGTAGTTATTTGATGATCATTGCAATTTCTTTAGAGCAAGAATCAACTTGTTTCGTATGTTGGTTTCTACTTTACCTGCTTTGAATCTCATATCATGTGTAGGGAAAATGAGAATGGTCAAACTGAAATTATCCAACCATGTTTATGTCCCCAAGTCTAATTCTGCATATGGTGATGACCAAAGAAAAGTATAGATAAATATTTGCACTAGTGTGCCTTTGTCGGCTACCATGTTTCACATGTCGATAAATTGAAGAGTTATATTCTAAGTTTGCAGAGTGATCTGTAAACAAATTTTTTAACATATTTATTGTGTTGGTTTTCCTAGGATATGCTGCAAATGTACTAAGCACTGCCATAATGCTTGGTATTTGTTTTCCAAATGAAAGCGACCTCTATATGTATATAATGGGAATAAGTCATGAAGAGAAATGTCCCTTCATGGGACATGTCTGTTCATTAATTAGATAATTAAATAAAAACTTTAATCATAGTTTTATATATATATAACAATAAACTTATATCTCATATATGATGAACACATATATATAGATTAGATCTCATATATAATTATATATAATTTTATCCGACTAAAGCTACCAAACATCAACACTCCCTCCTAGCTAGGGAGGATAAACACAAGACAGATAATACACCATTGCTAATATTAGAAATGGCAAATTTTAAGGATATCTTTGATCAGAAGATATCCACCATTTTGATATCCCATTTGATATCAAGAGTATTGGTCTTCCAAAATATTGAAATTCGATATTCACCAAGTACTCAAATAAGGTTTGATATTACATCTAATATCATGAGTATTGGTCTCCCAGAATATCAATGATATTCACCAAATACTCTTTGAGTAATGGCCTTCCAGAATGTTGAGAGGCAAGATATTCACCAAATACGTGAGTAATGATCATCCAAAACATCAAGTCATGTGATATTCACCAAATACTCTTTGAGTAATGGCCTTCCGGAACATCAAGTCGCATGATATTCACCAAGTACTCTATGTAATGGCCTCAAGAATATCAATTTGCATAACATTCACCATGCACTCAAAAAATGTTTATAAGGTGCACACGCATTCTCATAATGCTTACCATATAAACATCCACCATGAAAAGCATAATCTATCATGATTTGCATAAGTATATTCTATCATGATCTGCATAAACATCGTAAGATATCCATCAGAATAGAAAATTAAGTTATTGTAAGATCGTCACCTTTCAATAACTTCTGTAAATATGAGTGACATAGCTCTTATAGTACGTAATGAATTACAAAAATAAGAGACACTAACATAATAATCAAAAAATATTCATCTGATTATTTTGGAGCAAATGTCCAATGACATCCTTAACGATGTGAGTCCTTTCTACATGTATGTGAAAGTCTTATTTGTAATTTCTTCTAGCATATGCTCCCTGACTTTCAATATTCTTCCTTCTTATGCGCCTATGCACCCCATGATGCATCGAATATAATGTGTCCTTAACATTGATGTCATTTTATATGGATAGAAGTCCTCCGTAAAAATATCATTTGTAAAAATATCATTTGTACCCAATAATAAGGGGACAAAGGTATCACCCATTTCTTATAATTATTCTGCTACTTAACTGTAATTTCTACCACAAGATAACTGACTTTTCTGCCACATATTAATGAGTCAGGAAAATTAGGAGGCTGTCCTTTATCTGTTTGTTTTACATTTGACTAGGTCGAAATACTTATAGTAACAGCAATCAGGCAACGGCTATGCATATGGAATATGTGATAGGCGTCAATTGTTTAAACATGTTCCTAATGATATGGTCTGCAATAATATAACATATATCCTGCTTGTATTGGTGAGCCTGCCTTACACCTATCACCCTATCTGCAATCTTCCAAGGTCTTGTTGATTTTATTTACACTGACCAATATATATAATGCTCAAAGACCCAATAGTTATTCAGAAAGACCACCGTTATGCATAGGTGTCACTGCCGAAGTATTCCTTATGTCCATTGAGGCCTTCTTCCATCTCTGTATCCTCATACTTCGTGGTGGTTTTGAATTTAATAAACTGTGCTCCGTCCCGACTTCTCCACAACTTGTCACTTATTGCCTACAAGTGCCATGGCTTCGCTGATAGTGGGTCCCTTTTCTCTGTGCGAGTTATCTTATGTTTATCATCTACTCGATGGGCCACATTTTCGTTAAAATTATCATTAAATATTATGGCCTGGCCAATAGAAGTCGTTCCCTTTATATATGATTTCCCTTATATATTCTTCAGTGCTTATCCGTCAATAATTGTCTTCTGTGATACATTTTGATATATATCCCTTTAATGCCATTTCCCTGAGGCAATTCATTTATTGTCCTGCTCAAGTTAAGTTTGGTATCATGCAATCTTGACATTCTTTGACCATGTTCCATAAAACTTTCTTGTCTTTATCATACACTGCTTTCTTAAATTATGTTGCTGCTAAGACGTAGCCAAACTTCTTTTTGCTATCAACCCTTGCCATGAAGCTTTCATTTCAAAACATAATACTCCAGAATTTTCTGCAAGTTTGTTGTCTTCGTATTCAGTGAATCACTGTTTTTTCAGTGTTAAGAAAATATTTATTTCATCGGGCTCCATCTTAATCACTATCTCTGTATTCACAGTAAACTTCAATCTGGACACTTAAATCAGCTATAGTAGTCGCTGCAATTAATTACTCCTCTATTCATTGCTGATTAAATGTTTCAATGTTTGTCTTTACATATTTCTTCCAGTGTTTCTTCATATCACACAATGTTTGTGTTTTTCTTTATTGCTTCCATTAAATATTCTCAACATACTAGACAGATCCAACTTATCTCTCTGTTTTAACATATAATTCTCTTGTCACTTCCTGCGCTGATAAGGCAGACGAATAAAATGACAATTTTATAACATCCTCTCTTCAGTATTCCCCTAGTCTATGCCCTTCAATGCATATTTAATAACTTATTATCTACTTATACATTTGCAGTTCAGCTCTGATACCATGTTGGTTTTCCTAGGATCTACTGCAAATGTACTAAGCATTGCCATAATGTTTGGTATGAGTTTTCTAAATGGCAGCGACCTCTATATAATTAAATCAAAACTTTAATCATATATATATATATATATTTCTCTCATATAAAAATAAACTTATATCCCGTATTTGATGAACAAATATATATAAATTATATCTCATATATAATTATATATAGTTTTATCCAACTGAAGCTACCAAACATCAACAAGAGAGAATTCTGAGAATTCTCTCTTTGTCTAGATGCGAGTCTTTTAAGTTCACTGTGAATAGCATGTCTAGTTGCTTTTGAGTTCATTCACCACCGTCTAATTATCTCATGCTGGGAACATTTATCAAAGTCATCCTTAATATTCATGTCAGCAATGTGCCTGATAACCCACTATGGAATGTGCATGTTTTTCATTAAGCACCATTTATGAGAACACGTTGGTATTGGTGAACTGTTCAATAACATTTTGCATTCTTACAATTTAGAATCAATCTTCGTATCACATGCGTACCATAAGGCAAGTTAGGTTGCAACCATGAATAAAATTAGAGTTTAGTCTAGAATTGTCTTGGAGCAACTCTATGATGCATATTATGTGTGATTTATCATCCATACTCTTGTTGTAGGTGTTCTATCAAATATTGAACCTGTTCTTCAAGACTTAAGGTTGTTTGCTTTGGAAATTGATCTGGTATTTTGCATTTTTATGTCATTTTCTCTTCATGGTAGCTCATCAATAAAAATGGCAATTTCTTTATAGTAAGAACTAGCTTGTTTGCCATGCTGATTCTACTTTACCTGCTTCGTAACTCATATCATGTATAAGGTAACTAAGAATGGTCAAACAGAACTTATCTTATTTTTAAATATCAGTTTTCCTGGCATTGTCATCAATATAACACCAGTAATTGCCTGTTTCTTATTTCATGATCCTAATGGATTTATAATTTCATTTATATTGAGAGAATTGTAAATTCTTTAAAATATGGAAGTAATGATCATATCTAGGAGCATTGAGTTGTTATCTGATAGCAAGTCATCGGCTGTATTTCTCAGAATATGGCTTAAATATGTATAGATTTAAAATTTAAATACATTTATCTCACCCGTTGAGGTGTGATGGTTTTGGAAGCATACTTATACAAATAATGACAGCTGAATGGTAACAATTTGTTTTGTTAGGCACTGTCTTAGAATTAATTGAAATCAGTACCAGACGCTTTACCATAATTGAGAGAAAGCCATCTTCGGAAACTGTGTTACTTATGGACTTTCTTACCCAGCTGCATTTGTATGAAAGCTTTGCTTTTGGCATTGATTGGGTATAAAATGGTTTTTTGAGACTTCTTTGGCTACTTTCAGAGCTTTGTTCCATGTTGTCCTCTGAAAATTTAGGATTAATAATGTGCTTTTATCTGCAATAGTCTTCAAATAATGTTGGCCCATGCTTGATGTTCCTCACTATTCAAGGATATTATCTCCCTTAAAATTATAATAAGGGAAAAGTTTAAGAAACCCCCTCCCTAGAAAAAGTACGAAATTCTGGTGAATCTTACATTATTTTGGGTTGAAAAAATTATTTTGTACTGCCAAATTTTTTTGTAATTGGGAAGGCAAAATATTATTTTTAATCGCAAATGTTTTTATTCATCTAAAAATTCTATAAAAATTCTTTGTTGTATCACTTCTGGTTTAGCATAGTTGCATGTGGTTCTATTCTTTTGGCATGCTGGTATTTGAGATTTTATCATGGAAGATCAAAACAATACAGATTGTTTATTTTGTTAACTCAGGCACAGAAGCAAATGAATTAGCTACGTTGATGTATACAGTGGTAACCATGAGACGATTTCTCTAAGAAAAGCATATCATGGTGGTAGTGCTGGCACATTGGGATTGACAGCTCTGGGCACTTGGAAATACAACATAATTCAGGTTGGTCTCAGTTATTAACATATTTTGTAGGTTGCCACTTCTATAATAAGTGATTTAAATTTTAAAGCATTTCGTATGGCTGTACTTAAGTGGAACTAATGAATGAAAAGAATATTAAAAAGTGTTCTTGGGAAGAGAAATCCAATCAGTGAATTAAAAAAAGCATGCATTATTGTTTCTAAACAGAATGATTAGAGGTATACAAATGTGCAACTTGATGGACAATATGTGTAAACACAAAGCAATGAGTATAGCTGCTTGAACCAGGTTGCTATCCGATAGGTAATTCCTGGCCATTTTACCTTCAGTGGCATCTCTATAGCGGAAGCTTGTGATAGAATGGAAAAGCTTGTCTTTCAGGAAAAAGATTAGCTAATATTCATCACACAGGTTTGAGTCTATTCCATAAAATAATTATAGCTCCTTACAATGTTTCTATGAAATGGTTTGAAATGGAAAAATGGCCACTAGCTGACTATATATCATTTAGATTTCTCAAGATGCATTTTAATATTTCTTATGATTGCTGAAAATATTTTGACTGAATGTCTTCAGTTATTGGCATTTTGTTTATTATATTTTCAGTTGTCGCATTTTGATATTTCTTGTAGTTTCTAGAAATATTTTCATTGAATGTCTTCATTTTTGTGCTATCTTCTTCCTTCAGTTATTGGAAGTTTTGTTTGTTGTATCTTCAGTTGTAGATTTTTCAATATAGTATTTTCATTTGCAGAGTTTTTAAATGGAGCTTGTGCATTCTCAAAAATTTGGATTGCAATTTTGAGGGAGAGATTCATAAGTTCTCTCCATGAAAGCTTTGTTTGGAAGATTTCTCATCAGATTTTTCCTCTTTAGGGCTAAGGACACCAATCATTTCATCTGATTGTTTGTAAGTTTCTACTAGTTGCTCTTCATAATGTTGTCCGCCCTACAAATTCCGATCTTCTTATGCTAATTGCTTGTAAGATTGCAAGTTTTGTAGCTGTATCAAAGCAATTAGACAAAAACTGGAGGATCGCTTGTGTTTTCCCTATGTAAGTGTCTAGTTGTGTGTAATCTTAATCTGAATTATTATCAATTTACCAGAGTGGAGTCCATCATGTTGTGAATCCAAATCCATATCAAGGGGTGTTTGGCTATGATGGATAGAAACATGCAAAAGATGTTAAAGAGCATATTGATTATTGAACCTCTGGATGTGTTGCTGGCTTTATTGCTGAAACTACACAGGTTCTTAAATTAGATTTCTCTTGATGCTTTTGTGCACTATTTTGGCTGATTCCAATCTTCTAATTATAAATAAATAATCATTATCCAGTATTTGGCATTACAATGATCTGCAAAGTGATACTATTTTCTGCACTACCTATTTTAAGGGCATGGGGGGAGCTGTGGAATTAGCTTCTGGATACTTGCCATCTGTATACAAATATGTCTGAAATGCTGGAGGTGTTTGTATAGCCGATGAAGTACAAACAGAATTTGGTCACACAGGAAGTCATTACTAGAGCTTTCAAAGTAATTCAAACACAAGAAGTTGTGCCTGATATAGTGACCATTACAAAGGTGGATTTTGATTGATTTGAGAGTTCCAAAATTTGTTTGGAGCTAACTGTAAGTTTTCTTTTAACATAGTTATGTAATCTGCTTATCACTGGTGAATTTAGACAGAGGATCAAGAGTGACAGATTCTTAATCATGCCAGCGGCATAACCTACAATGGCTAGCAAAGGGAGAAGTATTTTCTGTCATGAGTGTGAAAGAATAACTGATAGTAAAATTATTTAGAGATGACATTAATTGATTAAATATAGAGACCAAACACGAAATTTTTTTAATGAGGCAAACAAAAGAGCACTGAAGTAAAATAAAGTATCTCTTAGTGATTTAAAAATAGTGCTTTTTTTAATGAGCCTTAAATTATGCTACGGACCCCAGGGACGCATCCCCGGGCAAAAAAAACCCCAAGTTTCCAAGACGGGGGGATGGGTATGGGACGTCCCCCCTCCATCCCCAAAATGCCAAAAACCACAGGGGACTTTTTGGGTCCTCGGGGATGCCTGGACAAACAAAGGGGGACAGCAAGCCGTCCCCTATTTGTTCCATGCAAAAAAAATTTTAAAAGTCCAACATAAAAACTATGCTTCCTACTTGGTCACCCAGGTGAGCTCCACCCCTCCAAATGCCCTAAAAGGTTAAAAGAGACCACATTATGGTTGTTTTGTCATTTGTTTGATTTTTCTAGTGAAGTTAGAGTGTGTTGCAACTAGCTGGGGTTTTCATTTTGCAAGAAGAGGTATTTTTTTGCTTCCAAGAGTTTGAGCTTCCATTTTGTACATCAAACAAGTATGAAACTCTTTATGCTTCCATTTTCCATTTTTAAATAGATTTGAAGCTTGAAAAGTCTCATTTTTTTTCATTATTTCATTGTTTCAGCTCATATTTTCATTGCATATTTAAATCTCAAAACAAAGCACAATGAGCTGCAGTGGGAGTACTAGTAGTAGTGGTGATGAGGAAGAAACTACGATTGGGGTGATGTTGCTAGTAGTGGGAGTAGGAAAAGAGTTGATCTTAAATCTGATTAGTTTGAGTACCCTTTCACCATCATGAAGGATTTTGCAAAAGGTCCTTTCAATAGGAAAAAACCTCTTCTCCAATATGTCACACCTAGGCCAAAAGATCAAAAGAATTTAGAAGGGAATAAGGTATAGGATTGCCATGTTTGTTTCGACGATTTTAGGGGCAATTATACAAGGATGAAGTCACACTTTTTAGGCGTTGCATGCCATGGAGTCAAAGCTTGTCCTAATTTGATTGATGAACAGAGATTAGAATGTCAAATATTAAACTTAGAGCCTGAAATGAAAGGGCAAAATCTGACAGTGACATCACCATCTATTCAGTCACAATCATCTAGGCATATGTCATCTGCCATTAGTACTAGTGGTAGCGCCACTGAGTCTAGAGGGAAAAAAAAGATGAGTAGTGGTGAGAAGGGCTCAGTGGAAAGTATGTTTAATGCACAGGGAAAGGAAAAGTGTGAGGCATCCATTGGTAGATTCTTTGTTGCTAATGGTATTCCATATCATGCAGCCCATTTCACTTATTTTAAAAAAATGGTGAAAGATATATTTAATATGAATCCCCCATTTGTACCCCCTAGTAAGCATAAGCTACGAACCACCATCCTAGATGAAGAGTACTCAAGGGTTGCTTTCTTGTTTGAGGATATGAAACGCACTTGAGTTAAGATGGGCTGCTCTATTGTGATGGATGGGTGGACCAATGTTAGACATCGGCCACTCATCAATATCATTGTTACATCCCTTATTGGCTCTTATTTTTTGAAAGCCATAGATTGCTTAGAAAAGAAGGATGCAAAATTCCAATTCACCATTTTGAGAGATGCCATAAATGAGGTTGGGTCGGCTAGTGTAGTACAAGCTATCACAAATTCTGCACCTGTGTGCAAATCAGCTGATTTGATGATAAAGGTTGCTTATAGGCACATCTTTTGGACCCCGTGTTGTGTTCATGCCTTGAACAATGCATTGAAGGACATAGGGAAGATTAAATGGGTGAAACAAGCAGTGTTCGAAGCTAGAGAAGTGCAAATGTTTATATGCAACTACCACACTTCACTTGCTCTGTTCAAGTCCTTCTCTAAGAAGGAGATCCTCAAACCAGCCGAGACAAGGTATGTCAATTTTAATTATAGTTTACTTTTAGTTTGTTTTAAGTTTATTTTTATTTATAATGGCTACAAACTTACATGTAATGTTTTTAAATCATTAATGTTTAACTTTATTTTAATTTATAATTCTCTCTAGGTATTGCACACACTTCATCTTGATGGAGAGAATGATTGAGGTGTATGAGACCCTCCAACTGATGGTGGTGAATCCAGAGTGGGGACGATGGTCCAATTCTAACTCCTATGAAGGAAAAGTGGTGAAGCAAAGGATCCTTGATGAGAGCTGGTGGTCCTTAGTGAGGTAAGTTGCTGATTTTTAAATTTAATGTTAGTCATTTGCTTGTTGATTTTCATGTTAACAGTCCTAAAAAAATTAAATTTCTAATTCTGGTTTTAATTTTTGTTTGCAGCGTGCAGATATATTTGCTCTGTCATACCACCCACTGTAGATGTCACTAGATATGTTGATATTGACACTTCTAGTTTGGGAGAGATATATGAGACTATTGACAGCATGTTGGGGAAGATGAAGAGAATTGTTGCAGAAAATGATCACATTGGAGTTTTATGAGAAGCATATTAGGCCTATTGTGACCCGGAGGTGGAACATGATGAATACTTCTCTTCATATGGCAGTTTTTGCTCTAAATCCCCAATGGTAAGTACAATTGGGTGGAAGGGGCCTCCCATGTGATGATCCCGAGGTATTGGATAGCTTCACAAGAGCCATGGATAAGATGTATTCAGCTCAAGAGGCCTCTACTCTTCATGCACAATTCCTTGACTTCACCAACCTTTGTGGCCCAAACTTGCGTAAGCCACAAGCGAGGTTGGATAGAGTGGTTTTGGCACAACGAGATCCTATTGGATGGTGGACTTGGCATGGGAGAGATATACCTGAGGTAAAAGCACTTATTAGTCACCTCCTAGCACAAGTTGCTAGTGCCTCAAATGCAGAGAGGAATTGGTCCACATATTCATTTATCCACTCCATCAAGAGGAACAGACTTACCTCTACAAGAACGGAGAAGCTAGTGATAGTGCGATATGCTCATTGACTCGCAGATCGTCAAACTCCAAAGTATAGGTAGACAACAGCTTTGCAGTGGGATGTTGAGCCTGAGAATGTGGCCCAGATAGATGAGGATAACACAGCACCAAGATTGGTTGGGGTTCCATTAGATGAGACTATGCTTCCTATGGAGGATGATAGTGAGGACTCTGATTTTGATGCCATGGTTGAAGAGGCAGAATAGAAGCAGCAGTTTGTTTTCTATGTTTAACTTGAACATGATGATGATACATTGATACTATAAGGCAGCCCTCTAACCTTTGGGCATATTTAGATTTTCAGATGTTTTTGATATTCTTCACTACTAAACTTACATTTAAATATTTTTGTTCGCATATTGATATGCATATAGACAATTGAGTACCGAAATCGGTTATTATTTCCTAGATGGCATTCAAATGTTGTATGTCAAGGTTTATAATGTTTAAATGACATGCTTTGTGCTTAGTTTCATATGAATGGTGTGTGTATTTGCAAATTTCAGTATATATTTTAAAATTTCCCTATATATATATAGTCGTCCCAGTTTGTCGTCCCCCCACCCCCACCCCAAAATCACCAAAAATAATTGCCGTCCTAGAAACTTGGGGGAACATAGCTTAAATATATCTATGTAAAAGATGCAGAGAGATGTAGTCTTCAGATGCCTATCCATCCTAAATAATAAATTAGTATAGGCACTCGAGAGAAATATGTCTCTCGTCATATTTGAGATTGATGTATTCAAGATATCCATGTCGGTATTACTTCTATGGTACTGTCTTTCTCCATGTTGACATAATATATGGCAATATTTAGGGCATTGGAAGCTTCCATTAGAAGCAGTAGTACCAAATCCAGAAATTGCAAATGAAATGACCCAGCGGATTCAGATCAAAACATTTGGTGGAAATCCTGTTTAATCTGCTGGTGGCCTTGCCGTTCTCAATGTACTGAACAGAGAAAAGAGACAAGATCATTGTGCTTCTGTAGGCTCTCATTTACTAGAGCACTTAAGATCTCTTCAAGAGAAACATGACAGTAATCCTCTCATGCTAATCTTTTCCCTATCTTATCTTTCTATATCAGTGGCTATTTTGGCTAATTAATTCTATATATTAATATAGTGTATGTATACAGTAATATATATATATATATGAAAAGTTTTTTCTCTCTTGTATTAAAACATTTTTCTGTAGTTGGAAATGGTACAAAAACAAAATTAAGGGTGATAATTTCAATACACGTTCGAAAAATAGCAGTTTTTCTAAGGGAAAATAACTTGATGAATATTAATACTCTGGTTTTATTTTCAAATTAACAGATGAATCTTCTTTGGCAATATTGTTTGTGTTGAACAAACTCTCTTCTACACTCCTTGTGTATTTTAGAACAAAGCTCTTGCAGAAGTTCCATACTGTAACCGACTTTTTATAAAAATGCTTACAGTGCTACTGTTTTCTTGTTGCAGTTATAGGAGACATGAGGGAAAGGAGTTTGATGATATGGGTTGACCTGGTGACTGACAGGAAGCTAAAGGCTCCACCCAAGGCAGAGACACCAAATCTGTTTGAGAAATTAAAAGATGCTTGCATGGTAGTTTATATTTCTTTCCCACCCACCTGTGGATCTTAGGTATGTGGTTAATCTTGATAGAGTATTGACACTAAGTGTAAGCTGATGTAATGAGAAAGCTTGTACAGATTTAGGACTATTGATTGGGAAAGGGGACTGTGATGCAAATGTGTTCCGAATAAAGCCTCCAATTTGCTTCATGAAGGGAGATGCTGGTGAGCTTTTATCTACAATTCCTTTATATTATTGTGTAGATTCAACTGACAACTCTGCTTCTGTTTTCTCACTTATATAAGTACAATTGTTCGCTACAACCTTTTTTGCATCATCCCAACATTAATAACACGTGTTAATGACTCAATGTGCAAGTCGCATTGAATCATCCAGCTTGTTAATGTTGGCTTAGTGTTTATTTCTAAAACATAGAGAGAATTTTTAGCTGAAGAGTGAAGGAATTCTTGATGGAATAGCAAAATTAAAAGCAATAACATCTCAGTAAATATGGCATTTTATTCACATCAATGAATTTTTTAATTCTACAGATTTCATATATCCGCAAATATGCCTGTAGTAGAAAGACTGGATGGAGATTATTTGCAATAAAATTAAATAAATGAGTTCAAGTTGGGCCATTTATTTTACATTCTAGTTTTTTGTAGCTAATAGATTTTTTACATACATTACGGAGTTTAAACTGGACCATTTTCAACTTATCGTTTCCAAGCAATGGTCTCTCTTCAAACTTTCAAACGAAGGAAACAATGTTAATGGATAAATTTCTTAATTTTGCATTTGCTAGGCATAGAATTTGAATAGAGTTACTGACATGAACCCACAAGTATGGTATAGTTGTCTCCACATTTTAGTAAAAGCCACAGCTTCAATGAAAAGATAATGAATTTTATAAGATCTTACTTGGACACAAGATGTGGAGAAAGGGAAGGAAGCCAATGCGACTCCAAATGTATTGAAAAATTGACAAGAATCAAAAATTCTATACAAGATGATTTCATGGCAAAATATAAATAAAAAATACATAGGACAATCTCTATGTAAGAAATGTACGTCTTGAGTTTTTCATTTGAATCTGCTACCTAACCTTTCCAATATAAAACCTTTATAAAAATAGTAAATTAAGGTACTCTTGAGAACCAATAAGTCATCCCTTCTAGGGGCTACATTGATCCTTGGAATTAGAAACAAATCACTGACAAAGGACAAATAGGTTGAAAATCTATATATACTCTTGAAATGGGGTCATTTAGGCAGTGTCACTTGCTAAGTTTATGATTTCTTGACTGTAGCTTGAAATTTTAATTTTGCATGTGCATTAGAAAGATACAGGGAAGCACAAGGACACATCTAGGCCCATTTTGCTAGCTCCCATGGCTAATTACCACACTAAAGGATCTAAAAGTGCATACTAAGGAAATGCAAAGAAAATAGAGATGATTTCTATTAATGGAAACTGTTAGAATTCAATCAATAATTGCCACCTATATGATCTAAACGACTCCTTGATATATTTGCTAATTTTTCCTCGAACCCTTGGTCAGGTAAAACTTGAATTCCCTTTAATTTCATTTCACACATTATGGGGTTGTTTAAAGGTTCTAGTTGACCAAGATAGAATATATGTCCATCTGATTTCAATTCCCAGTACTGACAAATAGAAGCAGTTCAAGTATTACACAAAGGCATCTTTCAACTAGTTTGACAAGAAGTTGATCTAGTTAAGTATGTCATGTTGAATCAACTATTTTATGCAAGTTCAGTTGCTTCTCAATACTTGACAGTACATTAGGCTGAGGCATTGTACCTCCACATTCATTATATGATTGATATTATGATACCAGCTTACTTGAATTGTAGGCATACAAAAATAATGCTCAAACCCATTCATGATTTCTTCTTTGTCAAATGGCACTCTTTTTGTTTTTGGAAGATCAAATCCTCTCAATGAGTCCTCTCAATGGCTTACAAGATGTAATAACCCCAATAGGTTATAACTTCTTCAAACACCAAAAATCTTTATACTTCAATTGTTTGACATTTCGTCAAACACTTTGCAAGCAAGCTCTGATACCACTGTAATGACCCTCCTCAAATCTGCTCTCAAAAAATGCTGATGAAAGCTCAAGGAATTTCATCAAACAATTCACATGCGAGGGACGTATGACTGATATAGTATTTCAGCTGGCTTTAAATGACTCTTTTTCAATTTGCATCAATGAGAATCTTGTGCTAGAAGACTCCAAATGGACTACACAATAGCCTAACATGAGTGTGCTACTAATTTTGACAATATTCAGTGCATATATATGATCTAAGCATGAGAAATGAACACCTACAGCCAACTGGCATTTTTACAAACAGTTGGTGTGCAAACTAACTAGCTGATAAATAATGATATTGAATTGCTTAAATGACACCAGCAACTATTAACTTCTTAATTTGCAAATGAAATTTCTAATACAATGCTCATGAAATATGGCCAAGACTTTTGGCATTTACATGGATTACAAAATGATAATGCTGGTATAATGCACACTTACAGCTGAAACTTATGACACCTTAAAAAAACAATACTAATAAAGGAACCTGGTTGTAGATGGCTGTAATAATTTTCTTCAATGCTGCCCCTTCTGCTTTGCTTTTCCGATTTGCTTTTTCGAACTGCTTTTTCGGATTGCTTTTTCGGCCTGCTTTTTTCGGTTCCACTTTTTCGGACTGCTTTTTTGACCTGCTTTTTTGGTTCCGCTTTTTCGGACTGCTTTTTCGTATCTGCTTTTTCAGACTGCTACCCTTTTGAATCTCAAGACCATATCTTTCAATGGTGTCAAGATTTCCAGCTTGAAGGGATTTCGTCCTTCAAACTATTGAGACATAATCTCTAGAAAAATTTTCAATTTCTTTGATATTTCCAAGCATGCATAAATGAGGGCTATCCTCTTTCTTTTAATCCCTTCCTCACTTGCTCCACGCTTCCATCTTGCCAATGTGGGATAATACATGAGTTTTAATATTACTTCTTTTTTCCCTTTACAAAGTCCATGTATGTACTCAAAAGGGGGACTCTTGATTTTTTATAAAGTGACTTTATGAAACATTATAATATTTAATTTTAAATAGTCACTTTACCGTTGTAACTTCAAACATTAAAATAATATATCAAATAAACTCGGAATCTCACATATAATAGCTCATCAAAAAGAGCCCAACAAAACGCATCTCATCAAAAAGAGCCCAACAAAACGCATCTCATCCTGTCACTGAAAATTGAAGGCACTGCATCCCCCTATTGGCTTACTAAAAATAGTAAGTCTTTCTGAAAACCCAACAAACGAACTCCGTTTGGCCTGTAATTAAATTTGACTAGGCCAAATAACCTCAGGATCCCCTTTGAAGTCCTGGTTAGCCCTCAAGACCATACAAGAATGGGCTAACGACAACATACATCCAGACTGGCTAAGTGGGGGGGACTTTACACAAGACATTTGAAATATTTTTATGTGCGCATACAAAAGAAGACTTCCTCGTAGCCATTTCAAAGATTGGGCATACTTGTCAAAATGTTCTTGCAGAGGATATAATTCCTGTCAAAGATGGGCATTGACACCTCCTAGTGCACGGGTTAGCTTCTGCATTGATCTGTTTTAGCATAAAGCCTTTTCTGAGAGGATGCACATGTTCTTCTCCAGTCTCAAACCTTTTCCATCTTTTTTTCTTTACTCTCTTGTGCTTCATTTCTTTGTCATTGTCCTCTTTGAGGCTTTTATAGCTTCTTTGGAATTAATAATGATTATATCAATAATGGTTAGCATGTTGGTTGTGGTGCAAAAGTGGCCATGCCTTTACTTTTCTCCCCTAAAATTCCTTCTAAACCATCAGCAATTACATTTCAGCATGCTCTCTGTCATTACTTCTTGGACTCCCGAAATGCAGAATGTGAATGACAATTGGCATGAATTTGTAGTTTTTCAACCTCCAAGATACCTCTTCATAACCACTTACTAACAGAAGTTTCTATTGTCTATTCATTCTCATTCAACTTCAGCTAGCAAGTTTCCATTAGGCGAAAACTCTGTATAGACAATATGTGATACAAAGGTCCAAGGCCAAGAAGTAGAGCAGCCGAGTTTGAGTTTGCAGTTTGTATATGAAATGATGATACAAAACCCTCTGACATGTCTGCTTTACACAAGACATCTCCTGGTTAGGTCACCCTTCAGAGAAGAGATGGACATTTGGATTGGTCTTGACAAATAGACTGTCTTTAGTCACCATCTATCTGTCGAGGGAAACAAGTGCATCTATCCACATTATACAAGTTGCTAACTCAAGCTGCTATGTGTACTATATTTTGAAAAGAAACAAAAAGTTTTGGAGACACTATATGCCTTCAAACTTTTATCCTTCCTTGTTAACAATGCTTATATGTATCTATTAAGTTTATCTGTATGCTCTGAACTAGTTACAATTGAACTACATAAGTTGTCTCACTAGCCAGTTGCTTACCAGGACCAGTGTTACAGTAAACAGAATTCGTAGCAGAAAGAAACATCCCGCGGAATGAAACCCCTCTCTCTTCTCACCAGGGCAACATGACATAAGACCATGAGAGTGATAATTCCCCGACCTATTCTGTAGGTGCTAAGGGACCCATTTATTTACAAGACTTACTAACCGGAAGTGACTAGCACTACTTACTGACACAACAAACTCATCATCATAGGTTGTGATTAGAATCACGGCCAAGGTAGAGGCTGATTTGGCATATGAGATTGTCTTTGGTGGCCCACATTAAGGTTTCTCTCTCTACCCTGTATATTGTCAATTCTTCACCCATGGCGTTTCAACCTTATGACCAGACTCAAGTAAATTTAACCTTGCCAAGGCACTTAAACCTGGAATGCAAGAGAGTCTAGTAGAATCACTTTATATGTGTGAAAATGTGCCATATAAGATTCAGCTTCTAAAAGATAACAATTTCGTTTTTTTCAAAACTCTATTTTAGGAAAGAAGCATAGTTCAACAATTCTACAGCATGCTAGAATTGCTGATATAGGTATGTATTTAAGTGTGGGAAGTTTATTCTCATTGTATGAAGGATTGATGGGAATAGTGGCAATGATAAGTACACAATGGATTACCCTAATTTATTTGCCATTTATGAGGTTTTATGGGAACCAGTATAGGAATCATTTTCTTTTGACATATTTCTTATTTTTTGAAATATGCATTGCTATTTTCATCATTCATACAAATAAGTAACACAAGTGCTTCCATTTGCACGGTTTAGATGTAAAAATGTGAATTTATAACTGATCTAGCATTTTACCAGATCAAAATGCTTCGGGTATGTTGTTTCCTTTGAGGATATATAAATATTTGCAAATAAGTTAAATGCAAATTTTGGTTACATCATTTTGAATGGCACTTGGAAAGATGTTTATTAACATTGTGGAGAAGTGCTACCTACATTGGCATAAGTTATAGCATTTGTATACTACATACCAGCAATTCTAGCATGCTGTAGAATTGTTGAACTATGCTTCTTCTTTCCTAAAATGGAGTTTCAAAAAAAAAAAATGTTATCTTTTAGAAGCTGAGCCTTATATGGCACATTTTCACATATATAAAGAGATTCTACTCGTCCCTCTTGCACTCCGGGTTTAGGTGCCTTGGGAAGGTTAAATTTACTCGAGTCTGGTCATAAGGTTGAAATGCCATGGGTGAAGAATTGACAATATACAACCTAGTTCTTTTGATTCTCCAACTAGGGAAACTACAACCTTAAAATGTGATGTACAATCCTTTTGACATTTATTTTCCACTTGCAGAATTCCTTTTGGAATTGACATAAACTATGGTTGAAACACCATGGGTGAAGAATTGACAACATACAACTTAGCTCTTTTGATTCTCCAACTAGGGAAACTACAACCTTAAAATGTGATGTACAATCCTTTTGACATTTGTTTTCCACTCGCAGAATTCCTTTTCCAATTGACATACACTATGGTTGAAATGCCATTGGTGAAGAATTGACAATATACAACCTAGCTCTTTTGATTCTCTAACTAGGGAAACTACAACATTAAAATGTGATGTACAATCCTTTTGACATTTATGTTCTAATTGCAGATTTCCTTTTGGAATTGACATACACTAACAATTACAACAGCTTGCATGATTTTCTCCTTTGTACAACCCAAGAGGATCTTTTCAACAGTCAGAGCAATGATTCACGGGGTTGTTGGGAAGTAAAGTCCACCAAGATAATTGAGAGGAAGGGGATGGGTGAATCAGTTATCTGATCAATACAACTTTTATCAACCTTATTAAACTCCAAACATATGATCGATATAAACAGCAACCATACAAAGATACACATATACAATAACACTAGATTTGTTAACTAGGGAAAACTCCGGTGGTAATGATACCCACAAAATGATGTACTAATATAAAAGTTCCTTCTCGAAGGATTGACTCTGTTGGGAGCCAACGAAATACACTCAATACATATCAGTTCCTATTAAGAGACTTTGAATCCCTATTAAGAGTTGTAGAAGGCAGAAGGACCCACTATCCAAACAACTTTAGGGGCAAGACCACCGAACTCACTGTCCAATTGATCTCTGTATTATTCCTTTCAATAGAATAGAAATGCAACTGATCTTAGCAACTCAATACTTGCTTTGCACTCTTACCATGCCTCTACCGCACCAACACACTTCTTAGATCTCAATACTAGATCTCCAACTTTGCATCACAATGATCCCTTTGATCACTTACTTGCATTTACCAAATTTGGAGATTACTTACTACTTGCACTCTACACTACTTACATCACAAGGAAAACAACTTTCCTTTATACCAAGTCCTCAAAATAATTCATTGAGTCGACCTTGATGCTTTCCCAATTAACTACAATAGGAGCTCATTAAGATAACATGCTACAATACATCTTTTCCTCACCGACATAGTCATTAGGTTGTCTTTTGTCTCTGTCTATCATTACTCATCCAGATTCTATGCCTATTAGGAGATATAATCCGAACATCAAAAACCACTTATGAGGAACTCTATCTATAAACTGTCCTCTATAAATCATAAATAACTGCTACCAAGTCTTCGACTTTCTGCATGCGCACATAGCTGTACCAACTAGACACTGTGTAGAATATTACGTCAAGTGCACATAACCTCATCTTCAATCCTCCATCCATACGATCTCAATCTCTGACTGATACTCTATCAATCTTCTCAATATGTTGACATCAATGACCAACATTGTCATAAATGCAACACACACTCATTCTAACTGTCTCTCCACTGCTCCAGCAATGCTAGAATACTCCCCATAGGAATATCATTAGCATTCGTGCTAACAATCTCCCCCTTTAGCATTGATGACAACATAGATGAAAAACATCTAAGTTCCAAGAATAACAAACATATTGCTCTGTTGTTGCTACTCTTATCTTTCCAGATCCTCTTCATCAATCAAATCTAAAACTCTCAAGAACAATTATTGCTCCCCCATTGATAAACTTCTCTCGCTGACATATTTCTCCCCCATTGACATCAATCAATCTTTTCTTCATAACTCTACCCCATTCTTAGGAGATTCTTTCATATGCATTCACTTCTCCCCTATTCATAGGAGATGTTTTTCATGCACTACTTCTCCCCCATTGACATCAATGACAAAAGCATCATTATGTCAATCAGCTATTCAAATGTCTTCAACCAGCTCAAGTGTCCAAAGACACTATTCAATACCAGCTACCACGAGTTGATGACTCTACTCAATCACAGATACTTCCCCCATAAAGGAAGCATCGGCATTCAATCCAAATAAACAATAGTGCTTTATACCACTGGACTGATGTAATCTCTGCATCATCTATTCTAAAGTAAGCAGGGGCATAACCCCAAGCATACCTTGCAAATACTCAAATGTATCCTTAGGTAAAGGCTTTGTAAATATATCTGTAATCTGCTCCTTTATATTAACATACTCCAATCTGATTTCTTTCTCTACAACTTCTTCTCTCGGAACATGATACTTAATTGATATGTGCTTTGTCTTAAAATGTAATACAAGATTCTTAGACATACTTATTGTACTTGTGTTATCACAATGTATGAATGTATGATAATAGCTTCTGAAAACTATATTCTGATATCTTTCAACATCTGTTTCATCCACATGATCTAATTGCAAGTGTTCGATGTTGCTACATACTCTGCTTTTGTTGTACTCTATGAGATACAATCTTGTTTCTTGCTTAGTGAAACAACCAACCTTCCTCCAAGGAAAATTGCTCCACAAATTGTACTCTTTCAGTCATCCATACTGCGTGCCCAATCTACCTGTATATCCACAAATATCACAATAATCAACAAACCATTCTCAATTTCTTTCAAATATAAATTGTTATCTGCAGTACCTTTAGCAAATCCCAATTTTGCCAAATATTTATCCAACCTCACACCAAGTTCTAGGTGCTTGCTTTAGTCCATACAATGCTTTCTTCAACTTGCATACAATATCTCCTTTTGTCAAAGGAAATCCTTCAAGCTACTCAATGTAGACTTCTTCTTTAAGTTCTCCATTCAGAAATGCAAACTTCACATCCATCTAATACACTTTGAACTTCATATTTGTTGTATAAGCCAAGAACATTCTTATTGCTTCAATTCTGGCAACTGGTGCAAATGTTTCTTCATAGTCTATACATTCTTGCTGTGAATATCCTTTGCATACCAGTCTACCTTGGTCTCTCACAACCTCACCTTGTTCATTCATTTTATTCCTGAAAACCCACTTAGTTCCTATAACATTTTTGTCCTTTGGTCTAGGGACTAATTCCCATGTTTCATTCTTCACAATATAATCTAGTTCTTCCTTCATTACTTGAATCCAATGATCATCTTTACATGTTTCATCTACACTCTTTGGTTCAACTTGAGAAATTAAACATAATTCTTCATGTACTATGTTTCTTGTCATAACTCCTCTATCTTTGCTTCCAATAATCTGATCAACAAGGTGATTCTTTGTCAATTTTAGGTTTGGTGTAGGTGTCACTGTCTCAACTATTAACTGTTGTCTAGGCTCAAATCTTGGTTCCTCTCTCCGTTCCACACAACTTGAATGTCATTCTGCAAATCATTGTTAGTCTCAAAGAAAGTCTCAACATTTTCTTGGATAGGCTTAGGTTTAGCTTCATAATCAGAATTATAATCAAGCATTTTCTCTTGAACTCCAAACTTTTCATCCGCTTTTAAATTTGCGCTCTCAACAATAGTCTTAGTCCTTTGATTAAAACATCTATAAGCTTTGTTTTTCAATAAATAACCAAGGAACATAGCTTCATCACTTCTTGCATCAAACTTACCAATATCATCTCTCTTGATATAACACTTGATTCCCAAAATTCTGAAATACTTCAATAATGGTGCATGTCCAAACCATAATCCATAAGGTGTTTTGTTTGTACCTTTTCTAATTTACACGTTGTTCATTGTATATATTGTTGTATTAACTACTCCTCTCCAAAATGTCTTTGATACATCATTCTCAAACATCATAGCTCTTGCTACTTCTATTACAAACCTGTTTCTTCTCTCAACAATACCATTCTACTCGAGAGTCTTAGGGGCTGATAGTTGCCTCTTAGTACTATTCATTTCACAAAAAGTATTAAACTCCTTCGAGGTAAATTCTCCACCTCTATCTGATGTTAAACATTTAATCTTCAATCCACACTCATTCTCAACTCTATTCTTAAACAGCTTAAACTACTCAAATGCTTCAAACTTTTCTATAAGGAACACTATCCACATCATCCTAGTAAAGTCATCAACAATAATCATGAAGTACCTTTCACCATAGAATCCTCTTGTCTTTGTGAGACCACTCAGATCTGTGTGAACAATCTCCAACTTTGTTGTTGTAGAAAACTTCTTGCTAGGAAAAGAACTTTTCTTCTGCTTAGCCATAACACATTCCTTGCACACAACATTAGTAGGCTTCACCATTTTTGGTAAATCTCTTACAGCAAATGTACTACTTGCTTGCACAATATTTATCAAAATTTATATGACAAAACCTTCTATGCCACAACCAATTGTTATCAACTTTAGCAACCAAACATGTCATCTCTATAGGATTCAACTGAAAAACATTACCTTTGGATCTTGTACCAGTGCCAATCATCTTACCATTCTTATCCTTGATGATGCATGTCTTTTCTGTGCACTGTAACTGATATCCGTTATCAACCAACTGTCCAACACTCAAAAGATTCCATCAACAAAATAAACATCATCTATGTTAGTTTTCCCATCAAGAGTAATAGATCCTATTCCCTTAATATGACATGTCGCATTGTTACTAACTCTAACGATTCCTCCATCACAACTATTGATCTCAACAAATTTATTCATATCACCAATCATATGATGTGAACAACCACTGTCTATGATCCAATCAGCTTTCTTCTCAACATTTGACACTAGGGCTTTCTCTTCTCTGACTTCTTTTTCAAGATTTTCTTCCTTTATAGTAACAAAACCTAACTCACCATCACTTCCACTATTTTCTTCAGATTCATCATCATCATTTGCATACAAACATTCTCTAGGCCGTCCAGACTTGAAATTATTCGTATACTCCTTTACTCTCTTAGGACATTTAGAAGCTAAATGACCAAACTCGTTACAAATCCAACATTTAAAGATTTTCTTACCATCTAGTTCTCTCTTCACAAGCAAGGCAATTCCTTCTTCAATCTTTCTGTTTTTTTCAGGTCTTGATCTATTGCTGCTAGCATACTCTCCACTAGTGCTTGCACTCCTTCATAAGGAAGGGTGAACACTTAATGCGCCAAAGGCAGCCTCCACTCTAAGAAAATCTTCAAACTATTTCAAACTTACTTCTACTACTGCCAGTCTTCCATGAAGAGTCTCTAAAAAAAAAATTAGTACAAGGTATCACTTGCTCAATCATCTGCACTATCTACTTGAATGGTGGTGTCAAAGTCTTCAAGATCTTCCATATGATCTCATCCTCGTCTTTAGTTCCATTACAAGACTTGATTTCTGCAACAATTTCTGATATTCTGTCAATATAGCTTCTTACAGATTCATCTTCCATCATTTTGGCCTCTTGAAATAAACATTTCCAGTTTTGCAATCTAATTCTCTTAGCACATTTATCACCTTCAAAAGTAGATTCCAAAGCTTTCCAAATTTCATGAGATGACACCAAATATTTTACCTAACTGTACTCATTTTTAGGAAGAGCTAACAAAAGTATTTCTCTAGCAAGAATGTTACACATGAACAAATCTTTTTCAGCTTCTGTACATTCTTCAAGTTTGCTTTCTTCCACAATGGTCTTCCCATTCTTCGTGATCAGCCAATATCCTAGAACCATGCATAGCAAATGTGTCTTCATCTTCTTTTTCCAGCTATCATAGTTAACTCCATCAAACTTGGGACTTTCTTTTTCGAAATGACCCGCCATTGATCTCCTTAGGTTATTAAGTTTTTCCTTCAAGGACCTGATGCTCTAATACTAATTGTTAGAAAGAAAAGTCCACCAAGACAACTAAGGGGGGAGGTGAATCGGTTATCTGATTAATACAACTTTTATCAACCTTATTAAACTTCAAACATATGATCAATATAAATAGCAACCATAAGAAGATACACATACAGGATGTGTTAACTAGGGAAACCCTTGATCAGAGGGAAAACCTCAGTGGGGATGGTACCCACAATGATGTACTAATATATAAGTTCCTTGTAAGAGGATGGACTCTATTAGGAGCCAATGAAATACATTCAATACATATCAGTCCCCATTAGGAGACTTTGAATCCATGTTAGAAGATTCCAACCCTATTAGGAGTTGTAGAAGGCAGAAGGACCCATTGTCCAAACAGTTTCAGGGGCAAGACCTCTAAATTCACTGTCCAATTGGTCTCTGTATTATTCCTTTCAAAAAAAGAAAATGCAAACTAATCTCAGCAACTCAATACTTGCTTTGTCCTCTTACTGTGCCTCTACCACACCAAAACACTTCTCAAATCTCAATCAGGGTTTACTTTAGTGGCGAATCTCACTAATCAGGGACCCTGGATTTGGCGATTTTTTTTGCACTTTTGTGGTGGCAACGTCGCCTGCACTTTATGAAAACTGGGTTCCATGCTTAGATCAATCACCAATAATAATATATAATCATTTTTATTTTGAATATGAGTTCGCCAATAGAATCTAATCTTTCCACATGGTAAATTAAATATTTTTGCCCACAATTTTCAAGGCTTGTCCTATTCAATGGTCACATTCGCCAATATATAGTAAAACTTTAAGCTGGGTTATATAATAAGTACGTATACTTACACATGTATTTATTCCAGAGACTTTCCAAGTAAGTTTTTATCCTTTTAAGCTTTGGCCCGAAATGGATTTGACTGTTGACAGGTGTCATTATTTCGGAGTTTTCCTCTAAAACTTGTTGTCCTTGAACATTTAGGCCCGAAATAGGATTTATACCGTCCGATTTACAATCATCTAACGGTTAATCTAACGGTTATTAAAACGAGTTACTATATTCCAGATGATATAAAATATGGTTTCTAGGTATTCATAGTTTTGGTCACAATTTTCTTTAATAATTAAATATTCGCCAGGGTTTTACAAAATTTTCTTATGACGAAAAAAATCGCCAATGAAATTAATTTTTTTCGAAGTTTGAAGAAAAAAATCGCCAATAGAAATTATTTTTTTCCCCCTAAAATAATGTTGGATTTGCCAAGATTTTGTACTTTTTCCAAAGAGGGTTCTTAAAGTTATCCCTGATCTCAATACCAAATCTCCAACTTCGCATTACAATAATCCTTTTGATCGCTTACTCGCATTTATCAAATTTGCATATTACTTACTACTTGCACTCTACACAACTTACATCACAACGAAAATAACTTTCCTTTATGCCAAATCCTCAAAATAATTCATTGAGTCGGCCTTGATGCTCTCCTAATTAATTACAATAGGACCTCTTTAAGATAACACGCTACAATACATCTTTTTCATAATTACAAAATACTGTTGGCTCACAATCTTCACAACTTCTCATACGTGCAACCTCGGACTTTGTGCACTCACTAACATCATTATCACGCTGTATTTTGTCTCTATCTACCTTCACTCATAAAGATTCTATCCTTGTTAGGAGATATAATCTGAACATCAAAAACCACTTCTCAGGAACTTTGTCTGTGAACTGTCTTTTGTAAATCATAAATAACTGCTACCAGTCTTCGACTTTCTACACGTGCACACAGCTGTTCCAACTAGACACTGTGTAGAATATTAGATCAAGTGCACATAACCTCATCTTCAATCCTCCAACCATAACATCAATCTCTATCTGCTACTCTACCAATCTTCTCAGTATGTTGACATCAATGACAAACATTGCCATGAATGCAACACACAGTCATGCTAATTGTCTCTCCATTGCTCCAGCAATGCTAGAATACTCCCCCATAGGAATTGCTTTCAGTTCAATAAATGTGCAGCAATTGCTTCTTATCTATGCTTCTTATCCATTTCTTTGAATGAATATATCGATATGTTTTTTGTGATTTGCATTCAAAACCTCTAAATAAAGTCTTATTCAAACATAAAAGGTGCACGAACAACATTGTTAGTGTAGATCCTAGTCTATGTTAGATTGATTTTGACAAATTGAACCTATGAAAACCAAGATTTTCCTTCAAACAAATGTTTAACTCAAAACCTTTCTAAGAAACACTTTTGCTTTGCATGTTTTGATTCTAGTTGTGAGCGGAGTTAAACCTTTCAGAGTTGATCATGAGTTAGTACAGCAAGTAGATCCTACAAAGTTTGGTATATCACCTTTTAGACAATAGTTTAGTTTTAGGTTATCAATCAAAGGAACCAGCCCTCTCTGGAGTTTCGTCCTCGCTATAGGCAACCCACAAACCAAAGGATGATCTCATGTTTCATGAGATAGCAGAGTCTCATGCTCAGTTTGGGTGCAATACCTCGTGAGAACTGAGGGTACCCTCTCAAAGAGGCCAGAATTATATTGTAATGTGGTTTTTTCCATTTCAATGCAATATTATTCATTGTATTCTCATGGACAGCATTAAATTGTGGGAAGATTGAAAATTCTGCACAAAAAAAAAAAATCACACTCCTAGATTTGGAACCCTATGTAATGCTAACGCAAACGCATTGAAAATAATGCTGAGATCCTCTACCAGAAAAGGAATTAATGGAAACTGGGAACAATCAGAATTAATTGCATAGTTTCAGGGGTTCAGTTTGATTTTAATTTCTATGTTGCTATATTTATGTCCCAGTGTTTATCCCCTCAAAGTTCCAATTATTAACACCAGCTAATAGATAAGTGTAGTCAATCATCCTAAACAAAGGCTTCACATAACTGCCTTATTTAGATTCAGTAATAACAAATTTTCCAACACAGTTAAACAAGAAAATGGAGACAGGCCCTAAATACCTCATAAAGAAGGTCAATAACACGTTTGATCTGTGCACCAACTGCAGATTTCCTAATGCTGTTAATATGTTGAAGCCTCTCTGTATCATTTGAAAACTTTTGACCCTGAAGTGAAGAACTAGAAACAGAAGGAGAAGGAAGCACTGGAGCATGCCTTGAATTGCTGTTCTTGGAAGAGGGCAGTCTTGATGCTGCAACCTTTGCTAATGTAGATTGACAACTAGCCTGTTGCTTCTTGAACTGATCTAATTTCTTATTCAAATCCATCTGCAGAAGCCTAAACAAGATAAACAGTTAAATCAACTTAAAATCAAAAACATATACAGGTACACAAGACCGTTAAGTCTAAACATTTATATGCATATCCTAAATGGGTAAGTTACTTTATGCTGCATTGAAAAATATTTTTACTTGGAATCTGAAACATGTAATACTGTGGAGTATTGAAACAATTAGAACCACATTCAAATTGAAAATCAATATAACGGTTGAGGTATTAACAGATTTAAGGGCTGTAATCCAGTTGTAATTAACTGAAGTTTACCCTTGCTGCCACAATTTTGAGTTTCAGGGCTGCGTGCAGGTTGCAGCTACGCGAGAGTTATTCTCGGGATTTCTATACTTCCCACCCAGTAATAAAACTTTACCGATCATGAAACAACATATTTCTATTTATGCACCTAAATGAATAAGGGGAAGAATTCCCTTTTCCACTCCACCTCCTAACACCTCTCAATGTTACGAATCAGGATAACCTCGTGTACTAGAAAGGCCATTTATGCAAATCACCTCTATGGCCAAGTCAAGGGATCAAGGTTCTCTCTCAATTCCTACAAGAAATCCAAACCTAAGGGCATGCATTTATAGACGAATACATAAGTTCAGGAGGCCATAGTGCTATCTCAATCCTTGCACGAGTCCAATGTGAGGGCACTCATTAATGCACTTCATTTTACAACTCATTGAGGAAGAGGTTCTGCCTTGTGTCAACATCAAGAGTACAAGGAGAGATCACATCAAACAAATTCACCTGCAGGTCCATTACCTAATGGCGTTTGACAGCACAGAGGCTCAGCCTGACTCAGGGATAACAAGTTCGAGCTTACAAGTAAATTTGGTCATGAGGCTGAATATCCATATCGACCTCTGCGAGGGATTCCACATACACCACATTAGTTTCTCCTTCGCGTAGGCTAACCTTGCCTTTTACAATCTCCGCGCTGAAGTTTACGATGAAAAAATAAATAAATATAACCACGGTATTGTAGAAAACAAACAAAGTCTGCGTTCTCGTGCTAAACCCTAAGGAAAAAAAATGAACAAACCCAAAAATCTCGAATGCTTTAAACAAGATGATATTGAATCTTTGATGTTTAAAACAACGTAACCATACGTTTAAACAAAAATGAAAAACAAACACAAAATGTTATAAGTGTTTCCACAATTTGATTCATTTAAACTAAAAATTAATTAATCTGGAAATCAAATCTTACAGTTTTGTGTTCGTTGCTGCTATATTTTTTAGCCCTGATGAATTTATTTTATCAATCGGAATTTACGTACCGGCGAATTTCAGTCTAACAGGAAGATCCCACGCCTGACATCAAAATTGGGGTTTAAATTTACTAATATTCATGTTCAAATATTTGTCTAAAAGCATGAGAAATTATTTATGTTTTCTTTTGCCTGATGCATCTGCAACTGTACCAGAAAGCTGGAGGATGTCGTATATTAGATAACGGGCGTCTTCGTCTCTGCAATTAAAAAACCTGATAATCAAATTAATCTGGATTTTAAGCAACAATGCCTCTAAATTTTTTACAACAAAATGACTTTGTTTGATTATGGATTTAGGCCTTTGCAATTAGTTGAATTCAATCGATTGTTAAAGAAGATCGATCGGTTGAAACTTGGAACTCTTACATCTTTTTTAAAAGATCGAATTTCCCCTCAAGCTTATTTAGTGGAACAATCCCCAAAAGAAGATTTATTACGCCGAATTACATCGAGTCTGAAGTGAACGACCTGTTTTCTGAAATCAACGGTTGAAAATAACAGATACCGTACAAGACGTTGAAGAAATTGAAACCCCCTGATTTCTTGATGGCATTTCCCCGTGCCTGTCTCCTTCCTGCTGCAGAACGAAATGTGTTTGCTCTCTAAATAAATATCTGTCCTAGTTCGCTGCCGGAAATGGCTTTTCTGCTTGCCCGCCGAGTTTATATTTTATTTTAATTATGATTGTTCCTCCTCTATTTGTTCATATTTTGTTCTTCATTTTATTTTATATTTTAACATAATATGGCTTTTAGTAACACTTGTATAAAATAATTGAAAAAATAAATATATTTAAATTAATTGATTTTACATTGTGATTTTAATTTTTTTAAATGATTACATACATTGATTTTTTTATTTTGTTTAAAAAATTATATTTAATTATACATAAAAGTCAACAATTTTTTAATTTATATAAAATATTATAAATTATTAAAAGAATTATATTTTATTTTAAATTTTGAAAATACTAAATTTTTTAAGTAATACTTGTATAAAATAATTTAAATAATTGAAGAAATAATTTGAATTTTACATTATGATTTTGATTTTAAAAATGATTATATTTATATTTTGGAAGGTCTTGCATTTGATTCTATTGGAACGTAATAAATAATAATAATTAATCACAACACATAATAATAATGAATCTTTGCTTCAGCCTCTTACCTATCAAAAAAAATCATGAGTCAAATTTAAAGACAAACTTTCAAATTATATAAAAATATTATAAATTATTAAAAGAAAAATTCTAAATTATTTTATAAATTTTATTGGATGTTATTAGATTTGATTTACTATTGGATATGGAAGAATCTAAGAAGAATGGTTCAGTGCTTAGTCATATCAATGGTACAAATATTGTGTTTATACCTATGAATAAGTACTCTAAAACATTTGTAGAGTACACATCCATTTCCTTGTGTAATACAATTTATAAGTTTTTGTCCAAAGCTATCTATCTGATATGCAAGGGTTGATTCCCAAGCTGATTTCCTCAGAACAAGGGAACTTTGTCCCAAGTAGAGAGACTACAGAAGGTACCTTAGTGGATCACTTGCCTCTCTACTCTATCAAATAAATTAAGTTTTTTGTGTGTATCGTCAAGCTTGATATGATGAAAGCTTATGACAAAAACAATTAGGATTTTTTTGGTAAAAGTACTAAGCAAATTTGGATTTGTTAATAGATGGTGTAAATGGATTCTTGCATGTGTTAAAGATGCTCACTTTTTAGTGGTAGTTAATGGATCTCTGGTGGGGCAATTTTACACAATGCAACGAGTGAGACAAGGTGATCCTTTATCTCCTTTCCTATTCATCATTAGGGCAGAAACCCTTAGCAGGACCATTTTAGCACATCACTAATCTAGTTTATGGAAAGGTATTTGGAATATTGCCCCACACATTCTCTAAAATTGTTGATGACACTCTCTTATATGCCCTTGCCACAATTGTTGAGGAGAATCAAATTAAACTTGCTTGAGATTCTTATGAATTGGATTTCAAGCAAACGATGAATCCTCTAAAATCCACAATTTTTATTTTCAATGTTAGACCATCCATCAAGAAAAAAATTACAAATCCTTAGATTTCAAGAAGCTCAATTGTTGAGTTTGTAGCTTGGAATTCCTTTCACAGGTTGTAATAGGATGCAGTAGTAGAGTACTATTATCCATCAGTTGAGACTTTGTACTACCTCTTGGAAGGGTAGATGGCTCTCCTTGTTAGGATGTATCCATGTTAAAAACTATTTGGTAGCAATCCCAAACTACTTCCTTATTGTCTTAAAGGCCCTTGCAGTTGTCATTAAACAAATTGAAAGGATTATCATGCACTATATATGGAACAATAATATGAAAGAGACAAAGAGGGTTCCCCCTATATCACTTAAAGGTATGGCATCATAGAAAGAGATTGGTGGTGTTGGATTTCATAATCTAGAAAATAGAAATGTAGCTTTTGGGAGGAAATTAGCATTGAGAATGTATTCTAAGCCTCAAACTACTTGGAGCAAGCTAATGCAAACAAAATATGTAGATTCTAATAACCCATCTTAAATCCTTACCGTAGCAAGTCCACAAAGTGGCTTAGTGTCATGAGCCATGAATGGATATATATAGTACAAAAATGCATTGCTTCAAGTATAATCAAGTAATGAATAATATTCAACCATATGTTAATTATAATTGTATATTAATCATATCTAGTTATCTAGAAAACCAACAATTATTTGTCAAAACAATGGAAAACTAATATCTGAGAGAATTGAGACATAGACAAATGACCCATTAAATTATATCAATTTGATAGAAAATTATAATTATAATTATAATTAAACAATACACGAGAAGACTGTTTATTTAATCATGTCTAAAACTAGCAACAAATCTTAATTTAATTATACAGTCTAAGATCAAATCATAATTAACATAAATTAACAATGTGATATATATTGCATAGATAAATATGACGATCAAGTATAGAAGGGAAAATGACAACAAATAGAAATTGAAATTTTTATTGATGCAATTTAAGATTAACAAACCAAATTTATAATTGTAAATGGGTACGAGCAACATAAGATGACTTTAGCTAAAGGTATAGTCTCTTATCCAAATGGACATGCCTCTTTTGTCTAAGGTTGCAACCCTTTGAATTTAGAAAGGGATATTTATAAGTTTAGAACTAAAAGATGGAAGGGAAGTAAGAATTTACCTATAAAGGAGATTAGAAATAACCACTTTAAAATTTAAAAAACCAAACTCATTAATGGATGCCTCTCTATACATGACACGCATATTATTAAAATTGTACTTTGTATCCTTGTTAAGCGAAGATATTAAGTTATTAAGGAGACAACAAACTTATTCATATAAGGAGAATTAAAGAGGGAGTCACATGAGTGGGCTTATAAGGTAAGGGAAATGTATGAACTTATTTTGTAACTAAATTAACTTATGTTATTTTCACTTGAATATATATTGAAAGTGTAATATTAATTCATGTTTAATGAAGGATTATGTGTGTGTGTGTATAATTGGATTTGAAATATATATGCATTCAAAATGATATTTAATAATTTGATATTATATTTATTAAATATAAAAAAATGAAGTAATATATTGCAAGATATTAATATAATTTATTATGGATCTAAGCAATTGATTAAAACTTTTATAGTGCCAATATAGGGGTTGCACTCATCTTTGTATGTATATGTGCAAGTATAGGGTTCGAGGTCATCTCTATATGAATGGCTGGATGGAATCGCATAGTATCAATGTGAGAGGTTAGTGCAATTCTCGTATGAATGAATATCATGTTAGTGTGAGAGACCATTACAACCCCATATGAATGCATATTGTGAGCTATGCAAGATATTAGAACAACTATGTATTAATGGTTAGATGAAATTTAGATAATGGGCAGAATATGGTGATGATGCCAACATATGAATACATAATTGGCCTTGGATAGAGTATGTCCCATTCAAGATGATCTTTAAGGAGTGCACTCCAAAGAAGATGATTGAATAAATAAGGGTTGGGAAACCTAATCAAGAGATGTCTTTAAAGTTTGGATTAGGATAGAGGGTAGAATAGTGTAGTTAAACTTATTTTTTTTAAATTCTAGCATTTATTTTACAAGTATTATTTGTCCTAAGCTAGCCCTAATAGAGGGGACATTACACTCAGATATGTGAAATTTCATCATTTCTTCTAGGGATGTATTTACTTCATCCATCTCTTGGGAGGTCCATGACGAAGAAGAAATAGATTTCTTTCTTGACTCTTGGAATGGATTCAAGCCATTGTTCAACGATGATGTGTTAAGACAATTTGTTGCAATTATTTAACCTAAGTATGGGGTAGTAAATGTTTTCATTATGTTGATTTGATTAAAATACTTTACCAATTTCTTTGCTACATCTGTTGAATACTATATTGAAAGATATAGTGGTCTTCTTTAATAACTCTAAGGAAATGATAATTTGGGTCCCTTCACAAAAAGGTCAACATACAGTCAAATTAGGATATGAGGCAATTTCTATGAGGGAAACCCAATTATGTCCGTAAAGGGATTATTAATTTTTTTGGAGTGATGTGATTCCCCCAGAGTTAGATGTTTTACTTGGTTGGCTCTTAAAGAGAGAGCTCTCACCAATGACAAGCTAGTTAAATAGCTATTATAGACCACTTCAAATGTGTTCTATGTGCTACATCTAACAAAGATGATTACCACTTTTGTGTACAATGCCCTTTTGCACAACACTATTGGTAATGTATGCAAGCTAAAGCCAAATTTTATATGTCCATTTCATATACCTTGTGAAATGTCATTTGATATTGGCTAGTAGTATTAATGGATGATCATTCTAGTTGTATTCATTTGGTCTATATGGTGGGAAAGGAACAAATGCATATTTAGAAAATAAATGACTTGTAATCAATAAGTACATGCTAAAATTGAAGAACTAGTTGTTGGGGCAGTTATGGTAGTTATGGCTCATGCCAGAAAAATGAAAATATGCTCTTCCACTTTCTCATCATAGGATAGTAAACTTTTGTATTCCTGATCTCGTATTAAGATGCCTTGTTTTGGACCTTTAATGATTCATTCCAATGATACGATTAATAGAAAGGAGATAAGGTGGATTAGGTCATCTTCCCCATTTGTGAAAATGAATTTTGATGGTGCTTCTAGAGGCAACCCTGGGATATCAAACATTGGTATTTACATCTAGAATTCTTCAGGTGATCTCATAATTGCTCAAACAATCCCTATTAGTCATAGGACTAACAATTGGGTAGTAGCTTTTTTATTTTATGGAGTTTCTCTTTAACTCAGAGACAAGGCATCATACATTTATATCTTGAAGATGATTCAAAATTGATAATTGAAGCTAAAAAATATCATAGATGTTATAATTGGATAATCAACTATATATTGTACTAAGCTTGGATATTATTGGATGCTTTCCAAGACTATGTAATCTTGCATACATATAGGAAAGGTAATAGATTGGTTGAATCCATTGCAAATCTAGCATGTAATAGAGGTGATGTGGAAATAATTAGAGATAATTTGATTTAATTCAAGATTTCCCTTAATGTGCATCAATAATTAAATAAATAAATAAAGAATAATAATAAAAAATCAATAGGTTGACCATTTCACTCGATGTCTTTGTCATTGGTCTCTCCTCACACATAACCATCATGTGCCATGATGGTGGAGGATCTTAGTGTTGTTTTATATTTGTACAAATATTGGCGAAATTTTTCTTAACGATGATATAGCCATTGTGAAACATAATTAGGGCCACTAATTATTTAAATTCACTCGGTCAAGTAGTAGAGTGCTACTCGAGCTAATGATGATAGATAACGACTCTTATGGGCCAAAGACAACTACTCCCAATTTTAGTTGAAGGTTATGATATTCTTGTGTCGATGTTTTAGGGTATTATTATGCATGTGGGTGATATGGCTATTATAGGATAGGGATGGGATTTGAATATAGAGGTGGCAATGGATTTGGGGAAACTAGACATGTCATTATGCTTGGTTTAATTTTAATATTTTTGATGTTCAATTTATTATTGCATTATCTCTGTTGTAAATCAATTCAATGATTACTATAATACAAGTATTAAATGGATACTTGGATATTGTAGTTGGGAAGTATTTTTATATGATTTAAGAGATAAATGGACATGGTTATATTCTCCTATTAATCCTTCACTCACGTGTTTATTTTGAAACATTAATATATTTGTAATATTTGAAGTTTGATTGTTTTGGCTCCAACATGTTTTTTTGCCAAAACAATAATAAGAAAGTGGTAATTTCCAAGGAGTCAAAGAATTTTTAAAAAAATTCAGTGTGGGATTGGCTCACACATGCTAATTTTTACAAGAAAGAAAAGTAAATGAGGCAAACTATCAGATCAATAGTTATGGAGAATGATATCAATGCAGAAAGGGTAAGTACTAGCCATACAAAAAAATAAATGCACTTGATTTGACCATTTCTTAAAATTATTGATCAATTTAAAATTCACATAATTATTGTTATGCGATTTTTAAAAAATTTAGAAAAATGTTAAGTTAGGTATATTTTTTCAGCTGTATAGCCATCTTTGAAAGGACATCTCTAGTTTAAGTGATTCATGTGAAATGAACAAATGATGAAACATGTCTATTCTTCTTGGAGGGGTTTGAAGTAGTTCTACCTTAAGGTTGACAATGTTTCCTATTTGAATCATTTCCATGAGTTCCTATGAGTCATCCAACATTCTTTAAGATCATTCCATTGTATATTTAGGGTGCCATGCATATATGTGATGCATGACAGAATATAGGTCACTTAATTTTTATCTTGTTTTTGCTCCTACTCCAAGTGAATTTCCCTTTCTAGGCCATATCAATGATATTGAATTTGACCATTTATTTATATGGAATGTAGAGATTTCAAGCATTCTATCTATAATATAATTGGCAAAGAAATGCTCTCATCATTGCCTTGTAGAGTGTTACTTCCATCTCAAATTTTATCCATATTTTCATCTAATGTAATGGATTTAACCCAATCACATTACAAGGTTGAAGTGGTGCTTAGCAAAGGTATGCACTCTAGGATCATCTTTTCAGCAACTTGTATTCATACTATACAACACTATCAACTTTGGAAAGTTTATGGGATTTATTGGGGGATTGTTTTCTAGGGAGGCATTGTTGGATAAGTTAGAGTTTGTAGTTGTTTATGACAACATTAAGCAAGGGATTTTTCACTTCATAAGAGACACATTTTAGGGACATATATGAGTGTTTGGTATCAGTTTGGTAAACCTAATAAGGGTGAAGGCATTAATGGTGTTTTATTCTTGTTTGAGCATGACTATGTACTATTAGATCCATGAGGGATTTTGTAGAAACTCCATATTTATAATTTCCTATTTTATATTACATTTCATTGTAAATATATATTTTACATTAAAATCAAATTTGAAGACAAATTTTTAATTTACATAAAATGATTGAGATAATTGAAGGGAAAATTTAAAAATAACTTCATTTATTGGTTTCATTGAATATTTGATTAAATACTTATCTATGATTGGAATTCAATTTGAATAACATTAAATTTAATATTATTTTTATATCTGACAAGAATTTTTTCTTTTTCCTATCAATTATAAGTAAAACAACACATACAATATCAAGTTCAAATAACTAATAATTAGGTACATATAACCCACAAGCTAGGACTAGTCAAAATAATATATATGAAATCTTCTCAACTACGTATAGATATGAGAGGAGTTTTATCAAAATATAAAGAGATTAAACTATTTTTGACTTAGAGTTCCCTATCATTATGGGCAACCTAGGTATCATTTCACTGTAGGACTTTGTCATTTTGAACCAAAACAACTCTACATGGTTGTTGTGGAATGGCATTTGGAGGAAAGACAAGAATAGGTGCAACAAGAAATGGTTGACCATTTTCCAAGAATATCTTTTCTAACAACTTGTGAAGCTACTTCTTCATATGGTCAACTCTCTATTGGAATGGGATATCCTCTAATTTTTTTGGAAGTAAAGATTTTCCATCTGCATGTTCTCTTTTTGACTTCTTAACCTTCCCATATTTTAGAGATTTTGTAATCTTCTTCTCAATAACTTTCATTTAATCTAAAACCCATGAGGAAATGTTAAAATATACGAGTCCTTAAAGAGACTCAATAGAGTTTTGATTACTACCTTTAAAGTATATTCATTTCTCATTTTCCAAATAGTCCATGTAATATATTTACATAGAGAATAGACCCAAAAAGAATTGTTGTAATTGTTTAATCTCAGGAACTTACCAATTAACACATTTAGAAAATTAAGAATCATGGTGCAACATGAAGTCAAATATCCACCAAATTTCCTAGCAAACAAATAATCAAAGAAAATATGGGAGACATTCAATACACCTACAAAATGAACAAATATTAATGTCAACATTAGGCTTCTTAAAAATTAACTTGTGTAGGAAAATGAGCCATAAAAAAACAAGACTTATTAGGGTCAATATGCATGTGTCGTATACTAGCAAGGATCTCACTCCATTGGTCGGGTTCAAGGTTTAGATTCCATGAGTTTAGGTCTTCAAAGATAACATTACTTTCAGTTAGGATCTTATAAATGATCTTAACTTCAATACATGGAAGGGGGTCCCATCAAGACACTTTAATAGAGGAATTTTTCCATTATTGGTAATGTAGTCTTTAGGAAGGAATAGGCTAGTAAAAGCTTCTCTAACCATGATACAAGTCCTCCATTGAGAGTGGGACATGTCATATTTACTCCCTATCTCTTGTCATCTTATAATTCTTCCATATATGATAATGTCATTGAACAGAAAAATACCCTGTTTATCCCACTATTTAAAAAATCACCCTTGAATGGGGGCTAATGGTTTTTCTCCCCTTTTGAGATTCTGCCAAATAGACTTTTTCCCATACACCTTTTTGTATTCATCAATTTAGTTTTGTTAGTAATAAATTTTATAACATAAGCACAAATTTTATGTATTTCTTTGGAAACATTGGAGTCTAATACCTTTATAGAAAAATTTCTAGACATAAGATCATTAATGTGGAGTCCTTTCCATGTTGATGTGCTAGTTGGACTAGCTCTTACAATGTTATTTATGGTAGGTTCATCTCCTATAGTGGATTTAGTAATCCATTTAACAAAAAGTGAGATTCTTTGAGTTATGAAGTCCTTATGACCCAATCCCCTATTCTCTTTTCTCATCAAACACTAATTCCAATTCATTGCATGCCTCTTTCCATTTTCCTTTCCATTTAACTAGAAGAAGTCCCTAACTCTCTTCTAAATATATTTGAATAGAAAATGGTTAAAGAGCTAGGTTAAGGCATAGTAGATAGTGTAGGATGAGAGGATATTGTTATAGACTTGGACTCTACCTACCAATGTGAGGTATCTAGTATTCCACTTATTGAGTTTTTATCAATTTTTTTCCCTGATCCAATTTCATATTTTAATGAGACTGGGATTGAAAGAAAAAAGAATGCCCAAGTAATTCACACTATGGTTGGGTCCTCTGTAGGCTAGTTCATATTTGTTACACCAACTCGAAGGTGTCTCTTCCTATCCCAACAAAATTGATTTAAGAAGCAAAACCTTGTTGCATGATGTCACATATAAGATGTCCAAATTGTTCATCAATTTACATACATTGTCTTCAATTAGCTCAAAGGTAATTTTTGTGTCCATCAAAAAATTGCACAATCAAATTTTCATCACCATTTGGTAGCTCAATGCCCTTAACACTATGTGAGCTAGTCTTATCTCTAAGAATGTAATATAAGGCATCAATAACTAGCATAAAAAGAGTCAAGGATAGAGGGCATTCTTTCCTTATAGACCTAGAGATCTCAAAAGGGTCAAACCTTAATCCATTTACTTCAATAGTTTCATTATCTTCATTCGTTAGGGTGCTAAACATTTGATAGAAAAAACTAGGGAAGCCCAAGCATCTTAGCATCATAGTGATGAATTTACATCTAATTATGCCAATCACCTTTCATAATCTAGGAGTAGCATATATACGTATTATTCAAATATCTTAGCCCAATTCATAGCTTCCCAAGAAGTGGATCTCGTATTATCAAGTATGTACCCACCCTTAATGAATCCTATCTAGGTAGTATTTATCATATAAGGGTGGACATTTTCTAACCTAAGTGTAAGTATCTTAGCCATAATTTTATAAGAGACATTTAATAGAGTAATTGGCCTCCAATTTTAAATCAAAGTCTTGTCCTTCTCTTTAGGTATAAACTTTATCAGACCAACATTAATGTTAGTCCCAAGATATTTCCTTTTAATAACCTCATTAGACTTGCAAAAGTTCTTCACCTATCTAATCGATATTCTTTCTATAAATTTCAATGTCCACCTATCATGCTCAGGGGCCTTTTTATTATTCATACTTAAGAATGTACTATTCATTTCATTAATATAAATAGATTTATCTAACATATCAACCTCATTTATGATTACCTTGTTGGTAATAAGTCTACCAATCGTATTCCTATGAGTTTCCATAACAATGCCAACATCTTAAAAAGTGAAAAATTTATTATTGTATCCAGCAAAGACTTTGACAATATCAACTTGGGAGTTGATTTCAATCTAATCATCCTAAATAGTATCAATCTTATATCTATATTACTTGGTTTTGAGCATTTGAAAGAAGAACCTAGCATCCTTATCACCATGTGTTATCACCATGAGAAACTCAGTTAAGTCTTGCTCTTCTTTTAGCCCGCTAGATCTTGAAATTTTGCAATCTTATAAGGGAATATCTAGATTAGGTCACACACTCTAAAGAATCAAAGCTAGATAGTTACCCTATAGGATTATCTTAACTTTAAAAAATATTCTGTTGAAGATTACATTCTAATCTTCTCATGTCCTTTACTTTCATTTTCCCACTACTTGGAATAAAGATTTCCAAATGGAATCATTTTAAATCATCTCTCTATTATAATTTAGTGTCTCAAAAGGAAATTTTATGTACTGTCTAACAATATTGATAGTAGTGATGACATCCTCATCAAGGAGGGAAGTATTTAGGAAAGATCCATCATTTTCACTATGCTCAAAATTGTTCTTATCCAAATGAAAGATCTTGGCTATAAAAGAGTGTTGGTCTAACAATGTATGTGTGGAAACTTTTACACAAACACCCATATCATACTTTATGAAATTGAATGTCTCTCTATTCATATAAAATAAATCCAATTAATAATAAATTCTCTTATTACCTTGTTAGAAGTTGTTCCAACTGTACTAGAATCCCTTATGATCACCTTCATTTCCTACTAATGGGTCAAAAAGTTTATGCATCTTAATAATTTTAGACCAAAAGAACTCCTCAGTGTCATTCCATTCAAATTTATTACCACTCAGTAGCTAAAGGGTCAAAAAATTTTTTGCTTCTTAATAATTTTAGACCAAAAGAGCTTGTTAGTGTCATTACATTCAAATTTATTACCACCTAGTTTAACCTAAAGAGCTTCAATCACACTGAAGTGACCTCCTAAAATCCAAGAAATATTGTCATGTTGGAACACCCACTCCAAGAGATCTATTATGATCTTATGATCATTTGTAGCATTTATGCTATAAATACCAAATTCCTCATTATAAATAACAAATGTGATACAAATCATCATCTTAAAAGGAGATAAGTCCTACTTAGAAATGTGTGTGGACCATTTGCCTAGCTAAAATAGAAGATGCCTCTTTAATCCTTCGATGAGAAATGGGGAAGTCTTTAGCATCTTTCCAAATATAATTAAGGTTCAAATCTAAAGTAAAGTCCATAGTTTTAACTCCTTAAAGTATCAATATATTAATATCACTATTCATCATGAGGAATTTCTTCACAATATATTTCTTGTGAGGAGATTCTAAACTCTTGATGTTTTAAGAAGCACAAATCACATCTATGGATAAGATTTTGGGATCTATTTCCATTGGATATTTAAGGCTCTTACAATAACTTAGAAGCTTTTTTGGGGGGTGTTTAGACTCCTTATAATGCATAAAGGGTCCAAAAGGTCTACCTCTTTTTTCCATTTGTGTTCCTTCCTCCATGTCCCTTGTTGGGGATTCCATTGTTTTGTTCCCCTTATCTGTCCTCACCCTCCTCCTTTTATTTTGGGTTCAAAAAGAAAACATCTCATCATTATTTTAAATCTTAGAGAAAGGTATAATAGCTTTGTCTTTGGTTTCTTCTTCTTTGAATGTGTTATCTATAGAAACCTTTTGAGAAAGAACATTTACTTGAACCTCAATATCCTAGGTGGATACATGGATCGAGGTGACAACGATAGGTTGCAAAGGAGGACAAGGCTTGGGGTGGTCATGGGGTGGCGGGAGGAAGGGGTAGGAATAACCACAAGCTTATAATCAAATAATATATATTCTGATCCATATGCCTCTTGCAAGGCTTCTGATCTATTAGTAGATGAATTTACACCAAAATCAACCTTTGAGCAATCAACCTTTCTCACTAGTCTCTCAAAAGTTTCATCCTCCTTGGGGTTGCCACTATCCATGGCTCCATCTAAGTCATTTGGGTGAAGGGAATGCCATCCTTCTCAAAATCACTATGTTTATAAAGCAACAAATTTTAGGAGACGATTCTCTTTTAAATTTTGGATCTAAAACCCCTCGCAAGTCTTTTCAGTTCCAACTATTATGTATTTTGTATTCTATGTTCAGGTTGAGGAGGAGGGTAATATAAACCCAAAATCTAGATAGTCAATTGCAAGGAGATTATTAATGTTGGAGAGAAGATTCATCAGGAGTAGATCATCACAAAGGATCTTTTTAGTTCGTGACTTACACAACTAGTCCTATTATTTGCATAATTTTTTTGAAGACTTAGGGTTAGTTTACTATTTCTATGGGAAGAAGGGGTGAGGGGGACCTCCTATAAAGGGAATAACTAGTACACAACCCAGTGTGATTATTTGATCCATAAGAGGGATTGGAATTAGTACTAGGGTTAAGCATTTTTGTTTTTAGTAGAGGGAAAAAATATTGCAAACAACCCTCTTTCTTGCACAAGAAGCTCATATTTATCTCTCCCAAAAAGGTGACATGACATGTAAATAAATGATCCTCTAAATAAAATAAAATTTCCTCTAGAAAATCTATATGAAGGTTCAAAGATATAGTGGAATAACATCCATTATGTGATAATGAGTTAACATTTGTATGTGGTATTGAGTTATCCATTATTAAGGTGAATAATATTACCAATAGGATCGAGGGCCCAAGGGACTAAATTCAATTAAAAAGGTAGAAGTTTCCCATTTGTGAGACATTGAGGGCATAAAAGAGTGAGGATTTCCTCTTGTTTAGCTTTACAGACCTACAAAAGTGCCCTCAAATTGTAATACCCCATCCTCCAAAATTTCCTATTAATTATCTCTTTTTGACTATCAGGGTTTGTAAGAAAAATAATAAATAACCCTTTCTACAACATTCTTAAGTATGAAAAGTGGAACCCCTAATATATTTTCCACAAATTGTGTAACTAGTAATCTTAAAAAATCCTAAATGGTAACTTGGTAAGTTCATGTAATTCGAAGAAAATCACAAAATTCCTTAATCTATTATTTTTAGCATCTATCACCATAGCCATTTTAAAATTAGATTTAACCAAGAAGACATTGATAACTGAAACCCTACCTAAATTAAATCTCTCTTTAATGACATTGTTGCGTATGTGCAAGATCATGGGTGACCAAAAAGTGATGTGAAACTAGTTTTGAAATGTCCAAAAGTGCTATAAGAATTGTGTTGACTTTTTCCCACCAATCCTAATACCAAAGAAAAATCAAGTGCCAAGCCACATTGGGTATCTGAAAGCTATTGTTTACCCAAAACTTGTGCATATAATATAAAATCTCAATGCTCATTTTCCTCATTTCTTCCTTGTTATTTGTTGTTTCTTTCTCTTGGTTTTAGGTATTCAAACCTTATTGTGTATATGATCATCTTTTTCATCAAATTAAAGTATTTTATCATTGCTAAGTTCATTTTATGTTTTTAATTGTGTTCATTCACTTTTTATCCATATTTAGGTTTTTTGTGTTTTTTATTATAATTTGATAGTTTAATTTGTAATTTTATGTTATTTTTGATTTAATCAACAATAGTTGACACTAACCAAATTCTCAACCTTGCCCCACATCCCAAAAGTATTCTACAACTACCCCCAAATGATCCACAACTGCCTCAAAACCCTCCCCAAATTGAAGATTTTTCTAAAGATAATCTAAACCAATTAGGGGTTTCCAAATGACATATTAAAATATCCCTAAGTTATCTCCCATTCTATCCACCCTAAACACCATTCTAGATAATATTGAGATGCTTTCAAGTAGCATAATTATGCTCTTCTTTAGCATGAGGAGATGCATGCCTAATTTGATGACAAACTAGTGTTAGTTTGTGGTGAATGATCAGGGAAGTACTATACACTCACCATAATTCCTCAGCAAGGTTTGGGGCTAGGTCAGGCCTCAAGCGGGGGTTTGGGGCAGTAGCCCCTAATATAGTCAAGGGCAACAATCCCCAAGAAAAAAAATTGGGGCTATTTTATAGGCTATTTTTTTGGGGGCCAACATATTGTAATTAGTCTAGCCCTAATTTTTTAAGCGAAAAAAAGCTTGTATAAAATGGCTTAGGTTTAGGGATTTTATAGTGTGTGATGAGATAGTAGCTCCTTACAATAGTATTGAGTTTTAAGGGATTATAGATTGTAATTAGGTTGTAATCATTGGATAATAAAAGTATTGGACTCACTTTTTGGTGGACGTAATCTAGGGATTGGGTGAACCACATTAAATCTTTGTATCTTGTGTTCTCTTCTATGTGCTTTATTATTTATTGATATTGGATATATTTACATGTAATTGTTATTTCTATCTAATTAATCCTATTAAGTGGTATCAATGCCATATTTTTTTAGTTATCATCTGCAAGAAAGTCTCATAGTTGAGTGCAAGAGATGGTAGATGAGGTTAAGCTAAAGGTTGATAAGTGTAATGGGCGTAACCTTTAGTTATGGAAAATGCAAATGAAGGACTATCTTTATCAGAAGGATTTATGGTGACCATTGGAAGGAAATTCCAAGAAACTGACTCCTTTGACAAATAAAGAATGAGATATTTTGGATAGAAAGGCACTTGAAAGTATTCGATTATGCCTACCACAATTGGTTGCATTTGGTATTACAAAAGTAAAGGCAACTAAAGAATTGATGCAAACCCTAGCAAAACTGTATGAAAAGTCCTCCACCTCAAATAAGGTATTTTTCATGAAGTGTTTATTTAATATGAAGATGGAAAAAGGTAAATCTATTGCTAATCATTTAAATGAGTTTAATATAATTACCAGTCAATTATCCTCTACAAATATTAATTTTGATAAAGAAATTAGGGCTCTCTTGATTTTGTGTTCTTTGCTTGAAAGCTAGAATAACTTGGTAATGACCATGAGTAATTTATTTTTGGATCTAATACTATAAAATTTGATGATGTGATTGGTGTTATTTTGAGTGAGAAAACTCATAGGAAAATCTTAGATGGATCTACATCAAGAAGTGTTTTGAATGCACAAAGTAGAGACATAATGAATGAGAGAGGAAACAATTTTGAAAATCATTGAAAATCGAAGGGAAAAATGTCTTAATCAAGAGGACAAAGGGATTGTTGGTACTGTGGAAAACCAAGGCATAAGAAGAAATATTGTTGGACTTGAAAGAACAATGAAGGAGACAAACGAGAAGGGAACAAGGAGATAAATGTGGTAAGTAATAGATTAAAAAGGGATGCTTTGCTTTTTCTTTAGAAAGTGTTGATGATTCATGGATTTTATATTCAAGGGCTTCATTTTATGTTACTCCATGTAGAGGTTATTTTCTTGATTATGTCCAAGGGGAGTTTGGGTTTTTTTTTTTTTTTTGAGGGATAATGAACCCTATCAGATTGTTGAAAAGGGAAAAATTAAGATTAAGTTTCATAATGGAAATCATTTGCTACTACAAGAGGTAAGACATGTTCCAAGGCCGAGTAGGAGTTTAATTTTTGTAAGGCAACTAGGTGAAGAGGGTTGCACAGTTATTTTTAATGATAAAAATTGGAAAGTTTCAAAAGGTCCCTTAGTAGTAGTAAAAGGTGTGAAAGTAGACACTTTATATCTTTTTACATAATATTTAGCCATATGATTTAATTCCATCAATTTGGGTCATAAGGATGTGTTTAGAAATAAAATAAGAATATACATGTTAGTATAAATCGTTATGCTAATATACTTATTTAAATCAATGAGTATTTAAATGTCAAATCTCTTTGTGCACATAAAATATCATGCAACATTATCATGTTATTAATTTAAATAATCTGAAATAATATTATTAGATTAAATATTAATATCAATTTCATTTCTAAAATATTAATTTGACTTATATGTAAGTCCTATATATATAATTCATCATGCAACTAGAGATAAAATTATAAATTTAATTGAATTATTTATAATTTCTCTCATAAAGACAAATAGTTATTAGCTAGGTGATTATAAAGTGAACTCCACCATAACTTCTCTTAAAATATAATAAAACTACAATTATTTATTTATTAAATTCCCACTTGCATTAATAAATATAAAAATATTTATATGCAACTAAGAGTTTAACTGGGCTTAAGGAATCATTAATACTAACATCTACATTTGAAATGAATGAGTAATATTTATTTAATTTTTGAAATTAATAAGATTTTTTCTAATTTTTGGAATTAATAAATTACCCAATTTTTATTTATTTTTAAATAATAAATCTGAAAATTAATTTTTTAGAATTAATAAATAATCATTGATTTTTTTATAATAAATAATAAATTTGATAATTATATTTCTTGAAAATATTAGAAGTATACAATTTTTTGTTTTCACATGGCTAAGATCTTCTAAAACATGCAATCATAAAGTTTTATTAATTTTCTATCTTGAATGCATTTATTTTTCAAAAAGATTTTCAACTAATAATTATGTTAAAATCTGAGACAAATATAAGTTTTTCTTGATGAATCTTTACGAGGGTTTCTGTTGAAGTTTTCAAATAATTTTCTTTCAAATTCCAATTGATAATAATCATTGTTCTCTAAAATTTAATGTTGAATTTTCTTTGGTTTTCCAAATCTGGGTTTTCCAAATCAATTTCCAACTACATGATTCTACAGTTTACATTTGACCGCAATTTCCACACAATGCATGAATCAATTCTATTTCTTAATTGAAAATGAGAATTTTTCTTTATATTTTATCCCATAAATTTTAACAAATAAAATTCAACAATATGGCAGACACGAGGTGGACAAATCTTCCAAAATAATCTCGACAAATGAATTCTTAGATGCTACCCCAATCTAACAGCATAAATTCTAGACAATCAGGTAAATGCATGCAATCCAAATACCCTTAAGCTTTCAACAACTCTTTAACTTCCATTTCCACATTGCCAAAGACTATGTGTGACACTAAAATGACCCAAAAAAATCTCTAATAAAGAACCATAACCCTAACTAGGGTTTCTAATTTTTTATTTAATAAAAGGTCACTTACTTTTAATTTAAATATTAAATAACTTAATTCATTAAATCTTTTCATGCACACTCAAAGCCCTTTTAATTTTAAAGTATTATTTTATTTTAATTAATATTTTCATCCATATTTAACTTACTTTCTAAATTAAAATATTAAATTTTCTCACTTTATTATTTAATGTAAGCATGTTAAAAGTAATTATTTATTATTTTAATTAATGAAAGGTAACTAGAGTTCATTATTTACATGCAACTCTAATTTTAATCAATATTGATTAAATAATTGTACTAAAATAATATTTAATATTTAATATTTAAATTCTTTTATTTTAATTTCTAAATTAGAACTTTAAATTAAATGTTTTAAATTAAGCATATATTCAAATAATTCTTAAGAATTACATATCATCTTAATTATTATTTTATTTTTTTTGAAGAAAAATAATATTTAATAATTCAAATATTGATGATTAAATTAAAAATCATAAATAACCATTCTACCTAGCAAATCACAAATTCAATCTACATTAAATGCATAAGGAAAATCAACCCAAGTGAAAATCAAACAACATACACACTGAAAGACTCGCGGGTTTAAAAAGGGTAGACAATCATATACAAGTCCTCCTTGTGGGATAAGTATTTAAGCTTTGGTTGGCATTGAACCTGAACATTATCTCTCTATTCTTACCATTCAATTATTGCGATAGGGCACACTCATCCTGATAGTTCAGGGAAGTCGATGCCTGATACCTGCTAATCTATATAAAAGACGAGCATGTACGTGTGCATATATATCTAAGGTAAACATGCAATGATGAGGATTGGTACATCGTGTAGATCTTGACTAACAGGAGACTATGACTCCATCCCTCAACCATATCAAGCATGTCAAATATAAAAGTAAAACAAACACACACATCATACACATGCAAGTATGGGGTATGTATAATAGTAAATCTTAAATATAAATAACATCATATTCTAACATGAATATCTCATCATCATGAGGATATAATAAACATCATTCTAAGACACCATATGATATTGTCATAATAATAATTTCATTAGCTAACGAAGAACAATTAAAGCATCATATTACCCCTCCATTTCTATCATTTATACTTAGTTGTTAAAGATCTATATGACTCTCCTATAGACGTGTTAGCCCTTATTTGATATTTGAAATGCAATACTTTGATGTGTTGAGTAATTGATTATGTCAGGTTGTAACAATTTCCTACTTGCAGTGATGGTGCTTTAATTGCTCTTAGTTAGTTAATGAAATTACTTTTATGATGATGTCATATGGTGTGTCTTATAAAGATGTTTATTATGTCCTCGCGATGATGAGTTATTCATGTTAGAATATGATGTTATTTATATTTAAGATTTACTATTATACTTACCCCATACTTGCATGTGTATGGTGTGTGTGTTAATTTTATATTTAAGTTTCACGTGCTTGATATAGTTGAGCGAGGGAGTCGTAGTCACTTGCTAGTTAGGATCTACACGATGTACCACTCCCCACCATTATCTATTTAAATTAAATATATATGCACATGTACATGCTCATCTTTAATACAAATTTGTAGGTATCGGGCATCAACTTCCCTGAATTGTCAAGATGAGTGTACCCTATCGCAATAACTCAATGGTAAGAATGGGGAGATAATGTTCAGATCCAATCCCATCCATAGCCTAATTATTTATCTTGAGAAGGAGGACATGTATCTTACTTTCCACCCTTTTTAAACTCATGAGTTTATCTTTGTCCATGTTGTTTAATTGTGATTTTTGATAAATTTGGTAATGTTATTTTTATGTGGATTTGACTATGTGATTTATTTGGTAGATGATTTAATTATAATATTTGAGTTAATCATAGGCAAAAGCCTACAATGCAATGGTGACTTGCGAGCCTCTCATGTGGGAGGTCTTAGGTTCGAATTTGCTTTTGCTTAACATATAATAATAATTAATTCCAACAAATAATAATAATTAATCCAGGCTTCGGTTGTTTACCGATTAATTTTTTTTTTTTTTTTTTAAAGAGTTAATCATTTATTATTGATAATTATTAAATATTATTTGATTAAAAAGAAAATACATGAGAATATGTAATCAATTAAAAATTAATTTATTATGTACTTTAATTTAAAAGACTTAATTTGGAAGTCTAATTTAGAAAGTTGGTTAAAGAGAAATTAAAATATGATGATATTTAATTAATTATATATGTGCTTCAATTTAAAAGATTTAATTTAAAAGTCTAATAATATACATTTATGTTGTTAATTAAATCATTTATGATTTAAGATTATTTAAATTAATAACATGATAATGTTGCTTGATATTTTATATGGTCAAAGAGATTTGACATTTAAATACTTATTGATTTAAATAAGTATATTAGTATAATAATTTATATTAATATGTATATTCTTACTTTATTTCTAAACATATCCTTATGACCCAAACTAAACAAGAGAAATTGATGGATGTAAATCATATGCTTGAAAACTAGGTGTTTTCTTATATCCTATTTATAGTCTTGTGATGTTTATTTTCGTGATAGTTTTCTTTGTGAGTTTTTTAGTTAGCCAAGTTAGAATGTGCACCAGAAGTATTCTTGATACTTCTTTTATAATTATTTGACTAGATTTCATGATGTATTTTATGATTCAAACTGAGATTTATTTTATGAGATATCTTTTGATGAGCATTTATGAGAACTTGGGTTTTGAGAACCAATGTTATTTTTGGGTTGCCTATTAAGGAACCAAATTTGATTAATATTATTTTTGTGGTATAAGACACAATTGTGTTTTACGAGTTTTGGGAAGGTAGTCTAGGTGAATGTCTATGGGAGTGGCTTGCAAGGGGGGTCACAGCCTAAAGAGGCTGTCAGGATAACTCATTATAAGTTGTGTAACAAGTGATAACATAGTAATTTAAAATATTTAGACACATATTAAAAATATAAGTTAGAGATATTGCCTCGCCTATGCCTTGAGTGCTTGTATATAGGCTAAGGATGGAAATGAGATGATACATAGTGAGAGGTATGACTAGTTTTCCTCATCTTCATGAGAGGGTATTATAATTCCGCATGTGTTACGTTGGGGATCTAGGGTCTAGAGTGACCAATTCAGGGTAACTCAATGCTTGAGGGTCTAGGGTCTAGTGAAAGACTAGTCTAACGTAACTCAAGTAGTTGACCATGTGATGATACTCCCTAGTATGTAGCTTGAGTTTCTTTCATATTTTTTTTATATTTGCCTCTAGTGGTTACTTGTTGGATATTACTTTTGATGGTGTATTTATTGTGAGTTGTTACTTATTGATTGGATGTCATTTATTGTTCATAATTGACTTTTATTAATGAGTGTCAGTTATTTATTGGTGGTGTATTTATTATTGGATGTTCTTATTGTTGGTGATTTAATTTTATTAATAACGATTGTTATTTGTTGATTATTATTCTTGGACATGTGAACTTTGACTTAAGGTGGATACCTTTCATTGACTTTATCTTGATTTGATATTGTATTGTATTTAGTATTTGGATGTTGACTTGGCGTGTGATGTTGGTATTGGAATTGAGTGTCCTTTTGATTTTGATTATCTCTTCTTCTTGAGTAGTTTGTGTTACCCTTGAGGTAGTTTTTGTTGTTAGGATGTCTTTTTTAGGAAGATTTTGTGATTGATTAGCCACTTATGGATCATTCATTATCTTCCATGCACGGTGGGAGCAGCGGTCAGGAGATAGTGTCTTTTTACCATTTGGGTCCATCTTAGTTTAACATATGTTGGATGTTTGTGGATGCAGTTGTATAATTATCATTCTTATTTTTATCTTGAAGACTTCTATTCAGTTGATGTATATGTGTTATCATGTATCTTGTGTTCTGATGTGTTTCTATCTATTCTCAAATACCCTGTGACATGTGCAGTAGATGCTATTCATTGGATGTATTTTCATTGTATTAGTTATACTTATGCATTTTCTTATGAGATAATCTATCTATTATTTCCCTATGATTCATGAACATGTACTTGAGACTTAAACTAATTATTATAAACTTCTTACACGTAACTCAATGTGAAGGAATCCTTGAAAAATGGAAAATTGTATTTGTAATTGCTTATGTGTACTTGATGTGTATGTGTATATTGCTTCTGCGTTGTTCTCTTGATGTTATTTAAACTTTAAATAAATATTTTAGTAAAAATTGTTACATGTTATGTTGGATTCATAACACTTGACGTTTCACACACTATTTTATGACTGTATATCTCAATTTTGTTATCTTAGTAGTAATATTTAGCTTCCAAGAGTAAGCTTATTTTAAGGGGAGGAGGATGTAATACCCCTCATTTGCTATCATTGTAGACTTAGTTGTTAAAGTTCTATATGACCCTTCTATAGATGTGTTAGCCCTTATTTGATATTTGAAATACAGTACTTTGATATGTTGAGTAATTGATTACATCAGGTTGTAATAATTTTATAATAGTAGTGATGATGCTTTAATTTCTTGTAGTGAATGAAATTACTTTTATGATGATGCCATATGGTGTGTCTTAGAAAGATGTTTATTATGTCCTCATGATAATGAGATATTCATGTTATAATATGATGTTATTTATATTTAAGATTTACTATTATACTTGCCCCATACTTGCATGTGTGTATGTGTGTGTGTGTTTGTTTTACATTTATGTTTGATGTGCCTGATATGATTGAAGGAAGGAGTCATAGACACTTGCTAGTCAAGATCTACATAATGTACCACTCCCCACCATTGTTTGTTTAGCTTATATATATATATATATATATATATATATATATATATATATATATATATATATATATATATATATATATATATATATATATATATATATATATATATATATTCATTCACATGTACATGCTCATCTTTTATATAAATTTGCAGGTACCAAGCATTGACTTACCTAAATCACTAGGATGAGTGCCTTAACACAATAACTCAATGGTAAGAATGAGGAGATAATGTTTAGGTCCAATCCTAGCCATAACCTAATTACTTGTCTTGAGAAGGAGGACATATATCTAGCTTTCCACCCTTTTTAAACCCATGAGTTTATATTTGTCTATATGTTTAATTTTGAGTTTTGGTTAGTTTTGGCAATGTTGCTTTTATGTGGATTTAACTATGTAATTTATTTGGTAAATGATTTAATATAATATTTGGGTTAATCATATAATATTGAGAATTATTAAATATTATTTGATTGAAAAAATAAAATGAGAATATTTAATCAATTGAAAATTAATTAATTATGTGCTTTAATTTAAAAGACTTAATTTGGAAGTCTAATTTGGAAAATTGGTTAAAGAGAAATTTAAATATGATGATATTTTAATTAATTAGAAATTAATTAATATATATGCTTCAATTTAAAAAAATTAATTTAAAAGTCTAATTTATGAAGTTGGATAAAAAAGAATTAAAATATCAAAAGGTTAAAGATTTAATATTGTTTTATTATAATTATTTATTAAATAATAATTAAAGTAGGTTGCATGTAAATAATGAGCTTTAATTATTATTTATTTAAATAATAAACTACACTTTAAATGGTGCTTGCACTAATTACTAAAGTGGAGGAAAATAAAATAAAATATATTTTAATTAAAAAGTTCTTTAAGTGTGCATGAAAGGATTAAATAATTAAATTGATTATTATTTAATAAAGTTAGTAGCTTTTGAAATATTGGAAAATAGAAACCCTAGTTAGGGTTATGGTTCTTTATTAGAGGGTTTGTCATTCATTTGAGGGACACACAGGTTTTGGTGAGCAAAATTTAAAATTTCAGAGCAAAAGAATTGTTGAAAGTTCTAAAGGGTTTGGATTTGCATATATTCACAGATCGTTTCACATTTTAGTTGTTATTTTGATGTAGGGTTTGAAAGCCCATTGTAGAATTTTATTGATAGATCTATCTACTTTGTGTCTTCCTTGGTGCTTGCATAATACTTATTAATTTATTGTATTGATTTTTGGATAAAGAATTATGTCATAGATTTTGAAAAGGAAAACTTATTGATGAAGAAAAATTGATTGAGGAAAATTGTAAAAAAATTTAGAAAATTATTATGACTGTATTATTTTAAAACCTTTCTAATATAGAGAAAATTCAATTATAGAAAATTGGAAGGAAACAACAAATTGAACAACTAAGGTTTCAACTTTAAATTTGTCATTAGAACCATGTGATTATCATGAATTTTCTAAATAAAGCTAAATATTATTTTTACATCTAAAATAATTTAATTACAAAAATTATTGGAAAAACAAAAGATTAATTGAGAGGAAAGCATGTTGTAACTAAACTTATACATGCATGTGAAAACAAATATATTAAAGATAGAAAACTAAGTATATTATACTTGCATGATTTGAGATATCAAAGGCATATGAAAATATTAATTGTACGTTTATTTTTAATTTTTTTTTAAAAAAATTAATTCTTGAATTTAATCAGATTTTTTTAAATTATTAATTATTAATTTTAATTTAAATATTTTTTTTTAAAAAATATTATTTATTTATTTTGAAACTGAAATAAATAAATATTATTTATTTTCTTATAAATAGTTTTTAAATATCAGTTACTTTTTAAAAATGGAAATGCTTGGTTGAATAAGAGATTGGTAAAAGATTAAAATGTCCCAGACCTGATAATGGTGGTGAGTATTGCATCAATGAATTTGAAGATTATTGTTCCACTAATGGTATTTGCAAGCAAAAAACTATTCCAAGGACTCCACAAGAAAATAGAGTGGTTGAATGTATGAACAAAACAATAATGGAGTGTGCAAGGAGTATGAGGTTGCATACTAGACTACCCTTAAACACGTGGGCAAAGGTTGTCAATATTGCTATATATTTGATTAATGGAGGTCCCTCTACTCCTTTGGGTTGTGGTATTCTAGAGGAAGCATAGACTGGTAAGAAGCAGGGTCATTCTTTTCTCAAAACCTTCGGTTGTGAAGTATTTGCATATATAGATTCTAAAAATAGAACCAAACTGGAAGTTAAATCTAAGAAATGTATATTTTTTGGATATGATATTGATGAATTTGTCTATAGACTTTGCGATTTTGAAAACCATAAAATTGTAAAAAGCAGGGATGTCATATTGAAATGAGAAAGTGTTGTACAAAGATATGTTGTAACAATATAAGAAGAAATGAAATGATTATATAGTGTTGGATGATACTCAAAAGGATGATCTTCAATTAGTCCCTCATGCTCCACAATAAATGTAACAATAAATACCACATACCACAGTGAATGTTAGATGGTTAAAAAGGCTAAGTAGACCTCCAAAAAGATTTTCTCCCTCTTTTTATTCTATTTTATTAACAAATGTTGGTGAACCTAAATGGTATGATAAAGTTGTGCAAGTGGACACAGAGATTCAATGGGAGTCTGCAATGATAGAAGAAATGGACTCCTTGCTAAAAAATCAAACTTGGGATATATGTAAGTTGTCTTCAAGTAAAAGAGCTTTATAGAATAAATGGGTTTACAAGCTGAAAGAAGAGGATGGAGGTAAGAAAATATTTAAAGCTAGGTTAGTTGTAAAATGATTTTCATAGAAAAAAGGATTTGATATTGATTATATATTTTCTCCTATTGTTAAAATGACTTCTATGTATACTATTTGAGTATTGTAACTACTAAAGATTCACATTTGAAGCAACTTGATGTTAAAAAAACTTTTCTTCATGGTGATTTGAATGAAGAGATATACATGGCACAATCACAATGATTTATAGGTCAAAGATGAGGAGAATTTAGGGTACAAATTGAAGAAAAGTTCATATGGCTTGAAATAAGTACCTCAACAATGATATCTAAAGTTTTACAGTTTTATGCATGAGCATGGATACACTAGGTGTCATTTAGATCATTTTATTTATTTTAAGAGGTTGGATAATGACAAACACATTATTTCATGTTTATATATGTTGGTGATATGCTTGTATATGGGTCTAACATGGATCACATTAAGGGGTTAAAACAATAGTTAGCACATTCAATTGCTATGAAGGATTTATGGGCAGCAAAAAAAATCCTTGGTATGAAAATTTGTAGAGATAGAAAGAATAGAAGATTAACATTATCTTAGGCTGATTATATTGAGAAGGTGTTGCAATGTTTCTCTATGGAGAATGCCAAATTTGTCAACACACCTTTGCCTAGTTATTTAAAAATAAATAAGGGGATGTGTCCAAAGATACAAGAGGAGAATAAGATGTCCAAGGTGTTACAAAGTAAAGTTCACCAAGATAATTGAGAGTGGAGGGAGGGGGGGGGATGAACCAGTAATTTGATCAATACAACTTTTATCAACCTTATTGAATCTTAAACATGTGATCAATATAAACAACAACAACAATAATAACACCGGATATGTTAACTAGGGAAACCCTTGATCAGAGGGAAAACCTCGGTGGGGATGGTACCCACAAAATGATGTACTAATATAAATATTCCTTATAAGAGGATCAACTCTATTAGGAGCCAATGAAATACATTCAGTACATATCAGTCCCTGTTAGGAGACTTTGAATCCATGTGAGGAGATTCCAACCCTGTTAAGAGTTGTGCCAACCCTATTAGAAGTTGTAGAAGGTAGATATAAGACCACTAAACTCATTGTCCAACTAGCCTCTATATTATTCCTTTCAAAATAATAGAAATGCAATTGATTTCAGTAACTCAAACACTTTTGCTATCCTCTTGCCATGCCAATACCACACCAAATACTTCTCAAATATCAATACCAGACCTCCAACTTCACATCACAATGATCCCTTTGATCACTTACTCACATTTATCAATCTTCACAAATCTAATACAAGTCACTTATAACTCATACATTACATCACAAAGGAAATAAATTTCCTTTATACCTTGTCCTCAAAATAATTCATTGAGTTGACCTTAAGGATCTCCTAATTACAATTATAATAGGACCTCAATAAGATAATACGATTCATTACATCTTTTCATAATTACAAAATACTATCAGCTCACAGTCTTCACAACTTTTCACACGTGCAATCTCAGACTTTATGCACTTTTTGACATAATCATCATGCTATATACCATCTATGTCTAACTTCATTCATCAAGATTCTATCCCTATTAGGAGATACAATCCAATTACCATAAATAGATTTCCAGATACGCTGTCTGCATACTATCTTATGTAATTCACAAATAACTTTCACTAGTCTTCGACTTTCTACATGCCCACTTATCCATACCATCAAGATATACTATAGAATATGTCCTCAAGTTCTCTTGACCCCATCATCAACACTCAATCTGTATGACCTTGTTCTCTATGTTAGGATAAACCACAGACAGAAATAAAAAACTACATGCAAATATAACCAATAAAAAAAAATAATAGATCACACAGAAATGAACAAAAGGCACCAAGATTTAATGTGGTTCACCCAATCCCTGGGCTACGTCCACCAAACAACAAGTCCGATCTTATTACAATCTAGTGATTACAACCTGATTACAATCTGTAATCCCTTACAGCTCAATACCGCCGCAAGAACCAATTTCACATCACAACATAATAAAAAATACCTAACCCTAAACCCTTTTATACAAGTATTTTATTCATTTATGAAGTATGTATAGTACTTTCCTGATCAGTCACCATAATCTAACACTCTATTTGCTACTTTGCCAATCTTCATAATATGTTGACATCAATGACAAACATAGTCATGGATGCAACACACAATCATGCTAATTGTCTCTCCACTGCTCCAACAATGCTAGAATACCCCTCCATAGGAATATTATCAACTTTCATGCTAACAATCTCCCCCTTTATAATTGATGGCAACATAGATGAAAAACATCTAAGTTCCAAGAATACCAAATTTAACTCTGTTGTTGCTGCTATCATCTTTTCAAATCCTCTTCATCAATCAAATCTGAAACTCTCAAGAACGTCAACTACTACTCTCCCATTGATATACTTCTCTCACTTGTAAATCTTTTCCTTATTGACATAAATCTATCTTTTCTTCATAACTCTCCCCCATTTACAAAATATTCTCTCATATGCATTCACTTCTCCCTCATTAGCTTTCATGGGCTACTTCTCCCTTATTCTATATTCTTATCTTTTCATGCATTCTCTTCCCAATATTCAAGAGACATTTTTCATGCACTCTCCCCCCCATTGACATCAATAAAAAAGGTATCATTATGCCAATCTACTACTCAAAGTCTTCAACTAGATCAAGTGTCCAAAGATACTATTCAATACCAACTACCAAGAGCCCTTCATGACTCTTCTCAATCATAGATACTCCCCATTGAGGAAGCACCAAAATTTGATCCAGATAAATAATAGTGCTCTGTACCACTTGACTTATGCAATCTTTACATCATCTACTCTGAAGTAGGTAGGGGCATAACCCCAAGCATAAGTTACAAATACTCAAATGTATCCTTAGTCAAAGGCTTCGTAAAAATATGTGCAATTTGCTCCTTTGTTTTAACATACTCCAATTTAATCTCTTTCTCTACAACTTTCTCTCTCAAAACATGATATGTGACTGATACATGCTTTGTCTAAGAATGTAACACATGGTTCTTAGACATATTCAATGTACTTGTGTTATCACAATGTCTAATAAAAAGTTCTAAAAACTCTATTTTGATATCTTTCAACATTTGTTTCAACCACATGATCTGATTGCATTTGTTTGTTGTTGCTACATACTCTGCTTTTATTGTACTTTATGAAGTATAATCCCGTTTCTTGCTTAGCCAAGAAACTAATCTTCCTCCAAGGAAAATTGCTCCACCACTTATACTCTTTCTATCATCCATTATGCCTACCCAATCCACATCAATATATGCATATAGAGTAAAGTCATTTGATCTATCACATAATAATCCAAAATCAGATGTACCCTTCAAGCATCTAAATATCCTCTTTACTGTTGCATAACGTAATTCATTAGGATCAATTGCATTTTCTATATTTGGTCTTATGTAAGTTAGATATTGTAAACCTCCAATCATGGATCTATAATTCTTCTGCTCAATTGTAGGTGTCTCATCGTTGCTAGATAACTTGTGACCAGTTATCACAAGTGTACCAACATGCTTACAACTTTCCAAGCCAAATCTCTTCAACAAGTCTTTCAAATACTTAGTATGTGATAGGAAAATACCATCACTATTTTACATAATTTGTAAACCCAAGAAACATTTCATCTCACCAATCATGTTCATCTCAAATTCATTCTTTATTTCATCAAAAAATTTATCACTTACTTCATATTACCTCCAAAGATTATATCATCCACAAATATTACAACAGTCAACAAACCATTCTCAATTTCTTTTGGGTATAAGTTACTATCTGCAACACCTTTAGCAAATCCTAATTTTTCCAAATATTTATCCAACCTCGCATACTAGGTTCAAGGTGTTTTCCTTAATCTATACAATGCTCTCTTTAACTTGCACACCATATCTCCTTCTTCTAGTAAAGGAAATCCTTTAGGCTTCTCAATGTAGACTTCTTCTTCAAGTTCTCCATTTAGAAATGCTAACTTCACATCCATCTGATACATTTGAAATTTTTATTTGCTGCATAAGCTAAGAACATCATTACTCCTCAATTCTGGCAATAGGTGCAAATGTCTCTTCATAGTCTGTACCTTCTTACTGTAAATATCCTTTGCATACTAGTCTAGATTTGTTTCGTACAACCTCACCTTGTTCCTAAAAACCCACTTAGTTCCTATAACATTTTTATCCTTAGGTCTAGGGACCGATTCCCATGTCTGATTCTTCACAATCTAATCTAGTTCTTCCTTTACTGCTTGAATCCAATTATCAACCTTACATGCTTCATCTGCACTCTTTGGTTCAACTTGGAGAAATCAAACTAAATATACTTTTTAATTTTATTTGAAAAAAACTCTTCTTATCTATTTTCTAATGAGAAAAATAATTGTCAGTAATGTATAAAACCTAACAATTATGTTTTTTTAGGTAAAAAAAGATATGTATGCTTCTTTAATAAATTATAGTATAACTAGTATAGATATCTTAAATAAATCTATCTAACGAAATGCCAATAGATATCCACTACAAAATATTTATAATTTAATTTACTATATTTCAAATAATCTATATTTCCTTTACCTCTATTTATTTAGTTTTTTACTAACTTAAGCTTTTTATTTTAATTTCTTAAAAAATGGATGATTTATATTTCCAAATATTATAATTTAAATGGATATTTTATGTAGTATTTATTAATTTATTTTTTTAAAGTATATTCTATTCATAATAAGATTTAAACTTTTGACATGTAGATGGTTGTCAAATTTAACCTAGAAGAATAAAAGTTAACATTAACACACTCACACCATCCCACTCCCTATTCTGCCATTGTAGAATGCTTATCAGGATTAACAAGTTTATTTCTTCTTTGGTTTAATTGTTCTTTTAGCAATAAAGCAAATTTTTTTAATTAATTAAAATTAATTAAATTAATTATTACCATTTTTCTTTTTTATTAATTAAAAATAATAATATTCTTGAATGAATAAAATAAGATAAAATATGAATTTACAATGATAACATTTAAAGAAAACAAATTTTAATAATATCTTCAAAACTTCAACAATTTTATATTAAGAATTAAATAAATATTTTCTCTAAATTTTCATTCTTATAAAAAATAACTATCATCTATTTAATTAATTTAAACAAAATTATAATAAAAAAGTTAAGACTACTTTTTTTATTATCAAAAAATAAATAATTATTTTTCATTATTTTTATTATCATACAAAATAAATATCGTCTATTTAATTAATTAAAAATAAATGTTACCCATTTTTATCACCATGCACAAAATGGATAGGTAGACAAAACATATTTCTTAGGGTAGTGAGAATGAAATATCTTGACTAATTAAATGCCATGCAAATCAGGGATACACAAAATCATGCATATCTATTTTTATCCCTAAGTCTTCAGTCAATGCCTTGTCTATATATTTTGGCTCTACAAGTTAAGTCGTGACCTCATGAACACCCTAGGCGTAGCTTCACAGTTCTTTTTATACTAACCCTCAAAGCAGGTGCGACTAGGCGAAAGATGTTATGTCTATGGTCTTCGTAGCTTTGCAACAATTAGGGCGAAATGAGTAGTTTATGGCGCGACCATGTGATCAATGTTATGGCAATTGCCACAGCTTTGCAAGGGTAAGGGATGTAGTCACATTTTATGTTGTGATTGGGTGAAGGGTTAGTCAAATGATTAGAATGCAGTGTGTTCGCACAGTCGCACAGGGTTACACATTGACCAGGGTTCATTATGCGACACAACTATCCTCTTTGATTGCTCAATCACAAGAGTGGAGGCTAAGTTAGATTTTAAGTCACAATCTAGCGATCAGCGTTAAAGACCATAGCCAGTCGCCTAGTCACACAGAGTTAAGTCTGGCTCAAGGTCAAGATGGTGATGGTACAATTCCTCCTTGTTCGCAAGGTTGTGGAGTTAAGTGGTTAACCCATGATTTAAGCTAGAGAGGTATACAGGTCCTTGATCTTCAATAGATCAAGGGTCATCGCTTTGTCACTTTGGGGAATTATAGGGTCATTATCCAAATGAAAAAGTGATGAGATGGCACGTAGCACGATGGGCCCTCTTTTCCTCAGCTTTCAGTAGTGTTCATCATGCATCTTCTTGATCATTAGATCTTCTCAGATCGACGGTGGGCGTATGCCCGCATTAAGAACATGTACAAACTTTAGAGAATGTAGGGAAGTGACGTGTGGCTGCGTGGCATTATGGGTCCAACCTTTTTAGTGGGCCACCAAAGTGACTGTGCAAATAGGATGTCAGGCTAAGTTGGCGTACAGGTTATTTCTCATTGGTTGTGGTACTGACATGGAGAATAAAGTTGGTTGGTTGCATGTTTCTGGACTGTCAAATCAAAGAGGATCTATGCTCGTCACTTTGTCACTTTATGAAGATGCAAGGGTTTTATGGAAATGACAAAGTGACATTGTGACACATGGACTTCATGATGTCATTCCCCCTTCTAGGCCACAAAAGGTTGAGCCTGTCAGAACAACCTGACATGTCAAGGCACATTGGCAGTTTAGCGTTGTTTCATTAGATGAGGATCATGACTAGGCTAAGTCACAATGAAGATCTTGTGCGACCATCAATCTTGTGGTGATCGATAGTTGGTGCTTCCCCACTTTATGAAGTTGCAAGGTTTTTAAACAAAATGGGGAAGTGACATCGTGCCACATGTACTTGTGGGACCTATTTCCATTGTGGGTTGCTAGGGTTGAAAAGTGATGCCAGGTAGTTGCCAAAGTGGACTTCGTGTCAGATGCTTCATGCTGATTCACCAGGGGGTCTACGTGTTTGCTAAGGTGGATGTCGAATGTCCAGTGGGCCCAAAAACTTAAAGAGAAAGAACAATAATACTAAGGTCTTTCGTGATTGTCGATCTTGTGGAGATCAACAATTGGCACTTTTCCACATTTTGAAGTTGCAAGGATTTTATGCAATGTGGGGAAGCGCCTATAGGACACATGTCCTGGTGGGTCCAACAGTCAAGTCAAAGAAGGGTGTCTCATTTATTGTGGGTCAACTGGGTCAGCATAATAATAATATATCAATACAAAGACAAAAGGTGGTGAGCTTGGCCTATCATGTAGGCACGTAGATATGACTTGGCAGTCAACTATTATTTGACCCCACAATGGTGCAATATCAACATAGAAATGAAGTGGCATGGGTTGGCATTGGTCAAAGGGATGAGTTAGTGATTCAAACGATCTAGTTTTAATGAATATGATTTGCAGTTAAGTATGGAGATGATGGAGATCAGATCAAATCATTTCTGTGGGACAATCACCAAGAAGATATGATTCATTCTAGAAGCAATTACATCTATTAATGGCTAAGTCAGTAGAGGTGGTTGTGTATTTGATCTTTGGATGCTACGGGAAGCAAAGAAGCAGTTAAGGACCTCTTGCAGCAAGAAATACCTGGCCTTACCCATGATAGGGAGAGTATAGAACATAAATGTGAATGTAAATTCTTAGAAATATCTGTACTCTTCCAGTAATATTCTAACATGTGTCCCTCCCATCTGAAGCTTGTTGCAATCCTGGTCTATTTAAGGATTCCCAAGATGTGGAGAAAGGGCTAGCAATTTTGAGTTTTTATGCAAGATAGTATTGTCAAGATCTCCCAGGAGTCCTTCGTGCTTTTCCTTTGTAGACTACTATATTTTACAGTCAATGTGGATGAATGCCATTAAATGACCTTTAAGACCTGAATGAAGGAACAATCTTAGAACCCTTCTTGTGTCTGCTTGTTTCTTAAGCTCTAATTTGATAGAATTTCTTGAGATTTACTCTTTGAATCCCTGTGTTCTATCTCAGTTTTGACTACAAGTGAGATTTGATTGTTCATGTAGGTTGTAAGTCAAGATATTCTACTCTTTTTCAAGTTGTGACATTGTGAATGATAGCATTCACTTCAACTCCTTGTCTGAAGTACATCCTTCTTGTGAAATATTTATATGTGAATGACCCTTTGCAATATTGTGTTCTTGTTAGCTGCCCAAAAGTGTTTCATCAAGTCAGGCCAGCAATATCTTCATCCTACCATTTGGTGTATCACCCCATTTTACTTTTTTTTTTTTTTTTTTTCCAGTATTTATTTTCAATCCTCCTATGCCTTTCCCTCTCCAGTTTATTTTCCTATTTTAAAGAAGTATATCAGTGAGACGTCAAGATAAGCCAGCCTATAACTCAGAGATTCACTCCTAACCCTAGTAGTTCCCACTACCTAGGAATGTTTCCATGTTACTTGAAGTGACTGAACACTAGAAATTGTAGTTTTAGTATAGGTGCAACTTTTAGAGATAACAATAACCTCCATAAAAAATCATTAATAGAAAATGTATGTTGGTGTTTTTAACTTTATCTTTTTTATTAATCATTTTTAAAATTAAAATTAACAATAATATTGTATACAATAATAGCTAAATAGATAAAATTATTTGTATAAAAGTTAAAAGTTATGCTTTTTGGATAAAAATTTTATGTATTAATCAAACAAAACCATAAAAGCTGTAAACTATTATAATTAAAATAATATTCTTACATGAATAAAATAGAAAAAATCTAAATGAAATGATAATATCTTCACATTTAAAAAAATAAATTATAGTAATATTTGAAAACTTTATATATTAAATTTAAGATCATTTTTATATGAACAATTAAATAAATAGTTTCTTAATATTTTATTTTCATAAAAAAAAACTATCATCTATTTAATGAATTTAAACAAACTTAAATTTAAGATATTTTTATATCAAAAATTAAATAAATATTTTCTCGATATATAGTTTTTTTTCTATTTTTTAATAAATAAACTAATCAAAATAATGTATCTTTTTATTAAATAAAAATATCAAAATTAAAATAAACACTGATAAGATATCTAAATCTCTAAAATATTAAATAAAATTTATTTGTATGAAATAAAATCGATTTCTATTATTGTAAAAAAATAAAAAAATTTGACAATAATATATATATATATATATATATATATATATATATATATTTAAAATAATGAAATATAAACTATCTATTTCATTAAATAAAAATACAAAAAATTAGAATAAATAAGATAAAAACTCATAACTCTTTAAAATAATAAATAAAATAAAAAATTATCTATTTTATTATTATTAAAATTTCCTAAAAATTATGCATTGAAGAGAAGGGTGATGGTTTTGTGTTCATTCCCAAGAAGGTCAGGAAACTAAGGAGGAACTTGGTGGAAAGACGGATGTGTGGAATGATGTTGAAAACAAACAAAAAGAGGTGGTTCAAGTAGTAAAGAGGAAGAGAGGTAGACCTCCGATGTCTGGCTCCCCATCCAAACCTTCTAAGTTTTAGGAAAGATGATATGCCTAAGTGCTTTAAGGGGTTCAAGTCTCCTAAAGGAAAATGAACAATGCCGCCTCAATTATAATGGATAGATATGTATCTCATGGAATGTGAGGGGTTTGGAAACTCTAGATAGGAAATATGTTATAAAGATATTTCTTAGAGCTCATAAGGACACTAATTTTCTACTACTACAAGAAATTAAGGCTTTTGGGTTCCAACTAGACATAGGTCTAAAGTGTATATGGAAGGATGTTAAGCCCTATTCTACCAAACATGATAAAGTTAGGGGAGGGACTTTTATCCTTGTCAGTCCTAAGTGGAAGAAGTAAGTAGTTGAATGGGGATCCTTACCCTACAATAGAGATGTATGGATGGTGTTGAATCACCAAGAGAATATTTTTGGAGTCTGCTTGGTATATTCCCTTAATGATCATCTGAATAGGATCTCCCTATGGAGCTGGATATCTCAACTTCACAATATCCACTAGATATTGGCTAGAGATTTCAATATGGTTGAAAATTAACAAGACAAGGTGTAAGGATGCAAGTTTGAGTGGAAAGGAGAGGAGAGGTTCTTTTGGAATAGAATGATTAGTAAACACTTGTTTTTTGATCCTCTAGTTGGAAGAAGGAATGAACACAATGCATATGGTATACTTGGACCAACTTCTAGAAAGGTAACAACATGATTTGTAGTAGACTAGATAGATACCATGTTAACAAAAACACCTTTAGCTTTCAACTATAAAATGAAGGCTCCAGTGTGCTTGTATACTTGTTTACCTTGTCTGATCACCACCCATTATTGCCACTATCTTTTGGATTGATAGGCAACTCATAGATATCTCTAGGACTTTAGGGTTTTCTCTCAACACTTCCCTTCTAAAGGATGTAGATGTTGGAAATATAAGATGAGTAAATAAGAGGGGAGGAGTGAATCAGTTACCACAAAAATAAATCCCAAATCCCTTAGATGTCAATACAAATCAAAATCAAACTCTACTGAAACTGAAATATTGCTATAACTCAGTTAGCACTGAATCACTCGACAAACACTATGAACTACTCTCACTTGGCAATCATTGAAATAAATGCTTCTTAAGATGTTTAATTTGATTAACCTTAATTAAATTAGTTGCAAAAGCATAAAGCAAATAACATGAACACGTATGACACCAGGATTTAACGTGGAAACCCAATTTGGGAAAAACCACCAATTGCAACTAGTTACTATTTTTCACTCTTATGAAGTGAGCCATGTTAGGAGCCAACCCTGTTAAAGGTTACAAAACACACTGTTATGTTTGACCCTATTAAAGGATTTAAATCACCTTGTTAGGAGTGGCCTTGTTCGAGGTCTTTAGACACTTCAATCTAGAAATGCCACCTTGTTAGAGGATTTGGAAAATAGCTGTTAAGTTGACTCTATTAAGAGATTTGATACACTGCTACAATTATTATAGAGTAACAATGATACAACATGATTGTTGATGTTACTGATTTTAGATCTCTATCCTAGCTTGAATACTTGATCCTCCTTGATTAGAGAAAACTTTGCAGCTCGATCAACTTAGGATACTTTGGTATCCTTCCAATTCACTTCCTTGATTTATCTTTTCAATCCCATGCTTATCACATTCAATCCCAACTTGACCTTATACTTATATCATTTACCTTGTCAAGTTAGCTTAAATAAACTTTCAAATATTCAATATTCATCCCTTAAGTCAGCTAGACTTAACCAATAAATTCATCAAAATAAATATGCTAACTCAAGAAAATTCTTTGTTAGCTGACCTAGCTCAGTCAAAACTAACTCAGAAAAGACTTTCTTTAGACTTCCTTTGTTAACCATGTGAACTCAGTTAATATTGCATCCTGAACTAAATTCACTTTATTAAACTAGTTTCTTGCCAACTTCTCTTTGGTGCCCAAGTGAACTTGACAGACACTGACTCTAAACTTGATTATCTTTTGAATGCTCACTAGACACTAGAAACTATCTTCATTGCCTGAGTGATCTCAGTAGGCACTGACTGGTAAAGACTTGACATTTTTTGTAACATCAAAGACAATATACAATTGAACAATTATTTTCAACAATATCCCTCTTTGGCATTGTCCACAACACAACATGTCATAATACAATGAAATTTTTAGAGAAAAATAAAAACAAGGATAATATCCTTAGTTTCATTCTAATTCTCATCTATGAGAACTCCCTCTATCAGTGTCAACTCCCTCTGACATCAATATCTAATTATAATGACAACAATATCAAACTCTCCCTCTTTGATATCAACTAAAGTTCATTCTCCCTCTTTGACATCTCTAACATATATATCAAAGATATAGAACTCCCTCTATCAGTGTTAACTCCCTCTAACATCAATCTTTGATTACAATGACTACAATATCAAACTCCCCCTCTTTGATATCAACTAAAGTTCATTCTCCCTCTTTGACATCTCTGACATATATATCAAAATATCTTTGATATATGACAACAAATTCTCCCTATTAGACATAAAAAAATTATGATGTATGACAAAAAATTCAATGAGCTTCCATGTACCTAATGTATTGATTCATATGCAATCTGCCCTTTACAATATTGTATCAAGTTGATTGATCTTCAATATGCTTGGTTGATGCATCACTAAAATATGATTAGTGAGCTTCAAATAGGAGAATGACCCCTAGCTTACCTCTTAGATACAAAAATGCATCCTTATGGAAATAGCTTGGTGAATATGTCTGCATTCTATTCTTTTGTATTCACATATTCCAATCTTACTTCCTTATCTTGCACCAATTCTCTCAAGAAATGATATTTTATTGCAATGTGCTTGGTTTTGGTATGCATCATAGGATTCTTGGAAGTGTTAATTGTACTAGTGTTATCACATAAAACAATATCTGGATCCTTGATTTCTTCCTTCATACTTGTTAACAGTTGTTTGAATCAAACAATATTTGAACAATTGACTGTTGTAGCAACATAGTCTACTTCTGTTGTTGTCTAAGAGATACAATTTTTCTTCTTGCTTGTCCAAGATACTGGCCTCTTCCCAAGAAATAATGCTCCACCACTAGTGCTCTTTCTATCATCAATGCTTCCTACTCAATCAACATCAATGAATGCTTTCAATTCAAAGTTGCCTCCTTTCTTATACTACAAATCATAATCTTCAGTACCCTTTAGATACCTTACAATTCTTTTGATTGTCATCATATGATTTTCTTTTGGATTAGTAGAGAATCTTGCCACCCTTCCAACTACTAATGCTATATCAGGTCTTGTATGCACCACATACTAAAGTTTTCCAATCATTGATCTGTATGTAGTTTGATCTATCTCTTTTGAATCATCGTCTTTGGAAAGCTTATGTCCAGTAGGCATAGGTGTTCCAAATGGTCTAGAATCCTCCATTCCAAACTTCTTTAGTATCTCCTTAATGTACTTAGATTGAGTAATGTAGATACCATCTTTCTTCTATTAAATTTGTAGGCCAACAAAGAATTTGATCTCTCCAAACATTGAGATCTCAAATTCCTTACTCATTTCATCATAAAAAGATTTGCACAAATCATTATTTCTAGTAAATAATGTATCATCCACAAAAATCTCCACCAACACAGTCTTCTTATCTATCCTTCTTTGATGTATAGGCTATTGTTATCATTAGTTCTTTGAAAACCAATATCTATGAGATAATTATCTGACCTTTCATACTAGGCTCTGGGGGTCTTGTCTGAGACCATACAGAGCTATGTATAATTTGCAAACCATGTCCCTTTTGCTAGGATCAACAAAACCTTCTGGTTGCTCTATGTAGATTTCCTCTTCTAAGATTCCATTAAAAAATGATGATTTCACATCCATCTAATATACTTTAAATCCTCTATGTGCTACATATGCAAGGAGTGTTCTGACACCTTCTAGTCTAGCAACAGGAGCAAAAGTTTCTCCATAATCAATACCTTCCTCTTGAGCATAACCCTTGCAATCTAGCCTTTCCGTGTTCATTGAAACTTCTCCATTCTCATTCAACTTATTTTTGAATATCCATTTTGTTCCAATTGTATTTTTATCCTTGGGTCTAGGAACAAGAGTCCAAGTTTTATTCCTTTCTATCTGATCAATTTCTTCATTCATTGCTTCAATCTAGCTTTCATTCTCTAATTCATCTTTGACAGATCTAGGTTCAAATTTAGTAAGCAAACATGTACCTTTTAATTTGTTCATTGTCATTGTACCAAATGATTGATCTCCAATGATTTTCTTGGGTGCATGATGCTTTCTAACATATCCAACAAGTCTGGGCTCCTTCTTTCTGAAATCACTAGATTCACCATGGTCTTCTAAATCATTCTCACGTCCCACTGATTGTGACTCGGGTCCATCAAATTGTGACTCAATTTCCACTTACTGAAACTCGAGTCCTTCTAATGACTTAGGTTGCACTAGCTGCAAGTTAGGTTGAACTAGAGTTTTTGGGGACTCGGGTAGTGAAGACTGTTGGTTCCCAATTGCATTAGATAAATTGTTAGGCTCACAGTAAATAATGTTTTTGTAGCTTTTAGGTTCCTTATTGATGTGTTCTCACACTTTTTTGCAAACTCATCAATCTTCACATGTGTACTTTCTATAACTTTATGAGTAGATAGGTTTAGACATTTATATGCTTTGCTCTTATTGGAATATCCTTGAAATATGCCTTCATCACTTTTCACATCAAATTTTCCTTTTCTTGACTCCTTCAAAATATAACATTTGCTTCCAAATACCTTGAAATAACAAACATTAGGTTTATAGCCATACCATAACTCATAAGGTGTTTGCTCTAAATCTTTCTTCAACTATACTTGTTTCAAGGTATGAACTGTAGTGTTGATTGCTTCCTTCCAGTATTTGATAAAAATGTTGTTCTCTATCATCAGGGTCCTTGCACAATCCATGATTGATCTATTCATTCTTTTAGCTATACCATTCTGCTGAGGTGTACTAGGTGTAGACACTTGCTTTTTGATTCCTCTCTAATTGTAGAATTCATTGAATTTGTTAGAAATGGATTCTCCTCCTTTGTCTGATCTTAAAAATTTCAGTTTTTTTCTCCACTCTTACCAAATACCACTTGAAATTTTGAAAAGCTTTTGATTTATCCTTTAGGTACATAACAATCATCATTCTAGAATGATCATCAACAAATAAAATAAAGTACTTATCTCTAGTGTAGCTTTCTGTGCCAATAAGTCCACAAAGATCTGTATGGACTAGCTCCAACACTTCTTCAGAATGATAATTTTTTCTTTTAAAACTTTTCTTTCTCATCTTACCAATTTGAAAATTGTTGCACATTCCCATGTCAGGTTTCTTAATGCTTGGAATGCCTCTCACTCTTCTATTTTTTCTTATGTTGACCAAATTATCAAAATTCACATGACATAAAATCTTATGCCATAACCAACTTTCTTCTAATTGAGCTAGGAAACATGAACTTTCATTTAGATCTAGGTAGAAGAGATTACCTTTAGTTTACTTACCAATCCCAACCAAATTTCCTTTCCCATCTAGTAGTTTGGCATTTCCATTCATGAATTCTACCTTGAATCCAATGTTATTCAATTGAGCCACACTAAGTAGATTATACTTCAGTTCTTCAACCCAATAAGCATTATCACATTTGAGATCATTGGTTACTGCAACAAAACCTTTACCTTTCACATAACATGGTTCATACTTGCCAAATCTAACACTTCCACCATCATAGTGTACCAAGTTCTCAAATTTAGATTTGTCACCATTCATATGGTGAGAACAACCACTATCAATAATCCATGTATCATTCTTACTAACATGTGAGATAAGGGCCATCTTATCATTCTTATCATCTGGTTCATCCTCAATGACAATGTAGACCATTTCATCTTCTTCACTACTATGAGAATCTTTAGCGATGCAAAAGGATTTCTTACCTTTGTCTTTATAATCCTTGTAGCTTTTGAAGTGCTTCTTTCCCTTGTACTTATCATGCTTCTTTTCTTATTTGCCTTCTTTGTTTGGACACTTTGTAGTAATGTGACCAACTTATTCATAAGAAAAAAAGATCAAAGGAATTTTGCCTTTGTACTTTCCTTTGCCCTTGGGAAATTTTCTTGCAAGTAATGCTTCAATGAATTCAAGATCTTCATCAGAACCATCTTCATCTTCACTGTTAGATTACCTTTTAGATTTTGAGTGATAACTTCGCTTGAAATGTAGAGTCAAGGTTGCTATAGTTAGGAACATAGTTATCTAACTCAAATCCTGTCAACCTTCCCACTAGTACATCCAAAGTTATATCATTCTTGGGATCACATCTCATCTCTTGAATTACTAAAACTCTAATTGCATTATATCATTCTTGGGATCACATCTCATCTCTTGAATTGCTAAAACTCTAATTGCATATATAGGAAAAGTGTTCCAAGAAGCTTGCTTACCATGGTCTCATCATCTATCTTTCCTCTTGAGGCTCTGATTGCACACACACTGACTTTGATGCTTTCCCTGTATTTTCAAATATTCTCATCTTCTCTCATCTTCATCTGATCAAATTAATCTCTGAGAATTTTTGCCTTAGCTCTTCTTACATTGTCATCTCCTCCACAGATGACTTTTAGATTGATCCATATCTCATAAGCAGTACCATAGTCTTTGATTTCATCAAACTCAGCATAGTTGAGAGTCAAAGCAATATCAATCATCATAATGTTATAATTCTTCTTTTCTGTAATTTCTTTAATAATCATAGTTATAGTAGGTGCCACATACTTGGTGTCTAGTTACTTTAGGCCCAAGTCTCCAATGGTTTCCAAATGCAATATCATGAGTTCTTTCCATGTCTTGAAGTCATCTCTATTCAGCTTAGGAATCTGCCTTCTATAAGACATCTTAATCTTTAGCTTAGGTCCTTGAAACCTTCTCTGCAAGCACCAAAAGCTCTAATACCAATTGTTGGAAATATAAAAGGAGTAATTGAGAGGGGAGAGGTGACCAGCTACCACAAAAATAAATCTTAGATCCCTTACATATCAATACAAATCAAAATCAAACTCTGCTAAAATTGAAATCTGCTGAAACTAAAATATTGTTGTAACTTGGTTAGCACTGAATCATTCGACAAACACTATGAATTACTATCACTTGACAATCACTGAAATAAATGCTTCTTAAGATGTTTAATATGATTAAACTTAATTAAATTAGTTGTAAAAACATAAAGAAAATAACATGAACACATATGACACCAAGATTTAATGTGGAAACCCAATTTGGGAAAAACCACTAATTGTAACTAGTTACTGTTTTTCACTCTTTTGAAGTAAACCATGTTAGGAACCAACCCTGTTAAAGGTTACAAAATACACTGTAAGGTGTGACCCTATTAAAGGATTTAAATCACCTTGTTAGGAGTGGCCTTATTAGAGGTCTATAGACACTTCAATCTAGAAATGTCACCTTGTTAGAGGATTTGGCAAATAGCTGTTAAGCTAACTCTATTAAGAGATTTGATACATTGCTACAATTATTAGAGAATAAAAATGATATGACCTGATTTCTGATGCAATTGTATTGCTAATTTAAAATCTCTATTTTGGCTTGAATACTTCATCCTCCTTGATAAGATAAAACTTTGTAACTTGGTCAACTCAGGATACTCCGCTATCCTTCTAATTTGCTTCCTTGATTTATCTTTTCAATCCCATGCTTATCACATTCAATCCCAATTTGACCTTATATCATTTACCTTGTCACATTGACTTGAATAAACTTTCAAATATTCAATATTCATCCTTTAAGTCAGCTAGACTTAATAAATAAATTCATCAAACTAAATATCCTGACTCAAGAAAATTCTTCGTTAGCTGACCTAGCTCAGTCAACACTAATTTAGAAAAGACTTTCTTTGGGATTCATTTGTTAACCGTGTGAACTCAGTTAACACTGTAGCCTAAATTTAATTCCCTCTATTAACCAACTGAGATCAGTTAACACTGGTTCCTTCCCAACTTCTCTTTGGTGCCCAAGTGAACTTGACAGACACTATCTTCCTATAAACTTCCTTTGGTGCCCGAGTGAACTCGACAGACACTGTCTTCCTACAAACTTCCTTTGGTGCTAGAGTGAACTCAATAGATACTGACTCTAAACTTGATTATCTTTAGAATGCTTGGCAGACACTAGAAACTGTCTTCATCACTCGAGTGAGCTTAACAGACACTGACTGGTAGAGACTTGACATTTTGTGTAACATCAAAGACAATATACAATTGAAAAATTGTTTTCAACAGTAGATCTCAGTGTTGCTAAAGTGATGGTGAGATAGTTTAACTAGTGTGTTGTTCACCACCTTGATGCATCTACCAAGTGGACTACTATGATGAAAAGCTAGAGAAAGGTCTTTCAAACAATGGGTTAAAAAAGAGCTAAGGATATGAGAAAAAAAGAGATATCCTTACACAAAATCCTTGTTGTGGTAGTAATAACCTTGCAATCTAGCCCCAATGATTGTCCCTACGATGTGCCCTAGCTAAAGCTAGGGATACCTTGAGAAGGATTCAACAAATTAAAATACAAGGGGCTAAGACTAGAGAAAGAATCAATTGGATTTATCTCAGGGACAAATGGTCTAAGTACTCTTTTCAAATACTCAAGGCTAAGGAATCTAAGAACAAGATTGAAACTCTTAGAGATGAAGATAGATAGATTAATGATAACATGGAAATAGTGAAGGCTTTTGCCTCCTTCTATAGAAAATTATTTACATCAAAAGAGCATAACTCAGATATGGAAAATAAAAGGAACAAAATTAAGAAACCGATTCTAGGAAGGGTCACAGAGAAAGATAAGGTTATGCTAGATGAAGCCATTTCTAATGAAGGGATTGCAAAGGATATATCTCGGATGAATAATGACAAAGCCCTAGGGCCAGATGGAATTCCCATGGAATTTTACAAAACTCACATAGACTAGATTTGGAAAGATCTCCTAATGTTTTATCAAGAAGGTATTGAGCGCGAATCACTAGGGGTTGAGGTCAATTCTGGACCAATCAAGCTCATACCCAAGGAAGGGGATAATACCCTGATTAAAAATTGGTAGCCTATCAGACTCCTCAATGTCTCTTATAAGATCCTAGCAAAAATACTGGCTCTTTGAATCAAAGAAGTTCTACCTTATGTCATCAATCATAATCAAACTAGCTTTGTTAAGGAGAGGTTTATCTTGGAGAATCTCATTACCTGTTGGTAAATGATGGAGTGGGCTGAGAATTCTAGTCAACAAGTAATGTTTCTCATCAACTATGAGAAAGCATATGCCATAATAGAATGAAAGTTTTTAAGGTTGATGTTTGAATGTCTGGGATTCCTTGAATACTTTAATAATATGGTGCTCAAATTAATGCAATATACTTATGCTACAGTGGAGGTCAATGGCTTGAGATTATATTCCTTTTGCCTTTCTAGATCTACTAGACAAGGTTGTCCACTAGCCCCTTCCTTGTTTATCACAGTTGTTGATATCCTGGACTACTTTCTTAGAGATCTCTCTATCCCCTAAAGTTAGAGGAGTAACTTTACCTAACCATGAAGAGATCAGTAATGTGCAGTTTATTGATGATACCTCACTTCTCATTGAATTGTCAGAAATAAATGTCACTAACCTCACAACTAAGTTAAACTTTTTCTGCAAATCTTTTGGTAGAAAAGGTCTATTGCTAAGTCCATCATGCTAGGGTGGGAAGAGTAGCCTCCTTCATGGTATTGTAAGTTTGGTTTCTCTTGGGGTGGACCTGAACATATAGTTAGATATTTGGGGATACCCTTCTCTGTATCCCCCAATTTAAGTTCTATGTAGGAATGGATTAAGGAAAAATTAAAAGCAAGCTTAGTAGATGGAACAAAAACTATCTATCCCTTGTTGAAAGAGTACAAGTATGTCATAAAGTGTTATCATCATAGACAATATATTACTCTTTTGCATGGCTCTTTAATCAAAATCAGATTAACTATGTTCAGAAAGTGATTAGAAACTTCTTATGGTCAGATGGAAAAGGGAACATGAAGAGACATGTTGTTAAATGGAGTTGGTGCTCTATGAGGAAAGAAGTAGGAGGACTGGGACTAAAGGACCTAAGGTTATAAGGCATAGCTCTTGCTACCAAATGGATTGCCAAATCCACAAAAGAAAATAAACCTTGGAAGGTATTGACTAGAAAACATTGCTTGGGGTGTTCCCTATGCCGAAAAATCTTGGAAGGGTCTACATATCCATGACCTTCTCTCAGGTAGATGGAAGATCAAGGTGGAAGGATGTGTGGCATTTGAAGCTATTTGGAAGGCATGGGAAAAAGTAAGACATTGGGTAACTATTGGTATCTCTTACTATTATTTTCTATTAGTTTCAAACACTTAGTCATATACTAGGCAAAGTTAGAAGGTCATCACTATGATTGAGCTACTCTATATAGGCTGAGTCATATAAATACTTGTAAATAAACATGTATATGTCGAGCTCTATAGGAGCCAAGCAAGTCTTTGGTCGTCGACTATTTTTAGTATAAGTCAAGTTCAATGATTATTGAGAAGTTCAAGCATATTGTGTTAGTTTGTAGTGATTGATCAGGGAAGTACTATACATACTCCATAAGTCCTTGGCAGGGTTTATGGCTATTTTATCGACATTTTTAGGTTGACATTTTCTAACTAAGTTTAACCCTAAAGTGGAAAAATTACTTGTATAAAAGGGCTTAGGGTTAGGCATTTTTATAAGGTGTGATGAAAAAATTTCTTCTTGCAGTGGTATTGAGCTATAAGGGATTACAAATTGTAATTAGGTTGTAATCACTAGATCGTAATAATATTGGACTTGCTATTTGGTGGATGTAGTCTAGGAATTGGGTGAACCACATTAAATCTTGTTGTCTTGTGTTCTCTTCTATGTGATTTATTATTTTATGATATTGTTTATATTTGTATGTCATTGCTATTTTTGTATGTGGTTTATTTTAACATATTGATCTCAAGTTATACATAAGATGTCAAGTAGAGGAGAGAGCGAGTGTTAACAACATATTTAGTAAATGCTAAGTATTAGAGACAGTAAGTGCCAAGTAACACAAAATTAACATTCAAGTAAGGAATGATACAAAATTTGAGGTAAACTATTTCAAGAAAGCATTGACAGGATATTTAATACTTGAGGTTGTTATAGAGGCTATTACATGTTTTAATGACATGGATCACAGATCCCTATGTTTTGTGATGAACCAATCAGATGAAGAGGCAAAATAAGGAGACACCTAGAAAACTCTTTATGAAATCTTTAAATAGAGTAGATCTAACCTAGTTTGAAATATAACATAATATGATATGGTATGATGATGGTGATGTAATGAGAAGGAGCGAACAAGCTATTCAAGTGATTCAAGTATGAATGTGTGAAGATTGCAAAAGAGGCTAAAGAGTTATGTTGTTTCAAAATAAAACAAGCAACATTGTCAAAGAAGTGAAGGACAATAAAGCTATATTAGATCAAAGATCATGTTGGTCTTGTTTTTCACCATTTTTGTTTTGTGCATTCAATAGTGAAAAACCCTGACTATCTGCCTTGAAAGTTTTGAAATTAGGTTAATACCTTGGGTAAAATTCATCCAAAAACCCTAATGCTTTATCTTGTTTTACCCTAGCTTTTGAAAACTTTTGAAAATATTATTTCAAACTATTTTTAGGTGGGACATTTTACCTAAGGTTTTACGTATGCAAGGATGACTTCATTAATTTTCGTTAAATCTTTATATCCTTGTTTTTGTTCACTGTTATTTCAAATTGAAAATATTAACTGCAACACCTTTTGATCAACCATCAATCTTGGTTAGATCAATGGATGGTGCTTCCCTGTAATATTGAAATGTAAGGTTTTTAAATAAAGTGGGCAAGCATCTTTGCACCATGTAGCCCTTGCTAACAATGGAATTTCAGTGTGCAGCAAAGTTTGTGGTTTGTCAGAATTGGTCAGAACCTTTTTGTAGAATTGTTAGTAACTTTAATGCACGTTCTAAAATTCTTGTGGTGTCATTGGTTGGTCTTTAAATGAAGGTATCACTTTATTTTCAGTTTTGATGCACCGTTGATCTTGTCAAGATCAAAGGCCAATGCTTGCCCACATTTAGAAAATGCATGAGAATTAAACAAAGCGAGAAAGTGCCAATGCGATGCATGGCACAATGTGACATCATGGACCTGCCTTTTCAAAAGATAATAATGACATACCTTCCATGGCAGTTGTTAGATGAGCTAGATTAAAAGGTAGTGTCTCATTGGTCATTCTAGCTAACTCGATGTTGTCAGGGTGCAAGATTTCATGATTGTTGATCTATGTAAGATCCATGGTTAGTGCTTACCCACTTTATGAAGTTGCATTAAGGTTAAGTAATGTAGGGAAGCACAAATCTAATGTGTGGCAAGGTGGGACCAACTGTGTAGGGTATGTGCTAAGTTGTGCCATGCTATAAAGAAATGTTGATGTGTAATGCTAGCTAGACCAATTGAAAGGGTTGTCTGACAAAGAGGTTTGAATCCTCAAGACTGTAGATCTTTTAAAGATGAGTGGCCAACACTTACCCACAATAAGGAATTGCTCAACTTTTAAATAATGCAGGCAAGTGCCCTTACACCACATGGCATAGTGGGACCAGGTTTTGGGAAGACTGCTGCATCATGCCATGCTGTAAAATTGTAATAATTCAAGCACATTCATTGGTTGAATGTGACATGTATGCCAAGTTGGGAGTGATGATGTCATGGGCACAGAGACTCTAACAATTAATATGGAAGTCAGACTTATCAAAGCATGAGAGTTAAAAGGAGTTATTTCATTGGTCAAATTGGATGATTGGACCATAAGACACAAAGACTTTGATCCACTATCGATCTTGGTTAGATCCATGAAGGATGCTTCCCCGCATTAAGAACTTGCAAGAAGTTTAAGCAAAGCAGGCAAGCGCCATGTGGACACATGTCCATGATGATATTAGCCCCTCTATCTCAGATTATAAAAAGGTTTAAGCTATGCTTCCATTGATCTTACAGAGATTGAGGGCTAGTGCTTGCCTGCAACATGAAAATACTCACTGGTTAAGCAATGCGAGGAAGCATGAGCTTGACATGTGGAAAATGTGATGTCAGGGACCCACTTTCTCAGAAGATAATATGGAACCCACTTGCATGGAAGTTTGTTAGAAGGCTCTGATTCACATGGAGGCCTTCTATTGGTCAATGTAGCTGACTGGGTGTCATCAAAGTACAATAATCCGTGATTGTCAATTCAATCATGATCAAGGGTTAGTGCTTGCCTACAATTTCAAGGTGCAAGAAATTTAAATAATTTGGGGAAGCACTAACGTGACATGTGGCAAAGTGGGACCAGTTGCAACCAAAGTTGGATGATGTATGCCAGGTTGGAATATTTTTTAAGCTAGTTGTATTACACTTTTCACTTGTTGCCATAAAAATGTGTTATTTCTCTTAGCCGTTGATCTAGAGGAAGATCAACGGCCGACGCTTGCTTGCAATTTTATATTACAAGAAGTTTAATCAATGCGAGGAAGCGCTTGTTTGACACATGGCTAGATTTTTAAAGCAATGAAGCCAGTTTGCTTTTTTGAATTAGGACTGTCTGATCTACTGTAATCAACAAATAAGATTCAAATCTGAGTGCAATATGGAAATAACGGCTAATGGAAGTTAATACTACTTAGAACTCATTCATGTGATTTCAATGCATGAATAAAATTCACGATCTCACCATTATTGAACCACTAAAGCACAAAAAGTTATCAAAGCACAAAGAACTTCTAAAGCTAGGGCATAGAAATTCTGTCAGGTGATCAACAAATTGCAACGAAAATTCTACAAGAAAGAAGCATAATTTAGGGGGTAAGTACTCTGCAACTTTTGAAAATCAAGAATTTGGTGTTTTAAAAGTTTAAAATCTTCAAAAATGCCTCCACGAAAGGAATTCTCTGGACAAATTGATTACCTTAAGAGGGTTGTGCATGATGATTTCCTTGAACAACTCCCACTGTCTATAAATGAAATAACTAAGGGGAGAGAACTTATTCTAAAGAACCCTAGGTTAGTTGTAGCAAAAGGGTTTTCTGATAGAGCTAACTGGGTAAGAGATGCCAAGATTTCTATGGGAGGTCTCGAATTGTTTTAAAAATGGTTTGATGAGAGGAACCTTGACACCCCTTTGAGTAATGTTTGGGAATTTGACATTGGGAAGCTAGTAGTACTTGGGGTTTTCTTTGAAAGTGATCTACTTGCTAATTTGGCCAAGAAGTATGATCATATTACTAGGTTTGTAAAGAATTATGATGGAGACAATCTTTTTAAGGTTTCTCCTGAACTGATTAGTGAAGTTTTCAATCTTAACCCTGATCGTGTTGTGCATGAGTCAATTGACATGGATGACCTTTAGGTAAGGTATGATGCACAAAGAACATACCTGAGGATAGTGCCTCTACAACAAAATTTTGCTAGGATTGGTACATTGCCTTTGGTTACATCCCATACACCAGAACCATTAAGGAAAAAACATTTAAATCCTAGGGCTCAGTCATTATATTTCACCCTGTGCAAAATTTTTGGAATGGAAGAGGAGGAACATATTAAAGGCTCCATTTTTTTTATCATGTCTTAGACATTGTAATTTGGAATGACCAGTATTCTTGATTTTGCCACTTTTCTTTCACAAGAAATTCATAATGGTTTGGTGGGAATATCACAAGGAAAGGTAAACAGACCCTTTTGTTGGTATTTATTGCTCATGCATATATGTTTGTTTAAGGGAGTTACTTTTTTCTCTAAGGGTATGGAGTTGGAAGGAACAAGGGATGGAGAAAAGAATCTAGTCCGATTGTGGAGTGTTAACATGACTTCAGAGGCCAGAGATGCTAGTTTTGTGAGATTTGACAGATATTTTGCATCCAGGCTTAGATTGCTTTTGAGAGGAGATAGCCCTACCATTCCACAATCACTAGTAGAATTGGTCAGACCCAAGACCATGCAAAGGGGAATTTGGTTAGTCATAACTAGGGAGATATAATAGGGAAGCCTCATGTGCTACCTTTCCATGTGCCTTTGAAGATAGGGTTAGCAGAATTATTATGGCAGATTGGGACCATAGAGGAAAGAGAAATGACTAAAAAAGGTATGTTTTTCCCAATAGTCACTGTGGCCCATGATTTTGTTTTTGTCAAAAAGGGATGGAGGCATCTCAGTTTATTTTTGGATAGATACAACATGTCAGAGTCCCATGCGAGATATATTGATCCAGAAGGATTTTATGATGTTTTGAGAGAAAGAATAAAAGCTTCTCATATGGTACAACAGGTATATTTTCTTGAAGATATTATTAGAAATATTTTCTCTTTACAGGAGCAAGAATTAAGGAAAGAAAAATGGGTAGTATTTAGTAAGACTTTGGAGTTCATTAATGTTTTTGACCCTGCCTATGATCCATTGAAGGATAACAAATACTGGGGGGCCAAAATGCATGTGTTGATGAACAATTTTATTTCAACAATGCAAACAATGACTGAAAAAAAGGCTACATTTGCCAAAACCTATCCAGACAAAGTTTTAGAAGTATAGAGAAGAATAAACATCAAAAACATAGTAGCTCCTGGTCAGTACACATTGTAAAAGAGGGTAGGATATGTGATGGTACAACACATACAATAGGTTCCCCCTCATGGAAGACCAAGGCCAGAGAGCCCATCTAAAGCTAGTGCCCCAAAGAAGCAGAAGTTGGAACAAGGATCCTCTTCTCATGTAGAAGAGTACCCCCCAAGCCAAACCCCAATCCCAATAGATGATGAAGCATCCTTAAGGGAGCAACTGAGATAGATTAGTGGAGAAGGGGATGTAATTGTTACCACAATAGACCTAGAAAGTGGAGTACCTCAAGAGCCTCTAGTACCCTCCTTGGACCTTACAATTGCTGATTATCAAGGTAAGGAGATGGACCCAATTATTGTTCAAGCTTCTGAGAGGTTTGTCAATGATGAAAATTTTGTTAAATCTAGGGCTTTTACACAATTTTTGTGGAGGAAAAATATAGGAAATTTTGAGAAAACATGTGAGAAAATAAAAACAGAGCAACTTGACAAACTAAACTCTATTATTCAAGAAGAGGTAAAGCCAAATTTTTGAGTGACTTTGCCCAATTCACACCTGAGGCCAGGAGGCAATTGGCCAAGGAGTCAGGGGTCTTAATTTTGCCAAAGTGGGACATAGCTTATGCTATGATTTTTGACTCAATTAGAAAAGAGAAAAATGTACAATATAAAACATAGGAAGCAATATTGCAGGCCCATAGGGGAGTTAAATTTAGTGATGATCACCAAGCCCTAGTGATCTGGTCAATTGAGAAGAGAGATAAAACCAGAATGCAAGAAATCTCTAGTGCAGAGCATGTTGGTGCACTTACAGTATTTAGGGCTAGTGAGGTTGGTAGCAAACAAATTTTTGGAATGGATTTAGAAATAATGAAATTCAGAAATGTGGTGTTTGGATAGGAAGAGGATAAGTTTTTGCAACTTAATGCTAGATTTGAAGAAGTTTTGAAGGCATATGAAGATAGGGGTAAGCATATACAATCATTGGAAAACCAAGTATCTCAAATGGAAAAGCAATTGGGAAAAAGAAAGGTGGGAGAATCTAGTAGGCCCTGAATTGTATACCCCCGGCCACCTATTGAACAATTTAAATCAAATCCCATTATTGAGATACTAGACACCCCAGAGAGGCCTTAATTCTACACTGTAGAGGAATTTGAAGAAGAAAAGAATAAATTATATGCATTGCATGTAGAGTTGAACAATCGTTATGAAGAAAAAATAAGACAGGGTATAATGTATTTAATAGATAGAATTGAATGGTCAGCATTTTTTGATCAGTTGGCAAGGATTGCAACAATCAGAGATGAATTAAGGGGAAATGAAAACGGAATAAAACCCATTATACAGAAGTGGACTGAAAGAAATAATGATATTACTATCATGTATGTATCTGTCATCTAGCTGTCATGTCATCAAATAGAGAAGATTTTTTATTTGCTAGATAAGTTAGAGAATTTTCATGACAAACAAGATTCATTTCAAATAAGAGTGAAAATTTGTTTCTCCAAATACATAGCTGAAAAGTTTGATTTATTTTCTAGTGCTCTAAAAACTGTTGATAAAGTAAAGGAAAAGGAAGAGTAGAAAAGGGAATTGGATGAAATATTTTGTCAAATAATGAATAATGTAATAAATGAAATTGGGCATTTATTATGGGCAATGATCAATGAGGAATTGGTTAAAGTGCAGTTATTTTATAGTGCTATCAGAAAAGACTTTGTTGAAATAGAAGCAATTGGAAATTCTTTAGTAACTATACAAAGGGAGATCCTAAATTTTGATTGGCCTGATGACACCATTTACAATGAATGGAAGGAACAATTTTTGTCTACAGAATAGATGGTAGAGGGTGACGAGGCAGAAGAAGATGAAAATGTAACTGTTACCTTAATAGTTGATGATGAAGACAAGGAAAATCCCCAAGTTAAAGTAAGTTTACAGGTAACTAAAGAGGACACATCACTTTCAAGCCTCATAGCCACTTATTCTGAAGATTTAGAATAATAAGAGAATCAAATCATAGAGTTTTATCATTCCAAGAGATGTAAAAAAAAAAGGGCCTACCAAAAGAATGTAATGATGTATATATAAGTTTTTTTGTTACACACAATTTTGTCTTTTTGTGGCAGTAAAATGTAAATATCTTTTGTAAAAGGACACCTGTTAGTTCTCTACGCCTGAAGCTTGTTGCATATCACATTATATAAGTGAGATTCCAGGGCTAGAGAAGGGTTCAATTTTTAGTATAGTTTGAGTCTATATTGAATATAGTTTAGTCCAGTTATGATAGAAAAAATTCATGATGCATCTTCTCTGTAAATTTTTTGACAATACATTGATAGCATATGATCTTTGTGTCTTTTCAAAGTCATTCTAAGTTTTATTGCAATTGTATACAATTTTCAAAGAAAATTAATACAAATTTGAACTGTCCCCAAATCTGTTCTTGTTGAACTTTGTCTCCTTTGTTACCATATGGTTATTCTGATATTGTATGAGTAAAACTTGCCCAATTGAATGCAATTCACTTAGGTTGTATGTTAATTCATTATTGCTATTGATTCAAAGAATTATGTAAAGGCTTTAATGAATTTGATGGGATTGTTGTGATTGTAGAAAGGATGTCTATAAGAATGAATTCCAGTATGGATTGTTGATAATATGTGTTGTAATGCAACAAGTCAGATCTATAAATTGCATTAGACTTTGAATCCCAATGAAATAGGCACTAATCTAAATAATGTAGTTTGTAGATAGGTAGATCATGAATAATTATCAACTCTAAAATCAAAATCATGTTTATTTTACTTGTGAAGAGCTTCAAAGATGGTCAACACTTGTTTGCATTTAGCATTTTAGCTTTAGTTAGCTGCTATGGCTAGAAATATTTGCAAATATGAGAAGAATTGTGACCAAATTTGCCTATAAGGGATATATATCATTTGAAAGTGACAAAAAATGAATAAATTATGTATATGCTAGAGGTATGAGATGAGAATCAAAATGAAACTTATAAGATTCTCACACATCAGCATCCATTCTGGATTATCCCTTAGGTACACCCACCTTGATCTTGCAAAGCCTAAAGAGTAAAAAGCCAGTCCAGGCTTTGTCGAAGTTGGTTCCAGATAATATGCGAGCATAATTGTTGATGGGGCGTAGCTAATCCTTAGATTTGTGAGAAATTATTATCTTGGTATTGAGCCTTTATTGTTCAATAGTTGAAAAACACCAACAGATCATATTATATTGAAGAGAGTAGATCCAAAAACAACTTATCAAAGTAGATTGAGGATTAGGTTATTAGTTTGTGGTGATTGATTAGGGAAGTACTATACATACTTGTATAAAAGGGCTTAGGGTTAGGGATTCTTTCATTGTTGTGATGCAAAAATTGGTTCTTGCGACATATTGAGCTGTAAGGGATTACAAATTGTAATCAGGTTGTAATCACTAGATCGTAATAATATCGAACTTGCTATTTGGTGGATGTAGCCCAAGATTGGGTGAACCATGTTAAATCTTGGTGTCTTGTGTTCTTTTTTGTGTGATCTATTATTTTATGTTATTGGTTATATTTGCATGTAATTTTTAATTCTTTCTATAGTTTAATCCTAACAAGTGGTATCAGAGTGAGGTGTTTTTTAGTTATCCTCTACAGGAAAGTCTCACGGTTGAGTGGGAGCAATGACATATGAGGGTAAGCTAAGGGTTGACAAGTTTAATGGGCAGAACTTTCAGTTATGGAAGATGGAAATGGAAGACTATCTTTATCAGAAGGATTTATAGAAGCTGTTGGAAGGCAAAACCAAGAATCAAGGATCTATGTAAAATGACGAATGAGATCTTTTAGATAAAAAGGTACTTGGAAGAAGTTGATTATGCCTGGTACCATTACTGGCATTTAATATTACAAATGTGAAGATGATGGAAGAGTTGATGCAAACCCTAATGAAACTATATGAAAAGCCCTATGCTTCAAATAAGATGTTTCTCGTGAAGCATTTATTTAATATTAAAATGGCATAAGGTGGATCTGTTGTGGATCATTTAAATGAGTTTAATACTATTACTAGTTAGTTATCTTTTGTGGGTATCAATTTTGATGAAGAAATTATGACTCTCTTGATTTTGTCTTCTTTGCCTGAAAGCTGGAATGGCTTGGTAATGGCTATGAGTAATTTTGTTCCTGGATCTAGTACCCTAAAATATGATGATGTGATCAGTGTTATTTTGAGTGAGGAAACTCGTAGGAAATCCTTAGGTGGATCTACATCAAGAAGAGCTTTGAACGCACAAAGTAGAGGTAGAATGACTGAAACAGGAAGCAATTCCAAAAATTGTGGAAAATCAAGAGGAAAGTCAAAGGGAAGGAGGTCTCAATCGAGAGGACCAAATGACTGCTGGTACTATGGGAAACCAGGGCATAAAAAGAAAGATTATTGGATTCAAAAGAAAAATGAAGGAGATAAACTAGATAGAGATAGGGAGGCAAATGTGGTAAGTAACAAATCTAAAGAGGATGCTTTTCTTCTATCTTTAGAAAGTGTTGACGAGTCATGGGTTTTAGATTTCAGTGCTTCATTTCATGTTACACCTCATAGAGGTTATTTCATTGATAATGTCCAAGGGGATTTTGGACTTGTTTATTTAGGGGATAATGAACCCTGCCAAATTATTGGAAAGGGAAAAGTTAAGATTAAGTTGCAGAATGGGAATCATTAGCTACTACACGTGGTAAGACATATTCCAAGGCTAAGTAGAAATTTAATTTCAGTAGGGCAACTTAGTGATGAGGGTTGTGTAGTTACTTTTAATGATAAAAATTGGAAGATTTCCAAAGGTTCCCTTGTAGTAGCAAAATGTGTGAAAGTAGGCATCTTATATATTTGTACAGGTCATATTTTTCCTTCTACTTTAATTGTTTCAGAGAAAAATGAATGTTTAGGAATAGTTACTACAGTTGAGCAGGGAGAACAAATAGTTGCTGTAAATTCTAATACAACACTATGACACAACAAACTTGGGCACATGAGTGAGAAAGGTATGAAAGTACTTCATTCAAAGAAAGTTCTACTAGGTTTGAAATGTGTTAATATGGATTTCTGTAAAAGTTGTATATGGAAAACAAAAGAGAGTGAGTTTTGTGAACTTTGGGAAGGAAAATAAAAAGGAGAAATTAGAGCTTGTGCATACTGATATATGGGGACTGGCTTAGGTATCTTCCCTTGGTGACTCTCATTATTATGGTACATTTATTGATGATGCAACTAGAAAAGTCTGGGTTTATTTCCTTAGACAAAGATTTGATGTATTTCAAACGTTTAAGAAATGAAAATGCTTGGTTGAAAATGAGACTGGTAAGAAATTAATATGTCTCAGATCTGATAATGGTGGTGAGTATTGTAGTCATGAATTTGAAGATTATTGCTCCACTAATGGTATTCATAGACAAAAAACTGTTCCAAGGATTCCATAGGAAAATGGAGTGGCTGAACGCATGAACATGACTATAATGGAGCATGCAAGGAGCATGAGGTTGCATGCTGGGTTGCACTTATACATGTGGGTGGAGGTTGTCAATACTACTATATATTTGATTAATAGAGTTCCCTCTACTCCTTTGGGTTGTGGTATTCTAGAGGAAGCATGGACTGGTAAGAAGGTGAGTTATTCTTTTCTCAAGACCTTCGATTGTGAAGCATTTGCTCATTTAGATTCTGAAAATAGAACCAAGCTGGAAGCTAAGTCAAAGAAATGTGTATTTTTTGGATATGGCATTAATGAATTTGGTTATAGGCTTTGGGATTTTGAAAATTGTAAAATTGTAAGAAGCAAGGATGTCATATTCAATGAGAAAGTGTTGTACAAAGATCTGTTGCAACAACATGAGAAGAAAGAAGATGATTATGTAGTGCTGGATGATACTCCAAAAGATAATGTTCTAGTAATTCCTCATGATGTGCAACAACTGCAACAAAAAATACCACAAAACCTTGTGAATGTTAGATAGTCAACAAGGCTAAGTAGACCTCCAGATAGATTTTCTCCCTCTTTGTATTCTATTTTACTAACAGATGCTGGTGAACTTGAATGTTATGATGAAGCTGTGTAGGTGGATACTAAGATTCAGTGGACTCTACAATGAAAGATGAAATGGATTCTTTGCTGAAAAATAAGACATGAAATTTATGCAAGTTGCCTATAGGTAAAAGGGCTTTACATAATAAGTGGGTTGACAGGTTAAAAGAAGAGGATGGAGGTAAGAAAAGATTCAAAGTTAGGTTAGTTGTAAATGGATTTGCATAGAAAAAGGGTATTGATTTTGATGAGATATTTTTTCCTGTTGTTAAGATGACTTCTATCCATATATTTTAAGTATTGTGGCTACTGAAGATTTGCATTTAGAGAAAATTGATGTTAAAATAACCTTCCTTCATGGTGATTTGGATGAAGAGATATATATGGCTCAACCACATGGATTTGAGGTCAAAGGTAAGGAGAACTTAGTGTGCAAATTGAAGAAAAGTTTATATGGCTTGAAGCAAGCACCTTGGCAATGGTATCTGAAATTTGACAGTTTTATGCATGAGCATGGATATAGTAGGTGTCATTCAGATCATTGTGTTTACTTTAAGAGGTTGAATGATGATAGCTACATTATTTTATGTTTATATGTTGATGATATGCTTGTAGCTGGGTCAAACATGGATTAGATTAAGAAGTTGAAATGCCAATTAGCTCATGCATTTTCTATGAAGGATTTGGGGGCAGCAAAACAAATCCTTGGTATGAAGATTTGCAGAGATAGGAAGAGCTAGAAATTGATGCTATCTTAGGCTGATTATGTTGAGAAGGTGTTGCAACATTTCTCTATGGAGAATGCTAAAGCTGTCAACACACCTTTACTTGGTCATTTGAAGTTGACTAAGGAGATGTGTCCCAAGACACAAGAAGAGGAGGATAAGATATCCAAGGTACCCTATGCTTCAGCTATAGGAAGCTTGATGTATGCTATGGTATGTACAAGGCTAGATATTGCACATGCAGTGGGATTCATTAGTAGGTATATGAGTCATCAAGGAATTGAGCATCAAAATGCACTCAAATGGATTCTCAGATATTTGAAAAGAACATCCAATAAGTGTTTACATTTTGGGAGCTCTACTATTGATTTATAGGGCTATGTTGACTCAGATTTGGTAGGGGATATTGATACTAGTTAGAGTACTAAAGGTTATATATTTACTATTGGTGGGACAACTGTGAGCTGGGTTTCTAGGTTACAGAAGGTTAATGCTTTTTCCACTATAGAGGTAGAGTATGTTGCTGCTATAGAGGCAATGAAGGAGATGATATGACTTTAGTTCTTCTTGGAAGAATTGGGACACCCTCAAAAGGATAATTATTTGTTTATAAATAACTAGAGTGCCATTCATCTTGCTAAGAATTCAGTTCTACATTAAAAAACAAAACATATTCAGTTGTGGTACCCTTTCAGTCGATCAATTTTGGATGATGGATAGTTAAAGTTGGATAAGATACATACAGATGACAATCCAACATATATGTTTGCAAAGGTAGTGAGAAGGGAGAAGCTGACTTCCTCTTGAGCTTCGATTGGTCTTCTAAACTAAATAGGAATACAAGAACATTAGAGTCCAGGGTGGTTTGATCCAGTGGGAGCCCTATGTGGTAGTGGCATTGCTACAGGATCAGTCTCTAAGTGGGAGATTGTTGTCTAGTGTGGAGTCTAATCAGTTCCCAAGTGGGAGATTATTAGTTTGTGGTGACTGATCAGTCCCCAAGTGGGAGATTATTAGTTTGTGGCGACTAATTAGGAAAGTATTGTACATACTTCATAAATTCTTTAGGGTTCGAGGTCTGTGGCTAATGTTGTGGCCAACGTATGGCCGACATATGGCCAACATGTTGTAAACTTAAAACAGTAAAAATACTTATATAAAAGGGCTTAGGGTTATTGATTGTTTCATTATTGTGATGCAAAAATTGGTTCTTGCAACAGTATTGAGCTATAAGGGATTATAGATTATAATCAAGTTGTAATCACTAGATCGCAATAATATTGGACTTGTTGTTTGGTGGACATAGCCTAGGGATTGGATGAACCACGTTAAATCTTGGTATCGTGTTCTTTTCTATGTGATCTATTATTTTTTGTTATTGGTTATATTTGCATGTAATTATTATTTTTGTCTATGGTTTAATCCTAACATAGGTACTAAATCAATTTTAACAGATTGAGTTAGGGATAATCTCTTAATAGATTGGTCTTAACAGATCATTATAAATCTCTTAATCGAGTCCTTACTTTGTTGTAAGTGAAAAATCCTTTCACAGGGTGAAACCTAGAAATATCAAATTCCTTTAATAGGACATGCCTCTCATAGGGTAGATCATTGGTTATTTTCAAACATTGTCACCCTAATAGGTTAACTTTATTACTATACTAGTGAAGATTTGTGGGTGTCATCCCCATTGTAGTTTTACCTTCACCTTGGAGGGTTTCTAGACCTAACCAAATCTTTGTGTCATGTGATTACATTTCATGTATGTAATTGATATATTAAATTTATATGTTATTAAAGTTTGATTATATAAGTTATGCATGCATTAGATATAAGATGGAAATTATGGTGAATGCACTATAGTATCATTAAAAGTAAATGTGTTAAGGATTCTGATTGACCCTCCCTATTAGTATCTTTGTTTCAAATTAAGACTTCCAATAGTAACAAGGGCTAAGATAAAAGACAACCAGGCCAACATTTGTGGGGAAAAGTCCCCTTGGTAGAACCTTGAAAGAAAAGGCAAACCTTTGGCCCTCCTATAAGGATGCAAAGCCAAACCATAGGAGAAGTTAGGGATCCATACATTTAGTGACATCATTGAAGGAAACAAAATTTTCACTTGGGAGGATTTGGCTTCAACATTCAACCTTTCCCTTTCATAGAAAATAACTTTTGTTGTTCTCAAAAGTACTTCCCCAAAAGTGTGGTGATGAGATAGATATGATTCCTCTCTTTACTGGCTAGATGGCTCTCATCTCTTCTCCACCAAGGCTAAATACCTATACAATTTGCTATCTGACAAAAAAGATGTCTTTGAATACCTCAAAACTAAGTGGTCATATAACTTAGAGCCTAAATGCTAGTCCAAGCACCTTTCCTCTATCTAGTATCAAAATGTTGAATCTAAAATCCAATATTTTATTTGGCAAGCCATGCTTCATTGATTACCCTTGAATAATTTTTTAATAGTGATCCTTTTCCCTTTACCTTTTGTTCAAAGCCTAAAACTATGTCTCACCTACTATCCAAATGTGACTTTGCCAAAGGGGTCTGGAACTTTTTTGGCATCCAGCTCAACACTGGCATCCTCACTTTCTATGCTATTATTGGATTTATCCTTGGTCTCCCCAAGCATCTTAATAGATTTTAGACCAATTTTTTTCTTACTTGCTTTGGTAAATTTGGTTAATTAGAACTGATGATGTATTTAAAGATAGGAGTGGAATCCTCACCGAGTCTTTGCGAACACTCATTATGCATAAAATTTGTATGTAGGTTAAGTTATTAGTTATAAAGTGAAGGGGAGACATGCATTAAGGATCACTAGTGCCTTCTCTAAGGTGCTCAACGAGGAGAACATCCAATTTGAATTGAAAGAAGAAATCTGTTAGCACCTGATATGGACATGATTTTAAAACTTCAAGTGTAGAGTTTTGAACCACTTCGAACTTCAGTTCGAAGTAGTTCAAAGTGGTTTGATGGTTCAAATCAGTTCAACATGTAGATTCAGAATCTCAGACTCAAAACTATCAACTCCATTGATTCATAGCAAGAGTGCTCAAAGAAAAATTATCGAAAGTGCAGGTTCAATGATCTATTCTGAGAAGTTCATTCAAAGGTTTGATGGTTCAATTAACCCGTCCCACAGGTTCAAAACAAGTGAAGTTTAGATTTTGGGCTCAAAATGTAGATTTAGAGATAGGATTCAGATTCGATGTCTTCAAGATTGATGATTTAGATCAAAGGCATAAGGACCATTTAATTTAGGATCAAATGACTTCACAAAGAGCTTCAAAGGTTCAAGTTTGCAAAATCCAGCTCCAAGTTCCAAATTTGACAACCTTATTCATTTGATGCAATCCATAATTAAATACAAGCAGTTTAGAAGGCAAAAGTTGATTGATGCAGACTAAACCTCTAATTACAAAGAAATTCTTGCAAAGCCATTCAACATAGAAATACTCACTCTGAAGACACATACGAAGGCATTCTTTTAAAAGAATGGAATCTCCTCACAATGGTTAGCATGGTTCGCTGCCACATCATGATGTTAAAAAAAGAATAGAATATGAAGTGCTAATAATTAAGAGATATTAATAAATGAAAAGCTCGAGAGGAAACCCAGAAGGGGAATCGTCCCAATGAAACCGTGGGCATTGAATTGCGTATAATGCATTGATGCATGCAAGAATTCCCTCACCATGCTGAGGCCAGTCAAACAAAAGGATGTGCTTCATGTAGCACTCACAACATACAGCTACGATATATAGGAGCTCGAGTTTTGAAAAGTGTCTCATATGTGAGGTACAACAGAGAAACACATACATGATGGGAACTTGTCGTGGCAATATTTAAAGTAGCTCTGCCCTGCAACTCTACCATATTCAAGTGTTCTTGGAGAGCTATTATATGAGGAGGATGCTGCACTAACCATCCAAAGACGTAGCTCGAATTAAGAAAAAGCTTTTCATTTTTCTATGATACGCCTTTGCATACTAAGTCTTCTCTTGATTGGTGGAAATAGACACACTGCACTTGCCCAATTTATATACATTCAAAGATTTCATTCAAAGAAAATACATTATATTCACAAAAAAACTTGAATGCAAAAGATCCTTGGCAGTTGTCAATGGACACCAAGAGAAATGCCTCCATGCTTTCCAAAGGACCTCCATCTCCATCTCTTGATTCTAGACAATAGTGGAGCCCCCTTTTTTTTAAGCAAGTGTCATTTCTTAACAGAATGCAAACCCAAAGGAAACTTTTCATTCCAAATAAAAGAAGCTTAATGTAATGATTTAAAGAGAATCATGATAGATGTTTAATGATCAATTAAACATTAGGCACATATGCAGAAGAAGGGGAAAAGTGAGAAGTTTGAGAGTCTTTCAAGAATCAGTTATAGAAACTGAACAGTCGGCCACTAAATTCTATAAATGATGAAAGCATTAAATAGGGGGTTCCACTTTTTCTTCCAGCAGCTACAGACTGTGTGCTGTTAGCAAGGAGGATTCTTCCAACTTCCAAAATTGCAGACTTTGGGCTTCAGGCAAGGAAGAAGGAAATTTTGATAGAATAGTTTCATCTTCTTAGGGGATAGAGAGAAGCAGAGCATGGGCTTTATTTTCTGCCTCTTTTTTAGAACTTTGTAGCTGAGAGAGGGTTACAATATTTTTGATGTTTGATGTAATATGGTAGAAGAATTTCGGTTTGGTTTAAATGATGGTTGGATTGTAATGTGTGAAAGAAACTTTGTGATCTTTACAGTCAGGGAAGGGAGGCTGGAGGTGAAATACATTTAACTTTGACTGTAATGTGTTTTTCCTTCCATTGAATTTGAACTTTGAGTCATTTTCAGTTTTCTCTGGAAATTACAGTCTGATGTCATTGTTCTTTATTATGTTGTCATTTCTTAATAGCTTACAAGGCTCTAATTTTAATTATCTCAAGAAGATGAAAGACACAGTTTATCTTTGTTACATGATACAGTGTACAACAAATTAACTTTGTGTAATTTGTTGTATTCTATTTCCTTTCTTTTCAATCCTTAGGTTTCGCGTCTACTCTGTGTTTACAGATAGATGCTTGTTATCCTTTCGTGCTTTCGAGTCAAAAGCACCTATAATCAATTCATTGTAAATCTTGCACGGGGAGTTGTACCCGATAAAATTCAGAGGAAGGTTATTAATCTAATAATAACCTATCCAACTGTTGGTGTTAGTTTGTCCTCTCACTTGGGTTTTCAGGGTCAAATTTGCGTATATTTCTTCAAAGGACAATATGTTCACTAGCAAAATCAAAGAACTATTCACATTTGAGGGTACACCCTTAAAGAAATGTTGAAGAAAATTAAGTTGAGGAAGGAACTTGAGGACTTGAATAAGCAGCTTGAAATAGGAAATCAAGAAAGCCCCTAGTCTAATGTTGGTAAGACTAATACAAATATGACTAAGTTGGGAAAATTTGTTAATCATCTGGCTGACAACATTGAAATAGGTAATGTAATTGTGTTTGCAAAAAATGTTGATGAATTCAATGAAAGGATAACTCCATGTATTATTGTTGATGTTTGATAGCTTCAGTAGAAGAAACCTATATATATATATATATATATATTGTTGATATATGATTGAAAAGATCATTTGAGTTAGAACATTATTGTAAGAAGTGTTTTCAATCATTGTTATGTAATTGATGTCAAACCTACTATATGTTGGTAAGACAATTGCTTATATGTTTCAAGCACTATCACTTAGTTGATTGATGAAGAGGATTTGATCAACAAGATATGACAAAAGTACCTAGAGGAAAGTTCGAGTTATGATTATGTATTGAAGTGCAAGAATCAATTAAGACAGTGATAACACAATGTATTAATGATCTACTTGGGGTTACAAAATGTTTGGCTACACTTAGGAAGTTTAGACGAAAAAGGTTGAACAAAGTTCATTTGCTAAGCTTGACCAAGTTGATAGAAGGTGTTGAGTAAAGATAGTGCAAGCCGAGCAAAAGTTAGTTGGAGCTGAGTGAAAGCATTTTCTAGTGGATGTCGAGCAAACTAATAGGTGTTGAGAAAGTTAGTAGATACCGAGTGATTTTCAGTATGTGCCAAGCACCAGTAAAATCTAGTTGATGCCAAGTAACACAATATGTACTGAGCATTAGTAAATTGATAATGCCGAGATGCTGCATTATGAAAAAGATCAAAGATTCACCAAATAAAAGCTAACGAGCTATTTTTCTTGGAACTTGTGAATCAAGAGGAAGATAAGATTGATGAGCTGGAGGCACAAAATCTTACGTAAACCATTTTGTAGGTGAATTCAAATGGATTCTAGGAGAAGTTTTTAGAAAAGATAAGATATGGGGTAGATACATTGTATCCTACCTAATCCATCGAAAACCCTAATTTTTGAGATGGATATTGAGTGGGAAAAAGAATTCTAATTCCCCTATATCTAGGGATGCTTGGTCATGAAGCAAAGTTAGAGAGAGAAAGAGAGAGGTCAAAAAGTTTTTGGATGCGAAAATCTGACAAAGGAGAAAGAAGAAGGGTTTGCTTCATCAAGTGACCTAAGTGAATAAGTCTACAATGGAAAACTAAGCAAGAAGGCTTAATGGAGATGAATGCTTGAAGGGTGAACAAGCTGTCAGAACTGCAAAGATTGGAAGCCAAGTAGAGTTGAGGACTGAATAGTGATCTATAATCTGCAAGTAAGGTTGTAAGTTGTATCAAATTAAAAATCTACTGTTACTCTCTAACAATTGTATCAGATTAGGGTAAATCCTTTGGAGAAAGGTTGACTTCACAGTCATTGGAAAATCCTTTAATAGGGTGGCATTCCAAGTGAATGGACTAAAGTCCTCTAACAAGGCTCACCTTTAATAGGGTGATTGAAATCTCTTAACCGGGTCACATTTAATAGTGTGTGTTGTAACCTTTAATAGGGTTGGCCTTTAACAGGGCATCACTTTAGAAGCATCAGAAAGGAGTAGCATGTTATTGGTGGTTTTTCCTAAATTGGGTTTCCAAATTAAATCATTGTGTCATGTGTACTGATGGATGTGTTATTTTTTATGCTTTACATTTCTTCATGATAGTTTAACGATAACATATTAGTTTTGGTTAACTCACAATGAGTGCATGCATGATTAAGAAAGTTTTATGGGTTCACTAAATTGTAAAAGTTTTTTTTGGACATCTAGACCTTGAATAACTGATTCACCACCTCCCCCCCCCACACACCGCCCTCTTAGTTATTCTAAAAGAATTTCAACAATTGGTATCAGAGCGTAGTTGCTTAAGAGGATTAGTTTCAAGGTACTAAAAGCATAAAGATCAAGATGTCAAAGAGAGAGGTACCCAAGCTAAATAGAGATAACTTTCCTGCATAGCAAAGTTTGATGAAGCTTCACCTTGGAGGACTTGGAGACTATGCACAAATTTGTATTATAACAGAACATGTTGATCCAACAGGAGCCCTAACTGCTGAAGATTTGAAGAAGAAGAAAGAGCATAATTAGGCAATGTTGGAGATTGCCTCTATCTTGAGCTATGCTGAGTTTGATGATATCAAAGACCTCAAAAGTGCAAAGCAGATGTGGGATTCCTTGAATACCATCTATGGAGGAGACAAAAATGTTCAAAGAGCAAAGTCAGAGAGCCTCAGAGGTAAGTTTGATGACATAAGAATGGAAGAAGGTGAAAACATTGCTTAACATGTTGCTAGAATAAAAGAGGTTGTTAGTGTTATAAAAGGTGCAATTGGTAAAATAGATGATGAAACTATGATGAGTAAAGTCTTGAGAACATTATTGTCTATATATGCCATTAGAGTATGTGCAATTCAAGAGTTAAGATGTATACCAAGAAATGATCTAACCCTTGAAGGTATAGTGGGTAGACTCATTGCATTTGAGTTATCTAATTTTGACAACTATAGACCAGAGAATATTGAATCAACTTTCAAAGCCAAATTTTTACTAAAGGATTCTGAGGAGGTAAAGCCCAAGAAGAAGAAAAGAAAGATAAAGTATGCATCTGGTGACAATAGTACAGATGAGGAAGACATTGAACAATTGGAAGCATTGCTGGCAAGAAGATTCCATAAAGGAAAAGGTAAATTCAAAGGCAAGCTACCTATCATTTGTTTTAACTACCATGAAGTTGGTAATATTGCAGCAAGATGTACACAAAAGAAGAATTCCAGAGAAGGGAACAAGTAAAAAAATAGAAGAGAAGATCATGGAAGAGACTACAGAGATAAAGGCAAGAAGTAATGCTATATTGCTAATGAAAACAACTCTGATGAAAATGATGATGAAGTGGTATATGTTGCAATGAAGGATGAATCAGATGAGGATGAGGATACTGCACTTATGACTTGTGTGAACAAGAATGACAAATGGATCATTGATAGCGGATGCTCACATCACATGACTAGAGATAAAAGTAAGTTCATTACCTTAACTTGTTATAATGGAAATACTATAAGATTTGGTAATGATGCACCATGTTCAATAAAAGGAAAAGGGTCGATTAAGCTTATAGATAAGATTTCATGTGATAATGATTATTATGTTGAAGGATAGAATTATAATTTATTAAGTGTGTCACAATTGAACAATTTGGGGTGCAAAGTTGAGTTTGAAAACAAATCAGCTAAGATATATGATATAAATGGAAATCTGATTGGAAAAGGTGATCAAACTAGGAGTAATCTGTTCTATTTGGATATAAGATACTACTTGTCTTATTGCAAAATTTGATGATGTATGGCTTTGGCACAAGAGATTATGTCATGTTAACTTTGATAATCTGATTAGTATAAGTAACATGAAAAGAGTTAGAGGTTTGCCTAAGTTGAAGAAACTAGAAAACATAATGTGCAAACAATGTCAACTAGGCAAAATAACAAAGTCAAGCTTTAAAATTAAAGCTTATACCTCTAAGGAAATACTTGAAATTGTTCATACTAACTTGTGTGGACTTATTGAAGTGCAAAGCTACAAAGGAAATAGGTATATACTGATGCTTGTTGATGATTACTCTAGAATGATGACTATCATGTTTTTAAAATAGAAATTAGATACTTTTTAAATGTTTAAATGGTACTTGGCAAGAGTTGAAAAAGAAACAAGTAAGAGCTTGAAATGCTTGAGATTAGACAGAGGAGGAGAATTCACTTCACATGAAATTGAAGTGTTCTGCAATGAAAGAGGAATTAAAAGACATACACCAACACTAAGGACTCCCCTACAAAATGGAATTTTTGAAAGAAGAAATAGATCTATAATGGACTGTACTAGAACACTAATGATGGGGAAAAATGTTTCCCTGAAATACTAGAGAGAAGCTGTAAGTACTGCAGTATAGTGCAAGTAACGAAAGGTACTCACTCAAAACCTTTTGAACTATGGTATAGTCATCCACCTAATGTGAAATATTATAAGGTATTTGGAAGCAAATGCTATATTCTCAAAGATGTTAGAAGTGGAAAGTTTGATGCAAAAAGCGAAGAAGGTATGTTCCTTGGTTACTCCACAAGAAGTAAAGCTTACAAATGTTTAATTACTAACACTCAAAAAATTATGGAAAGTGCAAATATGAATTTTGATGAGTTTACAGAGGCACATGAAGCTGAATCTACAAAAGAACCAGAAGATTACAAGACATTTGCATACTACTATGAAAGAATGCCTACTAAAGAAGATGTCACAAATCATGTAGCAAATCAACAACAAGTTTCAACAACTGTCGAATCACAACCTATGAATGCCGAGTTGCATTCAGATGCTAAGTTGTCAAATGAGGAGAATGCACAATCTGACTCTGAGTTTAGCACACATGTGAGAGATATGGAAATACCTGACAAAGATGCACATAGTGATACTGAAGCTGAGAGACATAATACAACCACAAGAATTGAGCCTAGACTGTTCAAATATGTCAAAAGACACCATCCTATAGATGAAATCATTAGAAACAAAGATGCAAGGCCAATGACAAGAAATAGATTGAGAGGTGAATCATGTTTGTTGAGCATGAAGGTGTATCACCTATTTTCTAGTAATGCAAATTGAATACTAATCTATTAGAGCATTCACACAACTAAAAAAGGAAAACACTTATGATAGGATGAATATGGTTATCACCACCAAAGGAAGCAAACCAAGAATGGTAGGCTCCTTATGGAATAACCCATGGTGAATTAGATTTGTCCCTGATAAGCAAATATGTGGGCTCACAATTGTGCTCAAGCTTCAAGTGGATGGATGGTGTGCATAAAGGATGGTTTCAACAATGGAGTCATGGAGGTATTTCAACATTATAATGGTATTTTGGTAGTTTTCAAGCTCTCAAAATAGCATTATAACATTGCATGAAAGGTGGATGATTTTTGTGAAGGGAGAGGGTTTCATTTAAAGGCCAAGGGGTAGAGAGATGGATATTCAGGATGCAAGGATGGTAAGATGGTGAGGAAGGGTCAAGATGCACTCAAAAGGGAGCACATGGATTGTGCTTGTTTGGGGCCAATAGGGAGGTGACACTTGTCGCAAGGAGGATGAGTGTGAAAGGATAGGATATGGGTTGGTCAAAGGAGTAATGTGGGAGGTTGAGTATGTAAGGGGGATGTAAGAGTCATTAAGGGAGGTGTAAGGGGTGAAAGAGTCATTAATGAGGATGTAAGAGGTGTGGTTGAGTTTGTTGACTTTGGCTTGGGTTAGCAAGTCTTAACCCTTGTTTAAAGTTGTGCACATGTTTAGGAGGGGGATTAGGATTAGCTTAGAAAGGGGGTTAGGGGGCAAGTGGTTTAGCTTTGATTGGATAGGTTAGTTAGGTGGCTAAGTGAGGTTAGTATGGGTGAATGGGTTGGATTAGGGGTTAGGATAGGGTTTAGGGAGGCTTTTAGGATTTAGATATTTTATTAAATGGTTTATTTAATAACATGGGGGTATGGAATTAAATTAAATAGATTTGAGGATTTATTTAATTTAATAGAGGAATAGGGATTTAATTGATAAATTGATTTTGGGTGATCATTTGATTTTATCAATTGTACTATAGTTAATTAAATTAATTAATTAGCTAGGAGATGATGATTATTAATTTAGTAGTAAATATTTAATTAGTAGATGACTAAATACGATTACCTATTGATGTAATCAGATTTAGGTGTCTACATTTTGCCCCTCTTTGACATAGTGTTGAAACAACACTATTTCAAAGAAGTTCAAATACAAACGATGCAAAGAAGACTACTGAAAGTAACATGGTTACACCCCAATTTTGAGTAGAAGAGGAGAGAATGGACTAGGTGATGCCCCCTCAAGAAGGTGGCAGGGAGAGAGAAGGCGAGACTTGACAACTTATTGAAAAGTACAAGAATCTAGGGTGAGTGAGAGGATGAAGAGTGGCTGAGAAGGGGGGGTAAGGAAGCTCATACTCTCACTATGGGAGAATGATAAAAAGGAAAACCTCGTGCACAAGGATAAGTGATGTTTAAGAACACTAGTTATAGGGGGAGGGGGGTTGATCGGCTACTTAAATTGAACCCAGAGAAGTGATTTGGAAGATGGTAGGGTTGGGAAGATTATGATTGGTGATGGCTAAGATTATGTTTGATACATGAGCTATGATTATGATTGATGTAGGAGCTATGATTATGATTGATGCATGAGCTATGATTATGGTTTGATGTAGGATTGGATACTATGGGATTGATAGATTGGTTGGATCATGATGGCATGATTAATTGGATGGGATGCTTTGATAGGATGAGATTATTGGATAGGATGGGATGTTTTGAGAGAATGGAATTATTGGATAGGATGGGATGTTTTGAGAGAATGGAATTCTTGGATAAGATGGGATGTGTGGGATTCTTGGATAGGATGGGATGTTTGGGATGCTTGGATAGGATGGGATGCTTGGATAGGATATGATGCTTTGATAGGATGGGGTGTTTAAGATGCTTGGCTAGGATATGATGCTTAAGATGCTTGGATAGGATGGGATGCTTGGATAGGATGTGATGTTTGGATAGGAGAGGATGCTTGGATAGGATATGATGCTTAAGATGCTTGGATAAGATGGGATGCTTGGATAGGATGTGATGTTTGGATAGGAGGGGATGTTTTGATAGGATGTGATGCTATGAGAGGATGAAATGTTTGGATAGGATGGAAGTGTGTAGTAATCTATTGAAGCTTGAGCGTGGGGGTGTTCCAAAGGGGAGCACCACCATGTTTTTGAGCACTTATTTTGATATAAGAATATTGGGGATATGCCAAGGTTACTAAGAACATCAAGGCCTTTGTACCAATATTTCATAGGACTGACATGAAACAAACACACAAGGATTTCCCTAGTATCACACATGAATCTTGAAATAATCAGAGTGGAAACGATATTGGGTAACCCACAAGCAAATGATATTTCCCAAGTTACATGCACCATGTAACCACAAATGATCACATGTTTGGACTATGCAAGGGTCATATCCAGCGGACACACAAGCAGAAAAAAGAAAAGATGAAAGACTTGATCCAGACCTTACTCTCAAATTGCCCTATTTGTAACACACCATGATATAAAAGATCATGGCGACCTTGAGGAGGGAACAACCCAAATCACTTGGAAGACATACTTTAAGAACCAAACCTAAAATCTCGAAAAGAAAATAAATTGAAAGAAAATGTAAATTCATAAAAAGTAGCCTTTTGCCAAAGAGATCGGTAGGATTGGATATTGATGGACCAAGATCAGATGAGAGGAAGGATGAATCCTACAAGGATCTATCAGTAATATCAAGGACTAGGATGAGCTAGGAAAGTAGAACTCTTTAGGACAACATTTTGATGACAAGAGATCTTGTACGAGGATTTGCTAAAGCACGCAACCAAGATAATTGCAAGTTGCAATCAAACATGAACTGACATGAAGATATGAGAGATATAAAATGCTACCAAGTTAAGGACTGAGGTGTAAGGAATATACATTTGACATACCAAAGTATTCACAAGGGATTATAGTACAAAAGCTTAGCATGATAGGATAGCGAGAGGAAAGAGAAGAATGAGAAGATAATGGGTGGAAGGTTGGGGATGAGAAGATAGTGGATAAAAAGCTTAGGATGAGGAGATAGAGGAAAAGCATGGGATAAGGAGATAGAGAAAAATCTTGGGATAAGGAGATAGAGGAAAACCTCGGGATGAGGAGATAAAGGAGATGAAAAGCTCAAGATGAGAAGATAGTTTGTGAAAAGCTTAAGATAGTGGGAGGAAGAAGCTCAGGATGAGGAGATAGCAGGAAAAAATGGAATAAGGAGATAGAGGATGAAAAGCTTGGGATCAGGAGATAGAGGATGAAAAGCTCATGGTGAGGAGAGATACCTAAAGATAGGGAGTGGGAAGCATGGATCCCAATGATGATGATTAGGGTGTGACCAAGTCTTGTAACAAGGTTGGGTAGAAGATTAAGAAGGTGATGGGATGAGTTAAAAAGATGTGTAATGGAATGGTGCAGTGGATGATAGATTTTAGGAACATTAGGATATGAATGGATGACATTGGGGTATATAGGGATAGCCTAGAGCAAGATACCAATGACAAGGGATGTACCAGGTGAGGGAAAGATGGAGAGTCAGTGAGAAGTGCAAGGATAGAAGAAAAGGGTACGACTGCTAGAAGGTTGGATAAAGGAATGTGAAAAGATAAGGATTGGGAGATGAATGGTTTTGGGGAGGACAAGATGAAAATAGGGCTAGAATGAGGAGATGGAAAGATGGACAGAACATGATCTCCAAGGAAAATAGTGCCCCTAGTTGTAATATGTTATTCAAGAGGAGTTTTTTTACAAGGGATGTGATAGGATGGAAGGTTGGAGGATAAGAGGATAAGAGAGATAGATGGAAGCTAGGATAGGAAAATTGAATGAGGTAGAGGGTAAGTAGGATGGGTGGATGAGGTTGATGGAGGGATTATATGGATGAAAGAATGGGTGGATAAAGGGGAGGTGGATACAAATGTTTGATGGGAAATGGATGTCAAAAGGATAACCAAAGGCATGTATCTAGTGGTGGACTCTATTTTTATCAAGATTTGAAGTAGGATGGTGGGTGAAATAGATAAGATGTGGTTGGTATGGTGGGATGAGATGGGTATGAGGGGTGATGGAATGTGCGCCCAAGCTTATAGGGCATGTGGATGGAGGGATTATGCATGAAACTTATTTGCCAAGTTTTCTTCATGGTACTTGTCCAAGGCACTTGAATTGCCAAGTTTTCACCATTGGATGATTATTTTTCTTTGCTTGATTTTTATTTTTATTTTTGTTGACTTTTTCGATGCATTTTCAATCATAGATGTTGATAGGAAGGGAGGGAGTTGAAAAGGATTAGATTATGTGAGCAGAATGATGGGTGAGAGTTGGTAGGTAAGGGATGGGAAAGACATGAGGCTTGTGGGTAAATAAATGAGGAAAATGGAAAGATCATCATTGACACACACCCTGAAAGTTGATGAAGTAGTGGGAAAGATGGTATTGAATGAGGTGAAGGAGAAAATGGAGAAAGACAAATGTAAGGACTACAAGTAAAGTTGGAAGATGGAGGATGGGAAATTTAGGATAAGAAGCATATGAACTAATAGTGGATTGGGGGGGGGGGGGGGGTTAAAGGATGTATATATGGAGATTTGGATAAAGGATGAAAGGATGAGGCTTTTTGAGTAGCATGAATGGATACCAATTGAGATTTTTCTTTGAGATGCATTTCTTTTATGAGCACCTTGGGTATCCACATGATTTTTGACTTGTGTAGCTTGGGCCTTTGTGGCCTCTTGACTTTTTCTTTGAGTGGGATTAAATTTTTCTCGTTTGGAACATGAATTTTAGAAGGAACATGTCGAGACTTGGATTTTTGTGGATTTTTGGATTTGCGCATTTTTATTTTGGCATCCAATATGCTTTTATTAGCCATGGTGGGAACAAGAGCATGGGGGGTATGAAGGGATTATGGATGGAGTGATATAGTTTGAAGGTTGGAAGGGATTCAAGGATGAGTTCCTTTGATGATCTAGCTTATGGATATGAGGGGATGGAATGATGGATTGGATTACAAGATATGGATGGATATAATTTCCCAAAATGGATGGAGGGAATGAAGGACATGGGCCTAAAATAGATGGAAACAGGGAAGGAGTGGGGCCCAAAATAGATGGAGAAGATAAAGGATTTATATTAGGTATATAAGGACCCAAAATGGATAGAAAGGGTGGGGGATTTAGATAAGGGATATATGGACCCAAAATGGAGGATTGGAAATAAGTAGTAAGATAAGGGCCCAAAATAGATGTAGAGAAAGAAGGATAAGAACTTTGGGGTGAAGATGGAAGGACTTGGGACCATGTAGGGATAGAAGGGATACCAATATCTAGAGATAAACTTTTATTTCTTTTTTCAATATAATGTTCATTATTTGGAACACATGATCTGAGTCCATTATTAGCTAAAGGAGTTGAAGCTTTAGATATGATAGGTAGTTCTTCTTCTATGGGTCTATCATCATGAATTATAAGGCATGTATGATCATGAAGTAGAAGGGATGGATGGATATGATCTTGATTTGGATGGGGTGATGGAAATGGATCTTGAGACAGAGTAGGTATGATGGTAGTATTTAGATATGGAGGGGATAGTGACTACTTTTTTGATGGAGTGAATGGTAAAAGTGGATCATGTAGGGGAATACGTGGGATGGTGGGATCTTCTTTTGTGTTGTGGGATATTTCAACATGCTTTTGGACAAGATCTTAATAGGAATGGATGGGAGTGGATGGTATGATAGGAGAAGTATGGATGGTTTCATTAAGTGAGGTAGATGGATGGAGAGGAGGTTCTGCAATGGGGATGATTTGATGGGGGATGGACTCCTTAGGTTTATTACATGGGATTTGGATAATGTTAGGAGGATGCGATGTAGATGGGTTTTGGAGGGATTTGATGGATGGGAGGTAGGGGACAGAAGGGGTTTGATAAATGGGGTGGATGAAATAGGGATGATAGCAATAGGATGATGTAAGAGGAATGTTGGGTGTGGGAGATGGGTTTTCTTTGGGTTTCCTTGTAAAATTTCTTGGAGATGTGGGTGTTGGGCTAGGGGGAGTAAGGGAATTGGGGTGATGTGTTGTATAACTAGGAATGGTTGGAGGATTTGGAAAGTGGTTTGGAAGATATTGAGACGGTGGGTTTACACTAGGGATGTAGCTATTAGAATTGTTTTGGAATGCTGGAGACTGGGATATGAAGGTTGAGGAAGATGGAGATATGACTAATGTATAAGAGGAATATGTGGGCACAATATAAGAAGGAGGTAAGGATGAAGACAATAATGGATTTCCCTTGTCAAAGGTATGATAAGGAGTACTAGTGGATATGTTTGGAGGAATGATGGAGTAGTTTGGAGGAATGTTTAGATTTGGGAGGATGTTGAGAGTAATATCTCTAAGGCTTTCAATACACCCATCATAATCAACAAAATATTCATTATCATTGGAATAGGATGGAGTGGGAGAAAAGGTGGGATGAGCAAACTCATCATAATAGGACTGGGACATTATGTTTTAATGATGAGTTGGATGGGGATGAAGGATGTATATGGATGGATATGAAAATGCAGATTTAGGATAAGTGGGGAAGCTTAGATTTGGATTTGGATTGAGCTCATGATGAAAGGAAAGACTGACTCCAAAGGATATGGAAATGGGGCAGGGAATGACTAAGAAGACTTTAGCTATCTTAGGATAAGGAAGACTAGAATGATGTAGGAAAGGATGTGATTATGATGACAGTGCTTGGAAGTCGTGGATGAATCGTTGATGAGGCAGTGACTATGCTAAGTATGCCTTTCATTTGGGTTGAAGGATGGACCAATGGATAAATTGGAACAAACTAGACTTAGGGTTGTTGCGAATGGACTTGCTAACAACCAGCTTGAAGGACATATAAGTGATCTCTTTAGCAAAATGACTTGAATTTTTCTGACACTCAAGCATGTCAAACACATCAATAACCCTATAAGGTTTTACTAGGATATATTAGCTCAGCTAAAGGTTTCCTCGATATATGAAAGGTACGTGAGGCCCAAATCTGTAGATGAAAGAAAATAATGCCACTTAGCTGGGAGGAGATGGTAACCCAAATCTCCACCTTCACTTCCCAAAGGTATAAAGTTCTTTGGGGCTTAGTTAAGAGTGACAAGATTATGCTTCCAAGAGAGGTGACTTTTGATTCACCTCCCGATATTTATACTTCACCAGAATGCTAGAGTTGAGGTCATCCCAAGGGGTGATGAAATCTCCAAACATGCCTCCTAAAAAGTGCAAAACAAGACCACATAAATGATCTTGGGTTTGAAAGACACTCGTTCTTTTCCAATTGATGATTTAAATTTTGTAAGCTATGATTGAAGAAACTCATGTTTATGACATACAATGTTCATTCCAATTTGACAGTGTCGTCAAAATAATGGAAATTGAGAGTTCACCAACATAAGAAATGTGAGCATCGTTGAAGTGTGTCAAAATCATGCAATGTTCATTGATTTTTAGGAATTCAAGATTGTGTTTAAGTGTTTTATGCCCAAATTTGAAGTGTGAGGTATAGCAATGATTATTTGATCTTTGGCATTCAAGATTGGGTTTTTGTTTTAATCATGCATTCCAATAAAAAACCTGATTTTAGTCCATGGTATTCAAGATTGATTCGAGCGACATTCATTCAATGAGAGATATGTTTAAACATGTAAGTTCATTCTAAAAAAAACCTACAAAAACATGGTTAGGCTTTGAAGATGTTCCAATCTGCAATGTGACAAAAAATCAATTTGGTTAGTCACACAAAAATTCCCAAAATCAAAGCTTAACTATGGGGAAAAAAATTTAATTTTTTTGTTCATTTTTATAGGCATAAAAATGCTTAGAATTACCCCTATCCTACATAACCACCAAAAGTCAAAATTTGATTTATACTCTATTTTTTTTTAATAATAAATAAAATAGTTATCCTGTGAGGTAAATAGTGATCTCGCAGGTTTAGGATAGCGATCCTGCAGTCGTAGGAATGCAGTGGGATTGCGATATAGAGACTGGTGAAAAAGTGCAAAAAAATGAGCTGTAGGAAAAATACTCACAGTGTGATCCCGTGAAAGAGCGATCTCACAAGTTTATGGAATGCATTCCCATAGATAGATGGGTTGGCAGGATCAAAGGCGAAAGGATAAAATTGGTTTTCTAGGCTCAACTTTTTGGACAAGCATTCCCACATTTTTACAGCGATCCCGCTGGTAAAAATAGGCATTCTCGCGAGACTAGGTATGGCAGGGATGTAGGGGATGTTCTTATGACATGTGGTGTTGGTTGCTGGTTATAAATAGCGATCCCGCATTTGCGAGTTCACATTCTCGTTGGTCTATGCCTACAATTTTGTGGTCACGGGTTTGTGTTCCTGGGGTTGCAAGATCACGAACAAAAAGATTTTCTAAAGTGTTTGAAAATGAAAAAAGATTAGATGGTTAGGAGCATGATTTCCAAAGAATGACCAGTTGCCTACAAAAATATTAGCAAACCTCTTATAGAAACCCACAAGCATAAAATGTTATTTTGGTTAGTTCATCACAAAAAAACCCAAAAGGATGATTAGATTGACCCAAATGCGAGGTCCCACCGAGCATGCCAAAATGTATCACCTATTTTCTAGTAGTGAAAATTGAATACTAAACTATTAGAGTATTTATACAACTAAAAAAGGAAAACACTTATAATAGGACGAATATGGTTATCACCACCAAAGGAAGCAAACCAAGAATGGTAGGCTCCTTATGGCACAACCCAGGGTGAATTAGATTTGTCCCTGATAAGAAGATATGTGGGCTCACAATTGTGCTCAAGCTTTAAGTGGATGGATGGTGTACATAAAGGATGGTTTCAATAATGGAGTCATGGAGGTATTTCAACATTATAATGGTATTTTGGTAGTTTTCAAGCTCTCAAAATAACATTATAACATTGCATGAAAGGTGGATGATTTTTGTGAAGGGAGAGGGTTCCATTTATAGGCCAAGGGGTAGAGAGATGGATAGTTAGGATGCAAGGATGGTAAGATGGCAAGGGAGGGTCAAGATGCACTCAAAAGGGAGCACATAGATTGTGCTTGTTTGGGGCCAATAGGGAGGTGACACATGTCACAAGGAGGACGAGTGTGAGAGAATATGATATGGGTTGGTCAAAGGAGTAATGAGGGAGGTTGAGTGTGTAAAAGGGATGTAAGAGTCATTAAGGGAGGTGTAAGAGGTGTAAGAGACATTAATGAGTTGTAAGAGGTGTGGTTGAGTTTGTTGACTTTGGCTTGGGTTAGCAAGTCTTAACCCTTGCTTAAAGTTGTGCTCATGTTTAGGAGGGGGATTAGGATTAGCTTAGAAAGGGGGTTAGGGGGTAAGTGGTTTAGCTTTGATGGGATAGGTTAGTTAGGTGGCTAAGTGAGGTTAGTATGGGTGAATGGGTTGGATTAGGGGTTAGGATAGGGTTTAGGGAGGCTTTTAGGATTTAGATATTTTATTAAATGATTTATTTAATAAAATGGGGGTATGAAATTAAATTAAATAGATTTGAGGATTTATTTAATTTAATAGAGGAATAGGGATTTAATGGATAAATTGATTTTGGGTGATCATTTAATTTTATCAATTGGACTATAGTTAATTAAATTAATTAATTAACTAGGAGATGATGATTAATTAATTAAGTAGTAAATATTTAATCAATAATGTCCAAGGAGATGACTAAATACAATTACCTACTGATGTAATCAGATTTAGGTGTCTACAGAAGGAACCTAAGACATTAAAAGATGCATTGGAAGATGATGACTGGTACAAGGCTATGGAAGAAGAAATTCAACAGATAAAAAAGAACAAGACTTGGAGCCTAGTTCCTAGACCAGAGGACAAGAATGTGATTGGCTCAAAATGGGTATTCAGGAACAAGCTAGATGAGAATGGTGAAGTAACAAGAAATAAAGAAAGACTAGTGGGCAAAGGGTATTCACAAGAAGAAGGAATTGACTATGGTGAAACATTTGCCCCTGTTGCAAGAATGGAAGGAGTAAGAATTCTGCTTGCTTATGCTACTTATAAAAGTTTCAAAGTTTACTAGATGGATGTCAAGTCTACATTTCTGAATGGAATATTAGAAGAGGAGGTCTATATAGAACAACTAGAAGGATTTGTGGACAAAAACAATAAAAACATGGTATGCAAACTGCACAAATCCCTATATGAATTGAAACAAGCACCAAGAGCATGGTATGAGAGACTTCATACTTATCTTGTTAAGATTGTATTTGAAAGGATATATGATAACAATAATTTGTACATAAAGAAAGACGAAGAAAAAGGTATATTATTATCTAAAAATTTTGTTGATGACATTATATTTGGAGGACAAGATGCTTTGTGTAAAGATTTTACAAATCAAATGAAGCAAGAGTTTGAAATGTCAATGTTTGGTGAGATCAAATTCTTAGTGGGACTACAAGTATATCAAATGAAGTATGGTGTATATATTACTTAGTCAAATAATGTCAAGGAGATTTTGAAGACATTTGAACTTGAGGACTCAAAAATAATAAGTACACCTATGGTAAAAACACTCAAGCTATCAAAGAATGATGAATCAGCTGAGGTCAATCAAACATTATATAGATACATGATTGGAAAATTGCAATATGTAGTACACAACAGAACTAATATTGCATTAGTTGTGGGAATAGTTGCAAGATTCTCTACTAACCCAAGAGAAAATTACTTGATGGCAGTGAAAAGGATAATGAGATACCTGAAGGGAATAGAAGAGTATGACTTATACTATAAGAAGAATGAAAAGTTTGAATTGAAAGCCTACACTGATGCTGATTGGGTTGGAAATATTGATGACAGGAAGAGCACTAGTATAGGAGCATTTTTCTTAGGCAAAAGACTTGTTACATGGACAAGCAAGAAGTAGAGCTATACTTCCCAATCCACTATTGAAGCAGAGTATGTTGTTGCTGTTATCAATTGCACAAACATTGTATGAATCAAATAGTTGCTAAAAGGAATGAAGGAATAAATCACTGAACTAGTGACACTTTATTGTGATAATACAAGTGCTATAAATATATCAAAGAATCTTGTTATGTATACAAAGACAAAGCACATTGCAATAAAGTATCATTATGTAAGAGAGTTGGTACAAGACAAAGAGGTGAAGATGGAATATATCAACACAAAAGAGAAAATTGCTGATTATTTCACAAAAGAATTACCCAAGGATGCTTATGAGTATGTAAGAGGTAAATTAGGGGTGATACCCCTATCAAAGGCTATCTAAAAGATAGAGGGAGTACCCTACATCAAACAAGCTAACATACATTTCATACAAATTGATGTAGTGGATCTTAATTTAGGAAGTTGCCTAAAGTAATAATAGAGTTGGAAATTCAAATCAGTCACAAGCAAGGTGACAGAGGGAGAAAATTGAAGAACCTGCAAAAGTCTATGTTTGCATATAAGATGCCAAGTGTTGAGTACATGTCTGGCATTATTGTCAAAGAGGGAGAATGTTTAGTAAACTGATCAAGTACATAAAAGAAAAAAAAAAGTTAGAGGGAGAGAAAAAGAAGAATAATGAAGTAAAAGTACATCATTAGAAGATTAGCAGACTAGAAGCAAGAAAAATGGGAGAAAGCAGAAAAACAAAAGAAGGAGATATTCTGATCCATGACAAAAGTGAATCAGATAAGTGAGATTTCATAACCTAAGAAGGATTTTGTAACCTAAGAAGGAGTTTCTAATAAAGGGAGAAGTTTTAATCACAAGCTTTCTTTGGTATTGCCTTACTATTTAACCTAGTTAGTTTGACGTTTGACTAGTTGATCAGTTTGGTTTGCCATCAATGCCAAAGAGGGAGATTGTTGATATATGATTGAAAAGATCATTTGAGTTAGAACATTGTTGTAAGAAGTGTTTTCAATTATTGTTTTGTCACTGATGTCAAACCTTCTATATGTGGGAAAGACAATTGCTTATATGTTTCAAGCACTATCACTTAGTTGATTGATGAAGATAATTTGATCAACAAGATGTAACAAAAGTACCTAGAGGAAAGGTTGAGTTATGATGATGTATTGAAGTACAAGAATTAGTTAAGATAGTGATAACATAATGTATTGATGATCTACTTGGGGTTATAAAATGTTTGGCTACATTTAGGAAGTTTAGATGAAAAAGGTTGAACAAAGTTCATTTGCTAAGCTTGACCAAGTTGATAGAAGGTGTCAAGTAAAGATAGTGCAAGCCAAGCAAAAGTCACTTGGAGTTGAGTGAAAGCATTTTCTAGTGGATGTCGAGCAAACTAATAGGTGCCAAGTAAGTTAGTAGATGGTGAGTGATTTTTAGTACGTGCCAAGCACCAATAAAATCTAGTTGATGTTGAGTAACATAGTATGTGCCGAGCATCAGTAAATTGATAATGCTGAGCTGCTGCATTATGAATATGATTGAAGATTCACCAAATAAAAGTTGAAAAACTATTTTTCTTGGAACTTGTGAATCAGTAGGAAGATAAGATTGATGAGCTGGAGGCACATAATCTTTTGTAAACCATTTTGGAGATGAATTCAAATGGATTTTAGGAGAAGTTTCTAAAAAAGACAAGATATAGGGTAGATACATTATATCCTACCTAATCCATCAAAAACCCTAATTTGTGAGATGGATATTGAGTGGGAAAAAGAGTTCTAATTCTATATCTAGGGATACCTGGTCATGAAGCAAAGTTAGAGAGAGAAAGAGAGAGGTCAAAAAGTTTTTGGATGAAAAAATCTAACAAAGGAGAAAGAAGAAGGGTTTTCTTCATCAAGTGACCTAAGTGAAGAAGTCTGCAATGATGAACTAAGCAAGAAGGCTTAATGAAGATGAATGCTTGAAGGATGAACAAGCTGTCAAAAATGCAAAGATTGGAAGCCAAACAGAGTTGAGGACTGAATAGTGATCTGTAATCTGCAAGTAAGGTTGTAAGTTGTATCAGTTCAAAATTGTACTATTACTCTCTAACAATTGTATCAGATTAGGGTAAATACTTTGGAGAAAGGTTGAGTTAATAGTCATTGGAAAATCCTTTAACAAGGTGGCATTCCAAGTGGATGGCCTAAAGTCCTCTAACAAGGCTCATCTTTAACAAAGTGATTGAAATCCCTTAATCGGGTCACATTTAACAGTGTGTGTTGTAACCTTTAATAGGGTTGGCCTTTAATAGGGCATCACTTTAGAAGAGTGAGAAAGGAGTAGCATGTTACTAGTGGTTTTTCTCAAATTGGGTTTCCATGTAAAATCAGTGTCATGTGTACTGATGGATGTGTTATGTTTTATGCTTTGAATTTCTTCATGATAGTTTAATAGTAACATATTAGTTTTGGTTAACTCACAATGCTCATGCATTGTTAAGAAAGTTTTATGGGTTCATTGAATTGTAAAAGTTTTTTTTTGGACATCTAGACCTTGAATAACTGATTCACCACCCCCTCTCAATTATTCTAAAAGAATTTCAACACACACACACACACACACGCACACACACACACACACGAACGTTGTTCTGATACCATGTTGATTTCCTAAGGACATGCTACAAATGTGTTAAGCATATATATATATATATATATGAGGATGTTGCATTTGGAGCACATATTCCATAAAAAAGGTATGTGTGTGTGTGTGTGTATGAGGATGTTGCATTTGGAGCACACATACCATAACAAAGATAATGCTTAATACATTTGTAGTAGGTCCTTAGGAAATCAACATGGTATAAAAACAATGTTCATTTCCTCTTCCTTTCCTTTAATGAAAGAATGACTTCTAATTATAGTAATATTTCCTATCACAAATATGAAACAAGGGATGAACATGGATTGGAGTTTCAAAGGAGCAATAAGAGTATTACATAGTTGAGATGTGGGGAGCGCTTGATTTGAGTAACGATCCAAATAGTGAGAAATGCCGCCAAGATAATTACAAATATATTAGGGTAGTGTTTCTATAGATAGTGATAAAATGTATTAAGACATGGATTCTTTACTGTTATCACATACTCTTAACACCTGTGAGTGAGACTATTGGAGAAGATCAAGATAGAAGGATTAATTGGATCATTAGGGTCGTGAGTGCAATTTTTCATGTCTAAAGTTACTTTATTATCAAAGTCAAAATGAAGGGCTACCTTGTTGCACAAGTTTCATGAGTATTCACCGCGAGTTACTTGAGTTTAAATTGTGAATTTTGGAGATACACTCTATGAAAAATTCTCCTATGTAGAAATCATATCCTTATTTTTATTTCCCCTTACCAAGGATGGTAATATGATTACAATATGGAAAATGAGCACCTCAAGTGTCAAACAAACATATATTGTGATGGATAACTTTTTGTTTTTTTTGTTACCATTTGTAAACAATAAGCAACGATGGTGAAAATTGAAGGCAAAGAAGTGACTAGATTAATTCCTTAGATGCCAACAATTTAAAGAAATTATTGATGTTGTTGATCTATATGTTTACATGCACAGTGTAGATTGTCGAATCTATTGAACCAATGTCCACAATAAGGCTGAAAATCTAGTAACGTCACCAAATTCTCCCGAGATCATCAAAATTGAATGGTAGAATATGACAATCACTAAATAATATTCATGAACTACCCCATCACACAGGGAATGATGTGGAGTATAAGATGAAAAATCAAGGCAAAAGAAGTAGATGATATGGAACATAAACCATAAGAGTTGAATCATGCATCATGTACGCAAACATTTAGGAGGAAAATGCAATCACCATATATCTATTATGCCTTGTAACAAGACCCTTCTTTGATAGATTGTGCATGCCATGCATAGACAAGGGACCCACCTTTATTGAGTGAAATTAAATGGGAATATTTACATGGGATGATGCATCAAAGGAGTATAGGGTCTAGTGTTCTAAATTCCCATCATTCTCGTGCATGATTGCCAATGACTACCAAGAAAACTAGAGGGTCCTATTATGAAAAATAAAGTAGGTAAAATGAAGTTCATATTAATATTAAGAATTAATATTAATTATATATTTCCTATATAAGTTGGTGAAATTGATTACCTTAGATTATTTTATGTGGCATTAATAAGAAAATAATATATTGAACAAAATATATATGGAAAGATTGAATATATGTGCATATATGTTCAAAGTAGATTTTTAATCTATATTATATTGAAATGGTCTTACTATGTAGAATTATTATCCTTGGGTATTATAGTAGTATCTTTCTTATTTCTATACGAGCTATATACCTTGATCTTTTTCTCTGAGAATGTTGTTGTAGAAAAAAGAGGGAGATTGAAATTTTAGGCAACCTTGAAAGACGGAGAAGATAGATGATATGATTTAGTCAACCTTTGGTGATCTCAATAATATTGATTCAAAAAGGTAGCAAACCATGTTGAGATGGACTCTTTAGTGATCAATAAATTTTAGCAAAGACTAAGAGGACTATGAATCATGAATATACCTCATGACTATGTGATTTTAATGGGCCTACCCCCTTGTGTACATCAGAGGAAGTGAAAACTTCCTTATGATGTCACTTGTATTTGTAGAAGTTACTATAAGGTGATGATCTTACAAAAACTTGTATTACGAGATCAAACAAATTGAGTATATGGTGAATGTCTTGCATCTCAACATTCTGGAAGGCCATTACTCAAAGTATTTGATATCCATTGCTCAGAGTATTTGGTGAATATCATTGATATTCTAGGAGGCCAATTCTCTTGATATCAGATGTGATATCAAACTTTATTTTGAGTATTTGGTGAACATCATTGATATTTTTGGAGGCCAATACTCTTGATATCAGATGAGATGTCAAAACCTTTTGAGCACTTGGTGAATATCATTGACATTCTGGGAGGCCAATAATCTTGATATCGTATGTGATGTCAAAACTTTTTGAGTACTTGGTGAATATCATTGACATTCTGGGAGGTGAATACTCTTGGTATTAGATGTGATATCAAACCTTATTTTGAGTATTTGGTGAATATCATTGATATTTTTGGAGGCCAATACTTAAAATATATGTAGAAAGATTGAATATATATGCATATATGTTCAAAGTATACTTTTTATCTATATTATATTGAAATGATCTTACTATGTAGAATTATTATCCTTAGGTATTATAGTAGTCTCTTTCTTATTTCTATACGAGCTATATACCTTGATCTTTTCCTCTGAGAATGTTCTTGTAGGAAAGAGAGTGAGATTGAAATTTAGAGGTAGGTTTACATTTCAGGCAACCTTGAAAGAGAGGGAGCAGATAGATGTATTTAGTTAACCTCCAGTGATCTCGATCATAGTGATTCAAAAAGGTAGTAAACCATATTGAGATGGATTCTTTAGTGATCAATAAATTCTAGCAGACAAGATGATTGTGAATCATGAATATACTCTATGACTATGTGATTTTAATGGGCCTACCCCCTATGTACATCATGAGAAAGTGACAACTTCCGAATGATGTCACTTGTATTTGTAGAAGTTAGTATAAGGTGACGATCTTACAATAACTTGGATTATGAGATCAAACGAATTGAGTATATGGTGAATGTCTTGCATCTCAACATTCTAGAAGGCCATTACTCAGAGTATTTGATATCCATTATATTTGATGAATACCATTGATACTCTTGGAAGCCAATTCTCTTGATATTAGATGTGATATCAAAATTTATTTTGAGTATTTGGTGAATATCATTGATATTTTTGGAGGCCAATACTCGTGATCTCAGATGTGATGTCAAAAAATTTTGAGTACTTGGTGAATATCATTGACATTCTGGGAGGCCAATACTCTTGATATTAGATGTGATTTCAAAACCTTTTGAGTATTTGGTGAATATATTTGACATTCTAGGAGGCCAATACTCTTGGTATCAAACCTTATTTTGAATATTTAGTGAATATCATTGATTATTTTGGAGGCCAATACTCTTGATATCAGATGTGATGTCAAAAGCTTTTTGAATACTTGGTGAATATCATTGATATTATGGGAGGCCAATATTCTTGATATTAGATGTGATGTCAAAACCTTTTGAGTACTTGGTGAATATCATTGACATTTTGGGAGGGCAATACTCTTTGTATCTAATGTGATATCAAACCTTATTTGGGTACTTGGTGAATATCATATGTTGCTATCCTAGAAGACCAATACTCATGATATCAAATGCAATATCAAATTGATATTAGATGTGATGTCAAAACCTTTTGAGTACTTGGTGAATATCATTGGCATTCTGGGAGGCCAATACTCTTGGTATTATATGCGATATCAAACCTTATTTGGGTACTTGGTGAATATCATATGTTGATATTCTTGAAGACCAATACTCATGATATCAAATGCAATATCAAATGGTGGAAATATTTTGAGATATAAAATGAGATATCCTTAAAATTTTTATTTGTAATATTAAGTTGAAGTAATATAAATATTCTTATATGTTTATCTTGCTAAGCTAAGAGGGAGTGTTGATGTTTGATAGCTTTAGTTGAATAAACCTATATATATATATATATATAAGTGTGTTGCATTTGGAACACACACACGCACGCACACATAAGTGTGTTGCATTTGGAACACACATACCATAACAAAGGTAGTGCTTAATACATTTGCATTAGGTCCTCAAGAAATCGACAATTATGATTAGTGCTATCCCTCATGCCCCAACACTTCCATGGTGACAACTTATGAGAGACCCTAATGCTATGATCAGAGATGGAGCCATGAGGCTTAGATGGACTAACAAACCTCTTCCATGGATAGTTTGGATGAAGAATTGGGATTTATATTGATAGTTGTTACTATCTCGTCTCCTTTTTGAAACATTTCTCATGTTATTTTGATTGCTCTACTATTTTAATACCGATCTTACAGACCACAAATTGTAAACTTGTTGTTTGTGCTCTTAGACTCTATTGAATTGTGATGATATGACTTTTTAGTGACTTTTACTTATATCTAATAGAATTTTTTTAAATCTTTATTATTAATCATTTTGAAAATTATAATAAACAATAATATTGTATAAAATAATAGTAGAATAGATAAAATTATTTGTATAAAAGTTAAAACTTATGCTTTTTGGGTAAACAGTATATGCATTACTCAAATAAAGCATAAAAATTACAAAATATTATAATTGCAAAAAATATATATCATTCTAATTAAAATAATATTCTTGAATGAATAAAATAGAAAAAATCTAAATGTAATGATAATATTTGTTGATCTCAGATTGGTTTCGACAAGTGAGTGTCTACACACTTAAGTCATTTACTTAGTTCATGCCAAACAAGTAGTATATACCGAGCACAATATGTATAAGTTAGAGGATGGCAAGTCAACAGTGAGTGCCAAGTCACTCAAGTGTCGAGAAGATAGTGTATGTTGAGTGATTTAGGAGCCAATTCAGTAGTGCATGCCGAGTCATTTAGATGCTGAGTCATAGTATTGAAATCATTATATGCCGAGCATTAGTGACTTCAAATTCCAAGTAACACAATTTTTTCATAGTTGTTTGTATTGACACAAACTACTATGTAAACCATCTTGAGTCAACTTACAAATTGAATTATGATATTTTGGTGATAAGGACGAATCTTAAGTTGGAATTCCTATGGATTATATGCATCCAATTAGGTAAAGGGAAGGTTTAAGTGGCAAAATGGATGAATTACAACCATTGATTCATACCCAACCATAAGTCACCTAGGTCTTCTTAAGGAGGACAAACCCTAAAATTTCTATGTGTGTGTAAGGGAATGTATGAATGTTAAAGGAAGAGTTTTGCATGTGCAAACTAGGACATTCATGGTGAACAAGGTATTATGATCTAAAATTTTATTGCAGAATTAGTTAAAGGAAAATAGAGGAAGGAAATAATGAACAACATAGAGACATCTGATCAAGAAGGATCAAGAATACATCAGTTTAGAGGTGATCTACCACAACAAAGTGCTAACCATAGGATCAATGCTAAGACATTCTAATAGGTGAATCAATTAAATCTCTTAACAAAGTAGTTCTAATAGGCCATATTCAAATCCTCTAACAAGGTGCTTACTTTATTGTGAGTTGAATTTCTTTAACAAGGCACACTTTTAATAGGGTGTTGAAATCCTTTAACAGGGTAAAACCTAACAATCTTTGTAAGCCTTTAATAGGGTAGACCTTTTACAGCATAGATCATGTTTCATGACCAAACATTGTAACCTTCATTGGATACACTTGATTACTATAGTAGTGAAGATTTGTGGGTGTCATCCTCACCCAGTTTTACCTTCTCATTGGAGGGATTCTGGGTAATCATATCTCGTGTCATATATGTGTGAATGCTTATTTGTTTACATGCTTTAGATATACGTTCTTTACATGGTATTTCAGTTTACATATTGAATATGTGAGATGGATGTATGGTGAATATCTTATGTGTCAAAGTTTGAAGCACTAATTCTCCCCCCCCCTCCTCAGAAGTTTACCTTTCCTATTGTAATTATAACAATTGGTATTAGAGCATTGGTTATCTAAAAGAGAATCTTTGCAACTTTGAGGAAAGATCTTGGAAATGGAAGTCTACAAGTTGGAGAAGATCATTGAAAATTAGGAAATTGAAATACAACTCATTCTACATTACCTGAATGAAGCAAGAGATGATCTAAAGAAATCACTAAAGAGAAGGAAGGAAATCACCATTAAGGAGAATGACACACAATAAAGAGAAATGGACACTACTAAGCTATTTGAAAATGGAGACTCAAATGAATTTGATACAACAATTGCATATCTAATGGAAAAGAACAAAGCACAAGCTGAAGAAACCAGAAATCTCAAGTTAGATCAAGAATCACAGGCCATACTATATGTGAGGTGACTAAATAGAAAAAGAAAGCTATGGAAGACAAAGCCATGAGTGAAGATGACAAAAGAGTTTTGACTAGCAGATTGGAAGAGAAATCATCAGAGGCAACTAGGATTGCTAACATGTAATTAGACACTTTGAGTCAAATGATGAATGCCAACTATGAATTGAATGTCAAGGACATTGAGATAGCAACACTGAAGCTATAGGATAAATAGTTGAATAATGACCTAAAAAGGGAAAAAGAGTTTGCTAAAAGTTTCAATAAACCTAGTGAAGCCATTAAACAATTTGAACAATTCATGAGATCCCCTAGATCCAACAATGATACATTTGGACTGAGATACACAAATACTAAAGGGGGAGAAATTGGTAAAGAAATTGAAAGCAAAATTAGGTGAAGGTGCTGAGTAGAAAGAGGATGAAGAGGAAGAGGATGAAGAGGAAGAAGAAACTCAGATTCAAGCACCACTTGCATTGACACAAGGAAAGGGTGAAGATCAACAAGAGGAAGAAATAAAAACTATAGAAGGTGTTGAGGAAGAAGAAGCCGAGGAAGCACCTATTCCTACTAATCAGAAGAAGAGAAAGGCTAAGGCACAAATAGTGACAAGACCTATGAAGGTTTCTAAACCAAGCTAGCCAAAACCTACAACACCTACCACAAGGGCCAACATACGTGTCATTGGACAAAAGGATAAAGGGAAAGCCAAGCCTACATAACAAGAAGGAGGAGCACATAAAAGACTGAAGAGAAAATATATTGCTTAGGCTGGAACTAATGAGGAAAGAACTGAATCTAATGAAAATAGTCAATTTCAAGTGGTGAGTCATAATCCGTCTTTAGATCTAGACAACTTATGTGAGAATGTTAGAAATAATGCATATTTATCAGGATTTTCTCACATTGATTTTGAAAATCTTGGAAAAGTTGAAAAGAATCAAGTGGAGGAGGCAATATATGCCATGATGGTCAATTTTAAGAAAGGCCCTCTAGAGATTGCCAACTCCATACCTAAAAACCTATATGAAAGAGTTGAGAAAAAATGACATTATTGTTTGAATTTAGAAAGGAAAATTAGAGAAATTTCCCTTGCTCAAGTTATGCCTAAACTTAGCAAGGCACAAATAGCTAATGCCATAAAGAAATATGCTATTAGATTTGTTCCTAAATATAGAGCATTCAACATACTACAAAACAAAACATTGAAGATGTTGTAAAGAAGACTACATAGATGTGTAAAATTACATATGGGCTAACTACAATTAATTAGGAGAACACGAGCCTATTGAGGTTAAGGATGATAAAACTGAAGGCATAGTTGAGGGAGGTACTGAAATGAATGTAATTGATCAGGCAACAACTGAGAAAGAGCAACAATAGGAACATAGTGTACAAGATACACAAATACCAAATGTTAGCACTCCACAAATAACAAGTGTAAATACCAAAGCTATCATAATAAAGGATATTTTTGATCTCACTACTTAGAACATCAATCCCCTAATAGAGGAAGACTTGAAAAAGATACTTGATCAATCTACACTACACGAAAAATTGTGTAACAACTCTGTATTGGTGAGTGTAGATGAATTTTAGAAATTAGTGACTAAAACTATAAGGGAGGAGGTGAAAACAAAAGAACCAGCTACCATCACTCCTCAAGTCACTAGTGTTAGTACACACACAAGTGCCACTCCAATCTTAGAAACTATAACCAAGGATGCAACATAAAAGGTTGAGACAATTAGAGAAGATAATGTAGAGACACATAGTCAAATAGGTAAGATAGATTCATCTACACCTCTAGTACAAGTTCAAGGTGCAATTCAAAGAAATGAGGTAGATAAGGACAAGCCTAAAGAGACTTAGTTGACACCCAAACTGAAGGAGCAAGCAACAATACAAGCACTGGTAACTTTACCAGCATCTGACACTCCTTCTAGTCACACTCTTCAAAGGTCGAGCATAGATGCAACACCTTTGCAATTCTTAGTGTTGAGTCCAAGTTCATCAAAGGAAAAAGAAGTAATAATATATGGAGATGTAAGCCTAGATGAAGAAATTATATTGCCTAAATTTGATCCTGCAACAATAAGAATTGAGCAGATGGGTATACTTCAAGAAGCCCTAGCTAGAAAGAAACATCAAGAACTTCTAAGAAGGGAGCATAGATAGAAGAAAGCTTTGCTTGATATTAAATACATCTTCTTGGATGCATTCAGTCTACTTACTCGAGATGAAACAAAGCCACTTATTGAACAACTGACTAACATAGTGGAAAAGGTAAGTGATGCAGACCTTGATACTAATGAAAAATTATTAGAATGGTCCGAGAAAAATTTTCAACATAAAGTGAATGAGAAGATACCCAGTGATATAGAACTTACACAAGTTGCATTGGCAACTAAGATAGACAGTGTGAAGAAGGTACTTGAGAACATTTTCTCTCTATACACCAAACTGTGTAATCCTACACTCTTCACACAAGAAATACAAATTTACATCCTAAGCTTGGAAAGTCAAATGAAATCATCCGAAGCTAAATTTCCCATGACCCCAGCTCAAAGTGAAAAATACTTCAGGACCCTATTGAAAACACAAAGTCAATTAGCAACACTATCTACAAATGAAGCCAATATAAGGGCCAAACTGATAAGCATCCAGACTACATTGAGTCCTCACATGGAGATTTTGCACAAGGAGTTAGGCTATGTAGAAACTCTTATGAAGAAAGATTCCAGTCTTTCTACATTAGATGGCCTAGTTCACCTTGCTACCGAGCTAGCCATCCAAATCAAGTCATTGGAAGTAGCTTGTGACAATTGGGATGTCGATCTTAAGATTATTCTTGAGGTCCATAAATCTTTCTTGGACAAACAAACTATTAGTTTATAACCCATTGAAATTAGTGTCAAAAAGGGGGAGACAGAGATAAGGGGGAGTAAGCATGAGAGTAACATTTTGAAGCAAAGAACAATAGGCAAGCAAAAGAGTATAACAATTGAGACACATCTACTCAGCAGGAGTAACATTTTGAGTACAAAACTAGATCAAACAACTTAGGGGAAGTTATAAGATTTTGAGGTATAAGTTGGTGCAAAATTTTCATATTTTGAAATTTTGTATAGAAGCTGAATAAGAGTTATGTTATGCTCGTAAGAATAAAAGTATTAATGCATGACCAAGTGTTTTTGACAGTCATGTCAAAGTGGGAGATTGTTGATCTCAGATTGGTTTTGACAAGTGAGTGTCTACATAGCTAAGTCATTTACTTAGTTCATGCCTAACAAGTAGTATATGTTGAGCACAACATGTATAAGTAAGAGCATGTCGAGTCAACAGTGAGTGTCGATTTACTCATGTGCCAAGTCACTCAAGTGTCGAGCAGATGGTGTATGTTGAGTGATTTAGGAGTTGAGTCAATAGTGCGTGCCAAGTCATTTAGATGTCGAGTCATAGTATTGAAATTAGTATATGTTGAGCATCAGAGACTTTCGATGCTGAGTAACATAGTTTGTCATAGTTGTTTGTATTGACACAAACTACTGTGTAAACCATTTTTGAGCCAACTTATAGATTGAATTACGATATTTTGGTGATAAGGATGAATCTTAAGTTGGAATTCCTATGAATTACAAGCATCCAATTAGGTAAAGGGAAGGTTTAAGTAGAAAAATGGATGAATCATAGCTGTTGATTCATACCCAACCCTAAGTCACCTAAGTCTTCTTAAGGAGGAAAAACCCTAAAATTTCTATGTGTGTGTAAGGGAATGTATGAATGTTAAAGGAAGAGTTTTGCATGTGCAAACTAGGACATTCATGGTGGCCAAGGTATTATGATATGAAATTGCTTTGCAAAATCAATTGAAGTAAAACATAGGAAGGAAATAGTGAACAACAAAGAGACATTTGATCAAGAAGGATAAAAAATACATCAGTTTAGAGGTGATCTGTCATCAAGCAATAAAGTGCTAACTGCAAGATCAATGCTGAGACATTCTAACAGGTGAATTAGTTAAAAATATCTTAATAGAGTAGTCCTAGCAGGCTGTATTGAAATCCTCTAACAAGGTGCTTACTTTATTGTGAGTTGAAGTCCTTTAACAAGGCACACTTTTAGCAGGGCACTGAAATCCTTTAATAGGGTAAGACCTAACAGTCCTTGTAAGCCTTTAATAGGGCAGACCTTTCATAGGGTAGATCATGTTTCATGATCAAATATTATAACCTTCACTGGATACACTTGATTACTCTAGTAGTGAAGATTTGTGGGTGTTATCCTCACCCAATTTTACCTTCTCATTGGAGGGTTTTTGAGTAATCATATCTGGTGTCATATATGTGTGAATGCTTATTTGTTTACATTCTTTACATGGCATTTCAATTTACTTATTGAATATGTGAGATGGATGTGTGGTGAACATTTTGTGTCAAAGTTTGAAGCACTGATTCACACCCCCCCACTCCTCTCAGAAGTTTACCTTTCCTATTGTAATTCCAACAAATATCTTCACATTTAATAAAATAAAATATAGTATTGTTTGTCAAAATTTATATATTAAATTTAATATTACTTTTTATATGAACAATTAAATAAATAGAGAGATCAAATTTCCACAATCCATTAAAATTGTTCGTAATTGCTTCTAGATTAGATTGTGTTGAAATTTTTACCATCAACGTTTCAAATCACACTACGTGATTTAGCATCAGGATGAGAGAGCAAGAACATCAGGACGAGAGAGCAAGAGCTCTTGCTCTCTCATCTTGATGCTGAATCATGTAGTGTGATTTGAAACATTGATGGTAAAAATTTCAACACAATCTAATCCATAAGCAATTGCAAACAAAATTAAATAAATAGTTTCTCAATATTTTATTTTCATAAAAAATAACTACCATCTATTTAAATAATTTAAACAAACTTAAATTTAAGAGATTTTTATTAATAATTAAATAAATATTTTTTCAATATATAATTGTTTTTCTTCTATTTGTTAATAAATAAAATAATCAAAATAAAGTATCTTTTTTTATTAAATAAAAATATCAAAATTAAAATAAACAATAATAAGATATCTAAATATCTACAATACTAAACAAAATATATTTGTATGAAATAAAATAGATTTCTATTATTGAAAAAATATATTTTTAATTTTAATTTTGGTAATAAAACTAATTTTTTAATAATTAAAATAATCAAATATAAACTCTCTATTTCATTAAATAAAAATATAAAAATAGAATAAATAATATAAGACTCATAACTCTCTAAAATAATAAATAAAACAAAAAATTAATTATTTAATTATTTTAAATTTTCTTAAAAATTATGCACAAATCTTGTCATGTGTTGAACTTCTACCTATAAATGTAGGATTGAAGTTTTTGAAATAACCACAAATTTGAGAAGACTCACATACTCAGAGGTATTTAACATATGTAATGAAGTTCAAATTTGATTTTTAATTGTCAATATTTTTGTAGTTGTCTATTTTGTATAGTGTTAAGTATCAATTATCTATTCAATATACTGATTAGTACTAAAATAGAACAACTACTGCAAGCACTGATATTCAAGATTTGTGAGTTTGTGTTTCAAGGCCCTTTGAATAGACCAAGATGTTTTGTTAGAGATAACTTGTCACTTAGTAATATCTACATGTGTTTTAGACTGTAATAATTTTTTAGTTTACCACGTGGTATGATTTTAGGTTCAAATTACTCCTCTAAAGAATCTTGCAATTTTGAATTCAATTTGAGTAAGTAATTATTACATGGATGGTTGATTTTTTTGGGTATACTAACATTTACTTTCCTTGCTTTTTGAACCTTTTGATCAAGATTTAATAGCTTTGTATGTAGAATGTTTCATTAGCATCCCTACGATTGATATCAAAAGTAGATTGTGATAGACACTTGATTTATTTGAGCTAACTTTGATAAGTATTATTTTCTACAAATGTTTACCACATGGTATGATTTTAGGTTCAAAGTAGTCCTCTAAAGAATCTTGCAATCATTTTAAATTCAATTTTATTAAGTAATTATTACATGGATGGTTGATTTTTTTGGTGTACTAACATTTACTTTCCTTTCTTTTTGAACCTTTTGATCAAGATTTATTGGCTCTATATGTAGAATGTTTCATTAGCATATCTATTCAATTGATATCAAAAGTAGATTGTGATAGACACTTGATTTATTTGAGCTAACTTTACTAAGAATTATTTTGTACAAATGAGAGCCTTTAAGCAATGTTACTATGATTTTCTCTTCTTATTACACATCTACAGGTTTGTAATTATGTGGAGAGTTTCTAGCAACTGATCATCAAAATGTTTTTCATACCTCCTTTGGGATGAAGGGGTTCTCTATTTCCAAAATTGGAAAGCAGCATGTGGGAAGGGTTCACTTAGTTCTAAAAATAGTTAACCATCAGGTGGACAACTACAAAAAATGAAAGGATACTGTTGCCCCACTTTTCATCCTATACCCATTATGCAAAGTGAAAAATGGTCTTGTGTCTCAATTAGGTTTAGGTATGTCTGAGTCAGTTTCTTTTCCCCAAGTGAAAAGTCTCCCCATCAGATTTTCACCTTCTTCCTTCACCCGCATTACATAACTGGGTGGGTTTCCCTTGTTGCCATGAGTTTTGTGGGTAGTCTAAGATCCTTTTTGATGGAGATTCTTAGTTTGTATTATGATCTTCACAAAGTCATTTCCAAGAAAGAACTTGCTCCTGACTCATTATAGTTTACACATAAAGAAAATGAAGTCTGTGAAAAACCTAGCATCAGCTTCTCCTTGGCAGATTTTCTCACTGCGTAGGTGATTTTTTGCAAATGCCAACAAAAGAGGAATACAAGCTAGAACAAGGAGGAAATGAGTTATTTTATGGATGGATTGTTCTTACATTGTAGTATTCTACCTTAGAAGTTACTCAGAAATCATTATAATGACCAGTATAGCATCTGGCAGTAAATTCTAAAGCAACTTCTCCATTGCAGGTTTTTGACCTGGGAAGTCAGTTTTCTTACAAAGGCATTTGTAAGAGAGAAACACAAGTAAGTGGTCTCCTTTTTTCATTTTTGTAGCTCTTTTGAGAATTTTCAAAGTCTAGAGACATATTAACTTAAAAGGCTAAGTGAAAATAAGAACAAGGGCAAAAAAATAGAAGTTGCCTTCTCCGCGGCGAGTTTTCAACCCCTTGAAACAATTTTTCGCATCCATTGAAAAATTACTTCTGCAAGCATTTTGAGCTCACAGATCAATCGTAGGATGCTTAAAAAGGATAATGGAAGCTAGTTTATCACATTTGGGAAGCAATCTTGAGTAAAATCTGGCTAGGCGAATTTTTCCCCACAAAGTACTCCGTTCTTAATTCTCCACAACTTGGTGAAAAACGGGAAAGTAAGTCTATAATAAAGGAAAGTAACCATTGGGCCAACAGGAATAGTGAAATGGCTTGCAAAAATTCATTAGAAATCCCCACAATTACTGATCTAACAAATTTATCCTTTAATTCACTCGTGTGGCACAAATTTTGAAGATTAAAGGGTGGATTAGGGTTTCTATATAGAGATGAACATAATGAATTTTCAAATTATCACTTTCTTATTTGGATTGTTATGCTGTTGAATTGAATAGTGATTTTAGAATCCTCACAGTTGCAAAGCTCTACTCTTTGTACTATTTTCAATTTTAAGATTTACAGCTCATCTCTATCTTAGTTAAGATGGCAACAAGATTTGTTGGTTTTGATGGACCGAATGGGATTAAGTCGACATTGCAGAATGTCACAGATACTTCACTCCACTTCTTCGACATGTAGGATTTTCAAAGAAGGTTGAAGATGGAGCCAATCCACCCCATAATGGAGAAACTCTGAGGAGTAGACTAGTGGAAGTAGCTAGGTTTCCAGTAGCAATTCAAGCCCCCGAGCTGGTCGTTAAATGCATTAACCATTACAATCCAGATGCTAAACAAATTATGTTGCCAGATCATACAATTTTAATCTCAATTGACCAACAAACTATAGTCAATTGCCTCCAAATTCTAGAATGAGAAGAATATTTTGAATTGACCATGGGAGGAGCCATGTTCGAGTTCTCCTTGAGGAAGATGGTGTGGCAGAAGGAAATCATGAGGTCTTGGTTCCAAAAACCACGAGGACCTAAGAGTAAGGTTTGTAAGACTCTTTTCGGCACTGATCTTAAACCTGAAATCGTGGACATTCTAGTTCTTTTACATCGGTTGAAAGGTGAGGTAGAAGCACTCAATTTCATAGAATAATATTTCTTTTTAGTGCAAATCATCTATTCAAACACACATTATGTTGATTGGGCGTATGAGGTGAGTGAACATCTCTCTAGAGCTTTGAGTGCCGCAAAGTTCTATAATACCTTCTACATGTCCTCTTTCCTAATTTATATGTTGGCTTCTTTATAATTGTGGCTAGGCCTTCCTAGAATAGAGGATTTTCCCGATGATGTAAAAAGTTATGAATTTTATCCATGCTTGCAGTTACAAAATAGTTATGTAGAGTATGTCAAGGTTAATGACTCTTTTACAATGAGCATTTTTAGGGAGCTACAAGGGTGCCCGGAGAGGAGGTTTAGTCCAGAAGTTGTGGCAACCATCAATCAGTTTGGTAGCTACTTCATTCAATTCTCATCCTTCTCATATTTGCGTCTTGAAGCTTTTGATAGATTTCCTCTGAAGCTGCCTAGATACCCAAGCGACATGATCGTGCTCATAGAGATCATAAGACAAGCTATCCAAGTGAACGTGTTGAGCACCAGTTTAAGGAAGAAGGGATATGAGTTCCCCATGAAGGTTGGGGTTTATAGTTGTGATTCTTGGTCTGATGCTAAAAACATGCTCAAGGCATTCGAGAGTAAGTACAAATTGGAGGACTATGAAGTTATGAGGCCCATGTTCGACCCAAATGGATATGCAAGGGAGGTGCTTCAAATTGGGAGTGTGATCAAATATGTTACCACTCTGGAGGATTATTAGGCAGATTGCAGAGATGAGTTGGAGAGCTGTGATCGTGCATTTGCACTAATACATTAGGGGTCAATTTGCGATGTCAGGCAAATGTAATGTGTTTTTGGCTTTTTTTTTTCAATTATAGCCTGATGATGTCGCAATTGTGATGCTAACGAGATATAAGAAAAAAAAAATGTTGCTCATTTGGGTAATTTGTTATACAACATCACCTCATTTGGCTCGCCACTGTCTTATTCTCCACTACTAGACGCAATGTCGGATGGATGGATGATTTAGGGAAAGTTTGAGGGGAGGCCATTTTTTGACTCCTATTCACATTCTAACCTAAGTTGGCTTTGGTTTTGCTGGTGAAGGGGAGCAATGGAGCCACTAAAGAAGCAGACAGAGTGGAAAGCCTACCAGGCCAACCCCCCATAGGTTTTGCTTAGTATTCTGGTTATGTGAGCATTAATGAAAGGAAGGCCCTATTTTACTGGTTCTTTGAAGCTGTGAGGGATCCATCAAAAAGGCCTCTTGTTCTTTGGTTGAATGGAGGTATATTCAATCTTATTAATTAATGTCTTTCATTTTTGTTCATTAGAACATCTTCAATTTATTTATTTTCTGAAAAGTGCCTTCTAGAGCATTTTTTTGTTTTTTTTATGTACGTTCAATGTTACTGTTTATATCAATACTTTGTGGCACCTAGTTAATGTGATTTCTGTGTTAGAGATAAGCATGGGGTGGCTTCTATTTAGAAGAGCAGGATTTGATTAGGGGAAGAGGTTCATTGCTTTTTTCATGGTGTTCCAATATTTTGTGATGTTTGTAAGTATTAATAGCGATTTTTACAAGAAGGTTGTTAATAGCGATTTTGACAAGAAGGTTGTTCTTGGAGTGGGATGTCTCAAGAGGATTTATTGAATAATTTCTGTGGTGTCTGTGGTAGCTGTTCATTTAATGTTACTTGTGCAAACAATTTTATATCATGCATTATCAAAGCATTGATAAATCTACAATTTCTCTTCATCTTTAAGATTATTTGAGGAATATGCGCCTCTCAAGAGTAGTATTCAGTTAGAGGAATTGGATCCTTGAAATAGATGGGAAAGAATCTTTAATTCAACATTGAATTCCATATGAGCTCTAAATTTTGGTGTAATATCGTGATTCATTTCTAATGCTCTTTTGGGAAGAAATGCATTGTTTTGCTCGTGTTGGTGAATCTGATTTCCAAGTCCATTCCTTGGGATTCATTGTACAAGAACTTGTATCCACATGACTACTGAATTTTTTTCTCAATCAAAGAAAATATGGAGCTTCCAACTTCATTTCATTCAACAATTTTCCCCATGTTGATATAAAATATATAACCAATATTTGTAAATTTTACCCTATTTTTAAAATTCAATCTTTTGTTACCATGGTCTTCATAGTAGTCAAAATTTCAAAAATTTCTAAATAATTAGATCCGGGAATTATGGTTTATTTAAAAGAAAAGGGTAAAAAATATATTATTGACCAATTTTGACTTGAAATTTGAAGAAAATAGTAAAAGAAACATCCAACCAATCAAGCCATAGTCCTAATAAAGACTCTCACTAGATCTTTTAAAATCCTAGAGTACTCCAAAGATATGTCATTTCAATCCCCAATATTGCATAGCCCCATCTCGTAAGAGACTCATTTAGCTAGATAGTTGGTCACATTGTTCCATTCCTCCATTCCCTTGAGCCAGACTGAAACGCTACACATCTCAAATTTTGATTAATCACCACAGCCAATTGCCAATTAATTCCCTCCACTTCCGTCTTATTTAGATGAAATTTGGATTCTTTATTTTTTAATTTTTTAAATCAATTTATATATGGAGGATTCAGAAATTTAAATATTAAAATTTATCAAAATAGTTAGATCAACATTTAACTAAATATAGTTAAATCAAAGTAGTGACCTATATTTTCCTTAAAGTTATAGCAGTTTAATTTGATAAAGTAGTAAAGATAAAAATTTAATGGTTATATTTGCCAATGAAATAAGCTTAAAATAATTTTAATTATTTCAAAATTAAAAATCTCATATATAAACATTAGCAAAATTAGAACTTTAAAATAAAAATACTTGGTTGAAATAAAGAAAAAAGTTGAAGTGATTACAATGGTATAAGAGTCTTTCATGAAATGAAAATTCTAACTAATCAGATCTAGGAATAAGGTTTATTTAAACTTTCCAATTCACCTTGCCTTTATTTAAAATTCTAACTTGCCAATTCACCTTGCCTTTGTTCAGCTTCCCTCTCCTTGGGAACACTCCTAATTCACCCTTCATCCAACCAACTCTTGATTTCTGTATTCAAGGATTCCCCTAATCCTTATAATGCCTCAATAACCTTCAAACAACATAACTAAGGAGTTCCAACCCCTACCAAGCATCAGTTCTATCTCAATCTTCAAAACTGCCTTCAATAGGCCTGCCCAATTAGCCCTGTCCTGCAAGTAATCTGTACTTTACTCTCAAACTTCCTAAACAACCTAGTAACCTCTTCACCTTTTCAAATACCCTTTATAGATTTATTGAAACCCTATGAATCTCAATCCTTCAAACCTTAACTGGTGTACATTTCTATGGCTGACCCTACATGCTTCTAGGCTTAATTAGCCCTCCATTTACAAATCAACCCTATCAAGTGTATATACTTTGACCCTATAACTTTAAAAAGTCCTTAGTTATAAATAAAAAAAAAGGATTTTTTCATCCTTTGGGCCATGGAATCCCTGGTTACAACCCAACACACCATTCTTCTCCAATTCAAGCTTTTAACAAGGGCTTTCTCGCAAATAACCCTACACTCACTTTTGGGATGCAAACTTCGATTTCTTTTCTTGATACATTCGCTACTCCCTCGACTACTAATCTTGTGTCTTATAAAGACCTTACTTTCTAGACTTTTTCCCATCTAACTGACTCATAAAACTGAACCAAAGACCGCTTGGTCGCCAACTGTCCCTCATAACTGTCACATGACAGTAATAAACACTTTTTTAACATCACTCATTATTTGTTTTGTTATCCTTCGTGACAAGGACTTATAAAACCTTGTTTTTCATTCCTAAGGACTTCTAAAAGATTTAAAAAAAAATCTTCACACCCCTATAATCTCAACTAACCCATTCAAGCCTTATTTGGCTTATGTTGCCAACATTGGCAATTTACAAGATCTTGCACTTTTAGTGCATTTTACACCAGTTAGAGCCTTATTACATTATGTAAAAAATATTATTCATTTCCATCAACCTATAACTCTTCCTAGGACACTCTAGGACTTCAAATGACTTCACAATGACCCCTTACATCACATTGCCTGTTCTTGGCAATACATTACAATTTGACAAATTTATGAAATTCCTTACATTTTGATGGCTTCAATAGCCATAATCCATCATCAAATGACTTGAAATGTCTTCATTAGGCATTGATTTCCTTCGGTACCTTCATGGTATCCTTCATGACTCCTGGTGTACCCTGTAGGTTCATGTGTCCCTTGGGTGCCCCTGCACCATTGTACCACTTCACTAGATGTGCTTCCTACATTAGCCTTGTTTTTATCTTCAACAATTACATCTCAAGCAGTAATTGTTACTATTTGCTGTGAATCATTATCCAGTTGAGCATTGGTGATGTTAACTCCTTGAGCCTGCTGAGAACTTTGTTCTGGCATTGGTGCATCAAAAATATTAACTACGGATGCCTGCTGAGAATTTTGATCCAAGTTTGTGGACGTTTGATTTAAATTTTCTATCATTTGTTCAGAGGGCAAGAAAAATTCCAGCTGTCCCTATCTAACTATTTCATTTCTTCAATATGCCCTATGGATGTCCCTATCTAACTATATATCTTTTAATTGCATATAATAACTAATTTATGTGCTTTTTCATGACTATGTTTGACTCATATAATTGTGATCTCTCTAGCACTATGATGTCGTTTAATATGTCTTGCTAAAGCTTGTAAATTTTGAAGTCCTTTTGCCATGTCATCTAATATGTCTTTCCTTGTAGCTTATATGTTTTGAAATTGCTGTTAGGCCTTGTAGCTTGTATAATTTGATTGTTGGAGAGCTTCTACAACTTAGCAAGAAGGCCGTTGCACGAGTTATAGCTGCGCACTCGGGTATGAAAATTGTATATTTTTTAATCTAATGTATATTTTAACTAGACTTTTAGCTTAAATATATTTTGAAATTTCTTTTAGTGGCTTAATGTTGTAAGGTCTCTTGAAATAAGACCTTTAGGTGGTTGGTCAAAGTTTTACAAATAATCTTATCCACAAATTTGCCTAGAGCAATTGACTGAACATTATAAAAGGTGATTGGGTTAAATGTCTTAGGAATAAAGTCAAAGAAAGTACTTTTAAAATATTAAAGTATTTAGCTAGGTCTAAGAAGATTTGTGTACTTTTGACAGTTTTTCTTATTTGTGAAAGTTGTAGACCGAAGTTTTCATAGCCTGATTTTTGCTTCTTGCGAAGAACGATCATGTCAGATAATGTAAGTGAAGAATAAAATAGGGAGACAATCGCTAGATTGTGGTCTAAATTGAAAAGAAAAGGTGATGGAAAATTTTATTGTCCTTGCAAAATTTGTAAGGGCTTAAACTGTAGAAGACTGCTAATCAAAACAGTTAAGAGACATTGTAGGGAGAATGGTCACATTGACGCGAGGCATGACTATCATCCACTGGTAAGTTGTTCAATATATCATTTTAACAATTTATATACATATGAAATCACTTGATGATGAGTTGATGATCATGGTTTATTTATGTTAATCAATTTTATATAGGTTGATCTCCCCAGGGAAGTACATGATATGAACCACAACAATTCGAAGAATATGGTTTTCGAAGTGGAGGAACATGGAGGTGCGAATATCCAAGGTGAAGATAATGATCCCATGGAAGATGACGATCATGCACCAGAAAACACAATTGAAGATGATGGTATAAATACATTGATCCATGACACATTTAGTCCAAGCATATTTGATCATGTTGATGATGAAAGCCTCGATGTACCTCTACTTGAGAAGGCATACAAGCCCCTATACAAAGACTCCCAAACAACTCTTCTCTCTACTGTATTGTTGTTGTTGGACTTGAAGGTTATGAATGATTTATCCAACATAACAATGTCACATATGTTAAGGTATGTCATATATGTCTTTATAGTTAACAAAGGGTGAATAATGTACCACTAATATTGTTTATATTAACAACTTACATTTTTTGCTATAGATTGATAGGCGAGTTTCTGTTACCACCATCAAATATTCTACCTCACTCATATCGAGAATTATCTGTTGTTATGAAAGATATTTGAATGGAGTATGAAGCAATACATGCTTGTCCCAATGATCATATTATGTATTATAAAGAACATGAATTTTCAACACAATGCCCTGTATGTCATATGAGTAGATATCAAACAGATCAACTAACAAAAAAGGTGCCTTAAAAGGTTCTTCGTTACATCCCCATTATTCCACGGATGCGACAATTATTAAGGTGTAGTAGCTTGGTTCAATTTATGGATTATCATTCACACAATAGAAGTCAAGATGACATTATTTGAATCCCTACAGATGGTTCAACAATTATGCACATAGAGGACAAGTGGCAACACTTCAAAGAAGAACCTCGTAATCTCAGGCTTTCATTGGCAGCGAACGGTGTCAATCCATTTGGAGAGATGAGATATGTTTACTTGGTGTGGCCTATTTTTGTTATAAAAAATAACATTCCTCTGTGGATGTCAATAAAGAGGGAGCACATTATGTTGGCAATGATTGTTCCAGGTATCTTATCGTTTGATAGTTATTAATTTACATGTACTTACAAATCTTGCAGTAAAACGGTCACAACAATTATGTAATGTTACTGTTCATTCAAGTAGGTAAATATCAAGTAAAAGATATGAATGTATATATTGAGCCTCAATGAGTTGGTGGAGTTATGGAACGATGTCACTATGTATGACATGTCTAGACCAATAGGACAAAGACAATTTCAATTCCATGCAGTACTTGCATGGACAATACATGATGCCCTAGGGCTAACACATTTTTGTGGTATGTTATAGTGAATTCAAGTTGCGCACGATAATTCTAATTATAAAAATCAACATATTTAATAATCCAATTATATCATTATCTTGTAGGACTTCAAACAAAGGGAAAATTTGCATGTCCAGTTTGTGGTCCAAAGATGAAATCTCGTCATTCAAAAAGTTAAGGAAAGTAGGTGTTTGATGAGTGTAGACACTTCCTCCATAAGAATCATAAGTATCGAAGTACGAAAAAACATCTTTTCAATGGGAAAGAAGAGACTACATCAAAGCCGCGAAGAATGACACCTCGCCTATGGAAGTTGGAGTATAATAGAATTAATCGTCGAGGTAATTTCATTCCACCTAATGGTTTATGTTTGTAATTTATATATTTCTATTATGATTTTTGTTTACTGATTGTGTAATTGATGATCATGAAGGTCATCAAGGCAGTACTGACAACCTTCCAAAGGGACTAAAAAGCTATCCCAGACAATTTAGTAGGTTGCCCTACTACGAGCACTTAAAAATTGTGCATTTGTTTGATACTATGCATATTGGAAAGAATATAATAGAGATATTGTGGAAAATATTGGATGGAAGGCGTGACAGAAAAAATTGTCAAAATTTGTAATGACATTCATGAATCCAATCATGCATTGAAGAATTTCATTCACTCAAATAGCAATATAGCTCAAATTAATATAAGTGCCCTTCCTTGGTTATTAATGGAGTAGAAAAGTGATGCCATAAAAGAAGTCATACAAAAAATTTGATTTCCCACAAGATTTGCTGAGAACATAAACAATCTCATAAAAAAAAAAGTGAATTTGGGCCAGGGCTCAAAACGCATGATTGGCATACTTTCATCAAGGTAAGTTATGTTCTTCTGTATTTACAATATATTCATAAACTACATGTATTGTTCATTATGTTATGTTAGAAAATAATGAAATGATTGGTTTATAATTACTGTAGTACGTGCTTCCTCTATCTCTCCCAGAGCACTTCAACAATAACATCAAACAAGTGATATACGATCTTGGAAAATACATGAGGTAAGCAGTAATATTTGTTCAATTTGTTGTATATATTTATTATATTCGCGATTTGTTTTTGTTGCTATGTAATCTATTGTTTATTATTTTGTAAAGTCTCGTATCTATATATTATTTGTGACTTGAATCTCTTAATGTAGGTGGTTGTCATCTAAAGAAATCCATAAAGAAGATATAAACTATTGGAAGAGAAGAATTCCTCATTTATTGTGTGAAATGCAAAAGTGTCTACCTCCAACTTTTTTCAATGCATAGGAACACTACCTCATACACCTAGTTGAGGAGATTGAATTGTGTGGACCTGTACACAATAGGTCAATGTGGATGGTTGAGAGGCACTTGAAATATTTGAAGGCTTTGGTTTGACAAAGAGCACATCCTGAGGGTTCTATGGTGGAGGGATATATGGTATACCAGACTATGGTGTACATTACTGAATATCTTCCTAAGTTTCCATCAAATATCCATGTAGATCGCATTTGGGATCTCGAGCCTTTTAAAAAATTAGAAGGGGAGTACTTGATGGGGAAAGGTACATTGAGGAAAGTGAGAGGTAATAAATTATAAGATGTTATTGTAATAAATTATTTCTTAATCTTCAAAATAAATCGGTTGTAAGTTGTCTATTTTTTTTTGTACAGGTGCTCGAGAGTGGGATGCACTACATTTGTATATTGCAAACAATCTTGATTGGATGATGGTATGGATTGAACGATGTCAACATTCTGGTCGTACATTAACATGGGAAGGTGTATCTTCATTGGTTAAAGAAGCTCATCGTAATGGAGATTCCAATGTTACAGAAAGGGAAATAGATTTAGCACGTGGTTTAAGAGAAATTCTGATTTATAGGTACGTACAAATTTATTAGTCACCCGTATGTTTATCAACTCATGATACAGTAATTTTGACATGTTTCACATATTATTACAGGTTAAACACCACAAGGCTATGTTCTATAATGTTCAAAAATTTTGCGTGAAAGTGTTGGATGACACAAAGAAAACTTGTGATTCAAGAATAATTGCAGTCTTTTTGGTGACTAATATTTCATCTAGAAATGACTTACATCCTTGAGAGTCTAAAAATCGATACTATGGCATTTTGGATGATATACTTGAGTGTGACTTTAGTTCCTTCAAATTAGTACTCTTCATTGTCAAATGGTACATGCTACAACTTAATCCAAATGATCCTGATAGAACTGTTATTGAACATGATAATGGATTTACAATGGTTAATACAAGGCCGTTTGAGCCAGTTGGGGATGAGCCCTGAGCCCTATGTTCTTCCAAGCCAATGTGAGTAGGTATTTTACTTAGAGGTTCCACATAAATTGGGTTGGTCATTTGTTGTTAGACATGAACCAAGAGGAAGGCCAATAAAGTATAATGTGATGGAAGAAGAAGATACCAAAGAAGTAGAAGATGATGTAGATGGTGATCACGATTGATAGTTATTGGATGATGTTCCTGACACAAATTTTCATGAAGAAGAAGAAGATGATGATGACAATGATGCTGCTACTGATGATGATGATGAAGATGATGTTGATGTTGATGATGATGATGTTGATGATGATGACGACGACAACGATGACGATGACGACAACGACGACGATGATGGTGAGGATGATGATGATGACGACGACGATGATGATGATGATGATGATGATGATTATGACGAGGATGATGATGATGATGATGATGATGATGATGATGATGATGATGATGAAATTTATAGGTATGCCATCAATCCTTAATCTATTTAATATTCATTTCTTGATAGAAATATATTTGTCTTATATGGTTACATAGTTTATTCATTATCTATTTAAAAGCTACAAGTTTCAACTACAAATAGAATACTGATAATCTAAATTAACTATTAATCTAAATTAATTAAATAAAACTATTTAAAACACATATTGATGCATGAATGTATTGAGCCTTATTTTCTTTCAGGTCAAAAGCATTTGTAAGTGTTTAGTTTAGAAAAGGGAATTCATTAAATATCTATAAAAGGGAGTTATACCTAGAATAAAATTCATAGGGAAAACATAATATAAGTGCTTACCCAATTTTTTGGTTAATAATTTTTCCTCTATAGGTGATGCAGAGACCCTAGGTGGACTTGTAATCATTCATAACAAGAGGGACTTCCATAATGTTCTCACAACACCAACCAAGCATCTTCATAAGATCCCTCTCCTTGATCCAAGACAACTCCATAACCTATTAGAGTGCAAAAAAAATCCTTATGCCACCTTAGGTTCTACATCTTTGGAATAATCCCATGAATGTCCCTCAGTCCATCCAATGGATTCATCCAAGCAATCTAATCAATAAACTATCAAATGCTCACAATGCCTCAATAGGTGCCAAACTTGACTTCACATTAACTAGGTGTTTCCTCCACCTCCACACACATCAAAAAACTTTAAATAGCATGTCCCCAATGTGACTAAGCCCTTAACTCATCAGTTGATACAAAAACCCAGTTTTAGCCCTTCACTAGGTCTACTTCCCTAGTAGGCTTATAATGTGAGCCTGATTTAAGTGTTATATTGTGTACCTTTTAATGTTTTTAATTTTTATGTGATGCTTATGATGGATGTGATTATGATTATGATGTGATTATGCTCATGATAACTGAATTACATTTGCAGGAAACTGAACCCCTTTCAGGAGCATCCTGCACAGTCTCATCGATCGATAGGTATAAGTCAATACTCCTTATAGATAGTCTATTTAATACACTTATCAATAGTAAGATTTATGTCTTCTAAGATCTCTCCTATTTGGAGGTACCAATGAATAGGTATTTTTCAGAAGTGTCTTCCTCGACTGAGGGAAATATAGGAATAGAAGAGGAAAGTGAGACATGCAGTTTATCTAGAACAGGGAGATTAACTAGAGGTCAAAGGACTAGAAGGAAATTCAATAAATGCATGGAATTTTTCCTTGCTCAAGGGGGGTCATGTTTTTATGATGATGAGATGAAAGGCGACATCGAGGTACCCTTGAGGTACCAACATCTACAAAAACATTGGGTACCCAAGGAACTTCCTCCAATAAACACTGATTTTTGTGTTAATGAGAGGATATATCGCATAGCACCATCATCATTACATGGTTTGGGCCTATTTTCTATGGATGGCATAAAGGTGTCTTAAAAAAAAGTTTCTAAATTGATGGAGTATGTTGGACCATGTTACGATTACAAAAGTTGGATGCATATTGTTGAATAAAAAAAAAGTATGCGTAGGTATGCCCTCTCAAAAAATTATATACAACAACAAGACAATAATCAAAGTAAAAGTGTGGCTATATACATTGATGGAGGGCCAAAAGCAACAGGGAGTATTGTAGGTTTTATAAATAGTACATGACTTGGGTCAACTATAAAGCAACCCAATTGCATATTTGAGGCACACGAGGGAAATCGTGTATTCATCTGTGCGATAAAATCAATACTTGCAGGGGAAGAGCTTCTTATTGATTACAATTTGAACTGCATAGATACAAATGAGGCTACTATCATGGGGTGGTACATACTATTAAACCAACTTCTAATCAATGACTCCAACATACCATTTAGTCAATAAATTTTTGGCTAACATTTTTATACTTGATCTTTGACACAAGGGCACAATATGGAGCAACCACCCGGAGGGGATGCTGGCGATATTCTCGGCTCATCTACACATGAGCAGGTAAAACTCATTGTAATTGTGCAAACTAGATAGAAGCAAAATGTTATTTTTTTAATGTTGTTTTCTTGATTGTTTTGGAGTAATTTTGATAATACTAATACTATTGTTGTCACAGAGGGCCAGTGGTCAGAGGGAGGGAAAGGAACCTACAGTCCCTCAGTAGCCCCCCCTGAGGAGGACCCTTTCTATATTGATTTAGCAGAGACCGATGACCTGATCGGTTCGATTAAAAAGGTGCTAAAGAAAATTGGCAGATAAATTATATGTTTGGCAACCATAAAGCCTACTACTCAGGAAATAAAAGAGAGGGGATCTGAATTGTTGCACACCTCTGAAACCTTAAAAGTAAGTATTAATGAAATTTTTAATTATAACAAGAGTTCAATAATGGTTTTTATGTTATGCTCTTTTATGGCATTAATTAAAATATGGATGCGTTGTCTTTATAGAGCTTTTTGCATGATTTCGAGCCCCATTCCCATGATGAGGGTGCTGCAGGTGGTTCAGGTAGATCGCATGTTCCATTCCCCACTTGTGTTTTCCATTGAATATATATAGGATGATCATAATCATTGACAATACATGCTCGAACAATCCTTTTTTTTAATGCTCTAAAAATCTTGTCCATGCTAGTCCACACATTCTATATTTATGCATGCTTTAACAAATTTATTCTTCAGCTTCAAATTAATTGTATCCTATGATGACATAGCCTCCATCCAGGACAACCACAAATCTCTTTTTGACTGCTGAGTTGACAACACACAGCTTATAGGCATCGACTATTGCACCATCTACTGGTACACAAATCCCTCTTTTTCTCTCTTTTGTTATGTGTTTACGATGTAGATTGTAATGACCCCCCTTTCGTAGTCACTCAACGTTTAAAATTTTTCACAATTTTATGATTCCAAACCATAAGAACTTGACTCCATTCATAGCTTGGATATACAAGGTTATGTTATAGGTCAAACTTCAATTAGCTGTCTTTAGTTATGAAAGATTGTAATATTGAAGATCATATTCTCTTGTAGTATACTATCGCAATTATATTCTGATGCAAAGTCTACCAGCCACTTCTTCTACTAGCCTTCATAAGGATTTCACAATCCAATTTTTGGATCTAGGACTTGGTATAAGTCCCCTTACCCACACCAAGTATACATAACTACTGAGCCCAAATGGGGAAATCCACTTCAAAAAATTCACTCACTGAAAAAAGCAATGGTGAAAACAACCAGGACCTTCAGTCCAACCACAATCCTCAGTTTGTTTGGAATCTACCAAATTCACAACAATCCTTTGCACTTCTAGGCCTACAATCCTTGTAGCCTTTCCAATCCATTTTCTTGTATTTTCACCAACTATCCCTCTATGGCATAGGGACTTCTCAAATTTTTTAGGCACCTCTTAAGACACTTGTTAGAATCCCAAAATCTTCTAGGATGATCTTGCTCCAGCACCCTCCAAACTGCTAGTTGGTACCTAGGCCTAGTTGATCAAGTTAGGCTAGGGCTTCAAGGAAGGATGGACTAGGTGGGTTCCAAAGACCCCAATCACTTATGGAAATCCTAAACACATTCAATGCATCTAACTTCAGCACTCACATAGATTAGAAGTGCCTCCAAACATGACTGTCACCACAATAACAGCAAAAACCAGTCAAACACATGGTCTTGCTTGACCTAGGGCCAGCTTGGAAAAATACTTGCCTTGCTCACCACGCCTCCAACTCTTGGAATCATGTAGATAGGTCCCTTAACTTGCATATCCCTCAGTTTTAAAGATTTCCACTTGTAGATTTGCAAGTTAGGGTTGCATTTGTACAAGGCCCTAGAAAACAGGGCTATTCAGACCTCTCAGGACAAAAATGCTAATAACTCACAAACCACGATTGAAAATTGAATCAAATCAAAGCCAAAACCTTTTGAACACACATCCACAACTAATCCACTTGCAAAGTAATCATGAAAGTACTGTATAGAACCATACAACCCAATGTAATAGCAATTTTACCAGTAAATTAGAGGTTTTTATTCATTTTCTCCAAGCATCTGCTACAACCTGATCTCTCCCTCCAACTGAGACCTCAAATGACATATTTGTAGGCCTATATGACCATTGGAACAACCAAATAGCCATTTCCAACCATGAAACAAACAAACAACAACTTTTTGTAATTATCGATCAACATTTTAAAAGTTGTCAGCAACTTTTAGGCAATTTTTGTATTTTTTGCAAATCAGTAAGTCTAATGAACTTAACAAGTGCATGGTCATTTCTCTAGGCCTATATTGACTCAAACGCCCTATTCTAAGGCCTTTTGGTCCCATTTGAGTCACTCGGTTTATAACCACACCAAAGTGCTAATGGGCCTTACATGTGCCTTTATTACAAAATATTACCAAACATGGGCCAACTTACTAAAGTATGGACCAAACCTTTTTAAAACTTCCTAAATTGCTTGAATCCACCCTTCCATGGAGTGGGTAGGTGTCCTGCGTCCTAGGTACTTGTTCCCTACTTGTTCCCCTACCTCCTAGGTTAGGTGCCCTGCACCATATTCATGTGCTTGATCATGCAATGAGATGTGAATAAATATTGCTTTTATTGATGAAATAATTGTCTAATATAATGCCCTTGATTTCATAGAATGGTTAATGGGATAATAAATCTATAGTGATGTAGTTGATATTTCAGATGAGCCTTATAAACTTACATCAAGTATGATTTTGTTTCTAATGTATATGAGTTACTTCATGATAAATGGAGTTGTCTTGCTTTGATCTTCCTTAGTAGTAATCAATGCTTTCATCATCTTCAATATATATATATATATATATATATATATATATATATATCCATTGCCAAAACGATGTTGTAATTATTAGCTCTGATCTATATCTGATTTGCCGTCTTCCCAATAGTCACCCTTCATAAGTTACTCAAGGATTCAACAATGTTTTGGAATCCACTCAAGGAACTAGAGTTCAACTCAAGGATCAATAAGAAGTCCCCGACCTTAGGATATCAACAAAACACTCCTCTGTAATAGGTTCACTGCCTTGATTCATTTTGAACAACTTCTAATTCACTTTGTCCATGTTTCAACTTCCCTTTCATTGGGAACACTCCTAATTCACCCTTCATGCAATCAACACTTAATCTCTATCTTCAAGGATTCTCCTGATCCTTCCAATGCCTCAATAACCTTCAAACAACATAACTAAGGAGTTCCAACCCCTACCAAGCATCAACTCTATACCAATCTTCAAAACTGCCTTTTGTAGGACTGTCCTATTAGCCCTGTCTTGCAAGCAAATTGCATTTTTCTTCCAAATTTCTCAAACACCATGGTAACTTATCCACCTCTTCAAATACCCTTTAATGATTTCTTAAACCCCTACAAATATCAACCTTTCAACTTGTGACTGATGAACCCTTCTATGGCTGTCTCTACAATCAGTCATGCCTAATTAGCCCTTGCCTAACAAAGCAACTACCTTTTGTGCTTATTATCAACCTCCCAAACCTTTACACAACCTTAAGGCATCTAATAAATAGTAGGATTCCTCAACTTGTTTAACCCTCCATGCATTTCTAGATACTTTTCCATCAAACCCTCCCTTTAAGGGTTTCTAGCCTAGGGCTTTCTAGAAAAGACCCTAAATCAACTTATAAAATCTTTCTAATGGCTCAAACACTTTTAAACAAACCCTCTCAGATGTTTTCAAGTAGTATTTAGTCATTCCAACCCTCAGATCATCATATTCACCATGTGGTGCCTTGCAAATGCACCTTCACTGTTTGGTTCAATAGTCACCTTGCCGTTCCTTTCTTTGTTCACTGTCACCTGCATATAAATCATGTTAATGTCATCATATTTACAAGCCTTAGTACCTCTCCCACAAGTTACATTTTAATCACAGAAAGTAGGAGAGGCACATTTTCCCAAATTACTTCAAAACAGTGATAGACTGTCACGTTTCTTGTGACAACAGAGATCTAAAAAGTTGTTTTGCTTGAGAATAACTTACAAAACCCTTGCACAAAGTTAACCAAACATGAAAATCTCTTCAAGAAGAAAAATAGTAACTTTTGAATAGCAAGAACCTTATTGAGTTACCAGTTTGAATCTTGCAAATTAGAAAATTGTCCCTGTGACAGTGAAGTGTAGAATTCTTTTATTTATATCTTTTCTTCATACACACACACACCCCTTTTCTCAACTACAACACTTGTGTCTTATAAAAACCTTGCTTTTCAAGCCTTTTTCCCATCTAGCTGACTGATCAAACTGAACAAAGACTCCTTGGATGCCAACTGCCCTTCATAACTGTCTTATGACAGCAACAAACAAATTTTTTTAAACAACTTTTTAACATCAATTATCATTTGTTCTTTTATACTTTGTGACAAAGACTTATGAAACTTATGAAACTTTTTGCAATAGGAGCTACAACATCATTTCCTAGATGTTCCTATGTTCCTAGTACGGGAACGATGAAGGATATCATATTGATCGTCAGTGATGATGAAGGCATTCCATTAAAAGTAGCCAAAGTTCTAGGTACTTTAAAGTTATTATTATTCTATAGTGATATAATAGTAATTTAGTTTTTGATCACTCTTCATCGATTAATGATCCCATGATTGTTTTGTAGGGAATGATGTTTTTTGGAAAAAACTTGGTGATGAGTGTTTGCGAATATTCGGGCCCACCTTGCGTACCTGGTGGAACATCATATCCTAACTAAAACCCCAAACCAATATTTTGATTTCATATCATTGCTAGAATAGTTTTCCTTTTCATCCATTTCTTGAACTATATTAAAGCTAGCTTCACTTCATTTATGAGTCTAACATGTTTTTTTTTACTTAAAAGGTCGAATAACCAAGACAAAAAGTTGAAGGATGCTCTTATAGAGAGCATGACCCAACTCTTTGGACCTCGTGCATTCGAGAGAAACAAGCTTCTTGAAAAAGCTAGTTTATGTTTGAAGTATATTAGGGACTAGTATAGGAAAAATTTACAGGATAACCCCAGGTATGAGCGTCTGCCCTATGTTCCTGAGGCTGAGTGGCAGGCTCTGATTTTGGATGGAAAGTATAAAGTTGACAAGAAAAATAATATTACACCAGTAGAGAGTACAACAAGGTATGTGATACTATTGAGAATGTAATTATGTACTAATTAACCTCTATATTTATACTATCTAACATATTTCAAACTTTTCATAGATTGCCCGACACATCAAAGGCAACAAAGGCAAGACTAGAAAAGCATGGGACACACAAGCTTAGCTCTGGTGGTTTTTTGAAACTTCAAGCACGAGTTGTAAGTATTAGTAAATGAAAAATTGTATCAATTTTTTTATATATTGTGATGGGAAATGCTAGGATAGACTAGCTCGTCTATGCTCTTGATCCTCAACTTGGATCTCAGTGTTCCTCCACACCAATATATGATACAAAGTAACACGCTTTGGAAGCACCAACAAACTCCTAGCACCCTGGAACAACTAAGCAATTCAAGTTATCACCCCAATCCTTTGTTCTCCACAAGAACATTGAAGGCTTGATTCACCTTCAAACAAGGAACTAATCTGCTGTTACAATTGCTTCCTTTAATTCATGGACCCAACTCATCACATAAGGCTGCATACTAGTTACTTCTCCCTTGTACCATTCAAGGCCTCATACACCCAACCTTGACACCAAGTGTTTTGGAAACTTTTGTATTTCCTTTTGATATTTTAACTACCCTCCATTGGTTGATGAAACAATGCAAGTAAAATTCACCATACCACGCAAAAATGTAGGGCTCAGAGTTCAAGAGATGCCTCACAGAAGAGGATAAGAGAATTGGCTTCCAACAAGGCTATAGAGCCATGGCTGAACGGCTATGAGCTAAAATCAATGTGGAAGGTTCTAATAATGATGCATCTGAGCCACAGGTAAATAAGCTAAATAAAATTTATTTCAAATTGAATACTTTACCAATTAGTCTATTTGATGTTATGTTCCAATATAAAGTGAGTATATCTATTTTAAGCAAGCAATGATAACAATGCATAGGATGTTGGAATGTAGCCTAATAATCCTTCTACACAATCTGTGAATGTTGAAGGTTCGCATGATGTGCATCCCAATGGTGGAGGTATACATTTTCTATTAAATTTTTTATATGTACTTGCAATTGGTGTTTGGATTAACATAACATTTTGTATAGTAGCTGTACAGGATCGAGGGGTCGATGTTCATGAGCGTGTTGACGTTGAGTCCAAACAAAATGATGTGGTCAGATCAGGTAAAGAGCACCACAGTTATGTTATTTAAAATAATTAAATACTTGAAACAATTATAATAAATTATTTTTAATTTAACTCTTTTATTTGTTATTGCAGAGGAGCCCCCTTTGCAACATCATAGGAATTACAGAGGACCCCCCTTTGAGATCATCAAGAACAGAGAACAGAACAACTGATGAGGGGGGAATTGATGATGACACTGATGCTCGTCTTAGGGCTTACATAGAAAAAAGAAATAGAAAGAAAAAAAAGAAATGATTGTCATCTACATACCTTAATTGATAATGACTGAATTTTATGTCTCAATGAATTTAATTATGTGCTAATGAATGTTCATGAATTATGTGTTAATGCAGAATATTGATGAATGTTGCATGTTAACGAATCTAATGTGTTAATGAATATTATCATGTGATATTGAATGAATGTTATCATGTGATATTGATTGAATGTTACATTTTATTAATGGTTGAAAGAATGAATGAATGTTAGATGTTAACGGGGAATGTAGAGTGATGTTAGGGGGAGGGGGGTGGGGCCAAATGAGCTTCCACCTTCACGTGGTTGGCCCTGTTTAGTAGAGAATATTAAACTATTCTTGAAACAAAGTGAAGCTCAATAAGATACTAAATATTTCTCTATTTTGTCCTATGTTTAGACTGTTGTCCTATGCATCTAAGGCTTCATGCTTTGAACTGTCATGAAGTTCTAAACTTGTAGCTTTTTAATTGCATCCTTCGATCTCAGCACTATCTTGGGACTATGTTATCACCAATGATACGATTATCATAATTAACTAGGGAAACCCTTGATCAACAGTGTCTTGGGACTGTGTTATTTGAATATGCCGCTGCTTGGAAGAGGTTATTTTAAGCAAAGGGAATTAGGATTTGATCATATTAGATAGCTTTCTTGACAAATATATCTAACTCTTGGGCTTCAAATCAATTGTATCCATGAGTTCATGGTCAGATACAAAGCTTACCTCCAAGTTCCAAATCTTCCCACCCATACTCTTTGAATTTTATATTGAATGGGCCCTCTATCAGTTCACTAAGCATAGCTGCTGCTTGTGCCAAGAGAGTCCGAGATATTGCAATATGGATTCAATGTTTAATATTTTTGATCCAACTATCTTCCCATTCAAGCCTGACCTAATTGGATTTTTATCCTCAGCATTCAACAAAGTTATGAATTGTATCCTCATTTTTTTTTTCTAAATTTCACCACAGCTTCCTAGTAGGGTGTTTTATATAAGTTGTTTCTTGCAACTTTTACTTAAAAGAGCTATTACTGTTCATGGTTTTCCTAAACATTGTTTCTTGTTTATTTACTAAAGTTATCTTAGGTTGTATCTTGATATGTTTTGTGTATTTATTTTAGTGAAAGTTGCAAAGGGCTAATATGAAATTACATTTTAAAAAAAGCACATGTAAGCCAACTTTCATGGAGCTCCCTAATCATTTGTTGTTATGAAATTTTTCTAGTTCAAACTGTGATAATAAATTATAATATCTGAATCTTGTGTTATTTTGTCATTCTGTCTATTTATGGTCTCAATGTTTCTTTTGAACGCAAACTAGTTTCTTATTTCAGTTCTAAGGTGATCGGGAACAAATTACTTCCTAAGCATGCCCCTCTGGATTCAGGGGTGTTCATGAAATTCACAAAATGGATTTTTGTTTTGTTGTTGTTGTGATTTAACTTTTGAAATGTGAAGTCAAAAGCTAAATAGTAAATTTTTAAAGTATGATCATGATAGTTTGATGCTTGGGCTTTTCTTTTGATAGGAAGAATGTAGAAAGGTCACAACAGAAGGGCAACAAAAATGGTTGGAACTTTCAAATAAATTTCATGATGCAATTAAGGTTTGTTCTATATTTGAATTTGATTTTCTGATATATAGATAAGACATCTACGCATTTTAATTCTCAGCACGATATTTATGTTTTATTTGCCCTAGGTTGATTGTGAAGTACATGACTACTATGCCAGTAATTTCTATTGTCATCCCAAGATTGACAACAAATCAACTGAGATGGGGCTTTACAGGTGCATTTCAGGTATCCTATACATATTAAAAAAGAAAGTTGTTCTGTTTTTCTTCTACCTGAGTGGCATGGATTAAAAATCAAAGTAGCTTTATTATTCTGTGTAAGTTTTTGTTCAAATCATTCAAGTAATCTTAATTAAATAAAGAATGATGAGATCAATATGCACATCTCAGAAAATTATGATGCTACTTTACTGGCATTAATATCTAGAGATATTTTTGATCCAATTACATATACCGATGTATTCAATCTAATGCCACATCATTACAATCTTTCTTCATAATATTTGTTTTTATTGAACCTTCCCAATTTTACTGGCTTTTGCTTCCATGGTTTTACTACTTCTATATTTGTATAATCGGTTTCACTACATGATATTGTAGTGCACAAAATATATATTGCACATTCCTAGTCCACCATAGCCGGAAAACTGTGTGCATGTTCAAGAGATTGTTTCTATCATAGTTTATCTTTATAAGAAAGCTTCTTCAAAGAGAAATGTGAGGAATCAATTTTAGCAAAATTGTCAGTACTCAATGATTTAAGCAACATAAGTATGACATATTAAGGCCTGAGAAGGAGTGAGGCAAAGGAAGGAGACAAGGAAGGTGAAGCTTCCAGCTACGTCATTCTCAACTACCTCCAACATCAAACCAAATCAAGAGTCTTAAACCCTACGTAACTTCATTTGGTCACATCTTATATTTGAGCAGGATGGTGTCTTATTGGTGCTCCTTCCATTATTTCATGATATATTATTATCAAGCCATCCAATTGGCTATAGGACAAAGATGATTCCTAAATAATCGAATTAGCAATATGGTTGATCTGCATTGCATTTGGACACTTGGTTTGAGGTTCATCTCATCGATTCCCATTCATCACAGGATCTTTATCTGATTAGACCTTGATAGAAAACATTGAGATTTCCCGAGCCCCAAGCCTAAATCATGCAGGCTTCAATCTCCACATATCATAAAGCCTGTATATAGAGTTGAGCATTCTCACACCATCTGAGAGCTGATGCAGGTGAAGCTTCCAGCTACAGGATGCTCAACTCTATATACAGGCTTTATGATATGTGGAGATTGAAGCCTGCATGATTTGGGCTTGGGGCTCAGGAAATATCAATGTTTTCTATCGAGGTCTAACCAGATAAAGATCCTGTGATGAATGGGAATCGATGAGATGAACCTCAAACCAAGTGTCCAAATATAATGCAGATCGACCGTATTGCTAATTTGATCGTTTAGGAATCATCTTTGTCCTATAGCCGATTGGATGGCCTGATAATAATATATCATGAAATAATGGAAGGAGCACCAATAAGACACCATCTTGCTCAAATATAAGATGTGACCAAATGAAGTTATGCAGGGTTTAGGAGGTTTGATTTGGTTTGACATAGCTAGAAGCCAACAAATTTTGTTTGTTTGTTTTACTTTGTCTCGGTCACTATTGCGATGTCAGCCATACGAATTGTGACAGTGTTGCTATAGTGATGACGCCCAACTGCTGTCACAATTGCAAGGGTGTCTGTCGCAATTGTGATGTTACCCACAAGCATTGTGACGGGGTTGCTGTAGCAGCGACGCCCAACTGCCGTCACAATTGCCAGTGTGTCCATCGCAATTACAATGTCAGCCACAAGCATTGCGATGGGGTTTCTGTAGCGGCAATGCCCAACTGCTGTCACAATTGCTAGGGTGTTCGTCGCAATTGCGATGTCAGCCACAAGCATTGCGACGGGGTTGCTATCACAATAAAGTGGTTGCATAGCAATGGATAGGCGTCACAATTGCAACGGTATAGGATAGACATCGTAATTTGCAACTAAAAAATAGCAACGTCTATGACTATCACAGTGGCGACACATTTTTGTTGTAATTGCAACACATAGCCATCGCAAAATGATGCCAAATGTATTAGTGTTTCCAGACTCACGGTGGAACAAATAAAGATAGATGGTGTTGATCTCAACATAGAGGGATTAGAGGATAATGGTCAAAATATGTATAGCAATACATATTTTACTAAATTAAGAGGAATTCCTATCAATTATGAGCCATATGTGGATGTGGAGGAGAGTCTTGATATTATGATGGCAAGGATAATCAAAAGAACTGGGAAGTGGGTTGAGTGGACAGCCAGAAAGAGCTAGAGTAAGGGTGTAGCCACTCAAGCCTCTCTAGTAGTTGCAATGCCTACTTCATCTCAGAGTGTTACAACAGGTGTGACCATAGCTTCCACCCAAGGACTAGCTGAACCTATGGGCGGAGGTGATCAACCCCCAGACAAGAATGTTCCTTTAGCCCCAACATGTCATGATGGATCCTTGCTAGTTATAGGAACCCAGACTGGCATTGAAGAGAAGAAAGTAGAAGAAGCAAAGGGTAGTGCTCCTTCCCTAGTGCCTTCCCCACATACTACTCTCGTTCCATCTCCTCACACTACCCCTGTTCCTTCTTCGCATACCACTCGAATCCCATCCCCTTATAATAGCCCCGTGCCATCAACAAGTGCTTCCCTGTTGAGACTAGGTGGCTCTCCCATATAGATAGTAGACTTATGGGATGGAAAAAGTAGCACCAGTGAGTCAACTAAATTAGATGAAGAGATGAGGAAGACTTCAAAGATAGAAAAGGGCCAGGATTCTTCCAAACTCATCTCCAAGGACTTAAAGAATCCTTTCTCTTCAACCATTGTAACCATGACTCTAGTGAAAAAGAAGATGTTCAGCATTGAATCACTTGAAACAACTTCCAAGGTGATAGGAACTGATTCTTGGCTAGAAGATAATTTGGAGAGGAAAAGGAAAAGAAAAGATGAGAGTGTTTCTACAAAAGACACTGTAACCCTCACAATTCATTTCGGGACTGCATTGGTAAAGGTTAAGAAGCAGAAGACTTTGTCCATACTTGGACAAGATCCAGAAACATGACATTTGACAATGGAGATAGCAAAGTTGAACAAAGGAGGGAGAATTGAGGATATGACTCCTAATGATTTTAGTTTACATTTAATTGACCTCGGGGAAGCCAGGCATGACACAAAGGTTGGCTTGTGGAGATCAAGCAATGAAGTGATAGAAGGACAATTAGAGAGTCTCAAATTGTCCAAGATCAAGATGAAGGCAGAAATAGAAGAGTTGAATAAGTTTATTAGGCAGCTAGTCACTCCACTAGCAACTATTTCTAGTATGTCTGTGACTCAAACTCCTAGTGTAGCCGAAGTGCAAGCTCTCATTTCCCAACTCCAGGAAGATAGGTACTATGGCTAGATCAATAGAGTGGATTGAGAGACTCAAATCAGAAGGAGTTTCTCTCATAGATCAAATTGGAAATGTTATCCTTAGATTGGAAACAAAAAAGGATAACATATTATCTAATAGTAACACTCTAGTCGGAGAAAGAGTCAGGTGTGATGAATGCCTCTCCCTTTTAAAGATGATCATGCAAATGAAAGACAAAGAAGCAGTTGAAGCCAAAATTCTAAAGAAAGGGAATGAAACTTTGTTTGAATGGTTCCAAAGTATGTAGCTCAAACTAGAGATGATCCAAGAAGCTATGAAAGGGCTCAAGGAGATAGAGGGAAAAATAAAGAAGAATCAAGATAGAGGATTTGAGCTGATGAGAGGGTTACACATTGACTCTCAAACTAGTGGTCAAGGAAAGGACCTCATCAGAATAGAAGTGATGGAAAGTAATTTCTCTACTTTTTTAGATAATTTGTTCGCAATAGCTTCTAGTAGCCAGAATAGAATTGCAGAACTCCAGGTGCTTAGTGGATGGATACATGTGATCGCAAAAGAGTTGCTAGATTAGTTGAATGCTATAGAAGAGTTGGCAAGGGAACACACAAAATAGCTTTTGAGATTCACCAATATACACATGCTCAATCATGAAGAGCTGATCCCAATAATGGTTGCTACCAAGTCACATAGAGTGAAAACAGAAAAGGGGAAGAAATCTAAATGATTCATACTATACCCTCTTTTTGTTTTCTTTTGTAATTTTGTAATATGACAAACTGGCACCTTGCCATTTGTCACCCTCAAAAGATGAACCGATTAAACTTCCTTTATAACAGTCATCTCAAAACTCTATATGTATGAATTGAAAAGATTAATGAAAGGTTGGTGTGAAGTACTATTTGTTGCAGAGACAATTGAATGGTATTTTATGTCAATCATTTTCTGTTCCAGTTACTATTATATCTAGTTTACATTTTCTCTTTTGTCTGGAATTGGAATAAGGGAAGAACAGAGTTTTACCTCCCCTATTTTGAGGCAACATATGAATATGATAAGTATTGTTATAATTTATTCGATTAAGAGATTCTGTTAGTATTTCTAATTTATTAGTTATAGTTTAGGTTTGAATTTTCTTAGTTCAGCATTACTTAATTATGCAGATGAGATTTATGGATTCATATGATGTGTGGGTACATGAATCTGTTCCAGTGTTGAGAAGTTTTTATTTGCCTAAGTTGGATTTTATTTAGGCCAAGTTTGGTTATCTCTCTACTGTTCTCGAGTTAAAAACATACCCCGAAGTAGTTTAGGAAGAAAACAAAATTCATTGCAAATTTATTTCAGGGAGCTATACCTACTAATTCAGAGGAAAGCTAATACATCTACAAAGAGCTTTCCAACTGTTTGTGACCAGATATTGTTCTGAATTGGGCATTAAAGAGTAATAATCTGAAAGAACAAATCTGTTTACCAACATATACTTAGGGTTATGTTCTAAATCAATTTTTTTGAACCCGATAGTTGGTCACTTCCAATCATCAGGTTTCCTATGAATAAAGTAAAGAGTGTTGAAGATTTAAAAGGAAAATCATCCGTCTCAATACAACCATGACAAATGGCAAGGGAGACAAGAAGACTTTGTCTTAGAGGCATCCTTCAATATCACAATGAAGGAGAATGAAATTGATGCTCCCTATAAATTTAAGAAGTAAGATAGTGCATGGTGGTTTTCCTTGGAATTTTCACAAATTAAGTAGGTTGAGATACCTTTCCTTTTCTTGTTTCTTGGATTATTGGGTCCACCTGCCATGACAAGAATTTGTGACAGAGTAACCTATCTATTGGAAACTCTATTTTTCATGCCATGACTACAAGAGCTAAGAAAGCTCTTTGACTGGGGCAAATGATGAACACAATGAGAATTACTTGGATAATTTGTTTAATTTTACATAGTTGGACATATAAGTAGTTAAGTTAAAATATGTACAAAATTGCCTATCAACTATTCTCTTGCACCTCCTATGGTGAAAGTGCTAAAAAATAAATTACAACTTTAAAACTTTATACACATTAAAACACTGACTACAATCATATAGATAATAATCTAAAACTAAATTACGCTTCATAATATTTTCAAAAAACTCAAATAATGTTATAATTTAATAATACAAAATGATAAATAACACATCATCAAGAACATCTCTGTAGTAAACAAGAAATTATGTATTGAGACAATATAGTACATATCAAACAAGGCTCTTAATCTAGTCGATAGGCTATTACCTGGGTGAAGCTCATTCTGGCCATCACGTCGTCACATTGAATGGTTCGATAGAGGAGCTTCTGTCAAATGCAAGTGAGTTGCTTGTAGGAATGACCATGGAGCAACCTGTCTATTCTAGTGACCTACCGCGAAGCTGATAGAGTGGCCGTTTCAGACCCACCTTGCCTCAGACATGGAGGTGCTCATCATTTAGCTAGCAAGATGCCTCTGAGGGTGATGCTGTGGATGGCATGCATCTTCCATTTGTGTAGATGTTATCTTTGGACATAGAGGAGATTATAAAGGAACTGATAAATTTGTCTACATCCATTCACAACAAGCCACAGACATACAAGAACTTCATCTGGAACTACAACACGGTGCATGGAGATGGTAGTGTGGGGAGTGAGGGAGATGATCCTCGTATTGGGGCTTCCTGCTACTCTCCTCCACGACCAATACTGAGTGCTTAGAGCTTCTTGAACCAACACCCCATGTAATGTTTTCAGATTCTTCGGGGAGAGCACCGACTGAGGAATTAACATTCTGTAACCATGCTGAACGAGTTCATGGAGAAGAGTAGTAGGGCTTGGATGCTGGTGTGTTGGGTGCTTTTCTTGGTACCTGCAGAATTTACCACAAAATTTTGATGGGGGAATGGGTGCAAGCAGAACACCTCTTTCACTTACAGGCTGACAAAGCTACATACCATGTTCTATTGTCAAATATATATGTTGTTGCTGGTCGGTGGGATGATGTTTCAAAGATTACAACATTGATGAAAAATAAGGGCATTAAAAGGCTATTGAGCTGCAACCTGATTCATTTAAATAACAAACTCATTCATTTATTGTTGGAGATAAGTCCCATCCTCAATTTGTAAAAATCTATCAAATGTTGCAAACTTTGACTAGGGAGATGGATAACACAAGGTATGTGCCTAGCACAAATTTGGTGTTGCATGATGTGAAGGACAACATGATGTGTAGTCACAGTGAAAAGCTTGCGATATCCTTTGGGCTTATAAGTACAAGCCTAAGGATGTCTATCACAATCATAAAAAATATTGATGCCTGTATTGATTGTCCTAATGGTACTAAATTCATTTCTAAGATTGTCAATAAGGGTCCGTTTGGGTGCAGGCATATAAAAATGGGAATAGGAATACTTATTCTCGAATAGAAAATGGGGTTACGTATTCCTATTCTTGTTTGATTCACCCAAAATTTGATGTAGAATTCATGGACTCAATAATTTATGTTTTCTAAAATAAAAAATTGGAATAGGAATACATATTCCTATTCCACTTATTTAGGTGGAATAGGAAATGCTCATTTTTGGGCCAAAATTGGAATACGTATTCCAATTTTATTCCTATTCCAATTCCAATTTGGTGCATCCAAACGAAGAATCCAAAATTTTAAGAATATACATGTAAGCCTATTCCACTTGTATTCCTGTTGCCAAACGGGCCCTAAGGGATTGAAGTCATTTCCATCATTTTAAGGATATCGGGATTATTGGTAATGTTAAATGTTAATAGCAATAAAGATTGGAATACACAAAATTTCTACACTTCACCTTTCATTTACTATATGTAAGTAAATGTATTAATTTTTCCTTATTGGTGACCTGCTAGAATACTCCAGTCGTAGTCAATAAAGTACTCTGTGGTCTAGGACACAATTTTACCAAGCTCATGAATGAAGTCATTTCTCAAAATTCATAGTGTTTAGCTGCATGATGCATCTAAATTGACATTATAACTAGCTGATTAAGCTAGATACCCCATGACACAAGAGACAACTATAATTTCATCTCACCAAACTTGAGAAAATGATATGGAACTCGAAAAGTCACATCATCAAATTACAGATGCACCTTGAGTGATGAGTTGCATCAAAAAGATGACCTCAAGGATGGGTGTTATGAAAAGGAATCAACATTTCCTAAAGTTGGATTCTCGGTTATTATAGAATCATCAATCAACTAGTATAGTTAATTTTGGCCATGCGAAGGCCCTCTTGGCTTCCTACCTTTTTTAGATTGGTTGTTCTTGAATTGTAACTTGATGACAACTTGGCTTCTTAGGTCTGGATTGGATATTATATAATTTTTATTTGAGAGAGTATAACTCTAATAGAATAAAAAAGCCCTTTATCTTAAACAAAACAAGCTTAATAAACTTCATCTATAATACAAATTCAAGGTTCCTTCCAAATCAACTCTTTTATCCTTTCCTCCACGAAAGTATTCAGTTACTCCTATTTCATTTCTAACATTTATTTTCTTTCTAGTACAATGCTAATAACATGGAAAATATATAAATTGAGCACACATAATCTTATGTGCTACAATTTACAAGATCTAACCCTCCTATGTTTCAACAATTTTCTATCGCTTATCTAAGTACCATTCAAATGGGCAACTCCATCCACTGGATTACATGATGCTTTAATTTCCTGGTCAAGTAGTTTTTGAAGTATTAGGTAGTAGCCAAAATGATGGGGGCCTAGTCAAGTAGTTGTCACCAAGCATTCTGGTTAATTCTTTATTTTTCTCCTTTGGAATTTATTTATTACCACTTCCATAATTACAATTGTTCTTCTTTTGAACTTGTATGATAAACACATGAAGATAACACGCATTTTTCTACTTACATTATTGCTTTCACTTTATATCGAGCTGCCAAATTCTAATATTTGTTTTTATCAATGGCATGTTGAAGATTGTAGCTATGATAGATATCTTTATCTTTGATTTTGTTATATATTGAAATGAGATAATACCTATGTATTGTTTTTACAACTAGAGAAGATATTGACAATAATATTATAGGAAGAGACATGTGTCATGCGAAGAGTCATATGTTTGAAAATATGAAAATACTTGTTTTTGGAAATTGGAGAGAACCGCTAGATATACCACTGAATGTTGTAAAATGGATAGATAACTACATGTGACCACCATGGAATAATGAAGACCCAAAAAGGGTACCAATAATACTAATATCCTTAGCTAGTAAAAGAAAATTACCAATTGCATTGTTTTGAGAAATCATCATACACAAATCTTAGGGGATGACTCTAAGGAAAGTAATGGTTGACATTGGCAACACTGAAAAGGGCCAAATGCCCAACTCCTTTCATTTTTTATTAGGTAGCGCTCAGTTCATTTAAAAGTTTGGAGTATGACAATGTGGTATTTAGTAATTCTAACTTATAGTTTAACATTTCTTAAAAAAAAATGGCTTAAGTGATTATTAATTGATAAAAGTGAAATTTTTAATTTAAAAAAATGCTTTTTATGAAAAAATATAATGATTAGTTGTACATAAAAAAAATCCTAGCAAAACATGGAAATATTGAAGGGTATGATGGGTTTGGGAAGTTCATTCAAATTGGTAAATTTTCAAATACAATGTTAAATATTTTGTCCTCAATTTACAATATAAATATGTTCATAGAACTAATATTCTATTAAAAAATATAAAACAAGATTATTTGTACTACATGCTTATGTTTGAGATTTGTTTCGTATTTAAAAAAAAACTAAAATTTATATGTTGGAGATGTATCTTATATGAAGTCATAAAAAATAGAACATTTAAAATTGAGTTTTATTAGAATAGTTGTTCTTGATAGTTGAATATTTTTTTACATAAAAAATTACGATATATATTATACAGTGATATTAGATAATTTAACTATAATTTTGTATTTTAAATAGAATATATTTTCTATAGACTTCATGTTATAACAAAATTATGTGTACATAAAATCTTTTAATTTAAGTTTATTTTTTATTATAAAATAGTTTAATTTTCACAAAAACAATTAGAAATTTTATTTTAGATTTAAATTGTTCTTTATAAATAATGTATGAAATATGTCTTGATTATATATCAAAAGAGTTGTATTGTTAAAATTTATATTTAGTGTACTCTATATTTTACCATTGAAGGCTATATTTTTCACTTTTGATTAAGCATTCAACATAGGCCATACCATAACAATATCTTTTATATTCAATATAAAGTTTAGAACTTGATGCAATGCTGAAAAAATAATGCAAGTAATTTTAGTTAGAGTTAGGAAAGTGATTGTGAAGAAGACAAGAAGGGGAGACCAAGAAGTGAGAGGGGAAGAAACAAAAGGGAAAGAAGGAAAGAAAAAGAGGAGGGGAAAAAGAAAAAGAAAGATAAGGGGATAGAGAATGAAAAGGAGAAAGGGGGAGGAGGAGGAGGAGGAGGAGTAGGAAAAAGGAAATGAGAAGAACTAAAGAACAAGGGAAATGAGAAAGTGGAGAAGGAGAAGAAGAAAATGGAAAATGGGAAGGAGAACACAAAAGAAGAAGAGAAATGAGAAGAAGAGAAGAAAACCTAGGACAGAAAAAGGAGGAGGAGAAGGAGAAGAAAGAGAATGGGATGAAGAAGAAGCATAAGAATCAAAAGGAGGGGAAAGTTGAAGAATAAAGAGAAGGAAGACAAAATTGAAGAAGAAAGAGAAGGAAGACAAAATTGAAGAAGAAAGAGAAGGAGGAGAAGAAAAATGTGATGGAGAAGAAGAAGAAGGAGAAAGGATAATGATAGGTAAATAAGCATGATGATGAGAAGGAGGAAAAGGAAAAGAAGTGAAAGAAGAAGAACAAAAAGGAGGAGGAAGATTATGAGGAGAGGAGGAGGACATGAAGGAGAAGAAAGACAAAAAAGAAGTAGAAAGAGGAGGCAGGGAAGGAGAAAAATAAGAAGAACAACTTCACAAGAAGAAGAAGGGGAGGGAAAGAAGAAGCAAAAGGAGGAGGAGGAGGAGGAGATGAAACAATGAGAGGAGGAGGAGAAGGGGAAGGAAACAAAGGAGAAGGATGAGGAGGAGAATGAGAAGGATGCGAAGACCAAGAGGGATGAGAAGAGGGGGAAGATGAAATGGAAGAAGAATTATTATAAGAAAATGGAAAAAATGAAGAATTATAAGGATAAGAAGTGTAAGAAGTACTTCAGTTAAATACATAAAATTCTTTAATTAATGTGTATTTTCTGAAAAAATAACTAGATTAAATTTTGCAAAAAACTATTCTTTTAAAATAATACATGAAATATTTTAATTTTATGTTTTACATCTTTTGTTGAAAACACTATGTGACGAAGAAAATGGAGGAGGAGAATGCCAAGAGCGAGGAGAAGTTTAAGACGAAGTGGAAGAAGAAGAAGAAGTGGTAGAAGTAGAAGAAAATTAAGAAGAAGAAAAAGGAGTAGGAGAAGAAGAAAAAAAAGAGGAAATGAAAGAGAAGGAAAAGAAGAATAAGGGGAAGACGAAGAAGGGGTAGGGGAATTAAAAGAAGAAAGAGGAGGAGGAGAAGAAGGAGACGAAGAAGGAAAGAAAGGAGAAGAAGTTAAAGGAGAAGGGAAAATGATAAGATAAAGAAGCATAAGGAAGAGGAGAGCGAGGAGGAAAAGTAAAAGAAGTAGATAAAGAAGAACAACAAAAAGGAGGTGGAGAAAAAGAAAGATTAAAAATGAAGAAAAAGAATGAGACAAAGAAGAAGAAGAAGGAAGAGGAGGGGAAGAAGAATAGAGGAGAAGATGAATATGTAAGAGGAGGAGAAGGGAGGAGAAGGGGAATCCAACAAATGATACAAAGGAGGAGGAGTTCAAGAAAGAAGAGCAAAGGGGAAGATGAAGTGGAAAAAGAATAATAAAAAGAAAAAGGAGAATAATAAGTTGAAGAAGTAATTCAAGAAGAAGAAGGAAGGGGAGAAGAATGAGAACAAAAAGGAGGAGGAGAAGACACAAGAAAGAAGGAAGAAAAGGACCAAGGATAGTACAAGAGCATACAATGATCATAATCTTGATTTTATAAATTTAAATTACAACAACTTGTATTTTTGATATATTACTATCAGTGTAACCATTGCATAAGAAAAAGGAGAAAAGAAAAATTAGAAGGATAAGAAGTTCAAGAAGTACAACAAGAAGAAGGAAGAGGAGAAAGAGAACCAAAAAAAGGAGAAGACACACGAAAGAAGATAAAAAGGGACCAAGGCTATATTCATTTTTGTAGTAATGTTCTAGACCATCCTTAAAGAAATATCTACATATACCAGAGAAGAAGGAACATGGAATATGTTGTCGATAACCTCTACATCTAGCCTCATGATTACCTTACCTCTTGCATCTTTGATTGTTCAAGCCTCTTTCTCAAAGTTGGGTGAACATACCATCACAAATTCAGGTTCCAATATTGCCATAGGAAATTTTGAGAGCAAATGTATATGATTTTTGAGAATTTTATGCATTTCATCTTTTGGAGTTGGTACCTATGTCCTCGTCCTCTTGATGAAATTAGACATATCCACATGCCCAATTTCAATGTCTTTGATTTCATCCATGCTTAATAAGGCAATGTCTTGACTTGCTTTATTTAGTAAGTAATGAATTAAATAATAGACACATGTGCCTTCGTACTGACATTTTATTCCAATAACTTAATTTTGATACAAACTATTTTCAAATGACAAAATGATTTTCCAATGACAATCTGATGAAATCTTGCAAAGCACTTATGAACCTATATAGAACCTGACAATGATTGGTGCAAGTGCTAGTTAAATACCATATCATGAACAACCAAACCATAAAAGTAATTCAAGCAATACATGGCATAAAATATGTAGGCATCCAAAACATATAAGGTAATTAGGACCAGGAGTATCAAATCAACTTTCCACCAGAAACCTGTGATGTCCAATCAAAGCTAAAAATATAAAAGGATGTGGAAACTCACTTAAAATCATGACTTTGAAAGGGGGTTATCGAAAATCATTATAAAGTATTTCTGAATAGATACAAGAACTGAGAAACTATTCTACACTTAGAAGATTTTTTTTTTTTTTTTCACAATATTTTCAGTTAGCATACAAGAACCATTTGAACAAACAACTTGAGCAACATAATTTGTTGTTTGCAGAGAACATAAGGAATTGCGAAGAATTGTTTATAATGTGCGAAAAGAATATTAAAGATTTAAAAGCGTAGACCATGGAATTGATGCTGGCGAGATAACTTGTATTTCAAATTTTAACATGGTGCACCTAGAAACACATTGAATCTCCATAATATAATATAATATAATATACTAGCGGTTCTGTATTTGAATCTTGATTTCGTGCTCAAGTATTGAGCTATAATATCAAAATTATATTCGCTGAATACTGTAGCGAAGAAATTTCTCCAAGAAAAATTTGGATCACACACCAAAAATGTTAAACATATTTGCCTCATCTACATAACGTCATACAATCGATACTTCCAAGAGATATAAAGCATTTGAATAGTTTTGTCAAAACATTATTCTATTTAATGTAAGATATCCACTTCCCCATGGAGCTTCATTGGAATGTTTCAAAGCCAGTGGCGCGTTCATCACATACAATTCCTTATGTACCCTGAAACGGATGAATTGTATTTTTGTTAGTTATCAAATCCCAATGTTCTCTGGCAAGTAAACAATCCCAAGGATTGATAGCCTATACATTCTATGAAAAAACAGACTTGGGAAAATGATAGAGTTGACGAGTAGTTAAGAAAAGGGTATAAAAATATCAACTGAATCCAAAAATCTTTGTTCTTCTCTTCTGTTAATCCATTTCTTTGTTAAGGTTTCATATTGGTCTATTCATGGTCTATCAAAGGTCCATAAGAAGCTAGCTGTACCTAAAAAATATACAAATTTCAGAACTTGCATTCCCACCATCTAATAATTAATGCAAAAGTGTTATACTTACAAAGAGCAACATGATTCATATATTGGATAACACATTTATCAGTTCTTTTGACCTCCGAAAAGTTTACACAACCTTGCCAATCTGTTTGTGACTAGATTGGTAGAGGAAGGTAATGGCTCTCTAACTCGCTTCAACCTAGAAGAGGTCTGCAACACGACCCATTTCTTGAAGAGATGAAATTCATGACAACAATGGGATTTCTGTCAAGAATGAGCTGCTACAGGCATTGTTTCAATGACTCTGAGTTTGATCAACTGTTCGATCGCAGTACTCCCCATTGTCACAATCACATCACTCCCGAAAGGCTCTTTCGCACGATTGATTACAGATTAACATGTTCTAGGCCGGTAGGGCACCAGCTATTTCTGCCATGCCCAGCATACCCGCATGCCTTGCCTCACAGGACACTATTAAATTCTACTTTTCTATCTAAATGTTAATTATAAAAAGTAAATTTATTCCTTGTAAAATATTATCAGTCAAGTGGTTGTTAAGGGTAACATTTTTTATTCAACATTTAAATGGTTAAAATACTTTAATATATTTTTTTGTATTTAAAAAAGTTATATTTTTATTTTAATATTTAAGGTAGAAATATATTTTGTTGATTGGAGTTTTATAAAATTATTAAAATTTGAGTTAATATATAAAATATATTTCATATTTTTGATGAATAGTCTTTTTTTATTAATAAATTAATATACTTGTTACAAATTCACAAAAAAAGGGGTCGAGGGATACAAGATCACCCCGTGAGAGTTCACACGGCTGTAGCCGGAATCATCAACTATTCATTAAAAAATATATTAAGCAACCCTTCAGGCTGCCAAAGCAGTGCTAGCCGAGGGGGTGGTTCATCTTGATCATTAAAACCCCAGTGATCCTTGGGGTTAGTAGGTGGACTAGGAACAATCCATCCATCAGTAGCATCATCAGGAACCTTGTCTTTATCTTTATCCACTGCCCGTGGCAAAGAGATAGCCAAGTTTAGGCATGCCACATGCCATAAGCAATAGGAGGAGCACCAGGAGGAGGAGCCACCAGACCAGGGGACCAGCCATAACCATGTTGAGGTGGAGAAGCCGAGCACCAACACTACCAACCACTATTGCCACTACTAGGAGAGTGGTGGTGGGGAGCCTGGAAGTGTGGCATGTGCGAGCGACAAGCAAAGGAGCTGCGCCCCTAATAACGGCCCCTGTGCAGAGTATGGTCAATCGAGGCATTGAGAGGCACTTAGGCGGCCATACAAGGCACATTACCCCAATGATTGAGTAGCTCTTGAAGGTGGGCCACCTCTAGAGCCACTTTGCTAGCTAGGACCTGAATCTGCATCATGACATTGTTACAAATATCAACCTTTTTCAAACTTAACCATATGAGCAATATAATCAGAAACCAAAACAAGATACTCATGCACAATAACACTAGATATGTTAACTAGGGAAACCCTTGATCAGAGGAAAAACTTTGGTGGGAATGGTACCCACAAGATGATGTACTAATATAAATATTCCTTGTTAGAGGATGGATCCTATTAGGAGTCTATAACAAAATTTAGTACATATCAGTCACTGTTAGGGGATCCCAACCTCGTTAGGAGTTGTGCCAACCTTGTTAGGAGTTGTGGAAGACAGCTGGACCCATTGCCCAATAGCTTCAAGGGAAAGACCAATAAACCCACTGTCTAAATGATCTCTGTATTATTCCTTGCAGAATAATAGAAATGAATAGTACTTCCTTCCTCCATCTCTATTCTATCAATTGGACTTCTTCTCCTTTTGATCTTGTAACCATATCATAAAAATCACATCCAATAATCCCTTGGATCGCTTACACGCATTCAATAAACACTTTGCTCCTTTTCACACTTTGCACTCAATACAATACTTGATATAATTTACAAACAAGGAAAAAATCTTTCCTTCATACCATATCTTCAAAATAATTCCTTGAGTCAGTCTTGAGGCTTTCTCAATTAATTATAATAAGATAATTAATTAATTACAATTACAATAGCACTGTCGGCTCATAGTACATACAAAACTTCATACAAGCGACTTCAGGACCTATGTACTAGCTGATGTCATCATCGGACTGTCCTCTGTCATTGGTTGACCGTGCATCTTCTTATTACATCTTAGATGAAAGATATAATACAAACATTAGAAACAACTTTTAAAGCACTTTTTCACTATACTGCTCTTAGTAAATCAAGTACAACTTCCAAATGTCTTTGACTTACGAGTTGCGCATTAAACCTCATCATCAAGACATTGTACTAAACATGTCTATGAACATGCATCACTAGGCACTCAAAACTATGTCCGTACAACTAAGAAATATGTCTGCTACTCTACCAGTCTTCACAAACTTACTGCTATGTTGATACTAATGACAAATATAGTCATGAATGCAACATGTCAATACTCTCCAATGCTTAGAATATTCCCCCAATGTAGTATCATCAACATTCATGCTAACGTTATGATCATAATGAATGATTTTAGAAAAGAGGAGAATATGAACGTTCTCAATAATGCAAAGAACAACATGATAGACAACTTCAGGTCCATTAAATGGATGTACCATCAAATCATTGGGCTTAATAAAAGAATTTGCTAGCTGGAAGGTAATGGTAAGAAGGCTATGGGGGATGGGGAGGGTGATGATTCCAACCAATATGTTGATTTGATGACCTTCTATGGATTGGAAGCCAAAGTGTTGGACCTTAATAAAAAAATTTGTGATGTCCCTAGTTTTAGACTAGGTTTTAATAAGAGTTAAACAATAATATTCTATTAATTTAATATATTTATATAGATAAATATATGATATAAATCATCTAATACATTTTATGATATATTTAAATATAATGAATATATATATATATATATGATCGATAAATAGCCAAGGCCATGATATTTTTATTAATAACATAAGTAAATATAGCTTTCTCCGTTCAAACGGGCACTGGTAGGAAAGAACGGAGAAGAAAACCTCCAGTCTTGCCCGGGGCAAAAGTCCTATATTATTACATCTTATAAAAGGGGCATACCCCAGTGACCTACGTACTAGCTATTTAATATCATTAATATCAATACAGGTAGAACTCTTTACAATTTATACCAACCATTTTACATGAAATAGTTATTTTATGAAAGAGGTCCACCTCTTTACTTCCAGTTCCATATCAATGCTTCTGTCTTCAGAATGATCAATAACCTGCAACCTGCAACATGAAATACAATATCCCTACCATAGAAACTATCCAACAACTAACCACCATCTGTTGTTAGAACAAGTATCTACACCTTTTCCTCATAATTTGCATAAATGTTCCTTAACATGAAAAACTTGAGAATGCCATTAATCCGAATCCTATCAGACTTTAGACAGATAAAAGGAAACACATTTTAAGAAAGATTGCCATTAGTTTGAATCCTGTCCCAGCCAACATTCACTTAATAAGCCACGGTAAAGATTCAATTCAAGATGAAACACCTACTAATCTGTCAGCTAAATTACAAGTCATAACTACTTCTTACCTGTAGATGGTAAAAGACCATACTCTCCATTGCTACCTAAATGATTACATAATATAATTAACACCGATCCTTCTTCTGAGTTTGTATCCATATCATAAATGAAAACTAGCATAAATATACTAAATTGAAAGTAGACATGTCAAATTAGCCTAGCAAATGGAAAGAAACAGATTCATCCTTCGGCCCACTCCTTGCTGCAACTTCCAATACTGAGATAGCTTAGAATCTAAAAAGAAAATATCTTATAGTATTACCAATCATCCAAAGTGATGTTAATATAAAAGTAAGCCCCACAGGATTCATTACTCCTTCATCCAAATAAAGAATCCAAGCACAACAACATAAGGACATGAGATCCATTCTTTTTTAGAGTATGGATCTATTAATTCAATTTAAAATGTCTAAATAAATTACAGGCCAAAAAATGATATATGTTAAATAAATTAGAGTATGGATATATGTTTGTGCTGATCGACACCGATATAGAGCCAAAATCTAACTACTTTCACAGTGTTCAACGAAAAACTAAATACCCCAAAAATTATCAAATATTCATCTAATATAGCCTTGTTGGGTTACAAACCAATCTGCATTCAAGACCTAGATGAGAAGCCAATTCAAACTTGAAGCCTCCACACCCCATTTATTGTAAAGCTTTAATTAAAAGTCCTATTAACCATACGAATAAACATAAAACCTATTATATCTTACCTGGTATAAAATATTCTAATTGATTAAATTAGATACCACAAAACCCTAAATAATTTAAGACCAGGCAAAAGAAAACCTCTGCATTCATCCATGCAAACTTTGAGTATACATCAATACTACTAATATATATATATATATAACCCCAAGCATAGTTACTTATATCTATAGTAAGCCAACCTTGTTTATTACTGTCAATATAAACTAGAAAACCTTAGAGTGTCGACAAAAAATAGTAAAAACCTTTTCGAAAAGTTTCTATTAATATGGAGAAACAAAGAACTAGAAACCTACCCTGAAGAATATTACAAAAATTGTTTTCAAACCAAGCAACATCCGAGGATTTACCAACCAAAAACTTACAAAGGATGATGACCCAACCTTAAGCAACCATCAGTTTTCTAGACCTATCTTATTTCCTCCATGATACCATGATCACCTCTGGGGCTTCAACATCTTGATCCACGTCCATAGTTGGCGACATTTCGAACGAGACCTTATTTCGTCTCGTCTTCTTCGAGTTGACAGTGCTGAATTCTAGCTTGTTTAGGTCATCAAATTTCACTCCCACTTGCACATAGACTATGAACATTTTAAGGTAATCTGAGACCCACTCATTGCTTTCTTCCACAATTATCTTTCTCCATTGTAGGAGAAACTTAACACTGGCCTCCATCCATGGCCATTCCTTATAGAAGGCCAAGCTTTCCCTTACTATGAGGGATTGCCGACATGGTGCCATCTCCAGCTCTGCAGAGCCCAATGGTAACCCCATATACCTTTCAGGTAGTGGGATTCTAAATTTATCATCTATGCTGTGACCTGCTTTCTCCAGCCCTTTCCTCCAAACTAGATCAAAAAGCTCAAAACAGAGCCTCACTATGTCTTCTTTCCAGGTTTTAACCCTTATCATTACCCCTATGAGAGAGCCAATTATGGAGCTATTAGTTCTCCAGGTCGAGCTATAGTCGAAAGCATCCTCTCGAATCGCTTTGATAACTGCAAATTGAGTCATGTCATCTACTGCCCTTAGTAGACGATTTCATCTCTCAGGTTTAACCTTCACCAGAAAGGCCATTGTCCTATTTTTAGTAGCATGAAAAACATGGATATTTGTTTCCATCAGGTAGAATAAGGGTAAAAAGGGGAAACAGATAAATATCCACTAAAGGATACAACTCCAATAGCAGCTCCACCTAAACTTCCTAATTCAGCTTTGTAACTCAACTCCTCATAATCTGTTTTAGAACTACGTCTTCTTTAAAAACTACCATAATAATGGCTTGACACCTTTCCCTTCTTACTTAAGCCTCACGTGTGAATTTTAACTTCTTCGTACTTAAATGGTGTGTCAAACTATAAGAACTGTAATCCGTTACAAAAGTGGGATCCTTTGGATGCATTCTAATGATACACTTGTATAGAGGTGACCGTATGATGATAATTTTAATATACCAAATACTTAAGGTTAAGACAGAAGGGCTCGGGCATGAAGAAACCTAATAATAGAACTAACTGAAGATAATAAAAGCCAAAGGGATTAGCCTCCTTAAACTAATATCTTAATCTAATCAATTACTATCGTAATTAATCCTAAAAGCACTTTAATAACAAGGGAGGCTAAGATATGAGGAGGCTATCTATTGATTACATATTGTATGTTAACATAGAAATTCCATCCGCACCCCTATTAGCTAACCTATCAGCTTTGAAATTACCTTCTCTATAAATATGAGTAATATGAATATCCTCGAATTTAGTTAATATCATAAGGGTGTTTTGAAGCTTTGAATTTAACACCCAATTTGGCATCTTTTTCTTCCTAACCGCATTAAGAATAATCTGAGAGTCACCTTCTATTATAATTCTAGACAAGCCTAGTTTCACACAGAGTTGTAACCCTTTCTCTAGGGCTGATAATTTAGCTATATTGTTTGATGACGGAGGAAGCGGCGAAGCTAACTTTGCTAACCATTTCTTGTGCTCATTGTTGATAATACAACCAATACTAGCTTTCCCTAGATTACCCCGTGCTACTCCATCAAAATTCAATTTATGCCACCCATGAGGTGGTGGAATCCACTTGCAATTTGCTCTAGCTTCTTTGTTGCGAGAAGAGTGAACCAATGGAGGATTGATAATGGTGGGCCAATTCTTCTTCATCAGTCCATCCCAAGTCGAGAATGAACCTCCTTCTTTAGAAGAATTCCTAAGATGAGCATTAAGTACTTCCACTATTGCAGCTTCTAATTTTAGTAAAAACCTTTCTATATTCAGCGCTTTCTCTTGAAAGATGCGACGATTTCTCTCCTTCCACAATTCCCACACCACAATCGAAGGGCCAATATGCTAGAGCTTGTTATATACCCCACCTATCAAATTCACAGGCCAAGAGCTACGTAACATTTTGACGGAGTTTTGCAACGGGGTAGCCCAGCTGAGACACTCCCTAAGCTATTCCCAACAATTGAGCGTATAAGGACAATTGAGGAAAAGGTGATCTACATTCTCATCACTATGCTTACAGAAAACACACCAATGAGGACCTAAAATACCAAATCTTAATAACCTATCTGCGGTCAACACCCTCTTTTGAAGGACAAGCCATAAAAAGAATTCAGCCTTCGGAAGACATGCCGTATCCCAACACAGATTAAGGGGTAATTCTATCTTTGACCATTTCTGTGACTGAATAATTGCCTTATAACCTTGTTTCACACTATATGTTCCATCCTTGGACCTGCCCAAATAAGGTCGTCCGACTTTGAGGTTTGTTTGATGTTTCTGCTTGAGATGATCTTCTCATAAGCCTCAATAAGGTCTGGGTCAAATTCTAGATGGTCCAAACAACGCCATTTCCATTTCATAACCCCTTCTGAAACTTCTTGAGTCTTATAGTCCTTAACATTATTTCCCCATATAGAGGTCAACCTTTGCTTTAGGATATCATTAGCTGGGGATGATTCAATTGGAGGAAGACCATCCCATGAATCTTCCTAGAACAATGCCTTGTCACCTAATCCAACATCCCAAATCAGAAATTTGCTAATAAGACTCTGACATTTAGTCATAAAGTTCCAACATTCTAATCCTTTAGGGAGACTATCCATTTTGAACAGGGATTCCGGGTCTAAAGGGTTGAGACATTTGTTAAATAAGATTTTAGCCCATTTTTGATCAGATTCTTTGTATAATCTCCAAATTAATTTTGCCCCCAATGCCTCATTTTTCCATTGAGGATTTTTAATACCTAAGCCCCCATATTCTTTGGATTTACATATGTTATCCCATTTTATAAGTGCCAGCTTCTTATCTTCTTCTTTATCTTTCCATAAAAAAATCCTCAATTTGGATTCAAATGATGAAGACATCCAATTAGAAAGGGGCAAACAGGCCATAGGAAATATTGGAATGGCTGAGAGAACTAATCTTATCTTAGTGATTTTACCTGCCTTAGATAGCCATTTATTTTTCTAATTCCCAATCCGTTTATCTATTTTTTCAATTGTGTCCTTCCAAATTTTGCAGTGTTTTGTGCCTTTCTCTAAAGAGATTCCTAGATATTTGCAAGGAAACAGGCCCTTTTTAAAACCCATGATCATACATATCAAATTTTCCATTTCTGTACTGGTATTCAAAAAGAAAATCTCTGATTTTTCTTTGTTCACTTTTTGTCCAGATGCATCCATATAGGTTTGCAAGATATTTTTATATCCCACAGCCTCTTGGATTGAACTTTTACCTGGTAGGATGGTATCATTTGCATACTGTTGATGAGTTATATTAGGGACATTTCTAGTTACAGAAATACCTGAAATCCTTCACCTTAAATATGCATCCGAAATCTCTCTTCCAAATGCCTCAGCCATGATGATAAATAAGGAAGGAGAAATTGGGTCTCCTTGTCTACTACCCCTAGATATCTCGAAAAAACCCTCCGGTGTTCCATTAATAAGAATAGAGATTTTAGGCATAGAGATAAATTTAAAGATTACATTAATCCACTGATGAGAAAAGCCAAATGCTTCTAAAACTTTACAAAGGAAGCGCTAGTCTACCATATCATATGCCTTCTGAATATCTAGTTTCATTAGCATACATGGCTCTTTATCTCTTGATACCGAATGAATGGTTTCCTGAATAGTCAAAATGCCATCCAAGATAGATCTACCTGGTACAAAGCCTGTTTGTTCTTTCGAAATTAGTTTTGGCAAATATTCCTTGAGTCTAGTAGCCATAATTTTTGGAATTTTTTTTGTAAATTGTATTGCATAGAGCTATTGGGCGAAAGTCCCCAGGATGTGCAAGCCCTTCCTTCTTAGGAATCAGTGTAATGAAAGAAAAATTAATTTCTGCCAACAATGATCCACCATTTTGTGATGCTTCAATGGCCTTCTATAGATCTATTCCTAAAATATCCCAACATTTCTGGAAGAAGAAGGCCTGAAATCCATTCGGCCCTGGCGATTTGTCAGGGTTCATATTAAAAATTGCAAGTCTAACTTCTTCAAGGGTGATTGGATAGTTGAGATTTTTATTATCTTCTGGAGTAATAATTTTCGGAATGAATCTGAGCATGGTAGACTGAGCTATCCTCTTTGAACCTTCATAATTGTTAAGTAGTTTTTTAAAATGGGAAACTATCATGTCTACTATCTCTTGAGGATTTTCTATTTATAGACTTGAGTTGCTAGTGATACTAGTTATCCTTGATTGAGCTCTGTTATAAATAGTTGAATTATGAAAAAAATTTGTGTTACGGTCTCCCTTGTTCAACCACTTTTCCCTAGATTTTTGTCTCCAAAAGGTTTCTTCTTTTGATAGTATGTCTTCTTGTCTTGACAACAGATCTTTTTCTAGATGATGTTTCTCATAATTCATACCATATCTGATGATTTTTTGATTTAAATATTTTAGTTTTCCTTCAATTTCCAGTTTTTCTTTGAAGATATTATCAAAATGTTCCCTATTCCATCTTAAAATATTCTCTTTTAACATTTTGAGCTTAGAAACAAAGATGAACATTTTGGAGCCTTCAAAGTTAGCTTGTGTCCACCACATCCTAATTTGTTCAATAAATTTTTGGTCTAGAAACCACATTTTTTCACACTTGAACGGGTTTCTAGGTGTTTTAGATGGTTCTGTAATTTCCATACAAACTGGAAAATGATCTGAACCTGCCAATGGAAAAATAGATGCCACTAGATTTTTATTAAAATTCGTAATTCTGCCAGCTATAAAAAACCTGTCTATTTTTTCCGCTATGAAATCATGGTCCTTCCTTCTATTATTCCAAGTAAATACGCCATTACTTAATGGAATTTCAACCAAGTTATGTTTATCTATCCAAGAATTAAATTCCAACGAGGAAGATGTAAGATGCTGTATTCCTCCTAATTTTTCATTTAGATTGATAATGGTGTTAAAATCACCACCTATTAAGATGTGACTATTTTGGCCATGATTTAATACCGTACCTATGTTGTCCCATACCTCTTTTTTCTTCATTGAACAGGTACATCCATATACATTAACTAGGATAAATTTTATATCAGATTTAAGACTCTGTATGCTGACACACATCCAATTAAAGCCACTAACTAAATATTTTAATTCAATTTTTTTTGGGTTCCATATAATTCCTAGTCCACCTGAAGCACCTAAGGCCTCAGTAAATATTGAATCCCAAAAACCTAAATTTTTATTTAATTTAGAACCTTCTAATTTGTTTAATTTAGTTTCTTGAATTAAGATTATTTCAGAATTAAAATTCTTTAAGTATTGTTTAATAAGTCTTTTTTTATTAGGGGCATTTAGACCCCTAGCATTCCATGTGGTGATCCCCATGATACCCTGGGAAGGCACTTCCCCTTCCCTACATTTAGGAGTTCATCAATTTTCCTCTGTTCCTTGCTTAGTTCTTCAGTCTCTCGCAATTCCTTTGATTTTTTCCTTCCTCTTTTTCCTTTCAACTTGCTACAAATAGGGGAGCTCAGCCATGCCTGATTCATACATAACCCTAGTTCTTGCAAATTTTCCTCCAAATTATGTATTGATGAAGTTAACTTATCTCCTACTATCTGGTCCTCTTCTTGTTCTAATTCTCTGCAAATTTTGGTTCCAATAAATACCTCCAGCTTCTGCTTCTCCCCATATCCTTCTAATGTTCTATCCTTCCCTTTAGTAATTTCTGATTTATTTCCATCTTGCTTATCTTGTTCCTTTAAACTGTCCTCCATCTGTAATTGTAGCAAGTCTCTTCGAAGATCATCCGCTGTATAATCTTCCCCTCCCAATTTGAGGATTTTTTGTATAAGATCCTCTTTTTGGTGTATAGTACTATTATCAGTATTATCATCATTATATATCTGATCCAATTCTTCGGATAACTGCTCGAGTTGCTTATTAACATTCTCTGGTATTTCTACTTCTGGAGGGGAATTTGAGTCCTTATTTAAGAAGTTCTGTATCTCTTCCATAAGTAGGTTATCTGGGTTCATGTCCTTCCTCAGCAAGTCTTTCTTGCCTCCCTCTGGAGTAAAAGGTGAAGTGGCCATAAGACAAGGCATTTGCCAAAATTTGGATGTTCCTTCAAGTCTATCATTACCAGGAGTTATTGGTTCTGTCTCAAAATTCCTATTTGCTATTATCTGTGGAGTAGCCTGATTATTATACATCAATGTGTCTACTTTCAAACTATCTGTTGGCGATGAGGAAAAAAGAAGATCATTTTCTGTTATACTTATGTCAATAATTTTAGTTGTTTTAGAGGTTTTGACTTGATCCTTACCTAGTATCCTATCTGAAGGATTAACTTCCCCTTTTTGACTTGAGGATTCCTTGCTCTAGTTTTCTGCCCCTCTATGTTCTAAGGTCCGAGGGAAATATTCTTTTTCTATTTCTTTAAATCTTGATATCTTCTCCTGTGCTTGTAAATCTTCTGAATCATTCCTTATTTTGTATCCTTCTTTGAAATCTGGTTGAATAGAATATGTAGTAACCTCTTGCCCTGTTCCCTTTTTTGTAGTATCTCTCCTAATAGTACCATTTTTATCTAAACCAATGTCCTCCATAATTCCAGAATTTAATTTGTATTTCTGATTTGCCATCTTTTCCATTCTTAGTTTTGCCTACTTCCCTTTTCTTCTTGTCCATATCCTTTCTCTTTTTTCTATTCTGTCTTTTTATGCATATATCGTTAACCTCTTTCTTTGTCTGTTCCATGGGCTTAAGTACTAAGATTGATTTAAGCCTTCTTCTCTCAAGGGGCTGCTCTTCTGAGTCTTTGAAGACCATCCCTTCCTTTTGCTGTTTTATAGGCGAGATTTGTTCATGAAGTCTTTCATTTTTCATGAATCTTAGCCAGGGAAAAATGCTTCTAATATCAGAGGTCAGAGGAAGTATCTTGGGCATAATCTTATGTGATTCATCAAATTTTAAAATATCAACTAATTTCCCTTTATATATCTTAAATTGTATACCATACTTAGATTTATTAGTAATGAATTGTTTTTAAAATTCAGCAGGGTGATTAAACTAAACATTAATAAGTATCTTAACATTGTTACAACAATAAAAGGATGCGTTAATACCCTCCACCTCTCCAACTACAGATCCTATGGATTTAATAATATCCTCTTGACATAATTCTGGGGGAAGAGAGGGCAGAATAAACCATGTGGGCATCTTACAATTTATCTTTGTTTCACTAAAATTTTGAGACCATTCTATAAATTTAACACTATAACCATTAAAAAAGAAATTAGACACTAAAATAAATTCCTTTTTTACAGCCACTTCTATACACTGAACATATAGCACCTTATCCGAAAAGTGAGATATACTTACCTATTCCTCCCAAATTTCCTCTAGCTAGTCAGATAAGAGAGGTAGATCATTCTGTGGGCCGTTCCATATTGCAAATACTCCTCCCTTAAGACATTTATCCCACATATCATCAATTTCTTTTATTGAAAATTTTGTCACATTTTCCATATCTTTGCATGATCCTGTGGGCACTTTAGGGTTCAATACTGCTTCTTGGTAATACATTTGCCGGTATGGGGGAATATAGGTTGAAGGCGAATCCGATTTGTTAGATTTCCTCTCTATCTGGGGTGTTGTCGGAGATTGCTGGTTCAAGGGTTTAGTAGCAGTCTTCATGCGGGCATATTTTGTCAAATTGAAGATCCGTAATTGATTGTCCAGGTGTTCTATTGTGAAAAACAAGTAGCAATTGATTGAGAGATGTACCTTTGAGTCTTCAGAGGATGCTATCTGCCATGAGTTTTTGCATTGAGTAATTTGCATTCCTCTATAACCTGTTTGTCTGGGCAGCTCATCATCAATTTTAATTAGGGCTTCAAACCTATTTCTTGTTTTGATTTCAAATTGTTCGGCATGATTGTATTGGGGCTTTCTTTGACACCATTTCCCCACGACATGGAACGGTCCTTGCCCTTGCTTCTCCTGGCTAATTCCACTCTTTTCCCATTATTTTTGCAAGGGTTTCTTCTCGTGAGTATTCGTTGGTTTATGGGAATTCGACATTTTTTGACAAAGTAGAGCAGAGTATGTACATATTAATTTGAATAGAAGATTACAGTATAAACTATTATTAAATAATGATAATATAATTCTACTAATATAGTAATATTATAATATATATCTACCAATATAAGAATCTTATGATATATGTAATAATGATAATAAATAAGGATGGTACTAAATGAATGGTGATAGAATTATTATGTTGTCTAAATAGCTTATATTATCCATAATCCTAAGGATACACTACAAATAAGGAAATTTAATAATTAATAAATGTTATATATATAATATATATATATAAATATATGTTGTTAAATATATGTTAATTAATAGCTTATTAACCTTAACTATAACAACTAGTTAATCATTATTTGAAGGGATGCAACCATTCACGACTATTCACTAGTAATAATATATATAAATAGAAGAACAGATGATAGAGGAAGATATATCAGATATGAATTATCATGAAGACTAAGAGGAATAAAGAAGCAAATAAGAAAATGTCCTAAACGAGACATTACAAAATTGAAGGCATTCAATCTACTTTGAGGGGCATATGTAATCAAAGTTATGAGATTCTAAAGGTGTCCAATGAGAACCTCAAAGCTCTCATTAGCACGTTGGATGGTTCTGGAGAGAAAAGGTGATTATAATTACAGAGGAAGGTGGTGCTGACATTGACATCATTGAAGGGCCTAATAAAAGGACCAGAGCTAGCAAGCAAAAGAAATCCTTGGAGGCTAATAAGGAAATTGTTGAGATCAAAGATGCTATTGGGAAAATGGATGTGCTGAAAAAGGAGGCTGCTAACATCCTTCTAAAATGGGTTAATGTTTTCTTTCTGTTGTTTAAATAACTAGTTTAGTTTCTTTGGCTATCCCCTTTTTTATGACCTTTTTTGCTGGACTTGTTGTTTGCTATCCTTTTGTTGGTTCGGGCTTTTAAAAATTATCTTTCTACCTATTGTATAGGGTTTCAGTGCCCCTTCAACACCTATTTTCTAGTATCAAAAACATTATATAATAATGAAATTATTTACATTTCTAGAAATACATTCTTGCTATAGCTTTCATATCAACAATATTTTAACACTAACTGGTTCCTTGAATATTGTATTGATTATGCAATATAAATATAACAATGGGTGCATGAAGGTTACCCAACATGGTGAACATAAATGTACCTAGTGATATTATTACCATTTCAGAGGCAACTCCCCACCTCTTAATTGCACCTCAACAATAGGCATCCATACCATACTCTACTTCCATCAATTGGATGGGATCAAAATAAAGACATATTGAACAACTTGCAAAAACTATCACTACTGATACTGAGGAAATAATAAGGGCACTCAACCAAGCAAATGCCTCTACACAAAGCCTACTTGATAGTGACATACAAGAAATTGAAATAACTATGCAAGGACTTAACACGACATATCAAGCACTACAAAAATATTGCTTCCTTGAATGAGAAATAAGATACAACAAACATTACAACATGGGAAATTGATGCAGGAGCATCCTTAGTTGCACTACTATCCTACATGTTTTCCTTCTTTCTTGATTTTGCTAAGTTACAATGCCTTGCATTGCTAAGATATTTAGTTGCTGCCGAGTTCACAGTTGCTACCAAGTTCCTTGGTCACCGAGTTCCTTTGGTCACCAAGTTTACAGTTGTTTCTAAGTTCGCAGTTGCTACTGAGTTCCTTTGGTCATCGAGTTCATAGTTGTTGCCAAGTTCACATTGGTTGCCAAGCTTCCTGGTTTATGTCGAGTTCATGGTTGCTATCGAGTTCCTTTGGTCACCAAGTTTCCTTTGGTTTCTAAGTTCATTCAATTGTCGAGTGACAGTAATTGGTTCAGGTCCTTCATTGACCAAGTTGTCTGTGTCTGGCTCTAGTTTGGGCCGACCTTGCAAGTTAATTTGTATTTCATATTTAATATCTGCTGTGAGCCGACTTGTGGCTTATCATAGCATTTAATATAAGAGTTTATATTGTTGTATTTTCAACAAGCCAACTCGTGGCCATGCATGTATTTAATAAGGTTTTGGGTAGAGTCATAGGGCATTGAAGTTAGGAGTAAGAAGGTAGAAGAGAAAAAGCAAGCTGAATTGTGAAGTTTGACTTTGTAGATCAAAGTTGAATTATAATGTGGTCGTAACCCAGAAGGCCTTACAGCTGGGCAAGTATCTATTATTTTGATGAATCTATGAAATCATTGATTCCTTTATCTCTTGTGTTTGTTGTTGTTGTGTTTATTTTCTGCTGTGTTTACTCTCACAGGTGGTTTGGAATAGCTAGGTGTGCCTTTGGCCCTGGTTATCTCTTCCCTCCCCGTGTCAAAAATTATGGTGCACTCTAGTGTACATTCCAAATTTTTTTTGGAGCATGTATGGAACATCTTTGCATAGATGAACCAAACTAATGTAGAACTCTAAAACCTTCAAAATCTTGATTGGCCCATGTTCTTGTAAAAAAGTGAGGCATTGGACACTCTTTTCTCATGTAAAAAGATAGAGGTCAAAATTTTTGGATCCAAATCTCAGCCTCATAGCAACTAGTTTTTGCTACTTCAAACCTTCCAAGATATTACATAATCAACTATTTTTTAATATATTTTTGGATTAGGCAATGACCAGAGCTTTTCTTTTTTGATTCTTTTCTCAAGGAGCCATTTTTGAACTAGTTATTATTAATATAAATACAAAGTTTAGTCGAAAAAATAAATAATTATTTTTTGATTAAATAAATGCTTCCATGTTGCTATTATTCTGCCTTCACTATGACCTTTGCTCATAAAATGCAACTCAGCATTTTTCTAAATATACAGACACATTCTTAGTTTGCTTGCTATGAAAATTAATGGTTGAGCTAAAAATACTTTATATTTGTTGCCATTGTTCTTCAAGTTGATACATCTTTGAAATCTATAAGAAAGAGAAAAAAAGAATCCAAAACTTTCACAAACCAAAAAAATGATTGAAATCAACAAACATAAAATAGCTTTTGGCCATCATCAATCTAAAAAATATGCAAACCTTATCATGAGAAGATAACATAGGGCAATAAATACTTAACAATTATGGCTTCCATATAATTTTAGTGTTAGCAACCATGGATGTCACAATATAGAGATTCGTGTTAGAAGTACCCCAAATTACTTGAAATAGGTATTCCATGTTTAGTTCACACATTGATATGGCATTAAAATGACAAGATATTCCATTTGATGAGTTTCCCAATATGTAAATTAATGTCTATTCATACATGTCTTGAAATATTAACTATGGCGTTAAAATGACAAGATATTCCACTTGACGAGTTTCCCAATATGTAAATTAATGTCTATTCATACATGTCTCGAAATATTAACTTCAATAACAAGGAGGAAGTCCTCCAAATAACTTGGAGATTAATATGGTATCAAAATGACAAGTTATTCCACTAAACAAGTTTCCCATTATGTATCTTGATGTCTAATAATATATGTCTTGAAAAATTAACTTCAATAATAAAGGGGTTTAACTCTAGTCATTTTATGTTTTGTTTCCCTTAATAATATGCTTGGTTTCTAAATTTTTGTCCTAGCTATTTCATAATACTTATCATTGTATGAAACTAAAGTATTGAGGCAATTACGAGAACCTCACTACCAATCTTTTGAGTTCATAATCCTGTAATAATAATAACAAACTTGGGGCAATTCATACATTCTGTATTGCATTAATTGGGTGATGGATTCAATTACTTATGCTAAGGTTTATTTGCAGCATTTGGTGAAATTTGATTTATAGATGACGGTCTGTTTTTCTCTCCCATAGAAATTTAGTAATAAAATTTGAATGAATGCAACAAGAAGATGTTGAATCTTCATACCACTTTTATCTGTGCCCATTTAGCTATGTATTGAAAGGATTATAGGCCATCTCCTTACAAGATATTGCTTATTAATAGTAAACCCCAAATGGATGTAGCCAAAAAAATTCTAGATGTTTATATCACTTGTATCTCTGTTCATTTAGCTATGTATTAAAGGGATTATAAGCTATCTCCTTTCAAATTAAAGGCAATTGATTGGAGAAAATTAAATTTTACTAATTACAAGTTATATCATTCTATATTGATAGATGTAATGTTAATCCTTGGCAACTTACAAAGTCTAGATTAGAAATCGACAAGACTATTGAATCGGTGCGTACAAGTGCTACGTTATTAGTTTTGAAATCTTCCGTCCTGTTTGAGCAGACACATAGAGTCCCTTTGCATGCTGCAAAATACAGAGCACTAACCATAGAGTTACTGAGGTAGAACTATCAGGGTTGAATAAACATGAGGGCATGCGAGGATGCCAATTGCTATAAGACAACATATATGCACCCTATCTGTTAATTATTGTTAGTTGGATAGCTGTTATTTCTGACCCGAAAATAGTAGTAGTATTTATGGGTAGCTTGGACAACTGTTTGTCCTTATCTATGTATAGTAGCATTAGTTATGGGTAGTTTGGACAGCTGTTTGTCCACTTGCTGAGAATTAGTAAATGGTTATTGCAAGGATAATTATTTACTAATTTTAGTGATTCCCTTTTGGACACCTTGCAACCAATTCTATTATTGGCTGTCGAGGTGTCTTAATCTCAACCGTTGGTTTGATTTAATCTCGGTCGTTGGTTTTTCCAATAGGGTAGTATAAAAAGGGGTCATTGGGTCATTTGGAGAGACAAGTTTTGGAGAAGCATTTTACAGTGATAGCAAATTGTCTTGCAGTGTTAGCAAGGGCGCAGTGTTAGCGTGGGGATAGTAGTGGGGAATATCAGTGGAAGAAATTAGGAGGTTACGGAGATGGACATCCAGCTATGTCTAACAAACTGGCTGGATAGCCTATCCAACTCCGTGACGTTTAAAAAATCATTACACCCCACTAACTCAACATGTCAGACCATTTACACCCCACTAACTCAATATGCTCAATATGTCAGACTATTGGATTTCAAGGTATGTTATGGTATCAATGATGAAAGATTTGGCTAATACAAAATCTTCTTCAAATCATTCGACCACCCATCTCCAAAAATATAATAGAATTTGTTAATCTGTAATCAATCGTGCGAATGAGCTTCAGTATTGAATGTGACTGTGACAATGGGGAGCACTGCAGTCGAACAGTTGCCTTATATAAAGCAAAATCAAAGCCACTGAAACAATGTATGTTGTAACTCACTCATCGTGGAAGAACAATAGTTGTCATGGATCACCAAAATGTAAAGGTTTGTCCTGACCAGCTAAGGTTCACACAGGATTTCATTGCGGACCATTTTAATCTGGACAGTGCAAGGAAATTTCTTTTAGAGGACGCTTTACGCGACTTTGGCGTAGGTAGGCTGCATGCGAGCGATTTTCCACCGATAGCTGTGGCCAGGGGTGAGGATGGTTTACTGTGGTCGAATGACAACAGACGATTGTGGCTCTTCAGAAAAGCTGACGTTCCCCAAACAGAAGTGAAATAATATTACAGACCTTTGTCGAGGGCACCTCCACCATCGCATTTAAGGAAGCTAATGGCCGGCAAAGACTACTTTCCAAGAGTAAGATGGCGTGACGGCTGGGCGCCAAACATAAGAATGCTAATGAACTGTTGTTCAGTTATAAAATTGTTTCAATTTTATAAGCCTCGGTTAATTTTTGAAACTTGTCTGGTTTTAAGTCTTAAATTGGCCATTTTATCTCTGATTTTTTGTGAGTTTCTAAATCTTCATGTCTCCGGCTCATTCCCAGGTCCGCACAACACTTGAAATTTTGAAAATCTAACTTCTGAGCCTCAAGTTATAAAAGGTTAATGATACCCACAAAAAACATGTTTTTATTAACCTCTTAAAAGGTTAATGATAGCATAAAAAAAACACGTTTTCATTAACCTCTCCAAAGGTTAATGATAACGTCCAAAAACATGTTTTTCTTAACCTGTATAAGGCAGTTATTAACTTGTTTAAAACTCCTCCATAAGAAAGGCGGTGCCATGAATGCTTTGATTCGAGTTTCTGCTATTTTAAAAAATGTGCCATTCATTCTGAATCTTGATTGTGGTCATTACATCAACAACTACAATACTGCAAGAGAGGCAATGTGTTTCCTCATGGACCCTCAGAAAAAAAAAAAAAAACTGTGCTATGTTTAGTTTCCTTAAAGATTTGACCGTAATGATCGATATGCAAACAGAAAAACTGTCTTCTTTGATATCAACATAAAAGGCTTAGATGGCATCCAAAGACCTATATATGTGGGTACCAGATCTATGGCTCTCTGTGCAAAAGACAAATCAAAGATTGATATATTCAAATTTGATGAGTCATTTTGGAAGGTGTACTGGACTGGAGTCAAGGTTAATTTGGAATCATATAAGGGGAGCAATATCATTACATGGATGCATTAATTCCAGGGAAAATGGAACTTTGACGCCACCAACAGAGGCATAGAGATAGCCGGTCTGCACCAACACCAGTTAAGGGTAGATGGGTTCATGCAAGAATAATCAAAGGTAAAAATGAAAAATGGTTCCCTATCATTTCATTCATAAAATATTAAAATGGCATCCATAACCAATGTCAAAGCACATTCTTGAGAGTATAATCTAATGCACTCTTTTATGAATGGCATCGGAGTTACTTCTGCCAAACATGTATAGAAAAGAGGTTTAGTGAATGTGTGCAACCACATGAGAGAATGAGACATTTTCTTATGGAATATGTTTATTACGTCTTACTGCAAGCGCGGGTTTCCCAAGAGGCATTGGTATGTTTCACCAAACAGATAGAACAAAGGTTCAATTCGATGTTACTACATTTGCAAATATACTTCCTGCGTGTGCCAAAATGGAGGCTTTGGAATAGGGGATAGAAATCCATCAAAGGATAATTGAAAGAGTTTTATTTTGTAATGTATTGTTGTTGCCAATGCTTCAATCAATATGTATGGGAAATGTCGAAGAATTCAGAAGGCACGTCAAGTGTTTGACAGAATTCCTGAACGGAATGTGGTCTCATGAAATGGAATGATTTTCAAACATGCACAAAATGGCTACTTGAGTATGGCTTTAAGGATTTAAAAAAAAAAAAAAAGAGTCTTTTAGAAATCTTGTTTCCTGGAATGCAATAATTGCCGGATATGTGCAAAAAGGGAATGGAACAGAAGCCCTTAGAATCTTTTGTGAAATGAAGCAAACTTTTATGCTTCTGAACTAGTTACATTTGTGATTATTCTCAAAGTATGCGCTCACTATCCCGTACCATGCTTGCGCAGTGGTTAATTTGACCTCAGTTAATAATATGAAACTTGTTCAGAATGCTGAACACAACGATTATGCAGTAGATGTGGATCCGTTGACAGAGTTTGTAATTACAAATCGAGACATAATGGGGGTGGGTGCTCTTGCTACTTTGCTCGTCTTTAACAATAAAAAAAAGTTCACTGCCAAAAACATTGACTCTGTCTGTAATGTTGGATGATCCACCAAAAGGGTAAAAGGAAAGACATGCAAAGTGAATAATCATAGACAAAGGACCAATTGTTTTACCAAATGCTCGACCTCTCCCAGTAGTGGAATTCACTTGACATGGGTAATCTAGCCTGATAACTAGTTAATAGAACACTTAGATTCCCAACCAGCAACATGTTTGATCTCCATAGCATATAACCAACTCATGCATGATTCCCAATTCATAGTGATGAGAAGAACCTATTTGTAATATGGAGGAGGAGATAAATGTGGCAGTGACTGGCTTCCCCATGGAATCTCATCATCATTACCTTCTAAATAGACTTATTGAAGAGGCGGCGAAAATAGGAAAAAGAGCTTCTACAGGATACCTGAGGATTCTCTATCTGAAATGGATGCACCAGCCTTGGTTGAAAGCATATCTATTTACATTTCCTTCTACAGTCAGTGCATGAGCAATTGATGTTGCAAAAGATTATTTCTTTGTCCATACTAGATATGTCCAACTTGGCAATGATTATGAAGAAGAGTCTTATCAAGCAACACAACAAGTCAATGATTCGACCATTTGAAGTCATGTTCCAAGCTATACATTTCAATTAGTGGTCATTGTTATTTGAGGTTAATTAACCTCACCCAAATCACGTATTTGGGAGGTGGTTATTAACCACGAAGAGGTAGTTATTAACCTCTATGTCTATATAAGGGCTCTTTTGGGCTTTGTAAAGGGACTTTTTGGTTGGAAAAATAAGGGAACACTATGCTGAAATTTTGATCTAGGGAGAAATTTTGGAAAGTATGTACACTTTTTATCTTTGAATTGAAAAATATCTATTGCTTTTCTTGGTGCAAGGGAATGACATGAGATCTGCTTTGGGTTTCTTATTTTAAAATTCAAATTGTTATACGTTGTAGTAGACATTCTCATGGTGCTATGCGAGTGTTTACGAATGATAATGAATGTGCTTAATAATACAGGTTGCTTTCAAGCGTAGTTCTTGAGCACCTCTATTATCAATCCTGTTTACCAAAGAAGGTCGTGAGGGCGTGTGGTGCATTCGTCTTGGATGACTTTCTCTTGAACTTTGAAGTTTTAAATCTTTATTTGAAAATCCTTTAAAAAGTACATCATACGAGGGAGCTGCCCCTCTAAACGCAGAGGAAGGCCGCATACCAAGGTCCTATCCAACTGTTGTGAACGGTTTGCCACACACTCCGTTGGACAATTCTTCTGTGACAAATCTGTTTACCAACATGAACCCACCATTGCCATCTAAGGTTGAGGAAGTAAGTGTAAAAGCAACGCCATTTGACACTGCGAATGGGAAGCGGCAAGAGAAGAACCCATTGTATGTTGAGCCCCCTACAATGGCAGGAGATTACTTTTCAAGAAGAAGAACGCTGCAGAACCCACGTCGTTTACCATCTAATGTGGAGCAAGCTGAAAGTGAAAAGGTCGTGGCCCACAATGCTGTGGCATTTCTTCCCTCAGGTGGAGAAAAGGTTATTTCCTCTCGTCAAGAAATGGGTACGGTGCAAAAATCTTTCAGGTCACAGCGAGTTAGCCAACCTGCTAAGTCACCATCTTCGTCAACCTACTTCACGGAAAAGGACTGGGAAGAGGTAGCCGCAGTTGTTGTTGTAGTCGGCGTAGCTGCACTGTTTTTGGGTTTGTGTAAACTTTTTGGACGTTGAAACTAGTGAAACAGATGAACCAAGTTGATTACTTCGTTTTTGTAAGTATGATTCGTTTCCATTATTATTAGGATAGGGGGATGCAAGTTTTGGGAATTTGTATATTTTTAGTTACAGTTACCTTCTTATAGACCTTGATATTATCTATTCACAACCATCAATAGACTGATATACACCTTGACACAAAAAAGATTAAGTACAGTGAAGAATATGGGTTGCGGTTGATCAATTTAGTAAGATTTTTATGCCTCTCTCACAACGAATTGTCAACTTCAATAACCATTATAAATTTTAGCTCTGCTATAAAACCTTGGAGTTGCTTGCATGCCATTGCAATTGGGATTTGATAACTAACAGAAATACAATTTCTGCATTCAGGGTGGGCATCTCAGGATTTACATTCAAAGAAGACCAGTGGATTTGAAATATTAGAATGGAGCTCCAGATAGAAGTGGAAATCTTGCAGAAAATGGAACAATATTTTGTCTAGATTATTCTGATGCTTAATGTCTCCTGAGAGTTATCGATTATATTTCACTCTTTAGCTAAGGCAGCTATACCTAAACTTTTGTTTGTATTATCCAAATTTTGTTTGGCAAATGTTCTTCACTCAAATATTCGGCCTAATGTAATTTTGTTGTGTAACCAAATACTTGAGCACAACTCAATATACGAACCTAGTAAATATATAATGAATATTTAATATTTGATAGACTTAACAGTGAGCACAATTTCTGTCGCACGCATCAATTCTGTGGTCTAGTCTTTAAACTCTTTACTGTTGTTTTTACACTTTCCAAATGACTTTTAGCAATTCCTTCTAGGCTCTTTAAGGAACACTATGCTCCTCAAGTTCTTGTTCAAATGGCCCGTGCATGTTTAATTTTGAAAACATTTTTGCAAATGTATTTTCTGTGAACAGTGAGTGTTGGATAGGTTCACATTATATACTGATTATCAATGAAAACTATACGGAGAAAACAGGACGACCCTTTTCTAACTTGAAATATTGAGTGAATTTCAAACTTGAAAGTTTCAGTGAATTTCCAAACCCTTTTAGTTTTTCAGCTCGAATTGGATAGCACAGGTTATGGTTAGTAAAGTTGATTTGATTCTTCTAGGTCTTAGTTGACTTAGCATGGTCTACATGACTTGATATGCTGTGTTAAGTTCTGAATTATTTTTATGGTTTAGTTGTCCACTTGCTACGTGCTGAAATGACATTTGATTGAGAGTATTGTTCCTTGTTCCACTATAAGTTGCTTGGGTAATATGGAGATTTTGTTGATGTTGTGTTAAAGATTGTTTTGTTGCTTGGGTAATATGGAGATTTTCTTGATGTTGTGTTAAAGATTGTTTTGAATTTCTTTTATGAATATTATGTTAGTGTTTCAATATGTATAATATAAAAAGTTTGTGGCCATATTTTTGGATGTTTATTGAATGTTATTATAATCATGTATGTTTTGAAATAGAATATTTAATTTATTAGATTGTTATTTAAAATTATTTGGAATATAGTTTTCATAGTTTTTGAAGTAATTGATAGCAGTTGATAAGATGGGGGGCTGACTTCGAAGTACAAAAAGGGTAAATAAATAGTTGGAGGTAACCTCATTTTCAACTAACCAATACTAACTTTAAATTTCAAAAAACAATAAATGTTCATAGTCAGCTTAACAATACTAGTAGTCTTTAAACTAATATGCATAATAGACTGTAAAATAAAATAGTAGCCTTTACAAAAATTGCTGCTATGAGTCCTCTTAAACGATATAAACATAAAGACCCCATGGGGTACCAAGTTCATAGGCAAAATCATAAACAAGCAAAAAAAGAAAAAGACACAGGACTCTAGTTGCCATTTTCAAGCCCATGGTTGTCCTCCTTCTTAGGCACATCCTTGTCTTCGTCCTCACCTTCCACTTTAGTCAGTTTGTCCAGGATGGTTTTTAACCAATCCTTAGCTAGGAACCCATAGATGGATCGAGTGGTCTCAATGACTTTGCCCAGGTCCTTCTCCTCTTTGTTTGCCTACAAAAAATAAAGGGTGGTGGCTGCAGAGTGCATGACCTTGGTGGAAAACTCCACCAATGTTTCGAACCTTTGGCAAATAGCAGTTTGGTTGTCAGCCAAGTCCCTCATGGAATTCTCCAACTTTTATAGTCTCACCTTGCTATGGCTATGCTTTCCCTTCTTCCCTGCACCTTTGGGGGTTTCTTTTCTTGGGGAGGTAATATCACCCCCCCATTCCTAGCTAGAGTAGCCTCGGGAGTGTTAGAGACATGGGAGGGACTTGTAGGACTTGGGGTAGGTTTTTTTAATCTTGAGGCATTCTCCTCTTTTTAGCAGGTTTAGCATCACTTTTGGAGGAATTAGAGCTTGAATCATGCATGGGGCACGGGGCAGTGGGGGGGGGGGGGGGGGGGTGAGGGGGGGGGGGGGTTGGCTAAAATTTTTCCATCTGGAGGCATTTGTTGGACCTCCTAGCACTTTTCTTACCTTTCCTAGTGTCTAAATTTGACTCAATCATGCTTATTTTAACCTTTGGGTTAATTTAGACATCAAGGGCAGGGGTTTTCTTGAACTTCCTATGGCTAGGGCTAGGGCTAGGGTTAAGGGAGGCTTGGGGGGTGACAGAGGCAAGGGGGTTAATCAAAAGTGGGAGATTCAGTGCAAGATGTTGGGTATAAAGTTTATTCATCAATCGTTGGTGGATGAAGTAGAAGGTTTTCCCCTCATGTTTCCCCCTTTCCTTAAGAATACCATCCTCTAGCAAATGCAATAACAAAAATGGGAAGGAGATGTGTTCTAGATTCTTGAAATGATTTAGGATGAGGAAATGGTAGTAGTATAGTACCTAGAAACGGTCCTCAAAGATGTTGTACAACATGATGACATAGCAGATGATTTCCTAGGGCTTAGGAAGGGTAGCCTAGGAAAACCCACCATCCATTCTCTTTGGTTCCTACTTGCCTTTGAAGAATTTTTGTAGGCTAGCTTCCTCATTGACCTTTGCTTGCCTCCACCATATCTTTCCTTCCATCAAAAATTCACCAGCCCTCGCAAAGGTTTCTTTTGAAATATCAAAGCTAATGCCACTAATAGTCACCTTCCTATTCTTCCAATTTTGAAAGAATTGCATCGATATAACCTCATCATGCTTCACCATACCCTCCATATACTGTAAAAGGCCACCTTCTTGGAAGTACACCATCACCACCTTGCTGCTACAAGTGTTATCTTCCACACCCACTAGTTCTATTCGATCGTTATTTCCCATACTGTCACCCAGATCAACCACTAATTCATCAAACGACATAGCCTTGTTGCAGGTTTTCATGTTGATGGATATAAATTGAATAACCTTAGCAAATAAAATGAAAAGGCATTGCATGAGCATCATAAGTCTACAATGTTTCCTGAAAAACAAAAAAACCATTTTTCTCAACACATGTGAGCATTCTCTTTCCTTCCGTAAATGACCATTGCCAACTATATCTTGTGCGAGACTTCATTAACCTATCATTTTGATCATTAGTAGATCATTCACTACATCTTGCCAAATCTTCCCTTTACATCCTTTTATAGTAGTAATTAATGTTCATGGCAACTAAAATCACAGTACAAATCAATAGACAATCATGCCAAAAACTCCCTTTATGAAGTGTCTTGTTCATATACCCACGTAGAGAAAAGAAGGCCTGCCACCCATTTTGGTTATTCATATGAAATTAATGAAGGTATGCTCTCTTTCCATCACAACTTGAGTTGATGATGGCAACATTCTAACGTGATCCCATTCCACAAGGCGCATAACACCATGGCCAAATTTAGCCAGTCCATCCACCATGCCATTTCCCTCGTGATATATATGGGAAATGTGGATCTCTTGGAAATATTCCATCAACCTTTAGATTTCCTTGATTATAATTTTAATTGACCAATTACTTCTACCTTCTCCCTTAGCAGCCTTAATGATTAACATTGAGTCTCCCTCAATAGCCAACTTATTGACACCCCGAGCTCTTGTAATTCTCAGTCCCTAGAGAAGCACTAGTGCTTTAGCTTCATTGTTAGAGCCTCCTCCATAGTTTCCCATGTAGGTGAAAACCATATTTCCCATACTATTGTGAAGGATACCTCCTATGATAGTGCTACCTAGCATAGCTGAACCATCAAAGTTTAGCTTGAGCTAGGAGTCAGGGGAGGATGCCACATCGTCTTCATTCTAGCTAAAGCTTTGGAATTGTCAAATTGAGCCACAATTGGGCCAACATTCCAAGTTGAAGCCCATTTCAATCAAGCTCTCCTGGGGGGTTCAATGGGGGCTTCCACTTCCATACCCCACTACATTCTTTTAGAAGCTTGATAGTGATTTGGGCCACCTGCTGGCTAGTATTGGCTTGGTCCTTGAAAATCCTGTTGATCCTCTCCTTCCAAATATTCCATGAAATGTATGGGGGTAGAATCATCCATAATTTTTTGAGGTATGGGTGGTCATTCAGACTGTCACAATGAGCAAATTGTTCCAGATCTCTATCCATGTACCATTGAACCTCCCATAAAACAAAAACTTCCATCCAAACTTCCATGGAAAGGGGTAATGAATAAGCATGTGAGTAATAGATTCATCTTCATGGAGACATAAAATACAACAATTAGCGAGTTGGCACCCTCTATGCTGGAGGTTGTCAATAGTGAGAATCAACCCATGCAAGGGCGTCCACCAAAAGAAGTTTATATTGGGAAGGATCCAAGGGTGCCAAATTTTATGCCAATCAGCTTGTGCTGCTTCCCTCCAGGTCATAGAGGTAAGTAGACTTAACTATGAAATGCCCTGAAGGTGTGAGTTTCTGAACCAAAGAGTCTTCCATAGGGGCGAAAGGAATCTTGTAGTTGTGTAGGAGATCCTGCAGATCATGAGCAAGGCCCAACTCCCTGGGATCAAGGTTTTGGAAAGTAATCCATTATTTTTCAGGGGTGATAAAGTTTCGGTTCTAGGGGCCATACATTCTAGTACAATCCTCCTGCAGAGGTAAAAACTTAGTTTGCATGAGGGGGTTCTCATGAATCCATTGATCCTCCCAGAAGTCAATAGAGTTACCATTCCCTAAAATCTAGTGACACCCTTTTCTTAGGATCTTATGAGTATTAACAACATTGTTCCAGATTTTGGACCCCTAGGGGAGAGTCTGAGCCTAGGAAATTGGTGAGGAGACAAACCTCTGTGTTATTTAGCTGATATTATTTTACACTAACTTCCTTGGTAGTTCACTAAATTCTATCTAATTTTTGTTAAGAGAGCCCTACTCAGGTGACCAATTCTTCTTAAGTTCAAACCTTTAAGAGCTTTGAGGTGGTAAACTTTCTCCCAGTTCACCAAGCTCATTCTAGTCTTCTCTTTAGTACTAGATCATAAGAAATTCTGTTGTATTTTCTCAAGAATATCTCCAAATCTACTAGGGATTCTAAATATGGAGAGGAAATACACTAGGATACCTTGTAGAGAGGCAAACCGAAGCTAGAGTTTCCCAGCATTACTCAAAATTTCTCCCTTCCAGCCCACCAACTTCCATTGAAAGTGTTCAACTAGACCATTCCAATATTGGTTGGGGACTTCCTTTATGGTAAGCAATAGGCCAAGATAAGTGTCAGGAAGGGATTCTTTCTAGTAGCCAAGAATATTAGTCACCTTTTATCTCAAACTAGCAATGGTGTTGAAGAAATAGACTTTACTTTTTTGATAATTAAGGCAGTGGTCAGATATCAGCAGATAAAGGTTTAGAGTGTCCTTCCATTCTCTAGCTTCATGAATCGATGAGATGTCGAATAAGAAAGTGTCATCCACAAACTGCTAGATAACTTGTGGGGGGCACTGGGAGGCAAGTTTAACACCCCTGATTCTGCCAGAGTTAGTTAAAGAAACTAGATTTCTACATAAAAATTTTGTCATAATAATAATCAAGTAGGGAGATAGGGGGTCACCTTGACGCAATCCTTGGAAGGAGGAAAATAATTTTCCAGGGGTTCTGTTAACAAGCACCAATAAAGTAACCATCATATTTAATTCTCATAGAATGTCTAAATCTATCATGAAGTCCTTTACAAGTCATAACACCGTGTGTATCCAATTAGATGTATTACTCCGCAGATCAATTAGAATATAGGTTATATTACTAGATTATTTAATATATTTAATTATCATAAAATCTCTAAAACTATCATTAAGTCATAAATTCCATTGAAAGATCCATGAAACACTAAACAACACATTAATCTAGTCAAAAAATTCTTTAAATCAATTACAACACTTGAAATCAAATATTAATCACAATAATTGGTGCAAAAAGTTTTAATTCAAAAAAATGTGAAATAATCTTAATTTTTAATTTTCCTTTGTTATTTAGTATAAATGTAGCAACTTGGTTAGTAAATGAAAATTCATGTTATCATTAAGGCCCATTCATCCTTCATAATTTGTTTTGGTTATTTTGTGAGGAGAAAGAGACACCCCCAAAAAAAGAAAAAGTTAATGTGATGATATCATAGAGGGCCAACATGTAAAAAAACAAGGCTTAATTAAAATGAAAAATTATTAAATATTGTGATTTTCCCATTAACTTTGAAATAACTAGTAAAGTCCATTTTCCATTTATCTTTGAACCACGTGTATGGAAGAACATCTTCCTATCTAAATATTTCAATGGTTTTATGTTATATATTATTATTACCTAATTTTTGTAGTTAAAAAAATGAGTAAGTAGAAACATAATTTAGGCACATCTTAATTTCTTTTTAATTAAATTGGAAATTATCATAAATCAACTTTAAGATTTAGTAGTAAATTAATATTTTCCAAAATCTAGAGTCAAACTATATTTTCTATTAGTTCTAATTGATGTAAATATTTCATATGTTATGATAGTTAGTAGACCTTCTAATATATAGTTACACAAGGAAGCATTAATAAATTACAAGAAGGATGTAGTGTCATAATATGGTTTAAGTGATGTCATAAATATTTTGTGGGTGTTATAAAAAATAATTATTTGAGTTATAGTGGTCAATTCTTTGATTGTATTATCAAGAAAAGTAATAACAATGATTATGTCCTTAGAGAAGAAATGTGAGCATGGATCAAAAGAGAATTATGACAAGACCTTTTCCAAATGGTTGTTGTGCTACTCAAAGATGTTGAGTTCATTGATATGAAATCCTATAAGACTATTGCACTCAAAACCCTTATTAATATTGTGTGAATGTGTATTATCAATATTATTACTAAGGAAATATCCATGGTAAAGAAATTAAAAAATAAATTATGGATGTTATAATGACACAAAGGGAAAGAGAAAAATGGATATGCAGTTGATTATTTGTATCCAAATTATGACGATTTATTGTTATTTACTAATCAAATTGAAATAAAAAATAGTTTTTTTTGTTTAATTAAATATAATTAAGAGTCTGTAGTATAACTAGAGTACTAGAACTTATCAAAGTCTATGAATCATGAAGCCATGCTCTCAATTTGTGGTCCATTTAGATCATCCTTAAAACATCGAGGACCATTCAAAATTAATTATCTAATATCAAAAACAAAAAATCTTGGACCATATAGATCCAACTTTAGTTACACAATATGATGTGATAGACATAAAAGCTAAAGGTCTCATTAGACTGTGTCTTACAAACTCGATTCTAATTAATATCCATGAAGAACCTACCACGAAGAAGCTTTGGAATAAGCTAAGTGAGATCTATCAAGCGAAATCACTTGTGAACAAGATTTTCTTAAGGAAGAAGTTGTATTCCTTGAGAATGGAAGGTGGAAAAATTACTGAGCATCTTGAATGTTTTAATATGTTGGTGACTCAGTTGACCTCAGTTGAGGTGTCGATGGATGAAGAAGAAAGGTGCCAAATTTTACTATGTTCAATGCCAGACTCATGGGACAGCCTTGTCATGGCCATAGGGAGCACTTCAGTTATCTTGAAGTTGGAGGATGTTGTTGGTTCTCTACTTTCTGAGGAGATGAGAAGGAAGGTCTCTCTAAATACCAAAGAGGCTTTGAGTGTTTGAGGAAGACCAAAAGAAAGAGGCAAGAATGAAAAGCAACATGGCCATTCTAAGTCCAAGAATAAGGGGAGATCAAAATCTCTTGGTAAGTCCAAGGAAATCTACTAGAATTGTGGCAAACTTGGACACTTCTAAAAGGACGTCTAAAAGGACTACAAAGAGGAGAAGAAGAAGAAGAAGAAGAAGGAGAAGAAGAAGAAGAAGAAGAAGAAGAAGAAGAAGAAGAAGAAGAAGAAACTGATTTTGAGTCTAAAAAGGAAGATGGAGATACTTTCATCGCAGCCTTGGCCACTTGTGCAGGTGAAAATGCATGGTTAATAGACTTAGGTGCATCTTTCCACATGACTCCTAATAGAAATTGGTTTAGTAAGTATGAAAATTTTGATGGTGGTAAGGTGTATTTGGGTGATAACTCAGATTTTGATATTGTTGGTCGTGGAAGTATTCATGTGAAATTTTCTAATGGTAGAATTAGAAGATTTGATGGTGTCTTGCATATCCCGGGACTAGCAAGGAATTTGTTATCTATTAGTAAGCTAATAGATGTAGGTGTGCATGTATAGTTTTTTGAAATAGGTATAAAAATGGTGAGAGGTGCTATGGTAATAGCAAGAGGAAGCAGATTGGGTACATTTTACCAGCTTGATGCATGCACGGTTGAGTGCAATAGTACTTCTAATAAGATTGTGAAAAAGACTACTTAGTTGGAAAAGGATATGGTTTCTCTTTCAACAGATGATTGTAGTTTTTGGGTACCCAAGGGTGCTCTGTCTATCGAATCAAAGTTGCCTACATAGAAGACCATGTTATGGCACCATAGACTCGGCCACATAGGTGAGAAGGGTCTATAGACCTTGAAAAATAAGAACCTTGTTGATGGGTTGAATGACTACAATCTTGAATTTGATTTTTGTGAGCATTGTATCTATGGTAAACAAAATCACATTCATTTTTACTTGAGTTCTCATAACTCCTCATGTATTTTGGATCTAATCCATTTGGATGTATTTGGTCTAGTTGATGCTCCATCTATTAGTAGATCAGTTTATTATGTTTCTTTCATTGATGATTTTAGTAGAAGAACATGAGTCTATTTCCTTAGGAGTAAATGTAACGCCCCACTCAGGAACCCAAAAGAAATAAACCTAATATGTTACAAAGCTTACTAAATTATTTTTGAAAAAGTTTAAACAACATCAAAGTAACAATAATGTAGAAGCAATATATACATACACATCAAGAACATGTAATCAATTAGAAATATAGTTTCAATTCCTCAAGGGTTCCTTCACATTGAGTCATGTTTAAGAAATTTTTGTTAATAAGTTTAAATCTTAATTACATTGTCCATAATACTAAAATGAATAAACACATACATAATCATATAAGCAAATGCATAAATACAACTAATAATATGAAAGCACATTTAATGAATATCATCCACTGCACATGTAAAGGGTATGTGAAAATAGATACAAGTACATCAATATACAATACAATATCCTGTAGGATCTCAAAAAATATGATACATAGATACATCAAATGAATAGAAGTCTTCAAGATAAAAGGAAGAATGATAATGGTGCCATTGTATCAAGGAGCATCCAAAATCTGTCAATCTGAGGGGGACCCAAATAGTAAGAATACATTACCTCCCAACTGCATGGTCACTTAATCAGGCTCCCACTCCCACTAAGTAGGAAAGATAATGTACGATCCACACATAGATAATCAAATCATAAAATAATCTTAGGAAAGGAATCTTGATAGCCAACACTACCTCAAGGGTAACACAAACTACTTAAGAAGAAGAGATAACCAAAATTGAAATAACACTCATCCAATACCAACACCACATACCAAGTCAACATCTAGTTACCAAATATAAACCAAGTATTAGAACCCAAAAAGACACAACCACCTCCAAAACAATGTCAAGTGTCACAAGCGCAATAACCAATAGATAACAACTGTCGTCAATAAAAGTAAACCACCAATCACTAACTCTAAGAATAAAAAATACCACTAATGAATAATTGATCATTCATTAATAAAAGTCAATTGTCAACAATAAATGACATCCAATCAATCAGTAAAAATCCACAATAAATACACCATCAGAAGTAATATCCAACAAGTACACCATTAGAGGTAGATGTAAAAAAAACTATGAAGGAGACTTAGGCTACATACTATGGAGTGTCATCACATGAGCCAACTCTAGAGTTACTCTGGCAGTCTCTCAAGACCCCGACCCCCTAGTGACTCTATGCGGAACTAGAAAACCATCTCATGATGCCGAGGAAACTAGTCATACCTCTCAAGGTATCATCTCCATCTCATCCGTAGTCTATACAAGCACTCAAGACATGGACAAGGAAAAATCTCTAACTTATCTTTCTAATGTATCTCAAGGAAAAGGGTTAGGTAAGATATTTTAATTACTATGTTATCACTTGTTACACAACTTACAATGAGTTACCATGACAACCACTTTGGGCCTCGACCCCCATTGCAAGCCACTCACATAGACATGCACCTAGACTACCTTCCCAAAAATTGCAAACCAAAATAGTGTCCCATACCACAAAAAGTAATATTGATCAAATTTGGTTCCTTAACAAGCAACCCAAAAAATAATATTGGTTCTCAAAACCCAAGTTCTCAAAATTTCTCAATAGCATAAAACTCATAAAACATAAATCTCAATTCAAATAATAAAGTCCATCATGACATCCAATCAAATAATCATAAAAGAAATCTCAAAAACTGCCTCTAGTTCACATCCTAACTTGGCCAACTAAACAACGCATAAAAAAAAATCATCATGAAAATAAACATCACAAGACTATAAATAGAATATCAGAAAACACATAGTTTTTAGCCACATGATTTAAATCCACTAATTTTTCTTGTTTAGTTTGGGTCATAAGGATGAGTTTAGAAATAAAGTAAGAATATATATGTTAATATAAATTGCTATGCTGATATACTTATTTAAAATAATAAGTATTTAAATATCTAATCTTTTTGTGTATATAAAATATCATGCAATATTATCATGTTATTAATTTAGATAATCTTAAATCATATATGATTTAATTAATAACATAAATGTATATTATTATATTTAAATATTGATATTAATTTCTATTTCTAAAATATTAATATGAATTTTATTTAAGTCTAATATTAATATTTATTTTTCCTTTAATTCATAATGCAACTAGAGATAAAATTATAAATTTAATTTAATTATTTATAATTTCTTTCATTAAGTCAAATAGTTATTAACTAAATGATTATAAAGTGAACTCTACCACAACTTCTCTTAAAATATAATAAAATTATAAATATTTATTTATTAACTTGCCTCTTGCATTAATAAATATTAAACTATTTATATGCAACTAAGAGTTTAATTAGACTTAAAGAATCACTAATATTACTAACATTCACTTTAACTAAATGAATAATATTTATTTAAATTTTTAGAAACTAGCTTTTATATATATATATATATAATAAGTTGAGAGATATCCTTCTCGAAGCGTCTATTTTCATAATCCCATAATTTTCATCATTGCATATTTATGCGAGCCTAAGAGGCATGAGGAAATGATTCGAGACTCTTTGATCTGCCTCATTTTTACTTCCATTTCCTCTTTACAATTTTCACGATTTTAATTATAATTATATTTAGTCTATTTCTATTTTATTTTTTTGACATGTAAATGAACATCAAATTTTTTTCAAAATAGAAAATGTTTACATTGAAAATTGCTGCCACCGTAGAAAGCCTCTCGGCTTAATTAATAAATAATTTTAAAATTATATTTCAATTAACTAATTTACTTTTAATTATTTAATTTTTTTAAAGTAAATAAATTTGAAAATTAAATTATATGAAATAAAAATACACATGCAATTAGTATTTTCGCATGCCTTGATCTCTCAAATCATGCAACCATACTATACTTAGTTCTATTTTTAGCATATTTGTTTTCACATGCAACTCTACTTTACTTAGCCTTGTATTTTCAACATATTTGTTTTTACATGCATGTAACCTTACTATACTTAGTTTCTATTTTTAGCATGTCTATTTTCACATGCATGTATAAGTTTAATTACAACATGCTTTTCTCTTAATTAATCTTTTTTCTTTTTTCAATAAATTTTGCAATTAAATTATTTTAGATATAAGAATAATATTTATCTATATTTAGAAAATTCATTATAATCTCATGGTTCTAATGACAAATTTAAAGTTGAAACACTAACTATTCAATTTATTATTTTTTCTTCCAATTTTCAATAATCAAATTTTTGTTATATTAGAAAGGGGTTTATAAGAATACAATCACAATAATTTTCTACAATTTTTTTCTATAATTTTCAATAGTCAATTTTTTTTTATTAATAAGTTTTCCTTTTTCAAAATCTACAACATAATTTCTTATTCAACAATCACTATAGTAAATTAATAAGCAATAAGCAAACAACCAAGAAGACACGAAGTAGACAGTTCTTTCAATAAAATTCTACAATAGGTTTTCAAACCCTACCTCAAAATCACAGCTAAAATCTGAGACAATCTATGAATGCATGCAAATCCAAACCCTCCGAAACTTTCAACAATTCTTTTGATCCAATTTTGAATTTTGCTCCCCAAAACCTGTGTGTGTAGAAATGAGCTCTAATTTCTTTAATAAAGAGTTTTTCCCCCAAATCAAGGCTTTGATCATGCAATCACGTGAAAACCCTTTGTTTTCAATTACTATATTTTAATTTTCATGCACACACTTTATGCAATTTAATCAAAATAAACTTTGTTAAATTAAAACTTTCTCTCCCTTATTAAATCATGCAATATTTTTAATATAATATTTATTAATTTAACTAATAATATTATTTAGAGTTTATTAAAAATAAAACTTCTAAATAAATTATTATTAAATTAAATAAATATAAATACGTCTAAATTATAACTTAAATCAAATCTTTTAAATTTAATTCTTTCATGCACATTTAAAAAAATTCTAAATTAAGATATTATTTTATATTTTCTTTTCCTCCAATTTATTAATTAATGCAAGCACTAATTAAAGCATAGTTTATTATTTAATTTAATAATAATAATCAAAGCTCATTGTTTAAATGCAACTCTAATTTAATTTTTATTAAATAAATAATTATAATAAAGTAATATTAAATCTTTAATATTTTAATATTTTAATTATCTCTTTTTGTCCAACTTCTAAAATTAGAATTTTAAATTAAATCTTTTAAATTGGAGTAGATATTTATTTAATTAATAATTAATTAAATATCATCATATTCTAATTTCTCTTTAACCAATTTTCTAAATTTAGACTTTTAAATTAAAGATCATATTTAATTAATTAAATATTCTCATGCTTTAATATATTTTTTTAAAATCAAATATTATTTAATAATTCTCAATATTATATGATTAACCAAAATATTATAATTAAATCATTTACCAAATAATCATATAGCAAAATCCACATAAAAGTAACATTACCAAAACATACCAAAACTCAAAATCAAACAACATAGACAAACTCATGGGTTTTAATAAGGGTGGAAAGTCAGTTACAAGTCCTCCTTGCAAGACAAGTATTTAGGCTATGGCTAGGATTGGACCTGAATATTATCTCCTCTTTCTTAGAATTGATTTATTGTGATAGGGCACACTTATCTTGGAAATTCAAAGAAGTCGATGCCCGATATCTACAATCTTGCATAAAAGACAAGCATGTACATATGCATATATATATCTAAACTAAACAAGTAATGTCAGAGAATGGTACATCGCGTAGATCCTGACTAGTAGGTGACTACGAATCCCTCCCTTAACCACATCAAACATGACAAACATAAAGATAAAAGAGACACATGCACCATACACATGTAAGTATGGGATAAGTATCATAATAATTATAAGTAAAACATCAAATACTCAGAAAAAACTATGCATCGTTACAAATATGAAGTAATCATCATTAAAGCATGATTAATGTGCTAGTTATGATAATCATCAATCAACATGTGGAATATAATCAACTAAGTAATTCATCGTTGAAATATCTCTAGTCCAAGTTATGAAATAATATCCTTGAAACTAACACAACCATGAAATAGGCATAAAAGAGTTTAATAAATATAATAGAAAAATAAACTATGGGTGGGCACTACAGTAAAGATGAAGTTTTCAGTCATTTCAAAAAATTTAAAGCAATGATTGAGTTGTAGACTAGAAAGAATTTGACACATTTTGTAAAGATTGTGGTATTAAAAGAGAGAAGACAACTCCGCATTCTCCATAGCAGAATGGAGTTGTAGAAAGAATGAACAGGACCATGATGGAGAAGGCTAGGAGTATGTTGAGTGGTGCTAGACTATAACAAAAGTTTTGAGCCAAAGCTATAGCTACTGCCTACTACTTGATAAACAGGTCTCCTACATCAGCTCTTGTTGATAAGATGCCAATGGAAGCATGGTCAGGCCACAAGCCTTCACTTAGACATCTAAGTGTATTTGGTTGCAAAGCATATGCTCATGTGCCAAAGGAGAAGTGGGAAAAACTAGATAACAAAGTTCTTAAATGTATTTTCATCAGATATAGTTATGGTGTGAAAGGATACAAGCTTTGGGATCTTATTGCACAAAAGGTATTTTATTCTAGAAGTGTTATATTTAGAGAAACTAAAGTCTTCTTCTGTTATAGTGTAGCTAGAATGAATAGAAGAAAATAAAGATGTGATTCAACTACCTACTACACCAGAGAAAGTTGAATCAAGGCCTTTAGAAAGGAAAGAAATTGAAGAGATCTCTATGAGTTCTAAATCATCAAAGGAAGAAGAGGTACCTAAAGCTGAACCTAAACCAGATCTTGTTCGAAGATCTACAAGACAAAGGAAACTACTTGAAAGGTATAGGTATTCTCCTGATGATTGGAGATGCATATTTGAAATTTTGTAAATTGAAGAAATCCTTGTATGGTTTAAAATAGAGTCCTAGGATGTGGTACCAAAAATTTGATACATATGTGTTGAGTTTGGGATTTGTGCGATCAAAATCTGATCACTGTATATATTTCAAATCTGATGGTGATGGTTTCCTAGTTATTGCCTTGTATATCGATGACATGTTGTTTATTAGAAAAGTAAAGGGTTTGATTGCAGAGTTAAAATCTTAGCTCTCGATAAAGTTTGAAATGAAAGATCTTGGTGCAGGTAGGCACATTCTAGGAATGGAGATTATAAGAGATAGACATAACAGAAAGCTTTGGCTAGGCCAAAGTAAGTATGTTGGTACTATTTTGAAAAGGTTCAATATGCAAGATCTAAGACCATTGAGTGTTCCTATTACAATGGGAACAAAGCTTTCTAGTTCACAGTGTCCCACAACCCCATTGGAGATGGAAGAAATGCATTGAGTGCCATATCATAGTGTTGTTGGAAGTTTGATGTATGTTATGGTCTATACAAGACTAGACATTGCCCAAGCAGTGGGAGTATTTTCCCGTTATATGTCTAATCTAGGAAGAGCACAACGGGATGTAGTAAAAAGAGTTTTCAGATACTTGTAGGGTACCTCAGTGTACTCAATATGTTTTTATGGAATAGGAAATAAGCATTCCTTAGATATTTGAGGCTATGTGGATTCAGACTAGGCCAGTGATGTTGATAGTAGAAGATCCACCAGTGCATATGTGTTACATTATTTGGTGGTGCAATCAGTTGAATGAGCAAGTGACAGGCCGTGGTCACTTTGTCCACTACTAAGGTAGAGTATATGATAGTTACTCATGCCTAAAAGGAACCATCCAGCTAAAGAGATTGTGTTCAGATATAGAGTTCAAACAGGGTGCAGTGACAATTTATAGTGATAGTCAGAGTGCAATCTGCTTAGCAAAGAACCCAACATTTCATGCCAGGACCAAGCACATTGATGTACAATATCATTTTGTGAGAGATATGATTGAGGATGGCAAGGTGAAGCTGGAGAAGGTAGAGACTTTGGTGAATGTTGTTGATGCATTAACTAAGCCTATGAGCACAAAGAAGTTTAGATGGTGTTCAGAGTCAATGAGCCTTTCAGCCCCTAGCAATTAAGTCCATGACACTTTGGATCCCCTGACTCTTGTAAGGTGTTCCACAAGTGGGAGAATGTTGAGAACATGTGTCTCAACCTTGCAATCTTTTTTTGAAAAATTCTAGAATTTTTTTGTGGAAATTTTCCACTTGTTTATATCTTGGAAAAGAGTGTATAAAATACCGAAAGGTGCCCTGTCCATAGTAGAATATAGGAGGGCCATTTTTAGAGCATAGTTAGCTTTTTTCATGACTTTTATGGGGGTCTAAACTAAGAGAAAAAATTATAGACATGATTACTATTTTAACTTGGTTATGTTTTCCATCTTGGAAATGTAAATGTCAAAAATTGGTAATATTTGTCATGGTAGTTTTTCCGATGGTTTTGTAATCAGGGAAGTGTTTGTATAATTGAGTTTTGTTTGCAAGACTAGGTGATAGAAGAAGTCTCTCTGAGTTTGAGTTGTGGTGACGTGCTCTTGTAAGAACTTGCATTGCAAGTTTATTATAATCATCTTGGTTTGATAATACATTGTGTGGGTTTTGGAGGGTGGGGTTTTTCTCTCGAAAGGGTTTCCCCACAGTAATCATTGTGTTACGTGTCATTGTTATTTTTGATTATGTTATTATGCATTTCTTCATTCTCTGCAATAGTTAGTTGAATTTTCATAAGCGTCCTCTCAAAGATTAGCGTAGGTAGCGTTTCTACACACTTTTTTCTTCCTTATAGATCTATCATCTTGCACAGATTTCTTTTCATTCCTCTACATTCACACTTATGTTTTATACTCAAATATACCACATGAAGATCTTGAACTTAACATTGAAGTCTGCCCTACAATTGTACATACATACACAATGGCTAAATCATGCATCTCCATCTCTACTTATTCTCTCTCAAATCCTCAGGAAGGTGAGGACAACAGAGAAGACACTTAGGAAACAAAACATTGTAAGAATTAGATAAGGCCGTAAACTTTGAAATTTATTTGGTTGAGGATTGAAATTATGCCAAGGTTTCCAAAGCAAGAGGAGAAAATAGAGATATGCAACGAAATTGCAATGGCTTTGAAGACTAAACAATTCTGGCCAAATCCCCGATAGTACTATGGATCTACATGTCATAATCCTCATTTTCTCCTTCCTCAACTTGTTGTGCCCTCCTAAAGCACCCACGACAACTGTATATGGTCTCCACGAAGAACCTCATTCATCCGACAGTTGTAGAACATGCAAAAATATCATCACATTTTTCAACACATCCAAAAATGAGTTAGCAATGCCGACAATATGCAATTTGAATCAAGGCCATCTACTAAGTTTTCTACGAGATTGAGCTCTTAAATTCTTGCACTCTAAAATAAGCCTCTATGCTGTCATATCTTTGTTTGTTTTACAAACAAGGTGAAAGAATGGAAAAGTGACTATTATTATTATTAATGAGATATATGCAAGGTGATGTGAAGTGTTATTGTTGGAATTTTCCAATTTTCTAATCACGCTTAAAATAGTAGGTCGAAAAAAATTCCATTTTTGTGCTTTTAACATGATTACATCTTGTATTAATGAATCTCTTTGCAATACCTAAACTCAGGCATTCATGCTTTGGTGGATTTTACCTGGTACACAATTTACTATTCTTTTCATCTGTCTATTGTTTTGTCTTTTAATATTTTTGTGTATTATTCTCCTTGCAACCTACTTACCTATCCTTCCTAGTGTGAACGTGTAGGGCCTAGAAAATAAGAGATTATTGTAGAGTAAAATAGAAAGTTTTTCCATGGATTTGAGTACCTATAATAGTCTAAGGAGGGATTGCTAAACCATTACTATTCATAATTATTATTATCAAATTCATTTTATGTCCACATATATAATTTGGACGAGTTTCTAGGACATCTAATTAATATGATATTAAATTAAAAATGTATACTTTCATTTTAATTTCAATTTTTTTAAAGGATATTTTGAGTGTAAACGTAGCTAAATTAAATATCTTCAAGTAAATGTAGGAAATTTAATTATTAATTTGAATAGTTATATTTAGTTGTCTTTTGGAAAATATAAAAAATAAAAGTAATATACAGTTTTTTCATAATATATTGATTTGAATATCAATTATAGGACATAGATTTGAGTATCAACTATAGGACATATGCAGTGCATATTTTGAAAATAAATCATTACCTGAACATATACTTATCAAATAAATATTTAATTTGTTTGTTTCTTTTTCTTTTTCAAGTCATTTAAAATTTAAGGGATAAATATTATGATTATATTTTAATAAGCTAGACCAACTTACAATTTTTTAGGAAAAATATGATCATTAAAAAAGGGCCACAATGTATATTATAAAAAATATTTTTTGATAGTGTAATATTATATATCTTGTTTTCTATTTTTAATGTTCTTTCAATCATATCAATGATCTACTTTACTTAAGTACATTTTAGTAGATCATCTTGATTAAATTGTTTCAATTAAAAACTATTGAACAAATTTAGGAAAAAGTAAGCCTACTATGTCAATTTTAAAGTATCTTTTAAATGTTTAATTATTAATCTATTTTAATTGACATAATTAAAAAAATTCAATTATTTAAGTAGTATTTTAAGTTAACTAATATAAATTTGATGCCAACGTTTGTTGGAGTGGTGAACCATATGATATTTTGTTGCATCAATGTGTTTATGACCAACCACAACTTGTAGGAAAAGAAAAATAGATAGATTGATAAGAAAAATAAGATATGATTAAATAACACAAAACTTTTGAATTGTAACTTTACTACCTAGAACTTCACATAAAAATATAATACCAAGCTAAAAATAAGAAATCAAATTTGACTATTATTTTTAATTTCATAATTTATGTAAACATAATATAAACTTTTGTGAAGTAAGAACAAAAAATCCTATAATATTAACTAAATCTAATAATAATGTATACAAACTATTAAAATGGTCAAATATCATTGAATTTTGCTACTATTTTTCTACTTTAATTGGCTAATTAATGACCATGTTATTTATAATATTTGTAATAAATAGTGTTTAGGTTCTAATATTATCAATATAAGCTATATTATTATTCATTTGATTTTCTGCTTTAATCATGCTTTCAATTGCGAATGATCTTCCATTTTAATTGTCATAAATTTCATATGTTCTAACAATATTGATTTGGTGTGAGAAAAATAGAGACATCATATACAAAAAATCAAATATCTTTTAATCATATTATTATTATTCCATTGTATATGATACTAATAGTCAAGCTATTCATATTAAAAGTATTGAACCTATCAATATAAATGACATCTTTCTTCATTGTGTTATCTACTTCAACTATTCCTTTAATCATGTGAATGGTCTAATTCAATTGATACCTCAAAAAAAGGTGCAAAGGATATAGTAATAGGTTTGATCTCTAACTATGGAGATCACTTCTCTAAATTCTTCGTGAACTAGCTACAAAAAATGTGCTCCATGTCTAGATCGTTATACTTTTTATAGATGATTACTATTTTGTTTTTCTCAAATCTCAATCATTCAAATTTTAGTTTCATATAGTAACCTATTCCTAGATTAATAGACACATGTTATCAATATTTAGAATGTGGTTAATTATATTTGACTTGAAATACATATGAAACATATGTTCCCACAAGTGAAACTTTTAATTTAAGATGGATCAATCCAAACCAAATCTATGGATAGGTCTTACATAAGCTCTTAAACATTAGTTGTTCATTAATTGAATAATGTGAATCAAAAGCGAATTGGTATATAAGTGCATTGATAATACCCCACCCAATACAACTAAACTTTTGAATTTAAGCTCAAAAGAGAGGAAAGTATGTTCTTTCTAGACTACTATGACTAATTTTGGAAGAATCTACATCAAAAATGTGTTCACGTTAAGAATGAATTAGTACATAATATGAAACTTAACATGATTTTGTTGATTATTTTGGATTATATAATAATAAATCTTTAATAAACAAACAAGATCTAGAATACACTTGATAACCACTACATCAAAGGCTAAGTCTCCTCTCATTTTATTGATCTTAGGAGGATGTGTATTCTATGAGAAGAGTTATTAATGATACTTTTTTGTAATATGTAAATATAAAATTATGCTTTCAAATCAAACACCTATCGGCGTATCCCTTGCACCTCCTTTGGGTGCAAGTGCTAGTTTTAATTTATTCCCCTTCATTTTCAATTCAAACTTTTAGCAACAAGTTTTATGATTGACATGGGTTCTTTAGGGGTCTCTCTGACTAATTTAATTTATTTTAAAGTGTTTTATGTTTACTTTAATAGAGCATATGACTATTAAAAGACTTAGATAATAGTTTTAACCATTTTATGGTAACTAAATGGATCATGCAATCTCCAACACTAATAATAGTTCATCATCCTAATTAATCCTCACTAACACTTCTAATGGAATATATATCCCATTTCAAGACATATATAATCAGAATAAATTTCATATAGACACCGAATAGAATACTATAAAAAGACACAACCTAAAATTGAAGATAATTTAACATTGATGCTCATGTCTAATAAATAAAAGATCTAAAATTGAATCTCTTCATAATATTTATAAAAGAGATCTAAAATTGAATCTTTTCACAGAATGGCTCAAATAATATGATCATCTAAAATTGAATCTTTTCACAGAATGGCTCAAATAATATGATCATTAATCTTGCCAACAAGATAAATAACTCCATCAAGTAATTCTCCATTTAAAACAAAAAAATTATGTGAAACATTTTAGATACATATCAAACCAAACTCAATCAAATGTCATATCACGACAATATCAAATGGATAACCCAATCATCATAATAAGTAGAATAATACTCACCAAAGCATATGAAAGCATTCAAAATAGTTCAAATAATACTAATCAAAGTATATGAGGGCATCCAAAACATGCAACTTAATTAGGAACTAGGAGAATCAAATCCACTTCCGAACATAAATCTATGATATCCAATCAGAGTCAAAAATAAAATAAAAATAAAGATAAGGAAACTCTCTTGGAGTCAGAGGTTTAAGGATGTGGCTATCCTCTCTACTACGTATTTTTTCTAAAAATTTTAACATTTGATCTTCATGATCTGCATAATTTGTAGTTGAAAATAACAAAAAAAATTTAAAAAAAATCACTATCTGAAAAAAATAAAAAATCAACATTTATTGTCTTTAGTAGATAATTAGCATGTCCCAAAGTTTATAAGGAGGTTATCGAGAGTCAATATAAACTGTTCCTAAATTGATAGAAGAGCTGATTATACACTTTGTGTACAAAGATTTTTTATTTTATTTCTTTTAAAAGTTTTTCCAGTTTGCATACAGGAACCATTTGAACAAAGCACTTGACCAATATAATTTGTTGTTTGCAGAGCGTAGAAGGAACTGCTCGGATTCATTTAGAATGTGTGATAAGAACAATAAAGATTTAAAAGCGCCTTCCTAGATAATTTGTATTGCAAAATTTAACATGATGCATCTAGAAATACATGGAATCTTCATGATATAAAATATATCCTGGCAATCTTGTATCTGAGTCGTGACTTGTACTCAAGTATTGAGCTACAATACAAAACTATATCCGCTGAATATTGTAGAGAAGTAAATTCTTCAAGCAAAATTTGGATCACACACCAAAAATGTTAGGCATATTCGCCTCATCTACATAATGACATACAATCGATACTTCCAGGAGACATACAACATTAGAATAGTCTTGTCAAAATATTATTCTATTTTCTGAGAGATATCCACTTCCCTCTGGAGCTTCATTGGAATGTTTCAAAGCCAGCATGTTCTTCGATTTTAAATCCTGAAATACCCCGAAACGCATGAATTGTACTTTTGTTAGTTATCAAATCCCAATATTCTCTGGCACGGAAACAACCCTAAGGATTGATAGCCACTACGTTCTATGAACAAGCAGACTTGGAAAATGATAATGGATTTTGAAGTTGGCAAGTAGTTAAGAAAAAGATATAAAAAACTCAACTGAATCTTTTTAGTTAGTCCATCTCTTTGTTAATATTTCATGTTGGTTTATTTATGTTTGTGGATACATAATATGAAGGTTATAAGAAGCTAACTGTACCTACAAATAATAAAAATAAATCCAATACTTGGATTCCCATCAACTGATAACAAGCAAATGCATCATACTTACAAAAAGCAGAGTACTCGTCTTGATCGTTCCGTTTCAGTTGTTGACAGCCTCTACATTCTGTGAAGAAGCAGAGAGGGAAAATGATAATGGATTTTGAAGTTGACAAGAAGTTAAGAGAAAGGTATAAACATCTCAACTGAATCTAACGCTTCATATTCTTTTTTTAAGTTAATCCATTTCTTTGTTAAGGTTTCATAGTGGTCTATTCATGGTTGTGGCTACAGAAACTAACTATACCTAAAAAAATTGACAAATTCCAAAACTCGTAAAATGTTATAAAAATGATTCATTAGATCGCACTGTTTCAGTTTTTTCGACATCCGAAAAGTTTACACAACCTTTCCAGTCCGTTTGTGAGAGATTGGTAGAGGAAGATGGTGGCTTAGTTGGCTGTGTAACTCGCTCCGACCTCAATGGTGTCTGCAGCACACGAGATGAAATGACATTTTCTCCACCTGAGGGAAGAAATGCCACAGCATTGTGGGCCATGACCTTTTCACTTTCAGCTTGCTCCACATTAGATGGTAAGCGACGTGGGTTCTGCAGCGTTCTTCTTCTTGAAAAGTAATCTTCTCCTGCCATTGTAGGAGGCTCAACATATAATGGGTTCTTCTCTTGCTGCTTTTCATTGGCAGATTTGTAAAAATTTTGTGTTCTGTTAGCTAGCTTTAGAAAAGAAAGAACAAACATGTCTTAAAAGAGGAAAAATTATAACAAGTCTACTAATTTACATGTGAATAAAAGTACAATCTATAGACTTCTTCAAAGAAAAAAATAGAAGAAAACAAAATGAAACTGAAAAAATAAAAAATTTTCAATAAACTTACAAATTAAGCAAGTGCAAGTTTATCCATAAATCAAGGATCAAACCACAAGAAAAATCAAACCAGAAGAAAAAACCAACTTTCCTTAAGATTGGTAGTTTTATTGAACTAACAAGACTGATATGTCGTTGCCTTTTCACTTACTTCCTCAACCTTAGATGGCAATGGTGGGTTCATTAGCTTTCTTAGGTTTGGCGCCCGCCCGTTACGCCATCTTACCCTTGGAAAGTAGTATTTCCTGGCCATAAGCTCTCTTAAATGCGGTTCTGGAGGTGCCCTCGATAGTGGTGTGGAGTAGTATTTCACTTCTATTTCGGAAATGCGGGCTTTTCTGAAGAGCCACAGTCGTCTGTTGTCATTGGACCACAGGACACCATCTTCATCGCTGGCCACCTTTATCATTGGAAAATCGCTCGCATCGAGTTGACCTAAAGAAATGTCGCGCAGAGCATCCTCCAAAAGAAATTCGCTTTCATTGTCGAGATTAAAATGATCTGCAATGGAATCCTGGGTGAACCTTAGCTGCTCGGGACACACCTCCACAATTTGGTAATTCATGACAACAATAGGATTTCTACTACGATGATATAATGAGCTGCTACATACGTTAAATCATGAACGTCTTTGATTTCACTCTATATAAAGTGAGCATTCGATCGCATTGCTTCCCGTTGTCACAATCACATTAAATTCCCAAGCTCATTCGCACGATTGATTACAGAGTAACAAATTCTATTAAGCCTATCTGCATTGATGCCATAACAGACCTCGAAATCCGATTATCTGACATATTAAGTTGGTAGGGTGCAATGAAATATCTTTTAAAACGCCATAGATTTGGATGTTGGAGAGTGGTTGGATTTTGATTTTATCTTCTTTTTATCCGAAAAATCTTATCTCGATGTTTATGTGACTTTCAAAAATAAAATTATCCAACGTACTTAAGGAGTGCCTTACTTGAGCCACAAGGGAAAGATATGGTTTGCGTTGCTAAACAAGAGACGCAAGCGCCATAGTTTCTGCCATATACATAATGGTTGCAGTGTGTTAGGTTGAAAAAATAAAAAGTAGAAATAAGATGGAAAAAATAAAATTTAGAGAAGTAAGAAAAAAAACTAATAATTGTGCATTGATGAACATGGACTAGTGATCCTATTGCTAGTTAATAGCCAAATTCACAGGGACTTCATGCCCCTAGGCTAGCCACAACATTGTTTGAGTGTTGGCCACTTAATATAGGTTCTTTTAATAAGCTCATACGACTACACTGATGGAAGTACATTGCAATGAGAAAGAAGTAATGACAAAGTTGCTAGAGTGAAAGTCTTCCGACTCCCAAGAAGTACATTGCAATGAGAAAGGAGCAATGACAAAGTTGCTAGAGTGAAAGTCTTCCGACTCCCAAGAAGTGATGAATGGATCATTTATCAAAAAAATGATACAATATGGGATTCCCCCTGTGTGATTCTTTTATCGAGCCACGTATATCTAGAAAAAAAAGCCGATATTATTTGTACTTTGAAGACACATTGAAGAGAGATTTAAAGAGATATATTCCTCGTAATAGTTAGAAAAGAAGGAAAATGAAGATTTATATATATGAAGATAGATTGAAAAGAAAGATAATGATAATAGAGATTTATAGAGAGAAATGAACGATATGAAGAGATTTAAAAGAGAGACAATGATATGTTATTATAAGGACAATGAATAGAGATAGTTGGAAGAGAATTAAAAATTTAGATTAAGGAGTATGCTATTTTAAGAAATATTTAAATAAAAAATTATAAAATTGAGTTAAACCAATGAAGTATTTGTTTCTACCTTTTCCAATATAAATTCAGATATTAAAATTTCAAATATAAATTGTTGTCTACTTGATCTATTTGAAGAATAATATTAGTTTTACAAATTTTTAAATGTGAAAAAGAATTAAAACAAGATTGAAAAAAAATAGCTAGTTAAACATAATGTGAAAAAAGTTAGCATTTTACGATTGACAAAAGTAAGGGACAATGTAAAACTAATAAATATATTTAAATAGAAAATAGAAAACATTAAAAACTATTTTTTTTTTTTTTTGTAACAAAACTTATAAATATTTTTAGTAAAAATTTATCAAATCATTATATCCTTAAAAATCTACTTTTGTTATTAATTAATTTAATTATAATTTAGAATAAAATTTAATTTTAAAATTAGAATAAAATAATGTTAAATTATTATGAAGGAAAAATTAAGTAAATGTATTTTTAAATGATATGATAATTAGTTTTTTTAGTAAGATTTTAAATAAACTTAAACTCAAAAATAACCTAGATTGATATATTTACAATCTTTGATAAGAAAATTGATTTAGTTATTATTGATATTGATTAGACATGCATTTATATCTTAAATAATTACTTTTTGGAAACTTTATTTGATTTGTCACAATTGTGAAAAAGATAAAGCTCTCATTAAATGCATGTCATTATTGTTGTTGGAAAAATATGTGTATTTTTGTTAAGAAAAATTGACTTTTTCTCCTTATCAAAAATAGTATGGACCGATAGAATGAACACAAAATGTCATTTATAAAATAAGGAAAAATGAAAAATAGATATACACATTATAAGTTCCATATAAGATTTTAAATTATTTGATTTGATTGGTTAATCTAATTGGAAAATTGCATTCAATTAATGCAATAGTATCTTGCCAAATGCAAGAACTAAAAATCAATTATCAATAAAGATAAATAACCAGCCATTGTACTAGTATTACTTGTGATTGTATATTGGTTTGTATTACTTTTTCTTGTATATTGGTTTGTAATGGGTATCTAGAACAAGTTTTGAAGGTCAATTTCAAAAAAGCATAGTTTAAGTTTTGCATACTCCAACACACAAAGTTAATTGATAGATCAGTCAAATAGTGTTAATGTAATAAAGGTTTTAATGGGAGTGATAGATTCTTGAATCAACTATGAATTCAATTACAAGGATACAAATATGAATTAAACAAAAACCTTGACTAAAGATAATAAGTAGGCCTCATTACTAATAGGATTGTCATATGTTTGCAATGGGGATAGAGGACCAAGTAGAGGATAAAGGGTGGGGGAGTGGGGGAGATGGAGAAGGAGAAGCATAGTGAAGATAAATGGACAAAGGAGAAATGTACAAACTGAGATAGAAGACATTATATATATATATATATATATATATATATATATATATATATATATATATATATATATATAGAGAGAGAGAGAGAGAGAGAGAGAGAGAGAGAGAGAGAGAGAGAGAGAGAGAGAGAGAGAGAGAGAGAGAGAGATAAATAAGCAAGCTAAGAGATATAAATATTGAGGCCTACAAAGAACCCATGTGTATGCATAGAGAAGGGGAGGAAGCTTGTAAAATAGTGATTTGAGTCCTATGCAAATTTATGACAACTGGCTGAAATAAAGAAAATTGCAAACATTGATCATTAACCCTTGATCTTACAAGAAATATTTCTATTTGTTGTGCCTTTTTCCATAAACATTGGGGTTGGATTGTGCTCAGATGTTTTCACACTATAGATACATATATATGTCATGCTAACATTTCACAAATATCTATGAGTAAAGTTGGTCATTGGGATGTTAGACTTTTTTATTTTAGCAATCTAATACCTATTTACACTCACATTGATATCACGATGATTTGTAACCACTTAAAACTTCATATATTACTTCATTATCTTGATCTTTCGATTGTTTTATGTGTTGGAATGCACTTCTCAGCTCATTTTCTTTCTCCTAGGAAAACTCTTCTCACAACCTTTCTATCCACTATTATTTTTCAATAAAGCTCTATCAACTCAAAATTTATTATTTTTACTTATTCTAGCATCATACAACACTTTTGGTTTAAGAGGGTCAGTATTCGGGTTTCATATTTTATATATTGTTATTACAAATGTGACATATAATTCATTTTCCATTTATTTTCATTTTATGTATAAACCCTATTTATAGTTTGTTTCTGGAGGAGGATGCATTGAATTGTGGTTTGAATAAGGAAAGCCTCAAAACATGATTCACCAACATTTCATCTTAGTCTTCTATGTGCAGGTACTAGTGAAGAAGATTATTTCTATTGCTGGAGCTTCAAATCATAGATTCTAGTAACGTTCTCGTCCATCCTCCTAGTCTTTTCATTATTATAATTATATCTAACATCTCTTTATGCTATGTAATTTCATCATATTTAGTTCCAAGAATAGATTGAATTTCATATTTTTTTAGGAAAAGTCTTTTCATTCTATTTGTACAAGGTGTTTGCATGTCATAGGTTGACCCCACAATAGTGAGTTACACTTTTTTTAACATTAGATAATTTTCCTTAAAATTAAACATTTTTAAGAAAATTGGATTATTTATAGCTTGAGAGGTTCCATTTGAAAGAATAAATTAAAAATGGTTAGGTGAAAGCCTCTTAGGATTAAAATATCTTTGATATAACCTCTTTACCACCTAATCATACCTACAATGGAGTCTCCTTTACACCTATCAAAATGCTGAGAAAATATAACTTTGACAAACCTAGATTCAAGATAGTGCAACTCAAATAAAACTTTCTAATGATTATGATTTTAATATGTATAAAGTTCATTGTAAGTTTGTGTTTTTAATTTTACTAGGCATTGAATTTACACTATATATCAACTTCTATGTTCAATGCTCATGAAAAAATAGTAAAGAGATTTTGTGAATTTTTTTTAGGAACTTGTTACGAGTGTCCTCTTTTCAAGAAAATAACAATTGATTTTGATACATAAAGAAAAAGTTAGGGATCAATAAGTGAACTTTTAAATTTAATTAAAAAGAGTTTATGAGGGGAACCAAAACTTTGTACAAAATTTACCTAAAAATAAGGATTAAGTCAAAAGTATGAGGGTAATAGAAACCACAGGTTTTATAAGGACCTAAAACCTTAGTGAAAAATACATTATAGAGCATATCAAAATCCCCAAAGGAAAACACCAAATCATTGTTGGAAGAAAATAGAAACTAGCAGACATGACCATGACTAAGGACTAGACCTAGACAAGGGATAGTAATGACCAAAAAGAAAAAAGACAGAAAGAAAAAACACTACACTAAGAAAGCTCCTTAATAGCGTTGGCTAAGTTATCCCAAAGACTAGCCACCTCTTCAATTGATTCCTTTACAGTCAAACTTGGAGCTTCCTTGATAGCCTTCTTCATACTTATCCTGGTACGCTTACTTAGACCTCCACTTAGAGAAGCATCCATAGTGGAAAAAATATCCTCTACACTTCTCTTACCTAGATTAGCAACAACAACACATAGACTAGAGGTAACCATATTCATGTTCTTCTCACAATTTTTAACAAGCTGGTAAAGTTTAGCCTCATAGTCCAGGAGTTTACCTAGAATGTCTCCCACCTTATCTTCCAGATCCATCCGTTTTTTCTTCTCTGCATCTAGGCTAGCCTACAAAGTCCCTAACCTTCTTTTTGTAAGTTCACCTTATTATACATCCATGTATCAACCATGAGGGAAATATCAATCCACATTTTTGGATTTTTGAAGAAATCTAATATCTCCCTCACACTTCTCCCCATCCATATCATCAGGTTCATCAATAACATAGTTGCCATGCTCATTACCTTGACCAAATTTAATATCTTTAACCTTAGTGTCATTTGGTCCACCAACCAAATTATTTTCAATCTCAACACCTAAATCATTTCCAAACCCATCAAAATTGAGGTCCATACTCTACACATTCTCCATATGTTTATCTAGATGACTAACTTGGGCTTCCAACAAATCTTCCTCCTTTTTCTCATAAAGTTCCTTCTCCTTCATTGTTTTAGGCCCTGTAACATTTTCCTTCACGCAATCCTCTTTAGTCTCCTTAGGGTTATCATCCTCATTCCCTTTCCCTTTCTTCTTCTCAGATTTAGGGGTCCCTATTGTGTCATTCTTATTATCAGATGCCTTCTTCGAGCCTTCCCCAGTTTTATTCATAGATTTAAAAGAGGTATCACTCTAGCTACCAGAGTGACCCTCATTGCTAGAGCTGCAACCTCCACTATCACTTAAATTTTATTTATCTTGGCCACCTGCATCATCATTCTTTTCCTCCTCCTCAACCTCCAAATCATTCTTCAAATCGGTCTCCATATCCCAAATTTTGGCCTTCTTCATTTATGAGCTAGAGACCTTCTTCCTCTTTTTCTCTAACTCCTCATCCTTAGCTTTAGAGTCATTCTCAGACTCCATCTCCATACCCTAAGCCTCCACTTTCTTTTTTCCTTCTTCATAATTCACCTATTTTTCACCACACTCTTCTCCAATGAACTCTTAAGAGTTTTACACTTTTTATTCAGAAAAGACACTGACGACCTCAAAGACTTATCCCTGTAGTATTATACAACCAACAATATTAAACCTTCATGGAGAATAGGTCGACTATATTTTTTATGGTGGGCCTTAAGCCCCTACAAGAGAAAGTTCTTAAGATAACATGGTAAATAAATCCCATCCTTGTACCTAAAATGGTTCAAGAAAACAAAATGATAATTATGCACCCTTTAGACTAACCATCCAAAATGAAATATTCCCTCGCACTAAACATAATGTCCTACCAAATTTCCTTAATCTGGTCTAAGTCATCAAAATCCCCCACTTTGACCAACTTATTTTCCCCCTCCAACATTTTAGGAAACTTCTTCAAAGAAGCATTATAAATCTTAGTTTGCTTGTTGAATTTAATCCCTATATTAGGGAACCCAACAATTTCAACAAGAAAATCCTCATTAATAGTGACAAAAACCACATAAAGACACACTTTGTCCTTAAACCAACTCCTAAAAATCTCCTTTGTGAAATGCAGCTTAAAACCATGTAATTTCTTAAGGTAACAAGTGACCTTACCTTTTTCGAGGTGTTCCCAAACTACTTTTTCCCCTTACAACAATTGTTGTTTGATGGCTTCAATTTCCTCGGCTTACCAACCCCACCCCCCCCCCCCCCCCATCATAGAAATTTGGTTTGCACTAATCTTACATAGATAAATGAAGGTACCAAAGGAAAAAAATGAAAGATCGAAACTTTTCAAGACAAAATAGTCCATCATCAACACCCAAAATGTGTGTCATATTGAAAGGTTAATAATGAAAATGTACACTCTAAAAATTTGATATTTCTCATCATTATTACCAAAGCTTCCATGGCATAAATGGAAATAATTAATTAATTCTTCCAATAGTCGCATTATTAACATCAAAATTTATGAAATCTTTAAGCTTCAATAGGGTGCTTAAGTCATCCTCCCATGTCATCTGCTTACTTGTACTGATGGAAGCATTACCAATCCAATTTTCCACCCTATTTGTTTTCTGGTAACTATGAGAAACACAAACTTATTAAAATTATTTAGGATCCCCTTAACTTTCAAATAATAGATTCAATAGTCCAAGAAGGAAAATTTCTATTATATTCACAAAATTGATTATATTAAGAGAGCCCAGCCCACCCACACCCCCCCCCCCCCCCCCCCCCCCACTTCCCTCAGTTATCTTGGTTGAATTTAATTTCTAACACAATTTCCTCTTTGCTAATGTTCTTCAGATTATCCCAGATGAAGTGCATGACTTGTGACATATGATGCTTTCATAAAGATAATAGAACCTATAAATCACATCAAATCAAATACAAGTATCACATTGTGAGTTAGTTTGATCCTTTTGGATAGGGTTGACTTCCTCCTTATTGGGATCCACTACCTCTGGACTTGGGTTAGCTTACCCTACTTAGGGTTGCCCTCCCCTTGATCATGGTCAGCTTGGCTAATTAGGGCCAATATCTACCCATCTAGATAGTTAAACTCTCCTCTAAACATAAAATGTACATTATAAAAGGTAAAAATATGCTCCAAAATAGTTAGAAACATGCATATCAAGATAGGAATCACTCTACACTACCACTCACCTCAACTAGTGGGCCACCAGTTGCAATGGATGCTCTCAAAATGTCCATTCACATTAGCTCTAGCTCCTTCTTCATATTCAACACTCCCTCTCTTCAACTTCTTAAAACTACCAAGGTAAGAAATCAATGGTTAGAACCTCTATTTATAATGTTTTCAAGGTAAATTAGGGTTCCCTTTCAATTCTAGATAAATTTGGTTTTCTTATGGTTAGAAGTGTTGGAATCATGATTTAGTTATCTTCCCTTTGAAGTTGGTTGAGTGATATTTTGATAAATTCCTCAAAAAGTTTGAAGGTCTTCATTATAAATATGTATTTCTAGTTCCTAGATTAGCTATATCACCCTGATTCCACTTTCTAAAAAGAGAAAGCCAAAACAAGGGGGGTATGGGCACCTATGTAACTCACAAAATCATTCTGAGTAAGCTCTAGGTGATTTTGGATTTTCACTAACATGTGTTCTACAGGATGCAAGTACTAACACTTCCTTGCAAGATCATGGCTTTTGAACTTTTCTATATCCTTTTTCCTCTAAAAGTGTTTCTTTATGTTAGCTTGCATATTCATGTAGTGTCATACTTAACTAAAGTGGGGGTTGGATGTACCATCCTAAATTGTAAGCAATGCAATTTATGACCATTTAGCATAGGTATTTAATATATTTAATGATAAATTTTTATTTAAGATGTATTCATACCTCTCTCCTATCCTTTTCTTAAATGAGATCTAGGTAGGACCTAATAAGTCCCCCTTGGCATTCCTATCTTACACCACAAAACTTGAGGTAGGATCTATTTATCCAAGTCCTCCCCTTGCCTTTCATTGCATCAACATAACCCTTTTTCTGCATCAAAATGGGATTTCCTCAAAATCTGGACCTAATTTCTAACATTGTCCCAGAGGTTGTTGTATCTACTTGTCAGGGCATAGTGCACCCCTAACTAATCAAGTGCATAGTCTAGCCTTGATGGACCAATCAGGACCATACTAAACCCCTAAATATGTCCTATTTTGGGTCCTAGTCATTGGTCCCTTCTCAAGGATTGGTCTGGAGTTAGTTTTTTGAGCTCGATTTACTTGTTAGAGAAAGATAATCTAGTTCCTATATGAACACCCTCAATTCCTTCATTTAGCATATATAGAAATAAAGCAAGAAATCATACACACACTCAAGCAAGATCAAAAGGGTATATCACACATAGACAAGCGATTATGGACATCCCAATTTTTATTAGCACATATGCAAGGTTAAAGCAAGAAATCTTAGAAAGATCATTTGAAGCAAGAGAGTTCTACATATTCCTCTTCTAATTCCATCATTCAAGCATTCAAGATTCAATCACAGAGTAACATATATGGATCATGAGTATGGCTCATAATAATTTATCCTTGGGGGCATATAATTCTTTTTATGTTATCCTCAGATCCATGCATTCTTATTTCATCTACATTCTCATAATATTTCATGTTATAGTTTTGGATATAAGGATCTAGATCCTTGCATTGCACATTCAAAGCTCATATATCAACATGCCACATTAAATTTGATATATGGGCTATTTTTGAAGGTGGAAATCACCAAAATGGGGTGTTGAGTAAGGAAAACTCCTATATAGCCACCCAACACACCAAAATTGAAATATCCATAGATCTTGGAAGGAAAACCTGGTCCCAAATCAAAGTATTCCTTTTGTCATTTTTTCAAAACTATGAAATTAGAATTTTCATATCACACATTCCATTGGGGTTGACTAGGTTTCCCCTAATGAATCAACACTGACTAGGTTACCCTTGATCATCCAATTTGACCTTGAAAAATTGCTAAATAATTTTTGGGTTTTGTTTGCCTCATAGTTTCAAGCCTAGATGTAGCTTTGTTCATCTCTAGATATGTTAAATTGCACAAAAATCAAGGTTCAAGATTCTAAGCTAAGTATCTTTATCTCTCTTAGTCATTTCATTTAGCAGTTTTATTACTCTACATTGTATACCTTGTATAGAACTTGAAGTAAATAGTTAAGATCTCATTGTTAAGTTGCATTCTTTTACCTACTTTCATATTTTAAATCTAGGTTTGTGTTGATGCTCCATATCGCTTTGATTATATTGACCTAATAAGATCTATCTCCTTTGAGGTTTAGTTTGTGTTGGTGTAAATACGTATTTACTATTTACACTTACTTAAGTTTACTTAGGTTAATGCATTATTTTATTAGTTTATTTTGTGAGACACTTAGGAGTTTGGACACCTTTTTGAGTTGTCATGTTGACAACATAGAAGTACGCAACTCTATTTTAGCACATGGTGTCTACAACATTGATTTGCGTGTTACACCTTTGTAGGCTTATCCTCTCATCATCACACTTACTTCCGTACTTAATGGAGGATAACCCATATCTAGTGGACATGTTCCTAGCTGTATGACTTATCATGTAGCTGATTCTAAGACATTCTAGATTTATCTCAAAGGCCTTCATATACAGGCACTCCTAGTGTACTCTTACAACACATATTGAATGAATATATCCTCATTTTGATCATACTCTCTCTTTCTGGTCTACAATTATGCTTGTGTTTGAGTTCTTAGTTCTTGGATGAATTTTTCCCTAAGAAAAATTCTTACATGGTATCAGAGCTTGGAGATTTTCTCATCACATAGCCATTTGAGACCATTATTGCTTCAGCACCTCAACTGAATTTGGAGTACTACAGAAATTGGGAGCATCTAGAGCCAGATCTAACCTTGCCATTACATCCAAAATGCTGATTCAGTGAAAATTGACTATAAATTTGGCTACCTTGGCCCAAAGTAGACTGTGAGGCAATTTGTTTTGCAAATCAACAACTGGAGGCCATGATTTACAATTCGGGTATGGTCATTTGCAGATCTCATTAATTAATTTTTGGGTCTGTAATTTATTTCTCTACAATTTTATTTTCATTAGTATTTTCAGAAAAAAAATTTGCACTTCGGGCAGCCACTAGAGATTTTTTTTTTGCAAGTATCGGGCTATTCGATCTTGTAATTTATTTCTCTGCAATTTTATTTTCGTTAGTATTCTTAGAAATTTTTTTTGCCCTTCGGGTAGCTAGTAGAGAATTTTTTTTTGCAAGTACTAGGCTGTCAGATCTTGACCCTGCACAAGAAAATATTTTTGTACAATAGAGAATATTCCATTTTTTACCCCCGTGTGCACCTTCCTTTTTCGGTTGGAATCGCATTGCAAATTCTATCATTCACAATTGAAATCTAGCAACAACGATATCACCAACTGACCAAACCACTAAGAAAATCCAACACCCATGCTCATTCGACTTAATTTGTGCACGGGTTTCTTTCCATGAAGTGCAACAAGTGCACCCACCATCAATGTGGGATTTTGTTTAAACAAAACCCACCACCGCATAATTAAACTGACCTACATTCAGTTTTATGGCGACCATAGATTGGAACCTCCGACGATATTTTACCTAACTCCAATGATGACGTTAATAACATTTTTGACCTACGCTGTTAGTTACTGGCCACCTACCATTTACAAGTTTGCATACTTTTTTGGGTGCTACATTTACTATCCCTGGCTCCCACCATCTGTAACATATTCTGGCCTTTGTGGTATCTCTAGCTGCAAATTTGAAAGTTTTGGCATCGCTGCGAAAGGCAAAATTGGCGATCACAATATGAAATCCAATCCCAGAGACCTGCTTTCTAGTGCCATTTAAACCCCTACTTGTGCACAATGTAGTGAAATCATCATCATGTTTGGCCCTCCATGTCACATCCACATGGTTCTGGCCTCCATGTCACCCCTTGCCACATAGGATAGCTAAGACATGTCAGTAGGCCCAGTGATTGACAGGTGTCAAACACACCACTGCATATTTGGCCATCCACATCATCTCACAAGCAGACTATTATATAGGGACATGTCAACCTAAGTCATACTTACCACGTGTATAGTCTATATCGTACGAACAACTAGTCACCCTGCCATGTTAGCTAAGGGGGCCTTTTTTGCTGATGTCATCATTTCACTGGTTTAAATTTGATGGTTGTTTGACCATCAAAAATAGTCATTTTTTAACTATTGTGATAGCTATTTGATCATCAAATTTAAGATAGTAATTTTCTTGCCAGACCCCTCTTCAGATTGCATTTTTGATTTGGCAGCCTGACTTTGCGAGCCCATAACTTTGACATTTGGACTCTGATTTAGGTGCAATTTTTTTTTGAAATTGGGTAAAATTTCTTGAACTTTCTAGTGGTGGTGTTCTTTTTTGGTTTTTGTGCAAGGATTTTTCAAAAAATGCATTTTTTGGTGATTGTACCTGCATAATTCTACATTTTGCAACTTCAAACACTCTGTATGGGCACATCTGTCACCTTTTTAGGTTCCCTTTTTTTGAAAGTGCATTATTTTTCGTCTACTTTCTAGATTTATAGTTAGATTCTAGGGTTGTGTGGACAAATTTCTCTCTTTCAGAACTAGGGCTTTTTCTGCATTGTAAAGCTTTGATTACTTTTCAAAATTGTTGTACATCTCAACTTCAGTGCTTAGTGAAAGATTTGGGCCTCAAAAGGCAATTTTAAAAGAAAAATTAGAAAGTCCACTTTGTTCATTTTGAAAAGTGGCCCATTGTACATGCACTACTTATAAAGTGCCAAAAACATCTTTTTTGGGGGTGTCTTTTGATTGAGTGAAAAGGGGGGGGGGGATGTACTGTTTTTTGTGTGTCTCTTTTCTACTCTTTTCATTTTCTACATCATGGGTTCATTTAAATGTCCACCTCTAACTTCACACAATTATTCTACATGAAAAGATATTGCATGGAGTAGATTTATGGAAAAAGGATATAGTTTTTATGTTGATGGTACAATTACCAAACCTACTGATGCTAAAGAACTCATTGAATGGAAAAAATAATACCAACAGGCTTTAGATGTTATCAAGAGTTGTGTACATAGAGTTCTCTTCTTTCATATTACCAATTGCACGGAATCCAAACCAGCTTGGGACAAACTTGAATCATTGTATGGTAAGGTGGATGAAGAAAAGGGATTTTAGATTGATGATGATCTACTTCTCTTGGATCCGAAGAACTTTGACACAATTCAAGATTACATCAACAAAGCCAATGAGTATAGGGCACTTCTTAAAGATTGTGGAAATCCCATGAAGGATGAAAAGTTGATTCATCACATTTTGAAGAGGCTACCTTCAGAGTATTCTTCCTTTGTTTTGAGTTTTAATACTCACAGTTTGACCATGGGCACTGCTTACCAGAAGCCTTCATTTGATGCATTTGTAGAGATGTTGATAGTTGAAAAATCTCACTTGATGGATTTGGGATTTCTCAACTCATCAAAGACCAAAGCCTTGGTGGCTAGTGATGAGCATCAATCAAGTCAAGGAGGGAAAAGTTCTAGCAACAACAAGAAGAAGCAATGGAAGCAAAAATCATAGTCTGAGACATAATAGTCCCCCTCACAGCAAGGAAATTCTTCTTCCAACAAGAAGGGAAGTAATGAAAAGAAGGACAAATTTTTTTATGCATATTGCAAAAATCCAAATCATGACGAGCATCATTGCGAGACTAAAATAATCGATGAGTTAGAAAATCTACTCAAGAAGAATAAGATTCAAGTGCTAGGCACTTCCAAGGATATAATTCCAACCTCTTCAAAGGGGAAAGGGCAAGCACTTATGGCAAATTCAAGTTCTTCTATGGAATGGATACTTGACTCAGGTGCCTCCTATCATATGGGTTCTTCAAAGGGAGACTTTTCTTCATTGAAGCAGTCAAAGGTACCACACATCTTCGTGGGAGATGATACTAAAATGGAAGTTGAAGGAAAAGGACATGTGGAAATGGAAAATGGGGAATTCAGAGACATTCTCTATGTTCCAAACCTTAGTTCCAATCTCCTCTTAGTTTACTAAATCACTCACCTTGGAGATGGTCATAAAGTTGAGTTCCTTCTAGATTCATTGATGGTGCACAGTCTTAAAGATGATTCATTAGTTGTAGTGGGGAAAGTCAATCATGACAAGAGGCTTTATTCCTTCTCACACTTTGTGCCTAAGTCTCCTTCTCAAGCCTTGTTGACTCACTCTACTTCACAAATGAACTTATGGCATGAGCAATTTGGTCACCTTGCCTTCTGCCATCTTCAACAACTTTTCTCAAAATGCATGGTCAAAGGTCTACCTAACATCAAATTTTCTAAGGGAGAGTGTTCATCATGTTCAATGGATATGTATTTTGATGAGAAGTATGATAAAAAGAAGTCTTCACAAGCACCAGGTGTTCTCCAGCTAGTTCACATGGTTTTAACAGGACCTTTTGTAGTGACTTCAGTCAGCCAAAGCCACTACATCCTTACTTTAGTTGATGAATTTTCAAGATTCACATGGGTCTACTTCCTTCATCATAAGAATGAAGTGGTTCATAAGCTTCAAGCCTTCAAGACTCATGTTAAACACAAATTCAGGAAAGCCATCAAGGTATTATGGGTGGACAATGAGAACAAATATGTGGACATAAGACTTAAAGACTTTTGCAAACTTGAGGGGATTGATCTTTAGAATCCACTAGCATTTAGTTCACACAAGAAAAATGTTGCAACTATGAGGATTAGAACTCTCAAGACCATGGCAAGTTGTATGATAAAAGCCAAGTCTCTTGATCCTAGACTTGAAGTTGAAGCCATCAACAATGCCACTCACATACTTAACAGGTCTCCTCATAATGCCTTACATGGGAAGACTTCTTTTGAGGCATGGTGTAGTAGAAAACTAGTTGTGAGTCACTTCAGAGTCTTCGGTTGTCCAGAATGGGCTAACCTATCTTCCAGGGGATGCAAGGCACCAGCACCTCGGCCTTGTACTTTCATCAAGTATGTAGACAATGTGAAGGCTTACAAACTTATGGATCCAGAGACACATCAGATTTTTGTGGAGAAGGATGTTCACTTTGAGGAAAGTTCACCCAACATGTCCTCTATTCCTCTTTGCACTTCATACATAATGGAAACTGATAGTGACACTAGCGATAGTGCTTCAATAGATTCAGACACCTGGGGTTCTATCAACAGTTGCAGTGAGAGGTCACATCATCAGTCCAATCCACATGCTTACATTTCCACAATGAAAGGTCCAACACAATATGGTACATCTTGTTTTCCAGCTCCAACTTTAGTTGATGACTAAATGGTAGACATTGCAAGTTTGTTCATGGAGTCACACACTGTAGACTTGGGAGATAGCCTTGAGGACTTACATCTTCTCTTTGATGAAGGTGATCCTTCTACAGTTGTTGTGAGGGCTCACTTTGACCGTCATGTCCATTTTATACATGATCACTCTTCACAGGTTGGTGTGATTGTGGATCCTTATGAACAATAATTGGAGGAGGTCTCTTTGTTAGTTGAGGAGATAGATAGTTCATTGGAATAGGTTCAATAAACATCCTTGCTAGATTTACATTCGTTCTTTTTAGCACAGTTGGAAGGGTGAACATTAGCATCAACACAAGGATACATGAGCAGGTTTCAGGGCCACCATACATCTTCAGGATCGTACCTTTTCATTGTTTCTTCCAAAGGGGAGGAACATCATTCTGCATTCTTGGACCAGCTTCTTCCTTGGAGCGGCTTTCATTGACAGACATTCTTCATTTGGGGGGGGGGGGGGAGACTACCTTGTCTCTCTTCCTCTTCTTTCTTATGGGGGAACTTTTTCCTCTTATGAGGTTTTGTCTCTCTCCTTCTTCACTATTGTATATACTGGATGTATGTCGTAATGGGGGGGTCTTGATTACTCCATCCATCCAGGAATCCCTATTTATCTCTCTTTTTCAGGGGGGGTTTTTCCCATGAGGTTTTCCCTCTTTCTCTGCTTTATGAGAGATTGCATTTCATTATGTACATGGGTACCTAACATGGCCTAGTAGCCAGAAACCATCTTGCATTTCATCCTAGTTTACGTAAGCTTAAGGGCATTCCCCTAAGTTGCACTTAAGGGGGGGTGTGGTGTAAATACATATTTACTAGTTACACTTAAGTTTACTTAGGTTAATGCATTATTTTATTATTTTGCATTATTTTATTAGTTTATTTTGTGAGACACTTAGGAGTTTGCACACCTTTTTGAGTTTTCATGTTGACAACATAGAAGTACGCAACTCTATTTTAGCACATGGTGTCTATAAAACTAATTTGTGTGTTACACCTTTGTAGGCTTATCCTCTCATCATCGCACTTACTTTCGTGCTTAATGGAGGATAACCCATATTTGATGGACATGTGCCTAGTTGTATGACTTATCATGTAGCTAATTCTGAGGCATTATAGATGTATCTCAGATGCCTTTATATACAGGCACTCCTAGTGTACTCTTACAACGCATATTGAACATGAATATATCATCATTCTGATCATACTCTCTCTTTCTGGTCTATAGTTGTGCTTGTGTTTGAGTTCTTAGTTCCTGGGTGAATTTTTCCCTCAGGAAAATTCTTATAGTTTGACAGAATCTCTTTCCTTTAACCCAATCCTTTTGAGGTGTGTGTGGTTGTGTGATGAACTTAGGGCTAGTTTTGATATAGAATTTAAAAAAATATAATTTGCATGATTTAGCTAATTAGATTTTTGCATGAGTATGCATGTGACTATTTCCATTTTTAGTTGCCCTTTGATGAATCCAATAATGTTATTTATTGATTAAATTTAATCCATTATAAGCTTCTAATATTTCAATTAGTTGATCTTTGGTCATTCAACTGTGAATCAATCTGGATGAGTCAATATTGAAGCACATGAATCGTTTATTTTATCAATGTTTATAAAGTTTGTGTTCTTTAAATTCTTCATAAATTTTTTCATCAAACTAAAAATATAACCACAGTGGGTTATCTACTCTTGGTAGTGCCTTTGGTATTTGGAAAATAACCAATGAAAATGTCATAAATAAAGGAGTTTTGCATTACTTAGTATTTTATTCAAAAACTAAAATAAATAAATAAATAAAGTGAGTAGAGCACAAGACACTCATTTCCACCATTAGGGTTGGTCATGGCCCAAAGCTCCTTTTTCTTTCTCAATGGGAAAACCCCTTATTTGTTGGATATCCTCATGGAAGAACCCTAGACATAATAGGGCCTTGCCCTACCATGGAAAGGTACAAGGGTTCCCTCTTAATCACCCTTCCCCTAAATTATCTTACTTGAATTAAAGTGATGCATTGCATTTAAAGCACATATAATAGTTTATTTATGCAAATATAATTTTTATTTAAAAAAAAAAATACAAAAAAAAGTAGCATTGAATAATATTCTATAAGGAGATCTATTAATGGGCCTCTAAGGGTTAAACATCAACAAATGGGTGGTGATGGACTTGTGTGGTTTCCTTCAGAGAAAGGTTGCATCAAGATTAATTTTGATGGTACTTCCAAAGGAAACCCTTGACCATCTAGGATTTGGTTTGTATTAGGTACAAGAATGGTTGTATCTTAGTTATTGGAGCTAAAAGAATAGAAAATGGGACAAACAATGAAGTATAATGCCTAGTAGTGATAGGGGAAATTTTGATCGCCAAAACCTTGGGAGTGAAAATTCTTCACCTAGAAGGAGATTTGTTACTCATTGTAAATGGAATAGTCAAAGGGGGAATGGATATTTGGTTTATTAACATAAATATAAAAAGGATTTGAAACCTCCTTAGAGAGAATATTTTTATTTTAGAATATTCCATATCTTTAAGGAGGCTAATTCTTTGGCTGATCAACTATCTAATATAGGAGTGAATAGCTTATTAGATGAAAAATGTGAATTATTTAAAGGTTATTATATTTTAAGGAGTGTGGATAGGCTTATGGTAGGGAATGATTCCATCATTCCATCCTCTCTAGTTGTTTGAAATGAAACTTGGTGGTTTTATGAATTTGGAGACAGAGCCTATACTAATGGGATGTTTTAATTAGTATAATGTACATACAAAGGTATTGTAGTAGTGTGTTCTCAAGTTTTGGTTGGATTACCTCAAGCCCATGTGTACTATGGCATCAATTTTATCATCGTGAGACATGGTGGGGAGTATTCTTTAGAGGATTGACGATCTTTAAAATGGTGTAGGTATATGTTGAGGGTTATGTATCATTTGTGGTCTCTTTTCTATTATTCTTCATTTCACACAAGTGTATCGATGGAGCCTAATTTTTTTTATAATCTCTAAGTTAGTTACCTAGTTTCAAGGGTGTGATATTAGTCTAGCAGATGAATAATGTCTTTAATTTTGACAATGTGGAATTTTCAGAGGCCATGTGTCTATTGTTTAAGGAGGAGTGTCATAATGATTATGTGAGGCCTAGAGCCAACTTGTATATTTCCCCATTGTTTATGACTTTGGGATTGATGGTTGGTTCCTAAAAAAATGAGGTATTGTGGGTTACCTAAGCTTTTTTTGGAGCCCAAGTGGGATGGTGGTCTAGAAGAGATTGTAGAGAGGCTAGAGTTGGGTGTGGGTTTGCATATTGTATGTGGTCTTTGGTGACTCAATCAGAGGCAGTGATAGGGATTTGCAGCCTGTAATGATTTGGCTTCTTCTTTTCCAACACAAGTTGTTTGGTGGATGTCCAAAAAGGTTGGAGGGATTTGTTGGAATTTTTGCAAAAACTAGAGTTGGTGAAAAGGAAATTAGTGCATGAAAAATAGAGGAGGGTGAAGATAACTCTTGTCAAATCTATGGCTTCTTGGCAGTACGATAGGGTCCCAAATCCTCAGTGTCATTCGGGTAAAAGCACAAACCTGTGTCACCTTTTATAAAGAAACGTGATATCAGAATGTGACAGTTCAACATTAATGACAAAAAAAATGGTAATTGTGTTTAAAATATGAAGATGATGTCAACTGATGAAATGTGTAGAATTGTATGAATTTTATGCCTATAATTTTTATAATTTTTTTGACTAAGAATTTATTCATTTTATTTTATTTTGAAGTCCCTTTTTTAACTGTAAAAAATATAGGATGTAGTTCCCGTCAAACAAGTATGTGCAAATCACCTTTTTTTGTTCTAATTTGTAAATATTTTATAGATGACATGTATAGCTAGTGCACAAAAAAAGAAATAATTATTTTTGATGTATATTTTCTTTGTTATAAGTACTCAAGTTCGACCTTGTCAGAATCCAACAGTTTTTTCCTCCCGTCAAAACTTCCCTATCAAATCTATACCTTCTTGAAAATAAATTACATATTCGTGAAGAGGATTCTCTCCTCTAGTGATAAATATATATTTTTTATTTGTTTGATATGATTTACTATTTTTTTCATTTTTTGAAAGAGCATCTTCTGAAATGTTGAAATATCGACTTATAATATTTTGAGATTATAACATATTATAACTAATCAAAACCCTCAAAAATTTATATAATGATGAAATTGAATCTGAAATCTATAAAAGGGTATTTTTAGTTTTTTTTTAAAATTGAGTTTTGATAGAGAAATGAGATTTGACCAAAACAGGTTTTTGTATCACAAATGGTGACACAGATCTATGCTTTTACCCATTCCCCTCCAAAAAGATTTGATAATGGACATGACACTTAGGTTGGTGGTAGTGATGTTGAGGGCTCTAAATATGGTGCGAGTGGGGGTTCTTATTTTCCCATTTTCTCAAGGGAGGAGGTGGCTAGTTGATTTTAAAGAGAGTGTTTTCTAGGTTTTTGCTCTATGACATGCCCGATTTTGGTAGTATAAGTTAATGGGTCGTTGCACAAGTTATTGTTTTTCTTTAGGGTGATTTTTGGTTGATGTTAGTTCTGGTCTTTGGTCTTTGTATGGATTCTTGTTAAGCTATTTTGACTCTAATGGATGGGGGATGTAATGTCCAAATCTACCAACTTGATTTTTTTTCCTTTACTAGAACCTAACCTAATTTGGAAACCTTTATTCTGATTTATATATTCTTATCCCTTTTAGATGCAATGGTGTAATTTATTTTTTAAAGAAGTGATCTAAAAACATGGCTTCTTGAAAAACTCACAACTAATTCTTACATTTAAACTTTTAAAAGTTGACTTTGAATTGTGCAATCAAGCATATTAAAAGTGAAAACCTATATTTTTTTGTTTGGATGTGATAATGGGATCTAATCTTAACCCAATAATCATTTATGTGAACCTCTCATGTAACTGTCTTTTGAACGAACATGAGAAGGCATAAAAAAATCGAAGTACCGTGTATGATTTTAACTTGATCCATGATTTTAAATTTAAGGAGAACAAGCATGGATGGGAAGAGGCCAGCTAGCCCTGGTTCTAGTGTTTTTTTCTCTCTATTTTTTATGCTCAATACTATGAACTTGGTACCCCCCAGGGGTTTAGTTTTTATGTTTATATTGATTAGTAGCAACGTTTTGTTTAGAAGTTGTTGGTTTATTTTATAGTTTGTTGTGCACATTAGGTTAAGGATTGGTATTATAGTCAATTATTCTATGGACATATTCTATTTTTTGAAGTTTAAAGATGGCATAGGATAGATACTAGGAGCTTACCTCTAGCTGATTGTTCAACCCTTTTGTTACATGGGGTCAAACCCCTATCTCTTTTGGCTATTATCTAATGCTTCAAAAAATTGATCCATAATAAAAAAGAAAAGATTAAGACCTAGATGGTTTCAAGAAAAAAATAGTTTTGGCAATATGGTCAGTTAGATTCCTTGATGGTTGTCATTTATGGCAATATATTTTCAACATTTCATTTATGCATTTAAAGATAGAAAATTGTCTAAGTATTAAACAGTTTGCACTGGTATAGAGTACAAATCTTAAGCATGTGGATGACTCATTGAGTGTTAGCTTATGTGTAGTTGAGGGAAGCTTCATCACAATGTCATGATGATGTATTCTAGCACGTAGATGTGTACGGATAGTATGACACAAGTTATAGTAAGATTAATAGTGCAGGTTTTTAACAATGCAAAAGAATAGCATAGCAGTAAAAAGAGTTGTATGGCTTTAGGAAATATTATTTTTGCAAAATAATTACTAAAACATGTTGAGCTGACTATGTGGATATTATTCCATAAGTTATTTTATATTATGCCAAGTGTGTGAAGACATGAAGGCTGACAATGCAAAATTTTGTGATTGTGCAAGGTATAAGTAAAGATCTTATCTTGCATAGATAATGGGGAAGTTGCATGACTAGATGTGACATGCGAACTATTGTGAGAACTATATACAAGCCTTATGTGATGCAAAATCTGATGTAAGATCAAAGCAAGTGTGAGTTATATCAGCAAAGCAAGTATTGTATGTATACCTATCTTGTGAAGTAATTGAATTGTATAATTACATCTTCGGGTAGTGGGCTCTTCTTTCATACATTGTAATTTCTCTATCAACTCCTAACAAGGTTGTAGCAACTCCTAATAGGGTTGAGGCTTCTAAAAATGACTCGAGATACTATATGTACTTCATAGATTCCTAACAGGTTCAATATCCTTAACAGGATCCTATTGTTAGTGAATCATCTAGTCGGTATCATCCCCACCGGGGTTTTCCCTTGGCTAGGGTTTACCTAGTTAAAAAATAATGGTGTTATGAGTTCTCTATGTGCATGGTTATATTTACTATTCAACATTGTTGGTTTAATTTCATATTAACAATATTCAGTTATGGGAAAAAGTCTGTTGAATACTGATTCATACCCACCCCCCCTCCTCAGTATTATCTATTTCTAACAATTGTTATCAGAGCCTAGTTACTTTGAGAGGCCTAATAGCTTAAGTAAGATCCTAGTGAATATGGAATAGTTGAAGAAAAATCTTGAAGAAGCCCTTGAACTAATTGATCTTCTTACTAAACTTAGAGATAACTTGAAAGATAGATGTAAAAATGAAAAAGTATACATTGGAAAATTGAAAGATGAAATTGATGATCTTAAATCTTGTAAAGAACCTTTTATGTAGACTAGTAATAATGATGATATAGAAAATCTCAAGAAAGAGAACAAGATTTGAAACATGGGTTAGAAATTGTTGAATTGAAGTTAATTTTTAAGATTAGTGACAATAAGAGTGAACCTAATCTAAAATTTGAAATGAAAACCTTAGATCCTAGTTGACTCAAGTGACATCTGAATTAGATTTTATTAAAATAGAGCATGTAGAGTTGGAAAAATACAACATCATTATGAAAGGAGAGCCGACACAAGAAAAATCATAGTTAGAGAAACTTTACACAAGTTCTGATAAAATTGATGAACAAATATTTCATCAAAGACCCTATGACAAGACAAACCTTTGATATCTTCTTGGAGAGAAGTCAACAAAGAAAGATGAGATTAGGATAGAACTAGATTCTATAGCAGAAATACCTAAAGAAAAGCTCAAGTGGTTTGATGAATTTGAGAAAATTGAATTGACAAAGAAATTTGATGAACCTAGAACAACAGAGTAAGTTGAAGAACCTAAGCAAGATGATTCATCCAAAGAGGTAAGACATGAATTCAGAGGTAGATGTTTCATATGCGATGGAGTTTGACATATGAAGAGAGATTGCATAGATAAGTCTTTTAAACCTATTACTAATTTATATTGATATAATTATCATGGTTGTGGACATAAGGCAGTAGAATGTAAGAAACCTAAATTTTTTGATAATAATAAGAATAGTAGAATGTTTAGGAATACTAACCCTGGAGGTAATGGAATAGGTAGATCTCAAAACAAATCTAATAATGGAGAGAAACCTAATGGTGAGAGAAGCAGTTTGTTTGTTACAAATGTAACAATCCTGGACACATTGCAAGAAATTGCAGAGAACTTGAAAGTCAGAATGGAAACAATCAGAGGAGAAATGCACCTATATGTCACTTATGCAAAGACTTTGGACACATAGCAAGATTTTGTAGAATAGACAAGGGGAACTTTAATAGGAACCATAATCACAGAAGGAACAACAACAAGAATGATAGAATGAATGAAAATGGAAGAAAAAATAGTCAGAAAGAAGTAGTCAAGGAACATGTTGATGAATATAAAGAAGTATTTATGAAGGCTTGTAATCCAAAGAGTTCACACACAGTATTGGAAGAGCAATTCTTTGATGCACCTAATGGAAAGTTGAAGTCACAGATTGTTTATGGCTCAACTTTTTTGAATTAAGCTCTTACAAAAGCAATTGAGCATCTGTTGGTTAGAACTAATGTTAGAGAGTGAGTTAGAGATTTTGCAGTTAACAAAAAGTAGAAGACATAGAGAGGAAGCTATGTTTCAGTGCACAAGTCTAGATGTGATCATAGTAAGCGAGAATTGTAAGAACAAGGTCACTGGTGAATAGAGAAAATATTCTAAGTTTTTAGTAGATATGCATTTAATGCATAATGTGATTTGAAATGATTTAAGGATCACAAGCAAGATTTAGTGTATTATTTGTTCATGTGAAGTGTCTCGAGTGAATTAAAGAGCAATTTCACTGCATATTGAAGTGTGAAGTAAAGTTTGTGAAGCTGAAAGTTACAGAACCCCTAAATCACAAATTTGAGGTATTTTACGAAGTATTGAATCCATTTTTCATAGTTATAGAGCCATGACCAGTCAAAGAGTGTATGATGTTAGTGATAGACCAAGGTATGAGTTAAAGAAATACCCATTTGTTTCTTTATTAGATGATCCAGTAGGTAAATTTTTGTAAGTTCTAGAAAATGTGTATCACATAGAAGATATAAGGAGTTATATACATTGTAAGATTGAAAGAATAGGAGATGATGAAATTCACAAGGACTTAGGAGTCATGTGCAATAATGACTTATCCCTAAAGTCTGCATATGTGCACCTTGAAGATTTGAATTTAGTGAAGTACATGTTCTACATGGAATTTGATAATCACGAGCAGACCTGAATCATTTTGAGCAAAATACATGATGATATGTTTTGGTTGGGTGATGCATAGATTGTCATTAACAATGACCTGATTCACAAGGTCATAGGATTAAGCAATGAAGGTTGTAATCCTATTAATGAGAGAAGCGTTAGGAAAATGGTTGAGACAAATCTAAAAACTAAATTTAATGGAAGGAATATGAAGGTTGATTTTATTTAGGATAAAGCAGTCAAATTTTTGACTAAGATCTTAGGGTTCAAGTTGAACCATGGATCAAGGGTTAACTCTGTACCAACTGGATTTATTGATGCGACATATGTGATGGCTGTTGAAAGAAGGAAAGTAGCTTTGTGCAACTTTATCAGATTGCAACTATTGGATAATATTGCAAAGATAAAGAAAATGAAGAGCACAATGTTTAGATTTGAGTCCTTACTGACTCATTTGATCTTTTATGTTACAAACAAGTTTCTTGGAATAATCAATTTGGATAGCAGCGAGTGTGTAATGAAGACAGTGAATCAATGCTACAGATCCAAACATGAGAATGTCAGAGACATTGATATAGATAGAATGATGAAGACCTTTTAGTTAGAGATGAAACTAAGCTATAGGATACCTCCCTCTATGGTGGAAAAATATAATGATGATTTATGATTCATGGTGGAGATTGACAACAGCTACATGGAAGCAGTGATACTTAGAGTGAAGTTCATTGAGCCTATGGGCTATGAGATGAGTATAAAATTGATAGAAGGCTATGTGCAAATCATACTCAAATCTGAGTAGGACATAGAGAGAAAAATTTGAGCTCCATAGCAAAGAGATCAAGAAGAAAGTAGAAAAAGAGATAGATTCTATCCTCAAGGAATCTGGTATGTCAAGGCAAGAATTTAATGAGATGAAGGGAATTGCACTGGAAATGAAGGCTAGTGGGCAGTCTGAATTGTTAGCAGCAACACCTATTGCAGTGGTAGGGCTTTTAGAGGTAGTAGCAGTGGCACATCCATGTGTGCAAGCTCCTATTGTACTGTACGTAGCAGTTGTGCAAATGTAACCAGTAAGAGCCAGCTATGAACAATCAAGGAGGCAACCAAAGGTGGAAGTACCTACTGCGCAGAGGAAGTCGGGAAGACTGGTGAAGGTTACACAAGAACCTACACCTCAAGAAAAGAAAAGAGTAAAGAAGATCATTAGTGGGCCTGGTAAGAGAAGAAAAACCATGCAAGTGAGCAGATTTGAAAGCTCAGAAGATGATACTAAATATAAACCTATTGAACAAGATGCGTAGGAAGCTAAGACAATTGCAGGCAGAAATGCATGAAAACCAAAAGTAGAGAATCTGAACATGCAGATTATAAATGATGACAATTTTGTTCAGTTAAATAAATTTTATAGCATGTATAGTAGTATGGATAGAAGGAAATTAGAGAATGCCACCATAAGAAACTTGATTTTGAGAAATAAGAGATTTGAAAGCATTCAAAATAAAATTCCTGAAGACCTATATAATATGTTAATTAATAGAAAGAGAAGAGTAGTAGACGAAGATCTAAATATGATAATCACATCAATAAATAAGTTATGTGATGTTGGATCAAAAGAAGAATCAAAATTTTTTTTGAAGGGTATTGAGCCCTTGCTAAGGAACAAAAGAAGAGCAATTATTCTGATGGGAGGCAATTATGAAGAAGTTAGGAAAAAAACTAAGAAGGCTATAGTAAAGTATATGTCCTCAGTGCCTAAGGAGAGTGTGCAAGTAAAGATTGACAGTCCAATATGTACAGGCAGAAACATCTTTCAGTGAAGAGGAAGAGGTAGAAGGGACACATCAAGCACTATCACCACCTCACATTGTTATGGGTATTGAATCCATGCAAGTGGGTAGTATGCATATAACTATGGATGCAAAGGAGAACCCATTTGTAGGGCATGGAGAAAATATTGTTGGCAATATCAACAATATCACTACTTATAATAGTTATGATGATGAAGAAGAAGAGAAAAAGAAGAAGGAAGAACAAGAAAAGAGGGAATAGGAAGCAAAAGAGAAGAAAAGAAAAGAAGAGAAAATAAGCAGAGGAAAATAAGAGAAAAATAGAAGAAGAAAAGAAGAAGAAAGAAGAAAGAGGCTGAGGAAAAGAAGAAAGTAGAGGAATAGAATATAAAGACTATTGTACCTTTAGTAGTATTAGTAGCTAGAACATTAGCAATAGTATCTATCCCATTTGATGATGAAGATTAGAAAGAACTAATGGGTACCCTGAGCATGAAGTTATTCGAGAAGAATAAAATTGTTAAGTCTTTGGAGAAGACTCTTGCTAAAGTCTTAGAGTGCATGCGAGGATAGTTTCCACAACTATAGAAAATCCAGACTTGTAGGCCAAGGAAAAAGAGTTGGTGAAAACCTTTGATGAGGATTTCACAACTTTAGCTAAAGTAGCAACACCACAAGCGCAAACAAATCATGATGCATCCCTATTCAACACAGTGTGCACCAATGTGTGCAATGATTTGAAGGCACTTGATGGAAACATCAAGGAACTAAGAAAGTGTATTGCTAAAGGTAAGAAGTTGTATGGACAGTGAACATGTCTTACACTTACTTATCAGATTTTGATGCAAAAATCAAAGCCCATATGAGTGAGCTTCAAACACTCACTACAAGATTGTAGCAACCAGAGATTAGAATTGAAGATTCTGAGAATGAGATTGAGAAGATCCACAATGCTATCAGAGGCATTTAAAATTAGACAAAGAGAAGGTAATCAGGAGATTCTATATTCTCAAAAAATATCTAGCACCCAAAATTGTAATTTGGTAGAGGCAATTGGAGGAATATCTTATAGCAAAGAATTCCTATCATAAATTTACCTATACTAACCTAAGCGCAGTTGAAGTGACATCTTATGCACTTTGCGCACTCATTAGTATATCAGATATAGTCAAAGGGAACTGGAGGAAGGACTTTGATAGACTAAGATTTGATTTTGCAAATTGCATATCCAGAATGACGAGCTAATCAACAACAAGCAACAAGTTTCAATGATACATTTTTTTGGCACCTTTGCCATTGATGTCAAAGAGGGAGTATTATGTAGAGGAAAAATATATAGATTTAAATGTATATATAAGGGGGAGCTTATATATGTATCAATGTGAAGGAGTGATAACGAATGTAATGATCCATCAAAACATGAATAAAATCGTTATGTTTTCAAGACAATTTTTGTGTAGTTACTTTTATTTGTTTTTTTTATGTATGACATCATTTTGGGACTTAGCCAATTTTTCCAAATGTTTCCATCAATTCCAAAGGGGGAGACTGTTGGAAATACAATCAGTTAGATGTCTTGATGGTTGCCATTTATGTCAACATATATTCAACATTTCATTTATGCATTTAAAGATAATAAATTGTCTAAGTGTTAGACAATTTGCAACAACACAAAGTACATATCTTAAGCATTTGGATGACTCGTTGAGAGTTAGCTTATGTGCAGTTGAGGGAAGCTTCATGATAGTGTCATGATGATCTGTTCTAATGCATAGATGTGTACAAACAATATGACACAAGTTATAGTAAGATTGATAGTGCGAGTATTTAACAATGCAAAACAAAGCAAAATAGCAATAAAAAAAGTCGTACAACTTTAGGAATTATTTTGGTTACAAAATAATTACTAAGTTATGTTGAGATAACTATGTGGATATTATTCCATAAGTTATTTTATATTATGTCAAGCATGTGAAGACATGAAGGCCGACAGTGCAGAATTTTGTGATTGTGCAAGGTATAAGTAAAGACCTTATCATGCACAGATAATGGGGAAGTTGTGTGATTAGATGTGGCATGTGAACTATTGTGATAACTATCTACGAGCCTTATGTGATGCAAAATCTAATGTAAGATCAGAGCAAGTGCGAGTTACAACAACAAAGCAAGTATTATATGTATACCTATCTTGTGAAGGAATTGAATTATATAATTGCATGTTAGGGTAGTGGGCTCTTCTTGCATACATTTTAATTGTTCTACCAACTCCTAACAAGGTTGAGGCTTCTAACAAGGACACGAGACACTATATGTACTTCATAGACTCCTAACAAGGTCAATATCCTTAATAGGGTCCTATTGTTTAGTGAATCATCTAGTGGGTATCATCACAATTAGGGTTTTCCCTTGGCCATGGTTTCCCTAGTTAAAAAATAATGGTGTTATGAGTTGTCTATGTGCATGGTTATATTTAATATTTAGCATTTTTGGTTAACTTTCATATGCAAGTTATAAAGTAATTAAGAATATTTAGTTGTGGGAAAAAGTTTGTAGAATACTGATTCATCCCCCTCTCAGTATTATCTATTTCTAACAACTGGTATCAGAGCCTAGTTACTTTGGAGAGGCTTAACAACTTAAGTAAGATCCCAACGAATATGGAATAGTTGAAGAAAAATCTTGAAGAAGCACTTGAACAGATTGATCTTCTTACTAAAGTTAGAGATAACTTGAAAGATAGATATAAAGATGCAAAAGTTTACATTGGAAAGTTAAAAGATAAAATTGATTATCTTAAATCTGCCAAAGAACCTTTTGTGCAAACTAGTAATAATGATGATATAGAAAATCTCAAGAAAGAGAATGAGATTTTGAAACATGAGTTATAAATTGTTGAACTGAAGTTAATTTTTAAGATTAGTGGCAATAAGAGTGAACCTGATCTAAAATCTGAGAATACAAACCTTAGATCCCACTTAACTCAAGTGACATCTAAATTAGATTCTATTAACATAGAGCATGCACAGTTGGAAAAATACATCATTGTGAAACGAGAGCTGACACAAGCAAAAGAACAGTTAGAAAAACTTTACACAAGTTTTGAGAAAATTGATGAACAAATATTTCATCAAAGACCTTCTTATGACAAGATAGGCCTTGGGTATCTTCTTGGAGAGAAGTCAACAAAGAAAGATGAGATTAGGATAGAACTAGATTCTATAGCAGAAATCCCTAAAGAAAAGTTCAAGTGGTTTGATGAAGTTGAGAAAATTGAATTGACAGAGAAATTTGATGAACTTAGAACAACAGAGTAAGTTGAAGAACCTAAGAAAGATGATTCATCCAAAGAGGTAAGACATGAATTTAGAGGTAGATGTTTCATATGCGATGAAGTTGGACATATGAAGAGAGATTTCATAGTTAAGCCTTTTAAACCTATTACTAATTTATATTGTTATAATTATCATGGTTGTGGACATAAGATAGTAGAATGTAAGAAACCTAAATTTGTTGATAATAATAAGAATAATAGAATGTTTAGGAATACTAACCCTGCAGGTAATGGAATAGGTAGATCTTAGAGTAGATCTAATAATGGAGAGAAACCAAATGGTGAGAGAAGCAGTTTGTTTGTTACAAATGTATAATCCTAGACACATTGCATGAAATTGCAGAGCACTTAAAAGTCAAAATGGAAACAATCAGAGGAGAAATGCACATGTATGTCACTTATGCAATAACTTTGGACATACAACAAGATTCTATAGAATAGACAAAGGGAACTTTAATAGGAACCCTAATCATAGAAGGAACAACAACATGACTGATAGAAGGAATGAAAATGGAAGCAACAACAGTTAGAAAGAAGTAGTCAAGGAACATGTTGATGAATATAAAGAAGTATTTGTTAAGGCTTGCAATCCAAAGAGTTCACATATAGTATTGGAAGATAAATTCTTTGATGCACCTGATGGAAAGTTGAAGTTGCAAATTGTTTGTGGCTCAACTTGTCTGAATTAAGCTATCACAAAAGTAGTAGAGCATCTGTTGGTTAGAATTGATGTTAGAGAGTGAGTTGGAGATTGAACAGTTAATAAAAGGTAGAATACATAGAGAGGAAGCTATGGTTCAGTGCGCAAGTCTAGATGTGATTGCAATAAGTGGGAATTGTAAGAACAAGGTCATTGGTGAACAAAGATAGTATTCTGAGTTTGTGATAGATACACATTTAATGTGTAATGTGATTTGAAATGATTTAAGGATCACAAGAAAGATTTAGTATTTGTTCATGTGAAGTGTCTCGAGTGAATTGAAGGGTGATTTCATTGCATATTGAAATGTGAAGTAAATTTTGTGAAGCCAAAAGTTGTAGAACCCCTAAATCACAAATTTGAGATATTTTATGAAGTATTGAATCCATTTTTCACAGTTATAGAGCAATGACTAGTCAGAGAGTGTATGATGTTAGTGATAGACCAAGGTATGAGTTAAATAAATACCCATTTGTTTCTTTATTTGATGATCTAGTAGGCACATTTTTGCAAGTTCTAGAAAATGTGCTACACATAGAAGATATAAGGAGTTATATACATTGTAAGATTGAAAGCATAGGAGATGATGAAATTCATAAGGACTTAGGAGTCATGTGCAATGATAACTTATCCTTGAAGTCAAACATCGAATGAATGGATAGAGGAAATTAATGGCTATATCAAATATATCAAATCAACCATCGAATGAATGGATAACATACATATGAAGAGGCCATCTAGATGCATGGCCCAAGGATTTGACATCTGTAGTGGGCATGCATTTACTAGCAATTGGTGGATTAGATAAATGTATCTAATTATGAGATCGAGGATGAAATTTTTCATCAATAGCTTAATTGAAAAATATAACCATGATATATATGACATTGACTAAATAAAGTCACACCTTAAAAAGCTTGATAAAGACTCATTGAGGTAGAAGAAGCACTTGTCTTATTTATGTCAAGATTAACACAAGACATTGTGAATTATTTATATGACAACAATTATTTAGTTTTAATATCTTAAGAATGCTTATTTAAAAGGTGTGAAATCATAATTACAAAGAGAAATAGTGAAGTAGAAGTATATACTAAACCAACACATAAAAGTTCATAAGTAAAATTTGGCACAAAATTTGAAGATATAGGAATATTGTTCAACTACATGATAATATCAATGAATAAAAAGAAAAATGAAAGGAGATATAGGCCAAATACGAGAATTTAAAAGGACCCAACACAATAAATTGATATGGATATACAAGAGGTCAGGAAACAATTGAATATATGGCTACAAAATTTCTTGCAATGACATTAATAAATATGATCACGAAGGATCCTATAATAAAAAGGTGACGAGTATACCAGAACCTATAACATTATGGCTCTAAAGGAGCCTACATGAAAGTGATGTGTCACTGTATAAGAGCTTGTACATAATATAATAATGTGTGTACAAAGAAGCAACACAAATTTGAGCTTAGAAAACATATTTGCCTTCCAATTGTTTTTAGCATATGAAAGTTGCAATGAATGAAAGAGAAATAAAATAAAATAAATATGTAGAAGATGCAATTGTATAACTTCCACAAAGGGCAATAAACATGGAAAAAGTAGCATAGATGACATCCCATGATTATTGTAAGACAAAGAAAACATTTAATTATACAAGCACATGTATAGAAGGGCAATAATATACTTTCAACCATGAAAATAATATAACAATAAATAAGATGTCAAAAAGATTGTGTGAGTATAAATAAATCAATAAAATATAAAATAATAATTGTATGTTCTAAAAAGATCTTGTATGAAGTTCAATTTTTCTCCCACATTAAATATATTAGTACACATTTACAAATTCTTTTACACTCCACTTTAATCACATTTAAACATATATTTAATATCTAATATTCATTATATATTAATTGTTAGCCTACCTATTCAAACTCATTCTATACCTAGACATTATTGTCGTTTCCACTAATTGTTTATGCATTGAGAAGAATACATGGATTAAAAAATAAATACAAATAAATAAATTAGTTAAAAGGAGAATATGACCAGTCATTCTTCTAAATGCATAGACGTTGTCTTGTATCCATTTTCCGTATTCGTCATATTACTAATACAAGATTAATCCAACATTTACAAACCTAACCTGCAACAGCCTTAAACTAGCTTAATACTATTCACATATTTTAATACTAGTATCTAGAAACATTTATTAAAAATAAAAATATCCTATCAAAGTTCTGTAATATCTACAGTTCTCGAGACATCCCAATCTATATCAGAAGTAATCATCTCATTTCCCGAGACCTTTTCCAATTCTGTCAGGCGATCGATATGATTAGCGCAGAAGAAGTAATTGCTTAGATAAGAACTGTGTTATCAGCTTAAGAACTCAAGGCAAATCGATAATCGAGGTGGCTTTTTATTAATGAGTATAGATTTGGCAAAAACGAAGTCATCTTGAAATCAATCATATCTAAGATTGCATGAGCAAGCTGGGATCAGGCAATCTAAAATCAATCGTGTGAAAGAATTGAAGAATTGAATGTGAATATGACAGATCTACGTGACCCTCGGAGAAAGGGAGCTCTGCGATCGAAATCTTATCTAAAGTAAGTGTAATGCAATATATACTTAATATCTCACAAAATCTCAGGAGATCCACAGTTTTGATGGATTACCAAATCGTGAAGGTGAGTCCTGAGCAGCTAAGGTTCACTCAGGATTCCATTGCAGAGTATTTCAATTATCCGCGTGGGAAGAAATTTCTCTTAGAAGACGCTTTCCGAGACCTCCAAAACGGGCGACTTGAGGCAAGCGATTTCCCACTGATAGCGGTGGCAAGCGATGAGAACGGTGTAATGTGGTCGAACGACAACAGACGACTGTGGCTCTTCAGAAAAATCGGCATTTCCAAAATAAAGGTGAAATACTACTCCAGGAAACTGTACAGGGCTCCTCCCGAACGCCATTTAAGAGAGGTCATGGGCACCAAAGATTACTTCCCAAGAGTAAGATGGCGTAATTCCCAGTCTCGGACCTTTCATTATATGCCCAGAGAGATCATGGCCAGAAGCTCTAGAGTCAATGCAACGCCAGAGGCAATGAAGAAGAACCCATCTGCAAACGAGGAAGCTGAGCCAATCGCTGACCCAGGCAGAGAGACTGCGGAATATTACATAAGATTACTGCGTTCCATTCCTAAAATTTCTACGCCCAGAGAGATGAGCAGAATTTGTAATGCCAAAGCATCGCCCATAGAAACATGGAGGAGACCATCTGCGAGTAAGGATACAGAGCCACTCGTTGTCTCGGTTGGAGAGAAGGTTTATGAGAGTCCAGGGGTGAAGATAGAACCTTCACCTTCAGAGTGGAATGCCACTGGGATAATGGCTTCTAACGATTACATGAGCAAAAGTGATCAGATGAGAAAAAGCTTTAGGGCTGAAGTGTCGCCTACAACAATGGAGGGAAGCCCATCTGCAACTCATGAGGAGGCTGGGCCACTCGCTCTTTTCGACGGAGATAATGTTTATGAAAAGGCGAAGGCTGTGCTGAAAAACTCACACTTACCATTTACGTTGGATGAAGGGCACAAGCCATTTCCAGTATCCTCCAAGACAGAGAAGGAAAGTGAAGGCCTAACGCCTTGTGAGGAGCAAGACAGAGATGTGCCCTTATCTCTCTCAGATGAGGAAAAGGTAATTTCATCACAAGAAGAGGACGTAGAGTCTACTTTGCCAACGATTTCCTTATCCAAGACATCGGAAACGCTGGGGGTGGAAGATGTAGGCACAGCTCTAGTTGTAATTGCATCGCTGCCTGTGGTTCTCCCCGTAGCTGCAATAGTGTGGGGTGTTCGTAAGATGTTCGGTAAGAGAGGCAACTGAAACACAAGAGACGAAAAAGAAATTTACAAGGTATGTGTGAATGCCACACAATAAGCTTTTCTTTTCAAGCAATGTTGTTTTGACAGGCTGGGTTTCAATAATATTATGGTTGATATGAAAACATTAGTAGCATTCAAAAAATATATTCATGCGTAAATATAATTGTGGCTAGGGGATCGATAGAGTTGAGGGTTTGAAGATGCAATCAAATTATAGTTTATATATAGAATTAAGGGTTTAAAATATATGGCCTTCTGTAACTTATAGTTTATATACAATATACTCAGATTTGAGTTCTTATATCTGCACCTTCGAAATCCGTGTCATAGCGACTGGATTTCAAAGACTAACATAGATACACTTTATTTATTTCAGGGCGTCTCGGCATTTACGTCCGGAAAACAGTACCAGTGTTGAAACATTCCATTGAAGTCCCAGAGAGAAGTCAACATCTGCCAGAGAACATACTGATATTTTGATAAAACTACACTGATGCTTTTTATCGTCTGGAAGCTTTTGATTATATTTCATCCTCCGCATACTAGGAAGTTATCCCTAAATTTTTTTGCGTAATATCCAAATCTTCATGCGACGATGACTAAAAACTTAAGTTCATGAAGGTTCAACGCTTCTGAGTTGTAAGTTAATATTCTAAGCAATGCATCAAATTTCTAAGATATGTACAAATTAAGTACCCTTAACTATTCTGTTCACATTTTAATATAAGCTCCAACTAATGTTCTCTTGACATTTTCGAATGGTTCTTAGCATTCACTTACCACTTCCAAATAAATGTTTGTTTTTTTTCAATTCATATATCTTGTAACTACAGGTTATTTATTCTTTAAGGGTAGACTAGTTTCCAGACTTCTACATCTGACAGGGAACAGTTCCATGCGGATATATTAGAACAGTTTCTAATTATTTAAACAATCCTAAATAACATAGGATCGCACTAAATTCAGAAAAAAATGATAGAAAAACAAATACTAAGTAGTTATCGTATAATCCCCTTATTGCCCATCTCGTTCACGTTCAGAGTTATTTCTACACTAGTTTACAATTTTTTCCTCAATAATGTGTCGCTGTACTCTGGAACATATGCGCCCTTAAAATAACTAGGATGACACATTCTTTTTCAATAACAGTAAGCGTCAGCTTTTGCTTTGAATATATGAACTATTGGCTCTCGCCAACTAAAATTGAAGACCCCTAAACTGTTAATTGGGTGTCTATGATTTCGATTCTTCTTTTACTGCGTTATCTGCACATCATACAAGAATTTATCAGTAGGAGGATCGGTGAACAAACTTGAATTTGTCTTGAACAATGCCTTCGTCATCATTACCTTCCTTTCATAAATTCCAACTTTATATTCTTCTTAAAAGTTAATTTGTTCACAATGAAAATGAATCCCTCTTCATTTTGTAATGATATTTTGATTTCTCCGTCATCACAATGATATTCTAGCTATTGCATGGGTTCATTTATATGTCGAAATGAATTGGAATAGGAATCAATAAATTTTTAAAATTTCTAATTTTCAGTTTGGGTGTGCCAAATCAGAATTAAGAATTGGAATTTGTATTACTATTTTGGATCTAAAATGAGAATTTGATATTTCAAGTAAATAGGTGGAATTAAAACTAATAATCTATGTCTCATTCCCATTTCTAATGTGCTCAAAATTTCAAGTAGATGTGATTTTAAGTCACTCCTTTTCACTTTGATGTACCAATTTCTTAACATTTTTGTCGACAACTTCTCAATCTCTGCCATACACTTATCTGCCTACACAATAGCCTTCAAACCCTTCAATGACTTGGGCATTCTAACGTAAAACCCTCTATATGCTACATGCATTTTGATGGCCACAGTTGTTTTGTTCAGTTTTGCTCACCGCTTATAATTCCTCTAACTCAATAGCGAATAGTGAGTACCTTCGATTGTTGTGCACCTTTATACAGAGAATTATCCACATTTCACAAAAAATTGTGCCTTCCCTCTGCATCATTTCCTCTCATTTAGTATTAAATCTCATAAGTTCATTGGCAACTTGCTCTTTTGATTTCCCTACATTGCAATCAAAAAATGTGAGGTTCACAATATCAGGATTGAAGCTCGCATCATAACCCATAAATTTCTAATTTTATCAATTACTTCATTTCAGCTCAAATTCAAATTAATTTCAATTTCAATTTCAATTCAAATTCCAAATTTAGTGTTGTAAAACCAAACGTATATGGAATAACAACTTTCAGAATAACAAATCCTAGAACAAAAAATTCCAATAGCCAAACATTCCCTTAAGGATTGTGAAATAGATATAAAAGGATCAATATCTTTTTTCAAGCTTTGTGAATCAAATCTAATAATGATCAATAAATTTGATAAAGCTAATAGATATTTTGCTTCAACATTAGAAAGTAGAAAACATTTATTTTATTTTTTGTATATGTGCTAGCAATCACACCTCAACAAGATGCAATGGTTATGCAGATAGGAAGATATGCTTGGGTAATATACTGAAGGATAGAGAGAAATTTTTTTATAGCCATATTTTCCTATCTTATATCATACATGTTCTTTACTGAGATCACTAACCTTCTTTGACATTCCAAAGATTTTCTTGATATTTTGACAAAAGTAATCTGATGCTTTTTATCGTCTGGAAGCTATTGATTAAATTTCATCCTTAGTATCCTAGGAAGTTATCCCTAACAATTTATGTATGATATCCAAATCTTCATCCAATGATGAGTCAAAACTTAAGCTCATGTAAGTTCAATGTTTTTTAGTTGTAGTTTCTTAATATTCTAAGCACGAGTTGTGTGAATTAATTTGGCAAATTTCTTAGATATGTTCAAACTCTTTACTGGTATTTTCACATTTTAATATATGTTCCAACTCTTTAATGTTATTTGGACATTTTCGAATGGGTTTTGGCATTCATTTACCATTCGTAAACAAATGTTTCTTTGTGTTCAATTAATATATCTTGTAGCTGCAAGTTATTTATACTTCAAGGATAGACTAATTTCTAAGACCTACATTAGATTGGGAACAATTTCTATTATTTAATGAAAAACATGCAGTTATACTAAAACACTTTCTAATTATTTAAACATTCCTAAATAAAATAGGATTATATTAAAATGAGCAAAAAATTGGACAAACAAAAAACAAATGCTAAATAATTTTCATATAATCTACTTATAGCCCATCTCTTTCATGTTAAGAGTTATTTATGCACTAGTTTACAATTTGCCCTCACCATAATGTATCACTGACTGTAATATATGGGCCCGAACAATAATTAAGATGGCACATTATTTTTCAACAACAATAAGTGTCATCTTTTGGGTTGAATATGTCCATTAACAAAGAACTACTAGCTGTCAACAATTAAAATTCAAAATTGATAAACTATTAATTGGGTATCTCTTTTATTTCCTCTTTTACTGCATCATCTACACATCATACAAGAATTTCTCAGAAGTTCTCTTCAAAGAAGGGAGGAGGATGGGTGAAAAAAAACACGAGTTTGTCTTGTGCAATTCCTTTCTCACCATTACCTTCATTTGCTTCCATATGAAGCTCTATTTTCAACATTGAGTCTCATATTCACTCCATATTTTGAAACCTTTTCAATATTTATTGGAATCTCAAAGACCTCATGCAAACATTTTAACTTGTCATTTAAAAATTAGTACCTCATATTCTTATAAAAACCACTTAAGTAGACACATATATTCATAAGGTCTTCCATCTTAAAGATTTATTTTCAATTCTTTCATGTATCTTATATTGAATGTTGGAATTAGTCCATCGTTCTTGATGTGAATGTTCACAAACTTACTAAATACAAAAATTTAAAAATTATTTTACCAAATTAATTAATGAAGGTTGATCTAAAATCACTCCAAGAGATTATAAAATATGGTTCTAAATTTGAAAACCATTCCCTTGTGTCATCCTTCAAAGATTGTATGAAAACTCTCATAACTACATCTTTATAATCAACTGAACATAGTCATCCATCACTACATGACAGTTGTAGATGCTTCTTTTTTGATTAGTTATGTGCACTAGAATTTTAAAAATAATTTTTGGTGGTACTTTATTAAGACAATCAATGATGTTAGTGAAGTTCAATGCCTTACATCTCCCAATATTAAAATCTCTTCTATTATGCAATTGGGGTTGATCGCAAAGCATGGTCATAATTAAACCCATACATAAATACATACATGCATGGTACATATATATACATACATACACACACACACACACACATATATATACACATATGTATGTATATAAACACACACACACACACACACACACACACATAAACACACACACATATATCTATGTGTATATATATGTGTGTGTGTATATATGTATGTATGTATGTTTGTTTATATGTGTGTGTGTGTACAAATAGACACACACACACACATCTCAATGATTCTTTAAAATTTTAACACAAATCGTCCTTCTCAACTTGTAGCATTCTCTTACAATAGGAAGCCTCAAAGTTTTAAAACAAAGAAATAATCTCTACATCCATACTTCACATAATACATAGACTATAATTTATAACACTTGGTATGAGCAACCTATCTCTATCATTCTCTCTTTTAGCAATGTTAATTCACTTGATAAAGAACATCAAATAGTTCAAGAGTCCTTAGAATCTACTTCAAACACAAGAAACTATTTTTGAGATTTATGAGAGTACTTAGAAATAATGTAGCAATTGTTATAATTTCTTCTATGTATGAAATTCTTTGAAAATATGAAACTCCTTCATATCTTCATCATATTCTTTCACAAAGTTTTCACTACATTTGATAAAGTAATAAATTTATGATATTTGGGGTCTTCACCAACAACAAAGCTACTCAAACATTTCTTTCTACATGTCACACCAAAGCATTCTCTAAGTTTGAAAAAAAATAGTATCTAAACCAAATGTTCATGTTCTTCCAATTTATAGACTCTCTCTAAATGGATTCATTGTTTGTCTTTCCGATAGAGTTGGCAATCTATTGTTTCCTAAATTAACATATGATTACATCCGATATGTTAGTTCTTATGATTAGACTATATGCTAGATATGGCCAACAAATGAGAATTAATCATAAAAATAATTGACTTCTACAATTTTAGTGCTATTATACCAAGATACGTGAGCCATAATCATCATCGTTTATTCATCTTCCAATTTATTATTTGCTCGTGTTTTAGAAAAAAACAAAACCTCATAAAAGTTTCTCAAGTGTTTGTTTGATTGCAACCTTGATTTAATTACTTCTTATTCTTTTATTATTCATTGGCATAGATGAAAATAGATTTAACTTTAAATAAATCCTAATGATACAATTGAAAATAAAATATAAATTAATTTAATTGGTTCTAGAATAGAAAACTAATAAGTACCTTATCCAGTATACCAGAGTTAAATTCACAAGAAACCTTTAAGCATCAAATGACTTAAAATTGTAACTATTTAGCACTCTTCATGTTTATGCCTTGCATAAATGTGAAAGTGAGCTAACCACAAAGCCCTTCTTAATCCAAAATATTTTATTTGAATCACCACATGTCATCAAAATTCAATCCCCACCTGAGAGATCCCCACAAACATATCACGTAGAAGTATTTAAAGATCCAATATAAAATTAAGAAGTCCTTGAAAAATTGATTCATATGATTTAAAAATAAAAACATAGAGATAATTAACAGTATCTTTTTATTAAAATCAACAAAAAATTGAAATTATTGTTACAACAAAGCTTTTCTACGTATACACCTCTTGAAAAATAAAACTAATAAACAACTTAGACCATTATTAAAAAAAATCTTTTTTGCACATAATTATTTTGAAAATTCAAAAAATATATGTAATGCCTACCCCTACTTGACTTTTCTATTGTAGTGCTAGATTCTTTTAGGTTAGTTTTCTGATTATCGGTGCTTAATTACTAGATTTGATTATATGTTAAATACTTAGTTGATAAATGTGATGAGTGATTCAGTTATTCAGTTATTTCATGTGTTTATATATATGTATGTATGTATGTATGTATGTATGTATGTATGTATATGCTCATTTAGTGATTTCAATTATTTCATGATGCTAGTTGGAGGAGTGATCTAATATGTAGTTCTATGGTTACTTACCCCATACTTGCATGTGTATGGTGTATGTGTATATTTTACTTTATGATTAATGTTCCTAATGTGGTTGAGGGAGGGAGTCATAGTCATCTGGTAGTCACGATCTACATGATGTACCACTTCCCACCATTGCCTATTTAGCTTAGAATATATGTGTTTGTACATTCATGAATTTTATGCAGATTGTAGATATTGGGTATTGACTTCCCTGAATTACCAGGATGAGTATACCATATTGTAATATTCCAATGGTACAAATGGGGAGATAACTCTTGAGTCTAAATACTAACCAAAGCCAATTGTTCTAGAAAGTAGGACAAGTATCTAAGTTGTTTACCTGTCTGAATTTGTCAAGTGATGTGAATTTGTGACTTTGACCTTGGAGTTTGATTATCTTCTTTGTGTTACAATTAGTTATCGTATTTGGTTTTGTGAGTTTGTTGTGATTTTCAGTTGTAATTAAATCAAATTACAAGATAATTTAATGATTTCATTTAATGAAAATTTTATAAATAATTTTTTTTTTTGATGAATAGTTACCTTTTCTATTAATAAAATATACTCAATTTATAATTCACAAAAAAGGGGCTGGGGGATACAAGATCACCCCATGAAAGAGTTCATGTAACGCCCCACCAAGGGATCCAAAAGAATTAACCTAAAGTTTTACTAAGTTTGCCAAGGAATTTTTTTAAAAATCATGAATGATAAGCCATTCATATCAAACACATAGTAGCAGAAGCAATAACATACATTCAACTAAAAGGATACATAAGCATACATAATAGGTTACATTCCTTAAGGATCCCAAGACGTTGAGTCATATTAAATCTAATTAATACTAAGTCTAACAATTACCACATCCATATGAAAGAATAATTAAAAAGTCCAATGTCCATAATATACTTTTTTTTTTCTAAATGCCTCTTGGCAATTAAATTCGAAATGCTCAATCATCCACTGTACATGTCACAGGGTATTAAAACCTTAAAAGATTAAACATATGATAAAATAAAGATACATCATCCTCATTGAATCCATGATACAAGTGCAATAAAGTAAATGAAAGCATTAACATACATGATACATCCATCCATCAATAATTATATAACAACCATCATAAAAGATAACTAACTAAGTGCGTGGTTCCTCCCAACCGTCAATAGCATCATTAGACCTTCATGGGCCCTAGCCATCCCCCATGCGTAACATCCCAAGCCATTGAAGAGATCATCGGTACTATCATAATAGTGATGTCACTCCTACACATACTACAACATATGCATAAAGAAATCTAACATGCAAGAATAAAGCATAAGATGATCCTACAGAGCAGATAACATCATCTATCACATGCTAATCATCAATATAAAGAAATGTACCAGTAAGTAACATCCATCATAATGATCCAAGAATAGAAAGAAGGTAAATACCAACCAAGAATGCTCTAGCCACAGTTTCTCAGACGGATCTCAAATGGTAAGAGTGAAAAAGCACTACCACCCGACCGTGTGGAACCTAAATGGCCCACTCCCACCGCGCTAAGGAGATAGTCTCAAGTCCCAAATAGGATATCAAATCACATAACACAAGATAACGAATCACATAACACAAGTACTCTCTAAGTCTAGGAAATCCTAAAAGTATACTAACTTAAAGGTTCCAACACACAGATCGACATCTAGACCCAGAGGCACAACAAAGACATGTAGGAATCTACTATGTAAGCAGGAAAGTGTCATCGCATGAATCACACTAGAGTTACCCTGGAAGTCTCTCAATAAACCCCAACCCCCTAGTGATCCCTATGCAGCCACTAGTATCCTCTCATACTGACGAGGTATACTACAGAATGCAAGGTCGTAACCAAGCATTCTCTCTACTCCCATCCTAGTCTATACTAGCACTTGAGGCATGGGCGAGAACATACAATTATCTTATTAAGTTCATTTTAATCCCCATTTAGTGTAAATGTTTTCACTTATTAAAACAACCTATAATGAGTTGCCCTGGTAGCTACTTAGGGCCCTAACCCCCATTGCAAGCCACTTCTCGACACTACAAGTAGATAACCTAACCTAGGCTCATGAAATCAAAAGTTACAAAATCACCTTAGTCCTATAAAAGTGACTGGAAGGCATCAAATATAATCAAAATAATCACATCAATTCTCTATGAGCAACTGAAAAACATCCAATGATAATCATAATAATCACAACAGTTCTTTGAAGGCATCAATGATAAATTACAATATCCAACGGTTCTCAACGAGCAACCAGAAAGTATCTCAAAATAATACCAATCAAAGACTCCAAAATGGTCAAGTCAAAACATGTCACAACATGACATCATCAAGATCAAAACAAACACTTCAGTCCCATCAAGGCGACTAAAAATAACCCAAGTATAATTGATCAATGACTCAAAAATGGTTAAGTCAAGTATCACAAATACATACACCTCAGCTTCACATAAGAAGATTGGAAAGCAAAAACATCTCATAGAGCATACCATCACATTACAATGGTTGGGTTTTAAAAAGATTGAGATCAAATAACATTAGCATGACATCACATCTCATAACCCTCGAGCCTCTGGTAACAACCTATGATTGGTCAACAATCTAGTCAATCCCAAAACCCCAAAACACAGATAGCATAAAGAAACAAGATACAAACATATATTTTAGTTTTCTTTTGCAATCACATGGTTAAGCTAAATATAAGGTTTCAGATTTTGTATCAAGTATATTTCAAGAGTATAAGATTCTTCTACAAGTCAACCCATTTATTTTTCGAATAATGTATAGAATTATCCGGGCTCCATTAATTTAAACAATTTTCTAAAATAATTAGAAGATAATTAATTATTTATTTAAATCATTGAACTAGTTCCCATTGACTTTTAGATAAAGTTATTCACATTATTCAAAACATTAGAATAATACTTGTCAACTTTTAAATAATTAGTTTACAATTTCCTTAAAACACTTCAAGAACAATCATTTATTTAAAATAATATTCATTGATTTTAAGTAAAATAAATCTCATTAATAATTCAATTATTTAATTCCACTAAACACTTATTAGTATCTCTTTTCTTTTAATTTTCCTTCATTTAAAAATCCATTTACTTAAATTGACTAATAATTAATTACACTTCTTCTACTATTAACTAATCTTAATTAAATTAAATTAGATTAGATTAGTTAATAAATCATATAAAACTAATGCATATTAATAAGATTCTATTTTAATTCGAACCCAAACCCGAATCAATTTCCAAATCTTTATTCTACTAAGGGAAGATTGCAATAATATTTTAATTCCCATAGCTGGATGAGACAATATGCATGCCCGAATTCCAAATTACAAAATTGAAGATTTATTCATAGAGAACTATTCAAACAGACATAATAGACACGATGAAGATAGGAAAAGAAAGAGAGTAATAAAATATGTGAAACAATCATGAGTGCCTACCTAGACACTGATGTTAATTCGCTATGCCTCAGAAAATTGTAGAGAAGCTCCTCCTCTTAGAACCTTCTCCTTTCTGAAAATTCCTTCCTTCTCCAACATTCACAATTCCTCCAAGAACCGAAACCCCCCCAAGTGACTAGGAGTGCTTGTAGAAGCATACGAGCTTGTCTATACACACTATGAGAGCCTGTATATAAAGGCATCTAAGATGCATCTAGAATGTGTCTAGAAAGAACTAGAAGATAAGCATGAAAACTAAGCACATATCTTCCACAATAAGAAGATAAACATGATGAGGTGTCTAGAATGTTGTAGACACCATGTTCTCAAATAATATGCTAACTCCTAAGTGTAGACAACATGTGCATAATTAGAGTGCAAACTCCTGTGTTGTCAACATGACAACTCACAAGAGTTCGCATACTCCTATGTGAATGAATAATAAAGTAACGCACATAAATTTATTTAATATTCACTTGACTCCCTTTTTAAATTAATTTATTAATTTTAAATCTCATGCACTCACTTTATTAAATCCACTTGTTTTATCTTAATTTATTTTAATCACATGCATGCATCATGCGATCAAGAATCTTTTAATAATTTTAATATCTTTTCCACTTTTAAATTTATTTTTGAAACTTAATTGTTAAAATATTTATTAATTAATAATATTATTTAGTATTTATTTAAAAACGAACCCTAAAATATATTATTATTAAATTAAATAAATATTATCATGTTCCAAATTTAAATTTATAACTTTTATCTCCAAATTAATTCTTTTATTTAATTAATTTCCTAATTAATTAAATAAAATAAATATTAAAATATCATAATAATTTTCCATTAAATTAAATCATTAATTAAATCTTTTAATTAGACTTAATTAATAGAAAATACATCAAAGACTCATAAAATAAAATACGAAAACCCATCATAGCAAAACACATACAAAATGAAAACAAAAGGGTTAATATCACGAATTACATTATCTGATGTATTTGGAGGGTACTCAACTTAGATACTTGTCTTAATTTCAATTAGGACAAATGGCTTAAAGAGTTGGAATTTGGACTTGAGAATTTATCTCCCCTCTATTACCATTGAGATAATGTGATAGGGTACGCTCATCCTGGCAATTAAGGGAAGTCGATACCTGATACTTGCAACCTGCATAAAATCCATGCATGCACAAACACAATATATACTAAGCTAAACAAGCAATGGTAGGAAGTGGTGCATCGTGTAGATCCTGACTAGCAAGTGACTACGACTCCCTTCCTTAACCACATCAGAAACACCATACATAAAGAAAACAAACATGCACACCATACACATGCAAGTATGGGGTAAGTATCCACAAGAAAACACATATGATAATAAATCATTTAACTAATCATCATCAATAATTGAAATCACTGAATAATCATCATGCATACATGAAATATAAAGTACCAAGTAATTTCATCATGTAATAAACTGAATGTAAAATAAAATCTGATAATCTCAAAATAATGTCACTAATCATCAATATACAATTGACCTAAATGAGTTCAGCAATGATAACAAAAATGCGACCTAAGTGCAGGCACTACAGTTCAATTAGCCAAAGCCGGACTAAAAACATGGCCACAGTCAAAATCAGAAACTATTCATAAAAAAAAAACATATAAGGCAACCTTAGGTTGCTAAAGCAGTGCCAGATGAGGGTGGTGGATCATCTTTATCTTGAAAACCCCAATCATCTTTAGGATTGGGGGGCGGGTTAGGAATAGTCTAGCCATCATTACTAGCAGTAGCAATAGTGACAGGCTCCACATCTTTAACCTCTAGCCGTAGAGGAGAAATTGCCAAGTCCAAGCAAGGCCACTTCCCTGAGTGTGCATGATGGGAACCAGGAGGAGGAGTCAAGGACCAACTAGTACCACCACGGGTTGGGGAAGCTCAGCAGCGCCTCCATCCGCCATCACCACCACTAGGAGAGTGGTGGTCGTGGGGCCTCGAGGTCTCCGTTGAGGCATTTGGAGGAACTCTAGCAATAGTACAAGGAACATTGCCCCAATGATTGAGCAGCTCCTACAGGTGAGCAACTTCGAGTGCAACTTCATTAGCTTGCACCTAAATATGCATAATTACATTATTACGAATGCATGCCTTAGTATACATAGCAATGTTAACATCCAAAAAACTGTGTGTGAAAAGAACAACATTCCTATCTTTCCACAAAGAAAACAAGATCTCCAGCCTGAAGGTGTTCCAAATCTAGGTGAACTTTCAAGGAAATATGGGAGAGTCACCTAGTAAAATCATATGCCAAGAGAAAGACTCAGGTCTAAATGGCTTGAAAAAATCATGAATCCAGTGCCAATAATTTTGAGCATGCTTGCAAAACCAAAAAAATGCAAGAAAGACTCTGGTTGTCCACAAAAGGGGCATCTAGGGCCAGGAACCCCAATGTGTTTGAGTCGAGGCCCTAGGGGAAGACCTTGGAAGGCCAGGCACCAAGAAAAATGCGTAATATTGGGTTCAGTTATAGCATTCCATATGGTGTCAAAGCATTTTCTCCATTGAGAAAGGGAAGATTGCAAATGCCATCTGTGGTTTAGTGTATCCACCATGGGAAGATGAGGCAAAAGCCATCTGTAGCCCAAACTTGGCTTGTAATTAGAAAAAGGAGTGGCATGAAACCACCTCCAATCAAGCCACCAAGGGCAAACATACTAAATCCCCACTTTATGAACTAAGTGAATAGGGATGGAAGAAAGAAGAAGGTCAAAAGTCTGCTAGTCTTAATGGACAAGGCAGTACTATACTTGCATATCTTCCCAAGTCTTGAAACTCATGGTGACCCATGAAAAGAGGTCCTTGGGAGTTCTGATACCATGTTTGAAAAAACACAAAGCACTGGCCCCTTGAGTCTTGGTGAGGGGAGTACCCTGAATGGAAAATAGGGGAGACCACCATATGTTATGCTGATTCAAGGAGAGGCCATTATGGAATTCATTGCCAGCCCATCGAAGCTAGGGCTTAATAGCCTCCCAAGATTTCTAGATGCTCTTGATGATGAAGGAGCCTTGAATGACCATAGGCTCATGCATAATGAGAAGGGTTTGGAAACCAATCCCCTTCCAAGAAGGCCTGGTGATAGGGAAGCTAGAAGAAATGCAGTGCCAAACCAAAATCTTCCAAGATTCATCTCCTAAGAGAACCCTAATAATCCATTTTGCACAAAGAGAAAGGCCTTGTCTCTGAGTGGAAAGCAAGCCAAGACCACCAGACTCTTTTGAGAGACAACAGAAATCCCAGGCCACTCTGTGAAAGCCATGGTGGTCAAAACCAAAGGCTGAGAGAAAATCCCTGAGCAATATTTCTAGCTTCATGTAAGAAGATTTGTATGGAGCCCAGTAGGATGAGTAATACACATGAGTGGCTGCAAGAATCTTAGAGAAAATCTAGAATTTTCCCGTGAGGGAGAGTGGCTTTGTGATCCAGTAGTCAAGCTTTTTACTAATCTTAGCCAGCACAACATTCCAAAGTTCCACAAGCGATGCCTGAAACACAAAAAGAATGCCAAGAAAGAGGAAGATTTCTCCATGAGAAATCCATTTCCACTCAAACTAGCTAAGCCAAGGTGGAGCTGGCAGAAAGGACTGGTAGAAGTAGAGCATTTTATGCCATTGCATGGCAAAACTAGAAGCTTGAAAAAAGGTGTCCAGGCAACTTAAAGCATTATTGATGTTTTCTTCATCCTCTAAACAAGTGAGAAAAGAATCATCAGTAAAGTGTCCATTGACTAATTGGGAGGATGATTCAGGCAAGGAAATGCCACAAACTAGTCCTGAGGACACATAATGTGCAAGTAAATATCCAAAACCTTCCGCAGCAAGGACATAAAGTGTAGGAGCTAGCGAAAAACCTTGTCTGATGGGAAAAAAAATTCCAAAAGCCTTTGATTGCAAATTGTTGATGGTAATGCAAGCATTAGCATCCCAAAAGAGCATCTCCATGGACTAGAGGAAGTTGGGGCCAAAACCCAGAGCCTGGAGCATAGCCAAGATGAAGGGCCATTTAATGTGATCATAGGCTTTAGCAAAATCTATCTTTAAAAAGATGGCCTTCTGATTGGACTTGCGAGCCCATTCCATTCCCTCCTAGACAACAATGATGTTGTCAAGAATATATTTGGACTTGATGGATCCAATTTGCTTTGGTTGCACAATTAAGGGCAACATGTGCCTGATTTTGAGAGAGAGTGCCTTGGCAATGATCTTGTATGAAACATTCAAAAGGGTAATGGGTCTCCAATTACATATATCCTTTGGATCACTAGCTTTAGGTATGAATTTGATATTTTCTTTGTTTATAATGGCTCCTAAGCTTTTAGAGTGATAGGCTTCAAGATAAACTTTGTGTAGATCAGGACCTATATGCTCCTAGAGGTGTTTGTAGAATTCACAAGAGAACCCATCACACCCAGGGTACTTGTCACCCACCATGGAGTAGACTGCCTCTTTAAGGTCTCGAAGGGAAAGAAGTTGCTCACAAAAAGTGCATTTCTTAGCTGCTAGGTAGTTTGGAGTAACATAAATACACTTTCTGAGAGCTTCCTCCCGAGCAACTGAATTTCCCTACGAAGCAAACACGTTCTCATAGTGATGAACAAATACTTGCAAGATGGCAGGGAGACTAGATAGAACAACATTTCCTTGTTTGATTTTTTTAATCCCAACATTGGTATGATGAGCATGAAGAGCCTAAAAAAACTCCTTCAAGGCTTTGTCGCCAACCTCCAACCAGTGGAGATGGGCTTTGTTTTGGGCTCCCCACATAGCATAATTATCAGCAATTTGTTTTTCATGGCGAAGCTTGGCAAGCTAAATTTGCAAGTCCACATCAAAGGGATTGAGGGTGAGGGCCTTAGAGGATTTTTTGAGGGCAAGCATGTTGGCTTCATATGACCATTTACGGAACATAGCCAATTGTTTCCCATAAATGCGCAAGAATTGAGCAATTCTGGTAATGGCATCATTCCACCATTGAATCCAACCCCTTTGAGAATGCGGATGTGGCTCCAAGTTCCAAACATGTAGGATGTACAAAATGGTGGAAGCATGCATCAGTCCAGACATGTTGAGGAAGAACTAAGACTTGGCCACCTTTGGGACAGCTTTTAGCCAAGAAATGATAAAATGAATGGGGTAGTGGTCAGATAATGTCACATCTGATAGGGGAATGACAGACAAATATCGATCCTCAAAAAAAGAGAAAAAAGATTGCGCAATGATCATAGCATGATCAAGGCATTTTGATATGCAGTTAGAGCTAGCTCGAAAGTTGAACCAAGTGTGCCAAACCTCACTATCCTGGCAGTGGTTGGTATTGGGATCAAAAAGGCCCAATTTATTGTGCATGTAATACTAGGCTTGTCTTTCCCCAACTGTCCAATGAAAAGGTAGAATGCCATCTTTGTCAGAGGCCACTTCAACCATATTAAAGTCCCCACACATAACCCAAGTAGTTGGAGGCAAGTTGTTAGCCAGCCAGGCCCACATCTAGGATCTTTCCATAGCATCATTGGAAGCATAAACATTAATGAATCCAAAAGAATAATTGTTAATGGAAAGAAAAAGCCAAATAATTCTATGCATGGGGTTAGAACTGTGTGAAATAACAACAAAATGAAGGTGAGGTGACAGGAGAGTAACTACACCACCTCGACCAACTTTGTGCTGGGAAGAAAACATCATGCCATCCTACCAAATTACGTCGCATATCAAAGCAAGCATGAAACTAGAAATTTTAACTTCTTGTAGATAGAGAAAATCTAAATTACCAAGTCTATGATTGACATCCTGAACATAGTACTTTTTGGGGAGGTTTGTGAGACCTTGAACATTCCATGATAGGAAGTTCATGAGAACTCTTCCATATCGTCTTTGTCCTCAAGAGAGGAGTAGCTATTCTGCAAGAAGGTAGAAACATGGTTGAAGTCAGACGAAAAACCCTCTGTACTTACAGCCTAATGTTTGACCTTTGGTATCTCCGCATGTCCAAGAGGACTGCGAGAATGCCACATCATTGGTGGTACTATGGAAGAGGCAACAAGAGGAGTTTACACCCTAGCCAAGGCAGAAACCCTGGTAGCTGCCTTAATCCCTTGCAAGCCAACAGGGTTTGAAACCTATGAAACTTCGGAAGCAGTTCCTTTGTCTTTCGCTTGTGTCCCTACGTTGGCTGGAATTGAGACTCCTATAGGGATAGGAGGAACTGTGATGATCGTAGCATAGGATTGCTTGGGGGGCAAGGGATTTGAGGGAGCCATGCCCTTACGCCCAACAGTAACCCATTCTTCTTTTTTTCCCTTTGGCCTATTTGATAGGTGCCTCTTTAAGCATGGGCTTGACCCTAGGCATAGCCAATGATCAGTCCTTGATCTTGCATTTTGCAGACTGGCACCTATAACAGGTGCTGGGGAGGTTCAAGTAAAGAACCTTGTGAGAGAAGGTTTTAGTCCCAATCTGAATTTCCACAAAATCCTTGAGATCCTTGGAAAGATCCACCTCTATGCAAACATGTCATTGCAGGCAGGCATTGAAGAATTTCTCAGGCTCCTTGGTGACAACTTTACCAAGGGCTTTGGCAATGGACTTAATGAAAGGCTAGCAAGGTAGGGGTAAACCTAGAAACTTGACCCATACAAGAACCCTAAGCTTTTTATCATTCGAGACTATGAAGTCTCATGACCATTTTTGATAAACAAGCAAGGAAGAATGCACAGACCATGGTCCATTGTTAAAGACCACATCTGCCTATAAGGGGTTAGCGAAGCGAAATAAAAAAAACTTTTGGTAAGGTTTTGCATAGTGTCTAGGTGGACTCCATGAGGAGTCCAGCTCTTGTTAACCCATTCTCAGAGCATAGCTTTAGGGGGAGTCCTACCCACAAAATAACCTATTAAGGTGTGTTGTTCTAACCAATCACATGCAACATCAAATTCTTGTGAAGGAAGGATAATGTCAGGATTACCTAGTGAAAAACCTTCAAAACAAACTTGTGTAGATGTTTGTTCTGTGGAGGTTCCATGGAAGATCGAAGCAGCAACGTGAACATCAGAAACAACTGGTTCACCGCTAGCCAGAGCCATTATATCCTAGCCTAAAAACTCTCACAGTAAATGCAGTGTGACAAGTGGAGCTAACAGAGGGAAAGTTAAGATGAAAAGCCGTACACAAAAAATTGAAAATCGCATGAAGCAAGAAACCCTAGCAGAGCAAAAAAATCACTCTCCCTCCAAATCCCTGAACCATAAATAAATTTGACATTTATTATCTTGAATTAATTGAGAAATTAATTAAATAAAAGAATTATATTTAAAAGATTGTGATAAAGTTCTAATTTAGGTGTATGTATATTTATTTAATTTAATAATTATTATTTAAGAGTTTTACTTTAATAATAAACTCAAAATAATATTATTAGTTGAATTAATAAATATATTTTTAAAACATCTCGTAATTAACTAGAGAGAGAAAACATAAATTTAATAAAGTTTATTTTAATTATATTCCATAAAGCTTGTGCATGAAATTAAAATATAGTAAATTAATTAAAGAGAGAAAGCTAATTATTTAAATAAAGATATTTTATAATTTTCTAAAAGGTTGTGCATGAAAATGTAAAAGATAATAAAATATTAAAAGAAATTGATCACCAAGTTCCCTCGCGTGATTACACAATTAGAGCCTCAAATTTAGGGAAGAACTATTTATCAGAGACCTAGAGCTCATTTTGCGAGGGGGATTTGGAAAAGTGATTTGTAGAGAAGGAAGTTTTGAGAAGAAAAGGGTTTTCTTGTGTTCTTCATGTGATTGCATGTTTGCATGTTAGCATCAAGTTCAAGTAGAATCTTGTGATTAATTTACGCAATAAGATTTTCATTTTTCATTCTTCTATCTGCATTGTGTTTGGATAGATCCGTTCTTGGATATTTGTAGATTTGTTTGATATCATTGATGAAACCCTATTGTGAATCACAGTTATTTTTGTTTCAAAGTTATCTATATTTGAGGAATGAAGTTTTTTGAAACCCTCATTCTTTTGTATTTTAATTAGATGCGTTTTGGATTAAAAATCAAATTCTAGGATGTAAATTCAAATTTTTTTTGTGGGTTTCCCTATCAAAGTATTTGATCATGTTTTGATTATAAAAAAAATGATTGTACTGCAATTTTGTGATTGTACTGCAATTTTGTGATTTTAATAGGGGGCATATTTGTTTTGTTTATTTAAACGAAAAATAAAAATAAAAGATAAAGTGGTGGGCGGGGTCACCAACCCCCCACTCACCTCTTCATTCTTCCTTCTGCTAGGGACTACTATCGTGCACGTAGCAAGCCTACTATGGCAAAAGCAGGTATGAATTTTGACATAGCAGTAAACTGCTACAACTGCAACAGACTGCTATGGCAGACCTTGCCAGGTTGACGGGCCTTTAAATCCATGAGGGTAGTTTTTTATAAATTTTATTTGTTAAAATTTTTATATTAATAAATATTTTATATATAATTTTAATATATTTAAATTTATAATTTTTTAAAAATAATTTAATAAATGTTTTATTATAGTTGTTGTTAGTTAGTATAATTAATATAATTTGCTAATTATATTACTAATATTATTATTTATTATTTTATTAATAATTTATGATAAGTTATTTTATTAATAAATAATTATAATGATTAATAATTTAATGAATTTTGGTTGGAGTTTAATAATATTTAATAAAAGTTTTAATAAAGTTATTATTAAAATTTATATTTTCAGTGTACTGCAAATGGTGATTTGGGAAAATGGGTAAACTTGGATTTTACTTGACAAATTTTATATAAAAATAATTTTTATTGTTTTGGGGAAATTGATTAGTTATCTTTTTGATATTTTGAAAAAACCTTAATAGTTATCATACTTTGTAAAGATGAAAACTGTAATGTGTATGTTTATTGAATCATGTATTTTGATAACAAACTGAACTATGAATCAATGTGTAAACTAATTTTTATGATTTGTTGAGTGTTGAGACTTGTGCGGACTCAAAAACATTAGCAAATAAACATTAGGGAAATTTTATGATTTAGAAACCTTAGTAATTATAATACTTTGTGAAAACAAAAATGTGAACCCTGTTTGGAATTGAAAACTCTATAAACAATAATACTTGGAAAAGAGAACTAAAATCCTGAAATCTTGATACTTTGAATTGACAAAAACTAAGACTCTGATTCTATATCAAACCTTGTGTTTTAAAAAAATGAAAATGGAAATTGAAACCTTGATGGTTCATCAAAATTTTGTGTTTTGAAAACCAGATGATCTATGAAAATAGTTGTTAAACTTCTGATGAAATGTATGATGTATCTTCTGTTAGGTTTTAAGTTTAACTTAGTATTTATGACACTTAGAAATGGGAATGAAAACTTGAAAACCTATAAGTAAAAAATTGAATTTTTATGTTTTAAAACCTAATGAATTATGAAATGACTTTTTTATGTACTCTGTATGCGATGCATGATTTATTGATGCGGAGCTCGGGTTAACTTAGTTTTGACTAGTTAGGATGTTTACCAGAGGGTTGGGAGTTTTGTTCTATGATGTCATTATGATGTTTTGATTATGATCTTTTATACCTGACAACAGTGATGTGCCATGTGTGTTCTATGATGAGTCTAATCAAATATTTTGATGCAATTTCTAGTTCTTGTGTAGAATTGAGGTGGATGATGTGTCTTTCCTGATATAACCTTTTAGTCTTTTGATCATTTATCTTTGGATTGCTTCTTGTTTCTTGTATAGGATTGAGGTGATTAAATGATTTGTTTTTGTGATGTCATGTAATGACATGGATTTCATTAATATGTACTTGATTTTGGATCAGTCCTATTAGGATGATCATATTGGTGGAATCTGTGATTATGATTAGTGATATTTAAGTTCTTTACAGTTGCTTGTTTAAGAACTGATGTCTCATTTATAGTCATTTGAGATCTTTTGTTTTTGCTGAGCTTAGGATAGACATTCTATATGTCATGTTGGAAAGTGGCTTGCAATGGAGGCCGAGGCCCTAAAGAGGCTAACGAGTAACCCATTGTAGGTTATTTTAATAAGTGATAACATTTTGTTAAATGGGTTTAAAATAAATTAATAAGATATTGGTACCACAAAAAGTCACTAGGGGGTCGGAGTATTAAAAGATTACTAGGGTAACCTTAGAGATGACTTGTTAGTATGCTTTGTCTTTACAAAAGGATATTGACGTCACATAGAGACACTAGGGGTCAAAGTATTAAAAGACTATTGGGTAACCTTAGAGTTGGCTCATGTGATGACACTTGCCCACTTACATAGTAGATTTCCTATGTGTCTTTGTTGCCTTTGGGTTTAGTTTGTTCTTTTGTCTTGGTACCCCTTTGAGATAGTTTTCTTTTGAGTGATTCCTTGAACCTAGATGTTGGTTTTGACTTTTGAGTTTTTTTATCATGTTTGGTACTTGAGTTTATCTCCTTAGCACGGTGGGAGTGGACCTTTTCAGTTTCACAAGGTCGGGTGGTAGTGCATTTTCTTATACCATTGAGATCTGATCATTCGATGACATGGTTGGAGCTCGTTGTTCTATACTCTCTTTGATTTTGTTTCTTATGTATTATGATGGATTCTTGTACTATATTGTATTGTATTTTATCTCATGGATCTTAAGAGATGATGTAATCTATTTTAAGATTTATATTCTTTTAGCCTTTCATACCCTGTTACCTATATAGTGGATGATTGTGCATTCTAATTATTGCTAGGTGGTATTCGAGATAATTGTATATTTTTTAAATGGAATTTGTACTTGTAGTTATTCTTTAATGCGGAAGTGTTATATATTGGTTTTAGTATTAATTAAACTTAAATGTGATTCAACATCATGGGACCCTTAAGAATTGCAATCTATTTTTTTTTGTATTTGTTTATGTGTATGTTATTGTTTCCACTATATCATATCTGTTGTTGTTAAGTTATTATCTTTCAAAAAACAAAGTTTGACAAACTTAGTAAAACTTTAGGTTAATTTCTTTTGGGTTCCTTGGCAAGGCATTACAATATACAACATTGTTCTATTCCAAATTTTCTCTTCTTAATAGGGTCTTTATTTCCCTTTTTTTAAAAGGGGGCACATTCTAGGCCATTCACAACTCAGTTACACACAAAAAAAATGATCTAAGCACCCAAAACCTTTAATTTTAAATTCATTAGAATCCTTCTTTTATTGCCTATCATGAATTAATACAAGAAACTTCAAAATGTCTTTTTGATGAATTTCATCTGAGAGAATTCAATCATTTCTCTTAGATGAAGTTCATCTAAGAGACTTCAACAATGTCTCTTAGATACTTCAATTTCTCTTAGTTAAGGCTTATCTAAAAAAATCAAGTGTCAAGATAAGATACTTCAATGTCTCTTATATGAAGTTTTCTTTAGCCCTTTTTTGGAGATTTCATTGTGAGTGCTGCAACCATTATAGAGCCATGAAATAAAAATAGAAAATTTAAGGCCAAATCATGAACTACGTTGCTCTACCAATTTTAAAATTTTGGTTGAAATTTAGCTTTGTAGCATCTAGAATGAACCTTGAAAAAGTATTAAACCTTCACCTAGGAAGTTGTCACTAGATTTTTTAGTTCATTATGGTATAATGAATAGGTGTGCCAAAGGAAGTTGCACAACTACCCTTTCTCTACAAGATATTCAAGGTCAAAGTTGACCATATTGAAACTTTTTAAAATATGCAGATGACAAAATTTAACAAATTTCATTTGTTTGTGGATTAAAAATTATCAAACTAAATTTTGAATCTTTTCAAATGAACATAGTGGTATATTAATATGAGAAAAACTATAGGAACTAATTTATTTTCCATGACAATCATCTAGCTTTCAAATTGAGCCTCCAAAGTTTACTACTCTAGCAAATATTATAGTGTGGACAACAAATTTTTCTCGAACCCTTCAACTAAGTACTTTAAATATTGATCAAATCTGATTATGTCAATTTTAAAATGAGCATAAATAATCATATATATCACATAATTGTGTCAACCATGTGTATTTTCATTATAGTGATAGAGATACAAGTTATTACTCTTCAAAGTAGATAATCTACGAAAATTTTATAGGTGTGTTTCTAGGTGTTGCTACCAATTTTTCTATTGTGACCATTTTTTTATTTTTAAAATTGAAAGTAATAGAAAAACTTAGTGTATCTCTTTCTACCAAAAAGTATAAATATAAGAAGTGTACTTCTATTTCTTGCTAAGTGAAGAGGCTTTCTATAGTGGAAGCATTCATCAATGTAAACTTTCTAGCTAGCATTTAAAAAAAATTTGATAGTCATTTTAGTGTCATGTATATTAAAATGACAGATAAATCATATTAATAATATTGAAAATTAACATGATTCCATTTAATTAATTTTGTAACTGAAAGAACTAGTCATTTTTATCATCCTTGTCAGCTATTATTGTGTTCTTGATTAATAATAAGTAACTAAATTCTATTTTTAATCTATTTGTTATCTATATATTCAATTAGTAATTCTATGTTGTTTCTATTATTTTATTAGTTAAAATAACTTAAATATTTTAGTATAAAATTATGTTTTTTATTGGAATACAATGAATATCTTTGATTTTCTAAATGTAAAAATTTGATTTAGATTTTGGGTAGATAGTAAATTGTGAAATCTAATAGATATAATGATATTTTAGATGTATAAAGATTCTTTAAAAATACTAGAAAGTGAATGAACCAAATTACAAAAATCTTATCCATCAATTTTTATTTTTAATTTTTTTTTTCTTATCTATTTGTTATGATTATTTTTATTATATAAAATAAATTAATTCCAGAATGTTTCTATGATGAATTATTTATATTTCTAAGATTTACATATTTTAAATTAGATATCTCTCAGATTAATTTACAAAAACAAAAAGAAATTTTATTTTTATTTTTAGATATGCTAGTTATGTTGTTTGGTTGAGGAGAACATGTTTATATAAGTTTCAACAAGAAATAGTTTATATGTACTACTTGGCTCATCAGTAGTATCTTTCTTCTTTGGCTTTTATTTAACTTCCTTATGTTTTTCCATCATCTTCTTTCATGCTTCCATAATTACATTATGTACAATTTGAGTGTCACCAACTAGGATTCTTGAACCTCTATTTCTAATTGTAAAATCTTGTCTATTGGCTTCAACCATTATCTTGATGTCTTCAAGCTCTAACTCAGAAGTTACCTCCATAAGTGCTTTCTCCATAATCTATCTATCTAATTTTATTGCTTCTCTCCACATTGCAGGTTAGTTAATTGATAAAGGGCTCTAGGAAATGTGTTGTATAGTTCACTTGGAGTCCTCAGAACTTCTGCATAAGTTCCATATAACGTCTTCTTCTAGTTTATTCTTATTATCATCATTGCATAATTCATATCTTCTTGATTTGTCATATATTCTACCATTCTCCATTATATCTTTGGAAATTAAGTAAATAGTAGGGTTTATTGTTCTAATACTCTCTTTTGACTCTTTTTTATCATTATCTAAGTATGGATTTTTTGTACCTTCTTCACTTGTCTCCCTTTTTTTGATCTTCCCATTCTTCTTTTCAATTTCTTTCTTCTCTAACTTTTTTGACTGGTCTAGTTTTAGATGGTCTATGTGATTTTCCTTCTCCTTTCCTATGATAAATTTTCTCTATAATTAGTACCTCTTTTTTTTTCTTCTACACCTATAGAATCTATAGGAATTTCTTATTCTATATCTCCAATTGTAGTGGTGGATGCACTAGTTTTCTCACTGCCAAATTTCTCAGTTAGTTTTCTTATCATTCTCTTTGACTATCATTGCATCACTCAATTCTTTAACTCCAATTGAATATTTTAAAGATCTTCTTCATATAGGTTTGGTAGCATCTATAGGTTTAGATGGTAGTACATTTGCATACAATCTTACTTCATCCTTATCTACCTCATATCCTATAGAGCTTAACCCAAAAAAAATTGGTTGAACAACTTGAAAAATACAAGTATCAATATCAACACTAAAACATATATCCCCTTTGTAAACTTCTTAACCATACTAGTTAGGATCCTCTCTCTTTTGTGCATTTAGACTAAAAATCCTTAAAATAACCCCACATGATGTTATTAAAGTTATCTCCTAGCTCTCTAATGAATTAAATTATTTGCAAAACCATTGGTTTATCAATAGACTATTTTTCCACTTATCTAACTAGAATAAATTTTGTAAATAGAAGAAAATACATGTACCAAGATAGTTTCACACTTGAATGATTATTTCTTGTCCCTCTTTACCTTTTCTTTTTCTACCACAAATTGACTCCCCATCATGTCACACAATCCTTCAAATTATTTGTTAATGCATATGCACCCAATTCCTCAAGTATAAAATGAATATATTACTAGACGTCTTCAACCAATTGATAGTATTCTAGGAGATATAAAAGATAAGGCTCCCATAATATCATTCTCATTTTCCTTCATTGGAAGTAATTTGAATACACATATTTCTCATTTCTAGAGAAATAAATCATGCTTCATTGGTTAGGATATCCAAATAGGATTCCAACTCTTAGTTTGCAAATCTCATTCATGTAGTATCGGTCGCCTTTTCTATGTTTAATAGGTTCACAAGTGCACTCAAGAACGTAAAGTGACAAATGAACACACTATATCCATATTATCCTTGAGAATACTTGTTTCATTTTTCCTAACAATAAATAGTAATTTATATGGGTTAACACTATTCAATCATTTCTCTTTAATATTTATTTGACCCATTGAGGTAGTGTAACAAAATCTTAATGCTATTACCACATGTGCATAAATAAACTCAACACTTTATCATATGTATCCAAACTACCAATTTTCATCACTCCATGGAGATAGAGCCTTTTTATTTAAGGGATTGATAAAAAATTGTTCTTTTAAGTCCTTGCCCTAAGTCAACAATGGACTTAGTTTGATGATGCATAATGTACACTAAAGGATGGTGACTTTCTCTCAAATTTCATGACTTCTTCCTTGATTACTTCTTTCTTTACCCATGTAGTATCCATCTCACTTCTAACCACCTCAACATCAAAAAAATTCTTTCCTTTGTTGTCTTTTGATTAGGAAACCGGTTATTTAACCTGTACTATACTCCAAGATGACCAATCTTATGACAAATAAATCATGCCATACTAGTTGACTTCTAAGGTTGGCATTTCTTCGTTATGTTTTAATCTTGTAGCTTATAGTGAAATATTTATAGTTTCCATATACTGAATAGCTAACATTGAATTATTTCTCCCTTCTATAAGTATTCACTAGTTTGAACAAAGATAGAGAAAAAAGAAATTTTAACTTGTAATATTCAACTTTATGACCATAATCTTTGCAAGCATAAAAGTGGCCATAAAATCTAATTCCATTTGATTTATTACTAATATTGGATCTACATACATAGGTAACATGAGAAATTTTTTCATAACTGTAGCAATGTCCACTAAATGTTTGAGACTTGGTGATTACCAATCTACTCCCAAAAACATTTATAGTATGATCAACATTTCCACAATTTTAAAGATAGGCTTATTGGGTTGCTTACTAGTATTGATCATCTATATATTTGAGTCAATTTGATTCTTCTTGGATTTTGATGCTTCTCTATCTTTTGATGTGCTTTGTACAATATATCTAATGATCATTGTGTCTTTTTATTTCCTCTAACTATTTTTTTTTTTTACAATCCTTTAGGAACTCTCGTTAATCTTTTTCAATATTTCATTGATTTCCTTACCAGTCTTTAATTCATCCTTCAATTTTTTATTTTCCTCGCTTAGTCTTTCATTCTCATTTGCAACTTATAGTTTTTTTCAACAACACCCTGCATGTACCTCTATACTAATGTCATCTCCTATGTTTTCTTGTTGAGCTCTTCATTTTTAGCATTTATTGAATCCTCTACGACTTATTTTGCATTTTCAACATATTTCTTTGCATCTTTAGCAACTCTCTTTACTTCAAGACTTTCCCACACACTGACTACCTAAATTTCAAGTTCCTTCTAAAAATTTACTATATTTATAGTTAATTTCTCATTTTGATTCATTAGATCTTCAACTACCTCCTTAAACTCTTCAAATCCACTAGCTTCTAATAGTTTATCAATGGAGTATTGAGTCCCACTTAATTTTTGACTTAATTCTCTTCATTTTCCAATAGAATTCATTAGATTTTCCTTTAGTTAATTGATCATGTTGTTTTCATCTTGAAGCTGCTTCTCATTCCTATATCTATCCATACTAATTTTAGAGATCTTTTCCTCAAGCGATTAAGCTTGTCCCCTTGAGGACCAAAGATCTAATACCAATTGTTGGAATAAGAAAGCACTGAAAGGGGGGCCAATTAATTTGAATAGGTAGACTACTAATTAAACCACTAATTTAATTAACTTTAAAAGTTACTTCCAAAACATAAATCATATAACTAATAAAATGAAATAGAATTAGATAACATTAAACAACCACACATATAACACACATAACCCATCAATTTTTGTACATGGAAACTACTAGTTGGAGAGAGAGAAAAAATGGTAGAGATGACACCCACAAGCCCTTTGGCATAGTATAAAGTATTTCCCTATTGGGAGTTACAAATACCCTTTCTAGGGGTTCACCCAGGTAGGAGTGATTTGTACACTATTAGGAGTACAATAGAGATCTATAATGATCTAGGTCAATAAAGGATTTATAACTCCTTTTGAGATTCCACTCTGTTAAAGGATTTCCATTAAAGGACATGTCAGAGTCCACCCAATTAAGGGATTTCTCTTACTAAAACATTTTATGGAGCACAAGTTGATGATCTATAAGTAGCACTTCTTGTCTATCAAATCCAATATGTTCTATCCACTATGATATTGTTTGTTGATAAATATCTACTTTAAAATTTGATTTCAACTATTGTAACCACAATACTTCTACTAAAATCACCTCATTACCTTCATCTTTGTCTAGGAACATTATTATACAAATACAAAATTCCTATGCTACTTAATGTTCACCATCCATTCAAATTTCAAAATTATCACACACAAACCATATACAATTCACATATCTCAATGTTTCTAAAACATTTTCTATCACCACCTTAAGAAATATTAGGGTTTTCTTATGACTTTCCCAAGAATAGTAAAACTATGTTTGACCTTCTCCAACTTCTTCTAGAATATTCTCTTCACACTTGCTTTGATCATACAATTATCACCTCAACACATATTAAACTAATTAAGCACCACATTGATCATATTGATCACTCATCAATGATCTATTGTTGATAGCTCAAGAATATGATTTATATATCCTACAAAACCTTTTGACATTGAAACATGTTCTCATCGGCCATCATTATGTGTTGTGATTGAACATAATATGTATGCATTATATAGAGGCTTCATTTATGACTGCTCCACTTAATTTACACTTCATCATGATTTCCTCAAAAATATATAACTTTTAGTTTCTCCTCCTATATTGATGTAAGAGCGTCCTTGGGTTGTTGGCAATCTTGCATCACCCAAAAATATATTTATTGTTTTTAATTTTACATTTTCATGTCTGTTAGTTTTTATTGGAAAACTCTTGTTTGTTGTTTCCAGATTCAACACTCTTTCCTTCATGTTGGGTACATATCATGGATCATTACTATAAGTGTGCATAGTCCCATGTGATTGTTAGTGGAAGTTATGCTTCATCTTCTTGGGTATTTTTTTCTATTATTTTTTCTTCTAATGATGCCTACTATTTAATTTGACGTGGTTATGTATTTAAGAGATACCTTTTGTGCTCTTGGATCTTGGTGTCCTATTAATGTATGGACCTATATCTAAGATAAAATAATGTAATTCAATGTATTATGTATTTGGTCATTAATTCATTAGGTCATTCCTATATTTAATATAATGCACATTTCCTATTGTTGGAGATTGTGGCCTCTAAGTTGACTTGTGCGTCCTAATGGTTATATATGTAATGTCCTTGAGTCTTACAAGTGGTAACAAGTAAGGATACTCATGAAGAAGAAGTTAGAGCTTGGATAGAAAAATATGGTTTGTAGTCTAGAATTTTATATTGGTCATAACTAGGAAGGCCTTACAACTTGGCATATAGTCTAGTGAACATTGGATGCAATTGAATCTTTGATGTTAATTAAGTGATTTCTTACAACTATGCATCTTGTTTTCTTCTTTTGTGTTGTATTCTATGGGGGGTTGGTCATCTCCTTTGGGGACTCACCATCTGTATACTACTTCAAGTGGTATCAGAGTGAAGGTTGATCTTGTTGGTGATTTTCTAGAAGAGTGGATCTGATAGTTGTTGATCTAATCTTAGTTAAGCTTGGAGATCTTATGGAGACTTAAAGTTCATGATTGTGAGGTGGAAGATTTAAGTTATGGCTCATAATTGTAAAGGACCTATTCAAGTTTGTTTAGAATCCTATTACAAACCTATTGATTCTTATTGGTGGAATGATCAGCAAAGTTTGAGGAAGTTTCATCTTACTTTTGTCTAAATATCACCTAAAAGAATGAACCTTAGGAGGTTCAATAATATGTTTAAATAATTCAAGGCTAGGATGAGAAATGATATCTGAAATATTTTGAATGGATTGACAAGAAACCCTAAATCTAAAGAAGAACATGTTGAATTTGTTGAAGAACTTGAAGTGCCTAAAGTATAGATCCCTTTAGAAGAAGAAATATTGTTGAAAGTTATGGTGCAAATGGGTAAGAGTCATAGAATAGAAGTCTCAAATTATTCTAGTTATTTGGATCCTAAGGAATTGATAGGTTGGATTAATGAACTTGAGGATTGCTTTTTAGCTTAAAAATATTGTAGATCCATAGAGAGTTAGGTTAGCACACACTAAGTTAAAAGGTTGCATTGCCTTATGGTGGAAAGAATTGTAGAAGGATAGAGAAGATAATGATGAACCTAAGATTAGTAGATGAAAACCTATGGTTTCTAGTTTAAAGGCTAAATTCATCCATGAACATTATGAACTTGAATTTTTAAAGAAATTTCAAGATCTAAAGAAAAAGATATGACTATGAAAGCTTATACAAGGAATTTTACAATATACTGATCAGAACTAGAGATTGTGAATCTTCTAAGGAAAAGTTTGCAAGGTATGTTAATGGTTTGAAATTAAATATTTAGGATGAGTTAAGTATGTTTAAACTTATTTTAGATTAATTTTCTTATCAATATGCATTGAAAGCTAAAGAGTTGGGAAGAAAGTGAGGTAAGCAAGTTACTAAAGTTTATTAAAGGGTATGAAAGTTCTTTCTAAAAAGAAATTTGTTTTTAGAGGTACTTGTTTTAAATGTGTTAAGGATGGTCACCAAGATTTTGGATCTCCTAATGTGAAAGTTGACAAATAGAACTTGGTAGTATAGGAAAAATAGAAAGCGCAATCTTTTGATTTGGCTTCACCAGAAGATGAATAACCTCTTTTAATGAGCAGAATCACGTTGGTTAAGCATATAATTGAACCAGAAAAAAGAAGGAACTTATTTTAAAATATTTGAAAGTCTGGAGGTAAATTTTGTAAAGTTTTTATGGATGGAAGAAGTATTGGTAATCTTGTTTCTAAACAGATGGTTAGGAATCTTAATTTTCAACTATTGAAATGTCCTACTCCTTATGGTATTAGTTGGTTTCAAGATGATCATTGGGTCCAGGTTAGAGAATAATGTCTTGTTAATTTTACTATTGGTCCTTTTAAGGATGAAGTCTTATGTGATGTAGTGGACGTGAGTTCTTATCATGTTTTACTTGGAAGACCTTGGCAATTTGATAGAGGAGCTATACATGATTACAAAAATAATATTGCTACAATTGAAAATTATGGTAAGAAAAATTTAGATACTTCCTTTGAAAGATGAAGCTATTAAAGCAAAGAATCAAAGTGTTTTTAAGACTTTTAGTTTCAATAAAAAAAAAACTTGTGATTGAGGTTGTTGTTGATGAAAGACTGACTGACTTGAAGTTAGTTGATTTTGTGATGAAGAGAGGCATCAGAGCCCACATTTCTACATTGGGAGCTCTAGGTATATTGGAGCACCACTAGTTGATAACTAGTTGAACAAAAATGAAAACTTTAAACTATTATGTATATCAATTTCAAACTGAAACTTGAACTAGTTAAACTAAAACATAACTTAAACTTTTAGTTGTATATTTTCTAACATGAACAGTTAAACTTCAAAACTGAAATTATACATAAACCTAAAATAGAAAAAACTAAAAAATTGAAACTTATTCTATTTTCAAACATATGTCTTTATGTATGCCTTACAGTTGTATGCTTTATGGTTGTTTTAGTATCTTGTATCTTGGATATTATTGTAGGATGGTATTTGGGATGAGATCTTTTGTTAGAGGCCATAGCCTAGGCCGTGGTAGAGGCCGTGGACAAGGCAAAGCTATTAGTGTCCATGAGTCTTTCCATAGAGGGCCTATCTAGGAAGACAATAGGGAAGAGCATGTCAGTGAGCATTAGGAAGAGAACCATAGAGAGGAGTAGGCTGAATCTAAGGAGGTTGATCCAAGGAAAATGATGTAGACCATCATTGATCGCCTACTTCCTATTCATGATTAAGATAGAGCACATCAGCTAGGACTTGAGCATAGACCCAAGTCTAGGAGCCCTTGGAGGGATCATCATAGATCCATAGTAGTTTCTTAGATGAAGGACCTTTAGAGGTCCAAGATCAAGCCCTTTAATGGGCATGGTTCAGGATATGTAGCGAAGTAGTGGCTTATTGCTCTTGATAGGATTTTCCTATGTAGGACTTTGAAAGTAATGTCAAAGAAAGGTTTGCTATTACCAACCTAGAAAAATTTGGAGCCACTTAGTGGACTATCAAGGAAAAGAAGCTGGGCATAGACATGAATAGTGTTACATGGGAGATATTCTTGGAAAACTTCCGTGAGAAATTCCTACTAGAGGAATGGAAGTAGCATAAAGTAGATGAGTTCCATAACATGAGGCAGTTCACTATGACTATAGTAGAGTATGAGTGCAAGTTCTATGAGCTCATACCCTTTTTAGGATTCAATGATAACCTAGCACAGTTGGCACAACATTTCATCAGAGGCTTGAACAACTATCTAGTTGGGGGTGTTAAGGTGTTTGAGCCTAAAACCCTCAAAGATGTGGTACATTGAGCCATTCTTGTAGAGAAAAGTATCAACCTTGGACATGGGGGTTTTGTGGGAGTTCCTATAGAATCAAGATTTAAGGGCAACCACTACTCAGGTGGGAATAGGAAGCCTCCTTTTCCTAAGGGGAATCAGAACCAGTAGCAGTCTTATCGGTCATAGAAGTAGAAGGGATCATACCCTCAGGCACAGAGTAGTGGTAGTAGTTCTAACTCCAAGAACAATGGCAATACACAATGCAATAGGAAAAATGAGTACACTTAGCCTGCACAAAGCAACCAGTCTTTTGCTAGTAGGGATAGCCACTAGTGGTCGAATGCACCTCCTATAGGGAGAGGATCTAGTAGTGGCAAAAGATATAATACATGTGGGTAAGTTGGACACATTATAGCTCACTGTCCATAGTGAGCACCTCAGTATTCAGGTCCTAGGCCAGCAACATCTAAGCCTACAGTTGGAGATGTAGGTAGAGCTCATAGGGTATTTGCAGTAATAGATCACTATTAGGAAAACCATCAGGGGACCGTGGTTGAGACTACAAGAGCTATCCAAGGTACAACTCTCTTTTTATTATTTGATTTGGGTGCCACAAATTCTTTTATTTCACCATCACTAGTTGCTAAGTGTAAGCTGGAAGCGATTAAGCAAGATCATAGTTGGCAAGTGGAACTAGCCTCAGGTGCTAAGGTTTCCATAGATTTTGTAGTTCATAAGTTTGAGCTTGGATTAGAAGGGTTTATGACATCAGTTGACCTTCAAGTGATTCCTCTTGGCTCTTATGATGTGGTCTTAGGTATGGATTGGCTTGGCTCTCATAGAGCTAGTATAGATTGTAGGAAGAAGACCACTGTGTGTCAATATGACCAAGGGAAGGATGTGGAGATTGCGGGGATACCAAGACCTATATCTCTATGAATGATATCTTTCATGCAATTGAAGTGGAGCTTTCATAAGGGATGTTAGGTATTTTCTATTATAGTAAGTGAGCTAGATGAAGAAGATCCTATGAGAAATACTTTGGACCACCCTATTCTACAAGAATATGCAGATGTCTTTTTGAGTGAGATTTCGGGTATGCCCCCAAAGAGAGATATTGATTTTATCATTGACCTCACTCTAAGAGTAGAGCCTATTTCTAGAGCTCCTTATTGTATGACCACTCAGGAATTGAGTGAGTTGTGCCTATAGCTTGAGGACCTTTTGGCCAAGGGTAGTATCCAACCTAGTGTATCACCATAGGGAGCTCTAGTGCTCTTTGTGAAGAAGAGGGATGGTTCTTTGCACCTTTGTATTGATTATAGACAATTGAACAAGGTGACAATAAAGAATAAGTATCCTCTACCAAAGATCAACGATTTATTTGATCAGATCAAGGGAGCGTCAATGTTCTCCAAAATTAATCTTAAGTTAGGATACCATCAACTTCGCATCAAGGATGTTGATATTCATAAGAATACCTTTTGAACTCGCTATGGGTACTATGAGTTCACAGTGGTTCCTTTTGGACTCATGAATGCTCCATTAGTTTTTATGTGTATGATGAATGGAGTGTTCCGTTCCTATCTTGATAGATTTGTACTTGTATTCCTTGATGATATACTGATATATTCTAAGTCCTAGAAAGAGCATGAGGAACATCTGTGTTTGGTTTTTCAGTGCTTGAGAAATAATCAACTTTATGCCAATGTGATGAAGTGTGATTTCTTTCAATTAGAGATATAGTACTTAGGGCACATCATATCAGGTGAGGGTATCTCTATAGACCTCGTAAAGATATAGGAAATAGTAGATTGGACTACACCCACTACTATGTCATAAATTCATAGTTTCATGGGTCTAGCTAGTTATTATCATAGATTCATCCAAAACTTCTCCATAATGGCACATCCTATCACTTCCCTTCAAAGGAAAGGAAATAAGTTTTATGGATGGAGAAATGCGAGGAAGCATTTTCGATGCTCAAGGAGCTTTTGACCAGTGCACCAATCTTAGCAGTACCTGATCCAACAAGTGATTTCATGGTGTGTACAGATTCTTCCCTTGAGGGAATTGGAGTGGTATTGATGCAAGGTGGATGGGTGATTGCCTACAAATTGTGCAAACTCAAGGATCACAAGCTAAATTATCCTACACATGATCTTGAGTTAGCAACAGTAGTTCATGCCTTAGTGAGATGGAGACATTTCTTGCTAGGGCATAGATTTGAACTTCATATTGATCATCGTAGTATCTAGTACATTTCCACATAGCTTAATCTAAATACTAGGAAAAGGTGATGGATGGAGTTTCTATGTGAGTATGAATTCAAGGTGAAGTATATTCAGGGGAAGGAGAATGTGGTAGTTGACAGTTTGAGTCGTAGAAGACATGAGCCATTATCTATGACTCTTAGTGTGGATTTGAGGAGCTAGATACTTAAGGTACTCCCTACCGATACATGGTATCAGGAGGTGAGTAGAGAGATAGATTCAGGGAGACCATTGGAAGGTAAGTTTTCAAACTATGTTCTAGAGTCATATGGCCTTTTAAGACATTTAGGAACGATCTATGTGCCACTACTAGATGAGTTTTTCACATTGATCCTATCAGATGCCCATCATGCACCTTAATCAACACATCCAGGTGTCAAGGAGATGCATGTAGACTTGTGATGTTTATTCTATTAGATAGGGATGAAGTGCGACACTGTTGATTTTGTGGCTAGGTGTCTTGAGTGTTAGAGAGTCAAAGAAAAGCACCAGCATCCAATAGGGCTTTTATAGCCAAATCTCATTTCTTCATGGAAGTGGGACATCATCTTTATGGACTTCATAGTAGGATTACCTATGACTACTCATCATCATGATGATATCATGGTCACCATTGATCGGTTGACTAAGGTGGCACACTTTTCATTGATAAGGTCTTCTTACACTATAGCTTCTGTAGCTAATGTCTTCATGCATGAAATCATGAGATTCCATGGTATTCCTTGAAAGATCATTTCGGATAGGGATCCTATATTCATTTCCATATTTTGGACATCACTACAACATGATGTTGGAGTTTAGTTGAATTTCAATTCAACATATCACCTAGAGACAAATGGGCAGACAAAAAGAGTGAATCAAGTTTTGAAGGATATGTTGAGGATGTATGTGATGGATAGGTAGACTCTTTGGGAGGACTATCTCTACCTAGTGGAGTTTTCTTACAACAATGGATATCATAGTTCTATTGGCATGGCATCTTTCCAGGCATTATATGGTTGTACTTGTCATACACCTTTGAGTTGGGATAGGCTTGAAGATCGCATCTTGTTGGGTCCTAAGATGCTTTGAAATATGGAGAAATAGGTAGTGTGCATCTAGGATCACTTGACTATGGCACAGGATAGGTAGAAACAATATGCCGATGCACATAGGATGGATAAGTAGTTTGTTGTGGGAGAGAAGGTTTTCTTGAGAGTGATCCATGAAAGAGTTTGATCCATTATGGAAAAGGTTTGAAGCTAGTACCTTTCTTTGTAGGACCGTTCAAGATTCTTGAGAGGATTGGTCTAGTTACCTATTGTCTTGCTTTACCACCCAAGCTAGCTCACATTCATGATGTTTTCCATGTTTCAATACTTAGGTAGTATAATCCTGATGTGTTACATGTTCTTGATTGGAATGCATTTCAACTAGAGGATGGGCAATTGGCTTTGGAGCCAGTTCACATTTTGGAGTAGCAAGAGTTGATCCTTAGGGTTTGAACCATAGAGCAAGTAAGGGTCCAATGGGATCCTACTGATGATTCATTAGCTACATGGGAGGACACATCTAGATTATGGGATTTATATCGGTACTTGTTTGTAGGCTTCTAGGAGTAAGCCTAAGTCTAGGGGGTGGATGTAATGCCTACCCCTAGTTTACATTTTTTCTATTATTGCCAAACTCTTTTAGGCATGTTTTATGTTTGATGATTAGTAGCATTGTTTAAAGATTATAAGATATTATTTCAGATTCAGTTGATATAAGATGAGATTACTTCGTACTCTATACTTCATGTATGCATGGTGATTATTATAGTATTTTCAGTTATGGATGAAGATTAGTTAGATGGATTATCATATGTTTTTTTTCTTATGGATACTTACCCCATGGGTAAAAGCACAAACCTGTGTCACCCTTTTACAAAGGAAAAGGCTAACAAAAGTATAACTATTCACCTTCAATGATGCAAAACTAGTATTATTATTTAGAATTTGAAAATGAAGTAAACTAATGAATTTGTAGAATTGGATGAAGTTCACGATTATAATTTTTAAAAATTATTTGGAATAAGAAATGATATATTTTTCTATTTTTTAAAGATAACTTTTTAGTTGCTGAAAAATGCTAAAAATTAGGGGTCTAGTTCCCACCACAAAAATACCTAGAAATAAACTTATTTCCCTTTGATCTCATATTATGTTATAGATAACCTATGTAGCTAGAACAATCAAAAATAAAAATTGGCTTTAGAATTCTATTTTATCTTTTATAATGATTCAAATTTTAACTTATTCAAATTGATAATTTTCATTTCCCACCACATTTTTCAAAATAAATTTATTCCAACCAAAATAAAACTTATAGATTCTTAAAGAGGACTCTCTCCTCTAGAACATCATATAGTTTTAAAAAAATTTTGATCTAGTTTTATATTTTTTGCTTTCTCAAAATCAACACCTTCTCGAGTGTTAAAATACGTGCTTCTAAATTTTTTTACTTTGAGCTCTATAAAATGGTGTTTATATGTTATTATAAAAATATCATAAAAAATAGTAAGAGTTATTTAATGTTAGTTTTCTGAAATAATTTTATTTTTTTGGTAATTAGATACTAACTAGTATAAAATATGCATTTACTAGACATTTCCAATCGAAAAAGTGTGAGACCATATATAACTTAGCTAGAATAATTTTTTCAAGATCATATGTTTGAATAAAATTGATTTTAGATAGAAATGCTCAAATTCAATTGTTTTCATAAGTTAGCCTGAAAGGTGACACAACTTTGTACTTTTACCCCCATATTGCATGTGCATGGTGTGTGTGTGTGTGTTTTCTTTATGTATGGTGTTTCTAATGTGGTTAAGGAAGGGAGTCATAGTCACCTGCTAATTGGGATCTACATGATGCACCACTTCCTGCCATTGTTTGTTTAGCTTAGAATATTGTATTTGTATATGAGTGGAGTTTATGCAAGTTATAGGCACTGGGTATCGACTTTCTTGAATTGCTCAAATGAGAGTACCCTATCGCATTATCTCAATGGAAAGAGAGGAAAGATCAATTTTTAAGTCTAAATCCTAAACCTTTAAGCCATTTTTCTTAAAAAATTAGGACAAGTATTTGAGTTGATTTCCTTTCGAAAGCGTTGAATGACATTAATTTATGATTATAACCCTTTAGTTTGATCTTGTATGTGTTTTCCTATGATGAGTTTTCGTATTTTGTTTTATGAGTCTTTGGTGATGTTTCTATTAATTAAGTCAAATTAAATTATTAAATTAATGATTTAATTTTAGTGGAAATTTATTATGGTAATTTAATATTTAACTATATTTAATTAATTAAGAAATTAATTAAATAAAAAAAATTAAATTTAAAGATGAAATTTATAAGAATAATTTTAGAACGTGATAATATTTATTTAATTTAACAATAATATATACTTAGAGTTCATTTTTAAATAAATGCTTAATAATATTATTATTATTTAAGTTAATAAATATTTTATCAATTAAATGTTTGAAAATAAATTAAGAAGTGAAAAAATAAATTAATTTATTAAAAGTTTTATGATTGCATGATGCGTGCATGAGATTAAATGTAATAAATTAATTAAAAGAGAAGTCAAGTGAAAATTAAATAAAGTTATCTAACAATTCAATAAACATGCATAGAAAAGAAAAAGAAAAGATAAAGGAAAGATAAAGAAAAAGTTAAGAGTTGAAGTTTGGTGAGCAGTGAGTTCTCTTGGGTGAACACACAATTAGTGTCTCGATTTTAGGAGAGAACTCCATATCACAATTTGGGGGTTCATTTTGGAAGGGCCACAAATTATGGAAGGGAATTTTTTTTTGAAAAAGAGAAGGCTTTGGGAGGAAGAATTTCTCTACTATCGTCTTGAGCGTAGTGATTAGCATCAGAGTCCAGGTAGACGCTTGTGATTATTTGCTCAATTTAATATGCTCTTTCTTTTATGGGAAAATCAAAAGATCTATACAACCCTCTTTCAATAGATTTTAAGATAAGAAATTAATCTGGGAAGGGTTTGAGTTTAAATAGAATTTTTTCTTTAAAAAAAATAAATAAGTAATTTGGTGGGATCACTGTATTTTCTCCATCAAATCAATGCTGAGATTTTGATTAAAAAAATATTATGTTTTAAATACATTTTTTTAATTTAGTTTTATATTTATGAAATTATATAAAATAAATAATTTTTAAAAAAAAATGTTTTAATGAAAAAACATTATATAATTTTTTTAAAAGAAAACTATAAATTAAATTGGGAGGGGTGGGAATAACCCTGCAACCCCCC